>JAIVEN010000008.1:20012500-21262500 GCA_026686845.1 Adenanthera pavonina
ATACAAATTTCCACTAATGCTTTTTACTCTAGATGGACCAATCAGATCTATATGCAATAGTTACAGTGGTCTAGATATGGTGACTACAGTTTTAGATTTAAAAGATGATTTAGTTTGTTTTCCTTTAAGGTATGCATCACATTCTTTGTCTTTTTCAAAAGAGATTTTTAGTAAGCCAGTGACTAACTCATTCTTAACCAATTTTCACAGTTGGTTCATGTTAACATGTGCTAATCTTCTATGCCACAACTAACTATCATTATCCTGACTAATAAAACAGACAAAATCTAAGGAAGGAAGTTAATCAAGATCAATAATATAGCAGTTACCATCCCTTTGAGCCTTGAGGATTATTTGGTGATCACTTTTTTGGATGACCAAGCAAAATTTTGAGTCAAACAGTACCCAGTTACCTTTGTCACATGTCTGACTCACACTTAACAGATTATGATTGAGGCCAATTAGAAATAGCACCTCTTCAATAGATGTTTCTGGATTCTTGCCCACAATGTCAATTTCAACTATTTTGCCGTATTGATCATCTCAAAAGGTCACCTTTCCTCCCTTTTGTCTTTAAGGGTGATGAACTTCTCCTTATCACCAGTCATGTGACCTGACTAGGCATTGTCCATATACCATTTGTTGTTCTTTCTTGATTTAAGACAGATCTGCAAAACAAAGTTTAGAGTTTCTTTTTTGGTACCCAAATTTGCTTGGGTCTTTTTCTGTCAATGGCATTTTCCTTAGATACAAGTGTATCTTTGGGAACCCATTTTACCTTTCTGTTAAGTCCATTTTTCTTCAATGCACATGAACTGAAAATGTGTCCCTTCTTATTATAGAAGTGACAGGTGGTGAAAGGGCTGCTTGATTGTGATGCAGGAAGAAAGTAATGCAAATAATATTTTTGTTTCGCATATTTTGGTTAATCATAGGATTCAATGTGATTTGAAATATGATCTTTCTTCTTATGCCCATTAGCATGCACAAAATGCCTCATATACATATTTTGATTTTTCTTTTTAATCCTTTCTTTTACTGCACAAGGATCGTAGCCTAGTCCAGCCTTTCCTTGTGTGATTCTCTGACTTCCCATTAAAGCAAATAACATATCTTTACCCTTAGTAAGTCTAGCCATTCCTTTCAGTAGATAGTCATTAGTTTGCTTTAATTCAATACACGATGTACAGCAAGCAGATTCAGATTTATGCAGAGATGTAATGTCAGAAATATTACACTGAGATTCTAGCTTGTTAATCTTTTCCCTAACCTGTCTTAGTTCTTTAGCTGTCTTAATAAATTCATCATGCAGTTCATGAAATGCATCAAATAATTCAAAATAGGAAGGTTCAGATTCATATACCTCATCCTCATGATCACTGTTGGACGGATTTTGAGTTTCTTCAGATGCAAGTGCTATCAAGCAGATATTGGCAATTTCATCTTCATCATCTTCTTCTTCATCTGAGCTGTTGCCCCAGATTGATGAGATGTATGCCCTCTTCTTCTTACTCTTGTCAGCAGCTTTCTCTTCTTTCTCTTACTTATTTAGGAATTTCGGATAATCCTATTTGATGTGTCCTTGCTTTTTGCATTCATAGCAAGTAACAGGTTCTTTTCCTTCTTTCATATTGTCTCCAGCTGCTCCTTTCTTGAAGAATCTTTTGTTTCTTTTCTTGTTGTAAAACCTTCCAAATTTTCTAACCATCATAGCCAGAGTTTCTTCATCTAATTCATCTCCATCATTAGATTCTTCTTTTTTCTCTTCAGCAGCTTTCAGAGCAAGACCTTTCTTCTTCCTGCCTTGCCTTACTTCCTTGAGAGCTTTTATCTTTCCCTCATATTCTTCAAGGCTACCAAAAAGAACTGTGATAGAGGTCATTGATTCTCTTCTAGCTTCCTCTATTGCTGTTACTTTGGGTTGCCATTCCAGAGGAAGAGCTTTAAGAATTTTTCTTACCTTTTCTGGCTGAGTGTACTCCTTGCCAAGACTCTTCAATTGATTCACAATAAGGGTGAATCTCTTTGATGCTCTCACCTTCCACCATTTTGAAGCATTCGTATTCACCAATGCAGAAGTTCAATTTGTTTTCTCTTACTCCAGTGGATCCTTGATCAGCGATTTCTAAAGTGTCCCATATACCCTTGGTTGTGGAATATTGTGATACTTTGTAGAATTCATCTTGGTTTAATGCACTGACTAGGCAGTGTTTTGCCTTAAAGTTCAGTAAGACTCTTCTCTTATCTTCCTCATTTCACTCGTCCTCTGGCTTCTCCTTATATTTTCCATCATCCTGCAGTTTCATTGGGACAAAGTCTCCTTTCTGGATAACAGACTAGATGTCCAGATCAATGGACTAGAGATAAATCTGTATTCTCATCTTCCAGTATCCATAGTGTTCTCCACTGAAGCCAAGTGGTCTATTTGTATTATTTCCCTCAGGTAGTATACTTTCTCCAAAGCTAGCCATTGAATTTCCTAGACTGTTAGATCCTTTATTTGGGAATCCGGGCTCTAATACCACTTGTTAGATATTCTGGCTTCCCAAGAGAGGGGGGTTAATTGGAAAGATTAAAATTTTCTGCAAAAGTCAAGAGTGTGATAAAGACAAAAGAGACAGTAAAACAGAGTGTAAAGGAATAACAATGTAAAAGCAGTGAAAGAGAAGGGAAGACACATATGTTTATCCTAGTTCGGTCTCTCTATCTTGACCTACATCCAGTCCCCAAGCAACTACTTGAGATTTTCCACTATCTTGCAAGAATTCAGTGGGGTTCTTGTAATTGTCTCAGTACAGCTTTGATGCTATATTCTTAGAGCTTACAATCTCACTTTATGCACTCTAGCTAAGTGCTTCCCTAATCCCTTGTGATATCCCCTCACAAGAAAATTTTTCTTTCAGATGAAGATATGATTGATTACAAAGAATGAACTCTTTGATTTAGAGTGTATATGAAAGTTTAAGTACAAAGAATGAAGTATGTGAGAGTAAGAGACTTTGACTTAAGAATTTGACAGAGTTTCAGTATATGTAATGTAAAATTGTTACCCATAACTTCAAATAAAGTTTTACTTATAGATTTATGTCTTAACTATACGTTAGAGACAAGATCTAGCTGTTAGAGACGTTACTCAATGGTTACTCTATAAACTATCTGTTCACCAACCACATTTAATGCTTTTGACACTCAAAGTTCAAATTTTGGTTAGTCAATAGACGAATTTTATAGATACCGAAAGTTAAAGGCTTTAACATTGAACTTCAAAGTTCATCTATTATGAAGCAAAGTTTGAATTTTCATCATTGAAAAATATTTCTGTGTTAGAACATACAAATTTTCAAGTTTAAAGTTCTTCTGGTAAGTGTGAACAATAGTTCCATATTGCTATAGTGCCTTCGAAGTTCGAATTTTGAGTAATAAAATTCGTCTGTCAATGGGCAGCTCAAAAAGGCACAATAGTTCATCTTTTCAAAATTCAAATTTTCAAGATTCAAAGTTTGTCTGTCAAAGAGAGTTCTTATCAGACTTAGTTCAAAGTTTGAATTTCTGAATACCAACATTCGTATGTTAACAGATTATCAAAACAGACTTGCAAGCCTTATTTCTAAAATTCGAATTTTCAAAATCAAAGTTCGTCTGTTAGAGAATTAATTTTGGACTCTTTTCAAACTTTACTTTAAGATAAACTTTGACATATCCTTAGACGAATTTTTTATTTTTCATGATTTGTGTTTTACCTGAAATTTGAATTTTCAAAGTCCAAAGTTCGTCTGTCAGATAAGGTTCTTATCAAACTTATTTCAAAGTTCAAATTTTTGGACTCAAAGTTCATCTATCAAATGAATCTCTTTTCTGACTAACTTATTTTCAATTCGAAATTCAAATTTCAGATACCAAAGTTCAAATTTTGAAAGTAATAGATCAGTTTTAATACTTTAAAATCCGTCTGTTAGTGGATGTTTTTCAAGTATTCCATGAATTAACATGGAATCAGATTTTTAAAAGCATTCTTTTACTAGTTTAAAGTCTTTTACTCAAATTAAACATAGTAAGAGTTCCTATATCTAAACTTGTGCTGATTTTACTTGGATTTCTCCATTTGGGGATTTCTATGTCCCTTTGATATCTTCTTTCCAAGCTCTAGAAGGTTAGTTTGGAATCATTAAAACACTTGATTCAATAGATAATACAGTAATATGAAAAATAACTATGTCTATCCATCTATACTTATGGAATATAGTTATTAATCATTCATTTTGATTATCCATATTTAATCTAAATTCTAGACCACATTTTAATACATTTCGATTTTCTTGTTTTCTATGTAAATTGAAGATTTTCAACAAACAATATAGCTCTATATTCATGTCCTCCTTTTATTCCATTTTTTGTTGCTTAAAATTATTTTAGATAGACCAAAAAATTATTAATTATATTAAATTTTTCTAAAGATTTGACTAAAATATCCTTATTTAATGATATATATTGAAATAAATGATATACATTAAATTAGATGAGAAGAGGGTATAGTTAAAAAAAAATAATTAATAATATATAAAAAAGTAAAAATAACAAAAAAATTGGAATAAAATCTAAACCTTACAAGTCTACAATTAGAAAAGATATTGAAGGGAGGGGGTGGTATGTATCTTTCCAACTTCTTGGGAGATGACAATTTCATATTCTTGCTATGAGTAGACCGATGACCCCATCAGTAGAGTATGATGAATCATAATTCCGTTGGTAGATTATCCGAATCCGGAAGGGTTTTTTTTGGCTTGAAATGAAAACCACGTTTATTTAAACTTATCAAAAAAGTAATTTTCAGTTTATTTGAAAAAGTGATTAATTATTTAAAAAATTTTTAAAAATAAAAATTATTTTATATTTAGTTAAAATAAAGAAAAGCACTTTTTAAATTATTTAGTAAATAAAAAAATATGAATTTATATTATAATATTCTCATGGGGATAAATATTATTATTTTTGCAATTCTTAAAATTATCTTGTTATACCTGCCTCTTATATTTTTTTCTCTCTTAGCCACTGGAACTGCTTTTTTTTAAAAGTTACTTGGAGTAATTTCTCAAAATAAGTAAAAAATTGCTTTTTGTCACCTTTTAATTATTTTTAAAAGTTTAAATAAACACCCTTAAAAATTTTAAAAATATTTTTTTATATGAAACAAATGATTTTCATATAAAAAAAATTGAAACAAATGGAGCCCTAAGTTCAAGGGAATCTATAATCACTTTTTGAAATTCAGGTCAGAGGAGAGTTCTTGCGTGTAATATGAAGTCCAGGGTGGTTATTTGTATTTTAACCTATTTTATTTTATTACATCAAGATTTCATTGATTTGGCATTTTTATTGTTTTACCCGATTTTTTTTTTACCAAAGATTTGGTATTTTTTAGTTTTTTATCAAAAAATTGATTTGGAATCAATTACTTTCCACAGTAAATTGATATGGAATTAATTGTAAATCACAATTGATAAAAAAAATGTAAATCACATCATCAATACGGATTTGTTTAAATTAAAAAATACAAAATGATGATGTGGAATTAACTAATTTGATCTTTGGCCCAATGAACTGTATTGAATAATGTGAAATTGTGAACATTGTGTTCAGTATTTTTAAACAAATAAAGAAAATTGAATTAAGACATAAAAATTTTGATTCTTGTAGTTATAATTTATTATTTTAAAATAAATAAAAGTTCAAAAATAATTTCCGGAAAAGGTAATTAAAAAGATCAATATTTTTTCCTTAAAAATTATTTTTTGAAAATTAACAAAATGAGAAGTAAAAAAATTAAAAAAAAAATCTTTTTTAACATTTAAGAACAATCTTTTAATTTGAAGAAAAGTTAAAAAAATGAAAAGGAAAGTCCACATGTGCTCTGTTTTTAAATTAAATAAATATTTTTACGGAAATTTCAAAATTTTTCTTTTCAAATTCTAGTATCTTAACTCCACCCTCTTTCCTTGGTGTCATCTACTCGGTGCTGCGGAAGCTGAGAAGGAACGGCTTTGATAAACATGGAAAAAGCACAAATCTTGCACATGCAAATCCAACACTGATAGCGCTATTCACCCACTACAGCAGCCATGATCTGCGGCATCTCAGCTATATATCAGAGAGAGGAAGGACGACTCAGAGCAAGAGAGTGAGACACAGAGAGAGAGAAAGAGAGCAATTCTTCCATTTCCAGGTACCATTGTTTCTGCACTCTTTTCATTTTATCTGTGACATGGTTGATGATCACTTTTCATTTTATTTTTCTAATTTCCACTGATCTTGTTTCTTTTTTTTTTTGGTTTTTTGGATTTGGTTGCAAAAGGCTATGGATCGTAATCATCATGCCCAAGTTGTTAATGAGGACAGGTACTGTCATGTTGGCTCAATGAATTTTTCTTTTATTCCTAGAGAAGTTCGTGATCCTTCTAGTGGTGATCACTATTTCAATATAACTGCCATTAAGAAAATATGGTACTATCAAGTTCCGAACTCGGACCCTGCATGGACCTATTGGTCCTTTACTACAAGCCTCCCTACAAGGACCGATACTACTCGCCATAGCTTTTGCAACATCTCAAAAAATTCATTGGAGCAAGTGATAAACTCGATTTTTGATACTTTTAATGTTCCTGAAAATAATCGCAATCCTGCCACAATGATGATCATGAATTTTGCCCGAAATATGGCAAATAATGTCTACAAGAATGACAAGTTTTTGAACATGCTTGTGGCTATTCATGTTAACATTTTTTATGTCAACCGTGACAATTATGGTCAAACTTTGGAGGCATCTATGGAGGATCAATGCAATGGGTTGGCACCTGCTAATACATCCACTGAGGGACCAAAAAGAGAAGAGTTTGAACAAGAAGAAGGATTAGATAATTGTGTAATTTGTCTAGAACATTTTAAGGATGATGCCCCAGCTATTGGTCTTCCTTGCTCTCATTTGTTTCATAACAGTTGCATTGCTAATTGGCTGCTGAGGAAAAATGTTTGTCCATTATGTCGTTTTAAAGTGCCTAGAAGTGAGGATTAGTCATACCTAGCTACTAAGAGTCATTTGCCTAATTTAGTTAATTAGTATGTTGATTCAAACATTGGATTCAATTGTAGCTCTTTATCTACACCTTTTTGTTTCAATCACCAGAACTATTTCTCTTCATTTGACTTTATATCTTTTTTATATGAAGGAATTTATATCTTCTTATTTTTAGTTTGATACACAACATTTTAAAAATGGAAAAAATGTTCATCATTAAATTTCAAACAAACTTGTAAAATATACGGTAAAACAATGTGATGAGAAAAAAGAATCATTAAAAATGAAAATCTATCTCTATTTTATGGCAATGAAATTTTGTCTTGAAACTCTGTATAGATAAAATTGTTCGATAAGGTTTGTGATTTATTTTTACTGATTAAAAAGTGAAGAAAAAATTTTCTTTATGAAGATTATCTAATGATATACCAATATGTTTCTATAATTCTATGTGTTGTTTAGTTTGTTTTATTTTGCATTTTTCGGCGAGGACAAAAATAATCATCAAAAGTCGAAATGTCATCATTAAAACCTTTCAGTAATGACAATTTTGTCATTGTCATAAATTTTGTCACCAAAAGTCTCGGTGACGACAAAAGATGTCGCCGCCAAAAATAGACATTTAGCGACAAAAATAGTTGTTATTGAAAATGTAAATTGTTGTTGCTCAAAGTTTGATGTCGTCAAAAGTTATCATTTGACGACGACATAATTGTCGTCGCTTAAAGTTTACCTTTGGCGACAACCAAATTGTCATTGCTGAAAGTTGACATTTGGTGACAATATTTAGTCGCCACCGAAAGTTTATTAAACACCATTGCTACATCATCATCAGGGTCACGCCACGTCACCACCACATCACTGCCACGTTACCCCGGGCCCACACCATGTCACCACCACTCACTGTCATATCACCGCCACGTCATATAATGCTTTCAAATGCGTTAACCTAGATTTCGAACTCATAACCTCTTACTCCCAAAACCTTATATTTACTCTTTTACTAGTTGAACTGAAATATACATGTAATCTTTATATGAAATATTAAATATATATTATTTATCTATACACTAATATACACACATATATTTATAAATCAATATATTATTAAAAAATACGCATTTATTTTATTTTCAATTATTAATTTCATAAAATATTTTATTTATATATATTTTTTTTTATATTTATATGAATATTTATATTATAATTTTTTTATTTTTAAATCTTAACTAATTTTCCTATAAATATATTTGTTTTTCTTTGACAAGAAAAAAATTATTTTCTAGCTGAATTTTAAATTTGATTTTTATTTTTAAATAAAAATAATTATATATATAATATTTATGATCCTTATGTATTAATATTATATTATTTTATGTTATTTTTTGCATAGTCATATCATATAATATATATCATATATTATATTATTTGATAAATTATATTATATATGCTTAATATATATTAGAGGTGGGATGAGATTGGGTAAGAGCAAATTTTATACCAACTCATGCTCGAAGTTTTGCTCGAACATTATATATATCCATTTTTTATTTTTTTATTTTTAAAAGAAAATTAGAAAATTGAACTTCTATTATTATGGTATTCCCAACAAAATATATTTAATACTTGATGAAACTATATATATATATATAAATATAAAAATTAAAAAAGACCCTTAGGCAGGGTCAGACCAAGTGATCTGAAATGGTTGCTCGAAACCTGGTCTAACCCTGTCAAATAGCTCTGCCCAATACTCAAGTTTTGGTTTCTTGCTAAAATGACCGGATTTGTCTTTAGTTGAGCTGCTTCGGGTTGGGCTAGATTGATTGGTTTCAGGTTTATTCTCTCACCCCTATATATTAAATATAATATAATAGGAATTTGAAAAAAAATCATTATTACAAATATTATAATTTTGATTATCACATGATTTTAAAAAAATGTAATAAATTCAATCTGTTATGATTGGGAGAATAAAAAAGATAAAAAAGGTTGAGATAGTGAGAAAGAGAATTTGCTAATACTTATTTTTTAAATATTTTCATTACTTATTAATTAAGAAAGTAGATTAACAATTCATGAGCATTTTTCCTCTATGTAACATTACTATGTTAGACTTTTATACTATGTGAAAATATCTACACTTCCAACACCCATAGGAGTTTGGGTTGAGAGTTTCAATCATAGCATGATTGATTATTCTTTTAAATATATTAACTACTGATTATTGTTTTGGTACGTTACTGTTTCATCAATTGTTATTAGTAATAAATAACATTAATATTAATTTATATGTTAAATATATTAGCAATTAATTACTTAGCCTAATAAAAATTCCTCCAAATATAGGATTGATCATAATAGATAATTAGATATTAACTTGTCCTCCTAATTCTCTTTTATTAGTGTTATCAATCCCTCTATTAATTAAAAAAATTATCCTAATAAGAATAACATATTTCATTAATTAAGATGAAGAAAAAATAAAGATAAATGTGGAATAGATTCAATAGTTTGACTATTCAAGTTTTTAATCTCAAGCAAAAACAAAGCACTTTTAAAATGTTTAAAATAATTCAAATGAATTTAAAAAAAATTCAAATAAAAGGAAATAGTAAAATATTTTAATTTTAATCAAAGATATATTAGATATTCTTTATAATACAAAATATATGTAGAACATCTTATTTTTTATTATAAAATTGTATTAACATAATATAATTATTATTTCAATATGTTATTTATTAATTTTCAAAGTAAATATAATAAAAATTCAAAAAATTAGCTTTGGTAGCGATATAGTCGCTGCTGAAAGTATGATTTTCGGCGATGGCTGAAAAAATCATCACTAAAAGTATGCTTTCGACAATGACAAAAAAAGTTATTGCTGAAAGTGTGACTTTTGGTAGCAATACAAAAAGTCATCGCCGAAAGTCATACCTATGACAATGACTTTACTTTATTGTCGCTAAAAGTGTGACTTTCAGTAACAACTTTTTCTGTCTATCACTGAAAATATACTTTCAATGATAACTTTTTTTTATCGCCGCCGAAAGTCATCGCTAAAAATCTATTTTTTTGTTAGTGTGTTTAGGTTTAGTTCTTACTTTGTCTATGTTAGTCTACTTTTGAATGGGACTTCAGCATCTTTGTTGCATTTAAAAAAATGTCATAACATTTCTTTTCTGAAAGCTTTTAAAATATTTCTATATATTTGAAAACATTATATTTCGTTTGTACTATTGCATTTAAAAAAAAATCAATGATTTAAATTAAAATGATATCATAATCCCTTTTTCGCGTTTAAAAATGACTTTTCAAATTCAAAGCATTATACAACTAAGATGTACAGATACCGGCGTATTTGGTACGCTATATTAACACTTATAAATCATCCCGTGTAATATTCCCAAATTATTTCCTTAATATCAGTTGAACCGCATAAATTTATTGGTAACAAGTAATCCAGGTGTAGTACTCTGTGTAATAGTTACGTTTGAGAGAAAATTATGTTTGGAAGGGTTAGATCACCAGATCAAAGCGAAATCCTTTCTTTTTTTTCCTACACAAAAGCGAAGTCCCTTTCAATCCAGCAATTGAATTTTTTTAATGGATCATTCTCCAACTTTGGTGACATTGTGACCGTAGCTAATTATACATCTGCATAGACGAGTCAACTGAATTTTTTTATGGAGGATAATATGAACTTGATTAACTTTAGAAGGCTGAAATTTTCATAATATTAGAAAAATTAGAAATGAACAAAAAATGAAAATAAATTATGAAATTTCATAATTTTCTTAAGCTTGATTATCGAATTTATAGTAATCTTACACATAATTATTTAATTGTAATCTTCCATATGATTATGTGTAATCAAAACTAGTCATATAATGGCATAATACAAACTATTAGATGAAAAATTATTTCAAAAAATTCTTCTATAGATGATGTGATCTTTTTGGAAATCAATAAAACGGGGTGATTATAGAAAAGATACATTGTCCCTATTAAAATATTGAACTACGGGCTTATGCAATATCTTTGATTTGTGAGCATTCTATTACTCGTCTATGGCTACTTGGAAGTAAGATATGCTTTATCCTCACTTATAGTTAACAATATAGTATCAAAGCTTTATACATCCGCGGGCTATATTGCGTTCAATTTATGGGTTGAGTTGTTTTAAGCATAAACCATATTTTAAATTGATATATATAGATGTTTGAGATGATGGATATGTAAATATGATATGTGAGTTTTTCTTGTGATTCCTCTCCCAACATCTTGTTTTCTCAGCATTATAATTTGTTTTTCCGAAGTAGTGTGAACATAAAAATCTTGTTTTTACTGTAACAGTATACTTCCTCTCAAGAAAATTTCGATTTAGTTGACCGATGAGTTTTATTTGCTTCTGGTGTTATATAATGCTTGTATAGATGGTTGGTTCAAACTCTTAGATCCTAGAAATGAAAGAGATTGCTCAACTAGAAACTCGAAAATGGGGGAACCGAAATCTCAAAAAATAATGGGTTCATAAAAATCGTGTTTTTTTGGAGCAAATTGAGGGTATGAGATTGTAGAAAATGAAAAGACAAGTCAAACGGCACCAGGACTGTGGAAAACAACCTCGAAAGATGTGAGAAAACAGAGAAAAATGGCAGAGGGTTAGTTGTTTTAAGCATAAACCATGCTTTGAATTGATATATATAGATGTTTGAGATGATGGATATGTAAATATGATATGTGAGTTTTTCCTGTGATTCCTCTCCCAACATCTTGTTTTCTTAGTATTATAATTTGTTTTTCCGAAGAAGTGTGAACATAAAAATCGTGTTTTTACTGTAAGAGTATAAAATATTAAAGCATAATTTTATACTTAATTTTGAAATTTTTTATACTCATAAAAATGTTAGAAATTTTTTTTAATTTTAAAAGTAAAATGATCAAATTATAATTAACTTCTCTTCCCTCCCCTCCCATCCTAAACCAAACAAAAAGTTATTAAAATTCATCCCCTCATCTCAATTCTCTTCCCTTCCTTCCTTTCCATATCTCATCTCTCCTTTCCTCCATTAAAATTTCTCTCCTCCCTTTCCCTTCCATCCCTCCTACCAAACACAGCCTAAGTGAAACCTGGTGTTTTGTTTCAATTAATTAAAAAAGACCTATTGGGATTTAGTCCACAAGTTGAGTTTAGGATAGACCCGACCCAATACAAATGGGTTGAGGCCCAAACAATAAAAAAACTGGGTTTGGTTTTTCATGTGGATCAACCCCAACACGGATTGAATAAAATAATATTTAATTATTTTTTTTTTCCTTCCATTCACTATCTAAGCAAGTGGAGGAAACTCCCTCACCCAATGGCCAGCCATGGCATACCATTGGACTCAAGTTGTTGAGAGGAGTCAAACGGAGCAGCTTGCACAATGGTAGGAGGCTGGCAAGGCAACACGTGTAAGTGGGATTTGTTCCCATAAATTAATTTTTAATTCTAGAAAGCTTCTGGAGGCACGAGGAGGCATGTGCAAGAGTATTTTGGGCAACTTTTTGCTTCAAATTAAAGTTTCCTAAATTCATATTCTAGATGATGATATATGATTTGTTTGTTTTTTAGCAACCTTTTTGTGTACTATTTGAATGCTTTATAACCTAAAATGTGATAAAAATACTAAGAAAATTTAAAAAAAAAATACTTAGAGATTATGTGTTTGACTTTTCTAAGTGAAAATACATCTTAGTATAAGGTGAAAACAAATCACAGCAAGGTGAAATCAAACCACAGTGAGGTGAATCTCAATCAAGTGACAAAGAAACAGATCCTATCATTATAGAGTTATGTCACACTATTGAGGAAATAAACCCTAATGAGGGGAAAATGAACTCCAATGAAGGGGAGAATGTCCGATGAAAGAAAAATGGACCAAAATGAATACGTCCGACTCTGGAAGATCATGATTAGAGCATTGACATTGACTCTCATAAGGGCATAATTAAGTTGATCACCGTTTTTCCACTTATGTATCAAATGGCCTCTGACAAAAAAAAAAGTCTGGTGTAAAAGAATACACCATACCTATGCTTTCCACTGAACTTCTTAAGTTGCATGATGGTTCCTTCAAACCAACTAAGCTTTGCCAAGTACTTGAAGTTTTAACTTTTGAACTTTTAATTTTTCAATTATTTTTCATATTTGAATATTTTTATCAAATATAAGTTGATAGCAGTTAATTGGTTTTTTAAACTTTTTCAATCACAAAAAGAAAAAAAAATAACATCTCTAGCTGGTCCTTTTCTGAAAAAAATGTTTTTGAGTGGAAAGCAAGCAAATCAGCCAAGACAATGGCGAAAGGTAATATCTTCATCATTTATTTATTTATTTATTATGATGATGACAACGATGACCGTAAACATCATTCTGATTTATTATTAAAATGCGGTCAAATCCTTTATAATTTGTGCGGTCGTTTTTCTGCATTGCATTTAATATTTTCTTATTTTTAATATAAGATTTTTTTAATTAAATTATATTATTACAAATAAGAATTAAAATTAGTTAATTATTTTATTTTTTTTTAAAATCATATTTTTTTAAATTATTCTTATTTAATATTTTTCTTTTTTTTTTTAAATTACATTAAATATAAATATTTTTAAAAAATATATAATAAATATTATTTTCTATATTGTAAAGGATTCTATTAAAGTAAAAATCTTTATATTTAGAATAAAAGGAAGCATATTATATTTGGATACCCATGCTGGCAATTTGGCATGACAAAATTACATTTTTAAACACATCGAAAAAAAACAAGCTTTTTAAATATGCACAATTATTGTACGGCTGCGCCATTAAATTATTGGAGGAAGGACCAGTCAGTCTTCGTTAACCAATCAAATAATATTTATAGAATTCTCCTGTCTCTATAGTTTCTATATCACGATTCTTCAACAAAGCCTGAGAAGAAACATCGCAACACTCAAATTTCAGGGCTAGGGTAATAGCTTTCCATAGAACTTAATCTATTCAAGTGTTTAGCAACTTGTATAAGATTTTCATTTGTAAATATATGTGAGTGTTTGTGCATACATATTTTCTTGTGTATTATACAAAGCTTAGAAATGAGTAGAAGTATTGATAGATTGCGAATAGTATAACTTGTTTATTTTTCTCAATTTTTATTTCTCTAACTTATCTCAATTTTAAATTTTAGTCGTTAGATATTAAATTAGATTAATCACTAAAAGAATATAATTCAAAATTCAGCTTCATTTAATGAATATTAGGCCGATTTGGACCATTAGATGTTGATATGATGGTTAAAAATCAAAATTGAAACAAATGAAAGAGAAATAAAAATTGAAAGGATCCAATTTTGAACTTATAAATTTTGCACACACATATTAAGACTATACATGAAACTTGCCCGTTTATTTCAACTTTTTTAATGAAAAAAATTAGTTTTTTTCATAAAAAAATATTTTTAAAATTCTTTTGTTGTTTGTTTAAATTTCTAAAAATAATCAGAATTTAAAAAAAATAGATTTTTAATTATTCTGAGAAACTACTCTAAGTAGCTTATAAAAAAAAGTGGATATGATATATGATAGAGAAAACATATGAAAAGGTGGAGATGCAAAACACTAACTCTAAAAAATTGTAAAAATAAGAGAATTGCTGCCAAAAGAATATCACATTTTAAATTTCCTACTTTCTATTTCATCTTCTATCACACACTTTAATTACTAAATAATTTAAAAATTACTTCTTTTAATTTTAACCAAACACAAAATAACTTCTAATTTTTTTATAAAATCTTTAAATAATTAACCATTTTTTTAAACAATTCCAAAATCATTTTTTCAAAAAGTTTAAAAAAATGGTCAGTAGTAAGCCCGGTTTGTCCATCCCAATTATTTGGGTTGGGTTGTGTGATACTATCGAATGAATAAACAAGATCCAAACTTGGCAATACCTTTAGACTGGGTCAGGTCAAGCATTTTATCTCAACACAGCCCAGAGTTTTCTTTTACTTTCTTTTAAAAACAGAATCCCTATTTTTAGGGAAAAAAAAAAACAAAATCCCTATACAACTATCTTTTGGAAATGTCCTTTAATTCCCCAAAACCCAGAATCCTGATTCCCTTGCCCTTCAGCCCTCGTACGTTCGTGCTCCAACTAGCCTCCGTTTTCTTCTTCTTCATGCACCTCCTAGATTTCACCGCCTTCTGTCATTAGATTCTCCGATTCTCCATTCATCATCCATGTGATGCTGTAAACTCCCTCTTTTGTAACCCTCCTGTTACATAGATTGCTGACGTCGATAACTGTGAGCAGCGTAAAGAAGTCTTTAGGTCTCAAAATGTTGTTGTTAATCAGGAAGGGAGAGTTGACAACTCAATGTAGGTCAGATATTTTAGTCAAATATTTGAAGCATTTAAACATAATTAATTTTTTTGGTCCGTGTGAAATAATCTTAAACAACAAAAGAAATCAAACGGAGGGAGCAACTTCTAAACTTTTTTTACATTTGCTCACTTTTTACGAGTCACAGTTCACTTCCTAATCCCCCTTTTGATATAGAAATTCTGAGTGGAAACCAAACCAATCAGTTTCAGCCAAGGCAAAGTGAAAGCTGATCATTTTTAGCGAAGGGAAAAGAAACTTAAATCAATAGACATCAATAATATTCCACCTTCTGGCATGCACATAAACATTATTAAAATATAGAAAAAGTAGGATATATAGTACAAACACATTACAACAAATTAAACGTAGCAGAAACCAGACATAAAACCACAAATTAGTGAATAAAAGATGGAACAAATTAAATAAGGAAAATATCTAATTGATGATAGATAACACACATCAATCCATTTCCACATTCAGCTTCAGAATCATTGTTTCAATAAGAGCAATAGATCAGCTTGAGCCACCAGATTTCAATATCCTGCTAGTGGGTTTAGGCGCAAGAATTTTTATTCTTTCAGTGTTCACCTCCAACATAGGATTTTCGAACTGTGGTCTGGGCTCAAGAGACCCCTTCATCAGTTTGTAACACATAATGTACTCAAACTCAAACACATAAGCATCTTTAGACTTTTTAGCCCAATCATTACCTTGTGGCTCTACGGTTATCATCAACCCATTGGAGTTGGCAAGATCAGATAAGGATGATGAAAAATTGGGGAACCAATTAAACTTCACGATATCACACATGCTGATCTCAAATGCTGCCAAGATAGAGTCTTTCAAGTTTGGATATTTAGCATCTCTTAGGCACACTAAGATTCTGTCACCAGCACCAGGAGGTACAAGACCTAGAGGAGCAACATAAGCTTGAACGAGTCCAATGTGCAGAAAGTCGTATTTAATCTTGTGTCTTCGAATATCATCTCTGGTTAGCAAATATACATCATGCTGTGTGTTTCGTAGATGAAATGATTGCTTCACAGACTTTATTTTGTAGTTATTCATAAAGTTAAGCCCAGAAAGCAGCGTTTTCTTGTAGATCTGATTAGTGGGTATCTTATCAAAGTTCCTATGAGAAGCCTCTGCTAGGTGAGTTATGCTGTATTCCTCATTACCTTCACCACTTAGGGAATCATTCAGAACTGATCTCAAGGATTCAGAGACTGAGACTGATACTGCCATGGATCGGTTGGGTTTGAGCTTGTCTCTAATATAAATAAAAAAGAGATTAGTATATAAACAGCGACATTTTGTATAGATTGTTGTATGGAATGAAAAAGGGAAAATTGTCATCCAAAACCTGAAATTTGAATGTTGCTACGTTTCTTCTCTGGCTTCGTTGAAGAGACTTGACTGAAACAAGAAACTTTTGCTGCAGATCGGAAGAAAGAATGGAGGAATCTTAAAGACAGTTTCAAGGGAGGGTAGTTCTGGGAGGAAACAAAACTTCTGGCTCATCTCGGCTAGCTTTAAGTGTCAATTTTTATTTTTTATTTTTAGTGTTTTTCTTTTCACATTAAAATATTATATGTTCGGTTGACGAAGACTGATGCTTGCTCAAATAATTTAATGGTGGTTAGTATACTTTGTAATGGAGAAAAAGAACCATAGAGATTAAACAATAGAAAGGGCCATTGGCTTTTGAAAAATTGGAATGATGACTGAATCCGCTTTATGCGTTGGCAGAAAATCATTGGTTAGTTGTTGAAGGGAAATTTGCACCGAAGGACCCACGCCTTGCAAGATTTACCATGTAATTGTATGGAATGAAAAAGGGAAAATTGTCTTTCTAAACCTGAAATTTGAATGTCACGATGTTTCTCCGAATTTGTTGAAACAAGGAGAAACTTTTATTGCAGAGATCTGAAGAAAGAACGGAGGAATCGTTAAGACACTTTTAGGGGAGGGTAGGTACACTTTTAGGGGAGCGTAGGTCTGTGAGGAAACAAAACTTCAGGCTTATCTCAGCTAGTTTAAGTGACAATCTTTTTTTTTTGTCTTTTATTTCACACTAAAACAATTATATGTTCGGCTGACGAAGACTGATGCTTCCTATAAATAATTTCTTGGCGTGGCCTTGCACAAATTTTGAGTAGTTTAAAAAAGGAATATATACAATAGTTTAAATCCGAATTTAGTATACCTCCGAGTGGAGAAAAAAAGTTTTTGATAAATTGGAATGATGACTGAAGCCGCTTTTGCTTTTGCTTTTGCTTTTGCGTTGGCTTAAAATTATTGGTTTGTTGTTGATGGAAAATTTCCATGGAAAGACGCACGCCCTCCAAAATTTACCATGAAATTGTTCGGTTCATGTCTCTTCTTTTAAAGTAGGTATAATGTATCATTTTACCACAGTTGAATTAAATATAATGTTTAGAGTTTCATTTTTTACGGTTAACTTTATCTTTGGTGGTAAAAAATATTAAAAACATTAAACCTATACTTTCCTATGAACTTCTTAATCTTAAGTTTTGCCAGGTACTTCAAGTTACTAAGTTTGAGATTTTAACTTTAAGTATTCCAATTATTATTGATATAATTTAATAACTTTTTATGAAATATAAGTTAATAGTATTTAGTTTTTTTTTTTTTACTTTTTCATTCACATTAAAAAAACAAAGTCACATCTCTCCTGCACCTTTTCTGAACAGGACATGTTTAGGTGGAGAAAAAACAAATCAATCTCAGCCAACGCAAAAAAGCGAAAGCTAATGCCTTCATCATCATCATTATTGTTGTTGTTGTTGATATTATTATTATTATAAACATCATTCCGTTTTATTAAAACGCGTGCAGATCCTTTATAATCTTGTGCTCTGCAGTTTCTATCACGACTCTTCAACAAAGCCAGAGAAGAATTATCGCAACACTCAAATTTCTGGGTTAGGGTAATAGCTTTCACTATTAAGTTCCATAGAACTTAATCTACACAAGAGTTTAGCATTTTATTACTTATCTTTTTCTCATTTACTTTCAGGGTCAAACTCAAGCCAAGCTGATCAATGGCAGCATCAATCTCTGTTTCTGAATCCTTGAGGTCAGTTCTGAAAGATTTCCCCAGTGGTCTAGGCAAAGAAGAATATAGCATAACTCACTTAGCAGAGGAATCTGATCAGAAATTTAATCAGATACCCCGTGATCAGATCTACAACGAAACGATGCTTTCTCGGCTTAACTTTCTGAATAACTACAAAATTAAGTCGGTAGAGAAAACATTTCATTTCGAAAACAAACAGCATGATGTATATTTGCTAACCAGAGATGATATTAGAAAGCACAAGAGAAAATATGACTTCGTGCATATTGGACTTGTGCAAGCTCTTGTTAAGCCCTTTCATCGCCGTGGTATTGATCACAGAATCTTAGTATGCTTACGAGATGCTAAATATCCAGACATGAAAGACTCTGTCTTAGCAGCATTTGAGGTCACGTTGCATGATGGTGACGCAACGTTTAATTGGTTCCCAAATTTCTCGTCATCTTTGTCTGATCTATCAAACTCCGACGGGTTGGTGATGACTGTGGAGCCACATGGCCTTTCGGTTACAGAAGGTTCTCATATGTTTGGGATTTACTACAGAATGTGCTACAAACTGATGAAGGGGTCCCTTGAACCTAGATCACTGTTTGAAAATCCTGTGTTGGAGGTGAATACTGAAAAAGCAGAAGTTCTTGCACCTAGAACCATTACTAGGAACTGAATCTAATGTGTTCCACAGAAAAAAAAAAATCACTTTTCTGGCAAGCACAAGTGAGTTGTTTTAGTTTATCCCTTTGTAGTTTTCGCAAACTTGAACTTCGGATGAGGAATTAATGTATAAATTATGCTGATCTAGTGGCCTCATCAAGGCAAAGCATGTGTCTGAGGTTCTTAATCCATCTTTTTCTTGAGGTTTAATGCTTGGTTTCTGCCATGTTTTGCTGTTGTGTTTCTACTTTTTAAATCCTACTATGTATGTATTAGTAATGTTTAAATGCAAGCCAAAATGTATGAATACATTGAAAGAGAAAATCCAATTTGATTATTTTCATGTGGCGTTTAGGTTTTGACAGCAAGCTTCCAAAGGAGACAGGGTGTAAAGCTAAAGCTATCTATAAGATAGTGGACAACTTTTCATCCATTTTCTCTTTCTTTTTCATCTGTTTCTCCAAATAATCAGAAATAACACCAAGCAACTGACCTGTGAAAGAAAATTCCCAATAGAATCAGTAGAACTCTAAATATTCCATCATTTCTAAATGAGAACAATTGGCCAAAAAACAAACAAAAGAAAAGAAAAAGAAATAAAATTATGATTATATGTCATCTACATAAACTAAGTAATAAAGAGATTCAATCACTATGCCTTAAACAAGTATATTTAAATATATTTGATTATCACCAGTTTAATATCGATTTAATATCGTAGTCCAACCACTATACCTTGAATAAGTTTCTTGGTTGGTTCAATGACTGATTCAGTTTTTAATACCTTAATAAATACTTCTTCATACATTGATGGAAGATTACATTGTTAATCATGTTCTATTAATTAGATTCTCATGATTTCCTCAACTTAGCTATATATTATTTATATGTTATTTGAATTAGAAGTGGCCATGTCCATTGCACGCAACCTAAGATAAATTGTATTATTCTTAACTGCCACTAATATACAACTTTTTATAAATTTTATTATATATATTGATACTTATCTCAGAAAACCCATTTGTGCCAAATAATTTCTTAAATGTTAAGAAAATAAAACCATTTCCTTGTGAAAACTTTATTCTTAAAGCTTGAGTGGATGTTAATCATACTAAATTACATCATTTCAACATATTTTCCTTCTGTTACACATTCATATATGTACATACTTGATGGTCAGGATAGGAAAATATGAAGTGTAATCCTAATGATGCTAATGATGCATGACAGTATATTTTTATCTGATGATGCATTATTTTTATCTCCATGAAAGAATTTTAAATCCTCATCTTTATTGTAGGCCTAATAGGAAAGCATGGGATAAGATTGGATTGGAGTACGCTTTTGGAGAACACAGAAGAAAAGAGGGAATGAGCTTCTGGAGAGTCCACGCCGCGGCTGAAAGAATTAGGCCGCGGCCTAAAGCAGACAGTGACAAACAAATGGTTAAGCCCAAATTCACCAAGCCGCGGCCTCATGACCAGCCGTGAACGAAACAGCACATCCAAATGATATGAGGCCGCGGCCAGGATCCTGTAGCCGCGGCGCGAACCCTCGTCAGCAAAACGCAAAGCTTCACTCGAACGCAGTATTTGAGGGGGAGTTGACGAGATAAAAAAAACAGAGAGAGAGGGCACGGCAGAGACTGGAGAGAACTCTTCTTGGAGAACTTGGGTGTGCTAGGGTTTGACTCTTGAAGGAGATTGAAGCGAAGGTCTGAAGTTTGGAGTTTGGAGGAGATTAAAGCTTCCCTCTTGGTTCTCTTGCATCTTCTTCCTTCTTGTTTCAGCTTTGTTCGATAATGATGTTGATTGGGATACACATGGTTACGATGTTGTTGAACATGAGTGGCTAGTACTCTCTCTCTAGGATTATTCTGAACCCTTGTATGGATTGAATATTCATTTCTCTATTATGATTGTGATTAATGCAATCTTTATGTTGATTTAACTCTAATCTTAATGCCTCTTATTGCTTGGCCATCAATAAGATTGTTTAGTTTATTTAAGTTATGCTTGAGAAAGTTAACTTACATAGAGAACTTGAGTTAGGTCATGTGAGAACTTGAATCTTGCTTAGTTAAGTGACGAGTTTTGTTAGTGGGGTAGAGATATACTCACTAACCTCATATAGTGAATTAGGATTTGAAGTGAACATGAGAGTTTAATTAACTAGTAAGAGATTACTTAATTAATTAAACTGAACAGCTATTTGGAGATTCGAAAGAACACAGATAGTTAAACTAGCGTCCTGACTAACATAATTTTGCATTAAGAGCAATTGTAAAAAGAGCTTAAGCGGGTATTCGTGAAATACAAGGGGAATGAATAATCCTAGATCTCTTTGAATTTCTCAAGTCCTAGTTGTCCTTGCTGTTAATTTTATACGCTTGTTACGCATAGTTGATATTAATTGAATAGCAAACTTTTAATTTATGTTGCTCAAATTATTCAAAAATGCAATGTCTAATGTTTGACCACTTTGTGATTTAAGTCCTTGCGGAAACGATACTCACTCATCACTTTACTAGATCTCGGCCCGTACACTTGCGGTATATCCTGGTGGTGAACAGTGGATCTGTGTCTATGTCATTTATCTTCTTTTGGCAAGTCTTATCAAACAAATTAATTCAGGAAAAAAAAGAAAAAATAAGTAATTTAATGAAGAAAAATATAAATTCTATTGAAATAAAAAATAAATATAAAAAAGGTAAAAATATTATTCTGTCTAATTAATTTAAAATGTCTTTATTAAAAGAGTATAAATATCATGACATTTTGATAGAATTAGTACATTTTCTTTCTAGCAATGGAAATCACACCATTGGTCTTCTCAAGATGGGATTAGGGTCTCTCTTGCCATAAACCCTCCTGCTTTAGTCTTATCATGGTTGGATTTATTTTTCTTTTAATTTTTTTAAAAATAAATATTATATAAAAATATACCTTTCAAAGTCATACAATTATATTTTTATGCATTTTTTATCCTTATAATACTATAAAGTGGAAACTGGATCTATGCAATCTTCCTCCGATCATACTGTTCAAGAAATAAGCCCTAACAAAGATTAGATTTTTCTTGTTAGTTATTTTTGGAATCGCTAACAAAATTTTTTACCTCACTTTTGTAAATAGTTATTTTAAGAACTGTCATCAAAAGTTTTAATAACTTTATTTTAAAAAAAGTATAAGGCACAAATCAATAAGTAAAACCGTTGATAAAAAGAAATCCAATGGTGCCTAGTAATCCTCATTTTTGACCCAAAAGTACAACACTCCTCTCACTTGTCTTTTCAGCTTTGCCTTTTCTCATCTCTCTTTACATTTCCTCCTCTCGTCTCTTTTGATTCTCTCATGAAAGGCAATGGCACAAGTGTAGCTCCTGGCATCGATTGATTTGGCAACTCGACTATTGGCACTATCTATGCCAATCACAATGTTAACTGCTACAGTGCGTTGAGAGTTGTTCTTGATGGTGTAGTGAACTATGTACGGCAAGATCGGTGAGGTTGGGAGTTTGAGGTTTGCGACAAGGCCAGCGATGAGATTCGCACCAATGGATTGTGCTTGCAATCAAAGGAAGGAATCGAGAACCTCGCAATGGAGCATGGTGATGAACTTGTGAGTCTTCAAGGTTTTGCCAAAATTGACACCAATGTTTAAAAGGGAGAAGAACTTCACGTGACTGACTTGGCGAGAAAGTGGAGCCCAAGATGGTGAGGGAGTGGAAATAAGGTTTAGATTTGCAACCATGAATTTAAATTTGTTTACTTTTCCCAATTCGCCAATTGTATTTAGAACCACCAACAAAAAGTTACTAATTTGTAAGTTACCCCTTTATCTCAACACTCATAAAGGAAGCCGAAAATAATTGCTAAAAAAAGTCAATTCTCGTGTAGTGTTATGATGCAGGCTATTATAAAAGTGCCCATCTATATCAACATTGCATTTTAAGTTACAAATCATTCATTGGCCAAATCTGTGCCCCAAAATCATGTAGAGACTAACATTTGTTGAACAATATGCTCTCCTTTTATCCTTCCTATAAAATTATAAAATTAAACTTTTTGAAAGTTAAATGGAAAATCACTCCATTTCTAAATGCCACTATTACAATGAGAAATTTGCACTTTCCACTAGAAGCCTATGTCTATTACTTAAAGAATCTTGTAATACATGTGTGAGATTGTTGTTTCCATAAGGAATGGATGGACTCTTTCGTGCCAAAGCAGATATAACAACTCAAAGTGTAGAAAAAGATCTATTTATATGTTCAGCCTCCTTCAATCTTTCTCCAAGTGCCTAAGATTTGTCCACTCTTTTGCTTATAGCTAAATCCACCAAATGGAAACGTGATTAATGAAGTACTTCAAGCAGCAAATATGTAGGGATTCAGAATCCTATAAAAGCATTTAAACATATCATTCTCTCATCACCACCACTATTATACATAAAAGAGCTCTACTTCAATATCTATCAGTTATATTATATACGTTGGGGTAGAAAATCATGGCGTGAATTCTATGGAGCTTCAACTAGAACAACACACATAATTGCCCACTTAAAACAAAGTGAGGCCTACCTAATGAATGCCAATTGACTCTGTTGAAGATCTTAGTTCAACCGTTTTACCTGGATTACCAAATATACATATTCAATGAGTAAATAACATCCCACAAAGCAATAACTAAATATATAATTAAATACGCATATATAATGAGCTAAACAAATAGGCAAGATGGTTTACAAACACAACCTTACTTCCCAATATTTATATTGGATGTTCATAAGACAACACAGATAGGAGGAATACAGAGTTATGCATGTCATAGCTTCCAAATGCAAATAAAGAAAATTTCTTCCAAACCAATTCTATTGAAAGTATAATTTCAATATGAAGAATCTGCCATAATTATGAGGCCCACTTAGGCAAGTCTCATGATTAGAGATTTATACTTCTTAGTGACATAAACCAGTATAAGTGCTTGGTTTCGAATCCCTACTAATAACTATAAATCACTAAGATAATCATTAATCAATAAAAAATAACACTGAGCAAATAAGTAGAAAGAGTATCAGTAGTGAACTCTGAAATTCTTTTAAAACAAAAAAAAAATTAGAACCTTCTCTTTAAAATTTGAGCAAACATTAAACTCTTCTTGGAGTTCATTTCTTGTAAGGACCTCATCAAAACAAAGCATCAGGCATGGACACACAGTCCACGAGGGTAAGTAACAAATCCGATGCAGCTTTAAGATATGAAAACACGCAAGTACAATTTTCACAAGGACAAGCATAGCTTGAAGCAACCAAAACATGCATGAGTAATATGCTCATGAGAATAGGCGCAACTTGAAGCCACGAAAACAAGCGTGAGTACTATGCTCACGAGAAATAGGTGTGAGTACAATACTAACAATAACAAGCGTTCTATATTTGATCTCTCCATAAAATCATTCAATCATGTATGGAATCTTAATAGTAGAAGCTTCCTTTGCAAATAATCAAGTATCATAAAATTTCATATGTAAGCTTTTAGAAGTTCTTTGATTGATTCCATGTATGTATTTCATATAACATAAAAACAAGTGCAAAATAAAATTAAATTAAATTCCAATTTATAAAACACTCATTAAAAATTACTTATTGTGGTAAAACATTTCAAATTAAAGCATAGTTAATGTAACACATCAAAATGCTAATGAAGTACCAAATGTATCATTTGCGAAAACACAATGAGATGATACGTGCAATCAAAATCTTCAATATATACTAAAAATTTTTCAACTGTAAATACTTCGATTAAAATCAAAGATGTGAGACCAATGATGCCTATCAAAACAATGAAGATGCAATATGAGTAAACGAATAAAGCTCATTCAATCAACAAAGCAAACTTTAATTCAACTAAGAAAATTATTCCTACATCCCATTAACTCAAATCATTATAGTAAAATTAGAGCTCAAATGCAACATACAGAACAATCAGTGATAGTAAATATCTTAACATTGCATGATGAAAGTAAAAATGATTGTTGAAATTTAATATTAATATTAAAATGCAATATAGAGTTATATGTACAATGAGATGTTATCTACTTATTTGATACACTTCCCACATACAACTACTGCTCACTGGAGGATCACACGAAAACTTCTGTGCATACGTACCTATGTACCCAAGAGAAAAACCATCAATATCTTAGTTATTATTGATAATCTAATAGAATTCTTTTCATAATTATTTACTCATATTAATCAAAGAAATTAAAAATCTCCTTCTCTTACCTATCAATTCCCAAACTTTCGTTATTATAATAATTTCATCTCCTTTCAATTATAATGCTTTTTCCAATAATAAGGAATAAACAAATAGTTCCATTGGATAGGCATGGTCTCCTTCCACCATAATCATCATGCTCACATTGCTTCTTATCATGATAATGAGTTTATATAGAAAAATACACCAAGCTTAAAGTTAAGTCAAATTATATAGTCACATTACTTAACTATTGTGTTAATATAATTTTCTCACTAAACATGCATGTCTACAGATATTTATTATGCTCAGACAACCCTATATTCCCAAATTTCACATGTAAATTTAAACACTCATTATGCTCTTCCAAGTTATAAGATCTAAAAGTAATGTCATTCTTCTCAAGTTCTAACATGAAAATTGAACAAATATATACACTACAATTTAGCCAATGTTACATTAACCATATTTATTCATTCCTTTGCTGAATTCCCTTTTTTTAAACATTTTATCAAACACCTTGTGTGCACCATTATTCAAATTCTTCAAACAAGTTATTTAGAGCTTAAATCACTAAACAAAACAATTTCCAAACATACACAAAGTCCCACAAGACTTTCTATACATCAATTTCTTGACTCAAATTAGAGTCTACAAATTTTCCAAGGTTTTCAAAGCTTAAAAGGAAGAGGAAAATAGGATTATTAACCTCATATATACATAAAACTAAACCAGAAAATCTTGTAGGAAAATAACTACTAAAGTGAGCTCTTAAAACAACTAATTTCCAGCTAGAATTCACCCTTGATTTCTCCCCTGTTTAACATTACAACGTCAGCAAAATGAGGAGAAATGGAGCTCAAAAAACACTCTAACTCATAGCTATACAGTTTATGTGCAGCAAGGAGTAAGATAGAAGAATGATGCAGAAATTTAAAGAGGGAGAAGGGGAAGACAATGCAACTAGAAAATGGAGGAAAGAAAGAGCAAACACTTACAACCACACGCTAGCTTCACCACAAGAGAAGAGGAGGAAGGTGGCGCACACCAAACTTGAAAAAGAAATGGAGCGTTGCAGCTGCAAGGATGAGGAAGGAGGAAGGCATTGATGGGGAGGGGTTAGGGCACTCTTTTGAGATCAGAGATGGAGAGAGCGAGAGATTTTTTTACTTCACTAGTGCGTGCGTTGATAAAAGATGAAGAGAGAGAGAGAGAGAGAATTTATGTGAAATGACAAAAAGGCCAATTTATTTAAGAGATGGAGGAAGGACTTTTTGGTAACTCAAAAATATCAACAACATAAGAGAAAAATCTATTTGAAATGTTATAATAAGATTTGAACTCTACACTTGGAAAACTTATGATACATTTCTCAACAATTTTGTCTTTAATAATTCTCAACTCTTTTCTTGATGTTTGTCTACTAAGTTAAAATATGAAGGTATCATAAATCTAATAAATAGTTTTAATTTAATTATTATTTTTTTTACATCTACTAGGTATATTATTATCATCATTATTATTTAAATTATTCATTAATTTCTTTACCCATTTTATTATTAAATTTTGTCTGTTAGGAATTCTCTAATTAAGGGCATTACATGTAATTCCTATGAAAAATTTCCAAATCCTTAAATAAATATATATATATATATAAAGAGAGATTATTTTATTTTATTTTATTTTTACTTGGGTTATTACAAAATGACCTCCCAATGCCTCTTAAACGGGAGGAAAATAATGTAGTTATTCTGAAGACTAAAGATGATACAGTGAACACAATTATGAATCTTCAAAGATCAACATGGTCTCCCAAATAATTGATTTTTTATGATAAAGGGGAGAACAATATCTAGTTCAAAAAGTACAAACTCTAGATGTGGAAACTCCAATTTAGTGAGAACATGGACTCCGATAATCATAGAAAAAGTGAATGAGGCAAGATGATTAGCTTCTCTATTAGCTTCATGGTAGACATATGTCAACTTAACCTCTCAATTTAAGTTAAGAAGTGTCCTTATATCTTACACTAGTTGGCAGCATATGTTAGATTCCAAAGTCTTCTTAAGATACAAGATTAATAACACATTTGTTATTAGTTTCTAACAGAAACTTCTTCCATCTTGAAGACCCTCCCAAATAATTGACCAAAATTATCCGCTTTGCCAAGACCCATTTGAAATAAAACCGTATATCAAAAAGTTGCCGTGTGGGCATTTACCTCACAAGCATTATGCAAGAGGTTGTTTGAAGTTTGACTATAAATGTTCACTTAGTCGATTTGATTTGTAAGTATCACTATGCCAAAAATCACATTTATCAGCATTTAATTTTGGCTTTTAATGGCATTTCCAAAACATGATGTAATCCAGTGCCGATAAAAGGGGAAAAATTTTTTTGGCGTTTGTCACAAACGCCATCTAAACTCGACTTTAGTTGGCGTTTGTGTACAAACTCCAACTATTCTTAGGTTTAAAAAATAAATAGTTGTTCGTCTAATTCATCTCCCCTAGATAATTTGCAAGCAAAAAAATCTTATCTATTCCAGACAATTTGCACTAAAAAATTCCAAAAATCAACATTCTCTATAATGGAAGAAGAAAAAAATATGTCCAAGGATTAAATTTTATTATGGGCCAAGAACAAGACAACAACAAATACAAAAAAGAATCAACCACTAAATATCGAATGATCAACCAAACAGAAGTGTTATAAACATTGCAAAAAAGTTACAGGATAATGTTGCAATGGCATTGATGAATGAGAAGTTTCAAAGTGTAGTTTAGAGGACACACTTGAAGATGAAGATTAGAGCCGATATGTTCAAAAGCTTCATTGCCCACATAGATAAGCATAATCCCTGCATGATGCCATCAATTCTTTTGTCGTGGCAGTCATCACTCAACACGAATGCCAGCTCTGCGAATCAGATGAGAGGAAGGAGAAGATTTGAGAAGATGTGAATGATGTGAGGAAGGAGATCAGCAAAATTCTTGCAAAAAGCACTCAATACATATGCTAACTCCAATCCAATCACGTTTAGAGATTTGTGGAGGGAGAGCATTTGAAGAGATTTGTAGCTGCTCAATCCCACATCCCTTCCTCACTTAGGCAAAGACAAGCATGGTTGGTTGCTTGATCCTATTTCTCTCGCTCGAGCTTTCGACATCCCAACCTAGATCTGAGAAATATGAAGAAGCTAGAAGAGAGAGAGGAGAGGGAGAGGAAGAAGAGGTCAACTCTGAATGAAGTGGATAGAAACGTGGTGCATCGTACGAAAAGGCAAAAATAAAGTAAGAGAGAGAAGTAAGGAAGAAAAAGAGTGAATAATCTGATACGTTTATTTTTCTCTAATCTAACGGTTGAAACAATCAATCGTGCCTTTCTATTTTTTAAAATAAAATTATTAAAAGTTTTAGATGACATTTCTTTTGGAAACGCCAACTAAAGTATTTTTTTTTTTAATTTTTAAATCATTTCGGAAACGCCAACTAAAGTAACCTACTTTAGTTGGCATTTTTTCTGGAAATACCAACTAAAGTTTTTTTTTATTTTTAAATCATTTTAGTTACGCTAACTAAAGTAACCTGCTTTAGTTAGCGTTTCCAAAAAAAACAAACACCAACTAAAGTATTTTTTTTTTAAATTTTTAAATCATTTTAGTTGGCGTTTCATTAGGAAACGCTAACTAAAGTATTCTCCGCCTATTTAAATTAATGTTTCCAAAGAAAACGCCAACTATTTAGCGCAATTAAAATCCAAAATTGGCGTAGTGTATCTTTTCAATATATTTATTAATTATAGTATAATGTTCATAAAAAAACATTAATTGCCTCAACTAGTCCTCAATTGTGATTACAATAACAAATGCTTGCAATTAATTCATTGTGAAAAGTTTGAAAGACATATCAAATAATTTTGGGCGATAGAATAAGGTAGTTGTTAAGAGGCTGCAAAGAGAGTAATTATAACTAAAACTATATTCTACTGAAAACAAAACTCCCAACCATATATAATTAAAAACTTATGCAAAAGATTATTACAAGTGTGAATACTTGATGCAAGGCATTGTTCCAAGTGTGGTGGCACATGTATTTCGTCGGGACAAATTTAAATAAAAAAATAAAATAGAAAATAAATACTTTGATAACCCGTTGAACCTATATGACAACGGTAAAGACTTATGTACTTGTATGTACTTAAAGGTATTTTATCCAATTAAATTAGAACATATAGTTTTTAAAATGAGTAGTTAACAATTATTCTTAATGATAAGAGTTGGTTATAGAATAAGTTATGAAGGAAAGAAAAATCCTAAATATGCAGCTATGTTAAATGCTCTTGTTGAGAGATCTTTGATACTCTCATGATCCTACTTGATTTGATTCAAATTAAGGGTTGTTTGTTTAAACTTTTTAAAAAGTGATTTTTAGATTATTTAAAAAAGTGATTAATTATTTAGAGATTTTTGAAAAAATAGAAATTATTTTGTGTTTGGTTAGAATAAAAAAATCACTTTTTAAAATTTTTAGCAAATTAAAAAAATATGAATTTATATTGTTAAGTAAATATATAATTTTCAATAATTATTGTCACATCTAGAAATGTGACACGGATGGCGGGGAGAATGAAAGAAAAAGAGGGAAATCGGCCCACAGATTTAGGGCCGATTTTGGAGGAGTCGCCACCAAAATTTTGAGGAAAATTTTGGAAAACCGAAATACAAAGAAAAAAAAAAAGGATGGTCTGCAAACCAAAGTTAGGTTCAGGAATACGATTATGAGTGAGAAATGTGTTAGACACCCCCACAACACCCGTTCCAAAGAACAGTTACCTTAAGTTGATCATGCAATTTTTATGGCTTTTAAAAATTATTTTGATTGCCCTTTAACTGTTCATATGCAAAAATAAATATAAAAATAAAAAAAATGTAAAAATGAAATTAAAGAATAAAATGAAAATATGGGAAGTTGGAAAAATAAATTAAGAAGAAAATATTCTTTATTTACAAGAACAGACTTGACCCAGAATTAGAGTCTGGGGCCTACATACCTTGCGATAGGGATCAAAATCGATGTAATTTGGGCTAAAAATGCGTGTAATTATATGTTGATATTTTTTATTATATATATTCTTTGAAAAGAGAGGTTTGTAGAAAATAATTTGTCTTTCCACAAAAAACAATTTTTAGAATTGGTTGGTGTGTTTTAATTTGTAAAAGACAGATTAATTCTCTTTATTTGCTCTTATCATTTATTATTATTTTTGGTTTAATCAATTTCTAAAAGAGAATATATGTTTTTCTTCAATTTAGAAAATATAATTAAAATTACGTGTGATTTTGAATATTTTATTTTGATTTGAAAAGGAAATATTTGAAAACAATTTTATTTTTATAAAATAAAACCAATTGGCTTATGTGGCGACTTTATCACTCAAAATATACCTATTGATACCTAAATATCCACGGTAGTGTCACTCGGGACACAAGACATAAAAAAGGTTCGAAAGAAAACAAATAATAATAATTTTTTTTGTACAAATTATCTTTTATTTTCTTTTTATTATAAAAATCATTTTAACACATATTTATTTATAAAGAAAAAAAGGAATTAAAAAATATGATCATTACTTATGTTTCAAAAAATAATAATCAGCATATGTGATTACTTCATCACTCACAAGTTATTGATTTATGTTTACATGCTCACGGTGTTACCACTCGGAGTAGAAAATACCAGAAGGAAAATTTTAAATGAAAATCAAACAGTATATATGTTGACTTGATCACTCATAATTTGCTAATTTACGCTTATATGCTCACGGTGATGCCACTCAAGGCAAAAGATAAAAAAGAATTAAAGGATAAAATTGAAAAAATAAAATCATTTTTATATTAAATTATAAAAATAAATACAATTATGGTTGTTTTATAAAAAGAAAAGCGGTAAAAGAAATTTAAAAATATAACTTTTATGTATATATTCATATATTATTTATTTTTATTTGTTTTATTTTTTTATTTTAGAAAAAGAATCAATCAGAATCTGTGATGATTTTATTACTCACAGCTCGCTAATTAACACCTAAATGCCCACGGTGTTGCCACTCGGAACATAAAGGAAAAAATAAAAATTTGAAATAAAAGGCTCTCATTGAATCATTTATTTTTAAATTTTAATAAATAAAAAAAACCATTGATACTCATAAATATAAAAAAAAAAGATTTAGCCAACGTTTATACCATGGTAACTCCTCACTCATGGTATAATTGACTGATACTCTATAGGCTCACGGGGACTTGGTCCCTTGGCAAACTCTAAAGTAGAGAAGAAAAACCAATGATCAAATAAATATCAAAACTACAAATAAAAATAAAATCAAATACAATTTGTCAATGCGTGTGTGTGCATGTACAAACTCAAATAATTTAAACACAAACGATGAGGAGATGCAAACTCTTGTATCTTCATTTTCTTTTCCTTTACTTAAAAGTTGACAGCTTCCATTTCCCCTGCTTGGCTTGGTGGCGATGGCCTTGATTTTTCCCAAACTTAGTTCATGCTCCCATATTGCTCGAAAAAAGATAAAACAGGAGTATTCGTCTTAAAAGTTTGGGGCGAAAGAAAACAAGGTAATTGCTTTTAAAGAACAAAGACCACATGCTAATAAGAAGCCATGCCGTTACTCACATGGGGCTAAATAATATCAAAACATTTAACACATTCGACCAAGCATTTTTTGGTTAAGCTTCACTCATGTAAGGCAAGCTTTTGAATTATAATCAGGAACCCCTTTATTGACATACACCCAAAAATGCAATTTAAGGTTCTAAAATCTTTATGCAAACACACGAGATATTTCTAATCTCAAAACAATGAGCAAGTCAAGCATTATGTAAGATCAAGCTTTCAAGTGAGAAATCCTTAATATGCAAGATTTTCTTAGAAACAAATAACCCCAAATCAAGTTACGAAAATCATATTTGCCAAGCCTAAACTCAATACAAAAACCAAAATCTTGTGACCATTGACAAGTGAATGGGCTTAGAGAAAAGAAAGCCGCGAGCTATACTCCTAATTTTTACCAAGCATACCTTGACAATGCAAAGGTCCATTTTCAATGGTTCAGAATTTGAAGCTATGGACTAAAATGTGCATTGGAGGACATTGGAGCAAGCTATACTCCCCACTACTTTATTCCATTCGAGATCCACATATGACAAACGGAAATCTTTCTCTTAGATGAAAAACAATCAGATTAAACCAAAACATCCAATGACAATCATACAAGCAAATTGTGGCAGTCAATAAGAAGACCTTTCTAAACTTGAAGCTACCATTGGATATATGTGAGCCATAAGACAAACACGCCATATAATTCAAACTCCATTTTCAAGATTCTTAATAAACTCCTCTAATATGCTTAGAGGCTAACATCATATGGAACCAAATAGGGAATGAAACTTGCAACGCTCAATGCATCAAAATGTGTAGATTGAATCAATCGTCATTGCATTCCATAACAAATCAAGACAAAGGGTTGGGGGAACCACGGCAATGTAAGAAATGGAGGTTTAAGGAATTTCAAGCCCAATATAACACCTAACTCAACCTTTCACCAATGTGTTGTAATATATACTTAAGAAACAGGGACGTGTTCAATCATAAACAGAGCATTTACAATATCAAGCCAAGGCAAGATATTCCAGAATCAGAGATTGAATCAACAATAGACTAAAACAAGGTTTGTGGTTCAGTGGATAACAGAGGACCGCACTAATCAACAGTAAGAACCTAGCCAGTACCATATTTGATTCATCCCAAAAGCACCCAATACTGTGAACGAAAGAGGAAGATAGACAACAATAAGCTCCATTGCGCGATTATATAAAAAAAACAACAAAAAAAACTGACCCCAATGATAGTGGTATTTCTTGAACTCGTGCTCTCCTACTGTGTCAGGTCCTCCTTCATTTGATTTACTTTACTTCGCCCTCCTTGCTCTGCAACCCATTCGCTGTTCCTTTTCCTTTTGGTGTCAATTTCACTTCTGCCTCCCTCGGTTCCTTTCCTTCATTCTCTCCTCGTCTCTGAAATTTCAGACTCTATTTTTTTTTTCGCCCTCTCAATCTCAGTTTCTATGGTTTCTTCTTGGCACCCAAAAGTCCCCTCTGGTTTAGACTCCCTCTGGCTTTAGTTCAGACTCCCACCGAGCCCTAAGGCTCTCGGACACTAGCCCTCTCGTCCTCATGCCTCATTCTATTTTTCTATTCGGTGCGAAGTTCCCGAACCCCTTTTTTCCCAAACCCAAGCTCCCTCTCCTTGGATCTCATGCTTTCGGCTCCCTCTGTTCCTTCACGCCTGCTCAGAGCTCCCTCTGCATCACTCGTACTCCTTCTTTCTCTACTTCTCTCCACCTCCCTATTCATCTTCACCTTGCAGTCCCCTCCTCTGTTTTTTCTTCAGGTCCCCCTCTGCCCGAGCTCGCGGCTCCCTCATCCCTAGTACATCCTCCCTCTGATTTTCCATCCACCGAGCCCTAAAGGGCTCTTTCTAGCCTCTTCTACGCCGAGCCCTAAGGGCTCCCTCTGATTTCCTTCTCCACCGAGGCTCCCTCTCCTTTTCTTTCCTTCTCTCCACCTCCTCTGTTCATCTCACTTCCCTCTTTCCTGCGGCCCCCCTCTATTTTTCCTCCACCTGAGCCCTAAGGGCTCCCTCGGTTTTCTGGTCTCGCCCCTACTCCCTCGCTATCTCCCTCTGTTTCTCGTGCTCTCTACCTCACGGCGCTCCCATCTCTCTTTCTTTTCCTTCTCTCACGGCTCCCTCTCTCTGCAGCGTCTCGGTCTCTCTTGCACCTTACGACTGCTCCCTCTGATTCGCCTTCGGCCCTCGCAGCTCCCTCTTTTTTCCTCTAAACCCTAGTTCCCTCTTCTCTCTTTTCTTTTCACGGCCCCCGTCCTCCACCTTCGTGCGCCCTCCAGATCCCTCTGCCTCTCGGACCCCCGTCTCTTTCTTACACATAGGTGAAGCTTTAGCTGAGCCCCCAAATAGGGCTCAGATCACCTTGGGCTGAAATCAGCCCAAGGTTAAAATTTTTATTTTTTTATTATTTTTTTTTGCTTCTATTTCTCTTTTTTTTTTTGTCTTGTTGTTGTTTTTTTTTTTTGTATTTTGGATCGACTATTAACCTAGAATTTTGTATTTAGGAAAAAGATTTGAGCCATCAGTAACCCCAATCCCAACACTTCTTCCTCTTTCTTCATTTTTAGGTTTTTGAATTAACTATTTTAATTAACCTGGTTAATTTTTATTTTATTTTATTTTTATTTTTATCATTTTTTATTTATTTTTATTTTTTTTAATCTTTAATTTTTATTATCTGTTGTTATTATTTTTTATCTATATTTATTATTATTTTTTGTTTTTTTTTGGTTTTTGCTCCTTTTTTTAAAATTTTATGTATAAAATCCGAACAAAATACGGTGTTCACAGTTATATATCATAATAATACTTATATAATATTATAATATAAAAACACAAAATATTTATGCTAAAAATGATGTTAATATGTTTTAAAAACTCAAAAAAAAATATTTTATGAAAAAAATTGAGACCAATTCAAATCGGTTTAGGAATAGTTCACAATCGGTTCGACTAGTTCAAAGCTGGTTCACACCGTTTCTAAAATCTACCAGTTGTACTCTATAACCAGACAGAACCAAGCATCGGTTTTCAGTCAAATTGATCGAATAGGGTGGTTTGGTTCTGACAACACTATTTGAACTTTATTAAGAAAGAGTATATACCAATCAAAATAAAGTCTTAGAGAGCAAAGAAGGGGGAAATCCCAAAAAAAAAAATCTTAGGGCACGAAAATAATTATTATAAAGTCTTAAAATCCTAATAAAAATATACCAACTCTTATTAGTATAAAATCCTGAAAAATAAGTATAAAAAATTCATTGTTAAATATAAAACATTATAACATGATTTTATACTCAATAATGATTTTTTTATACTTGTTTTTCAGAATTTTACACCAATGAGACTTGGGTGTAATTTAACAGTGGAGTATGATTTTATGCTCAACAATGAAGCTTTTGAAATTCATTTTTCAGGATTTTATACCAATGAGATTTGAGTGTAGTTTTTTTAGAGTTTTAGAGCTTTATAATAATTATTTTAGTGTTTAGGAATTTTTCTGTGATTTTTTCCCAAAAACCAATAAAATTGAAGAATGAAGAAAGTATGAAGACCACAAAGAGAGAAAAAGGTAGAAATTTTTTTTTACGCCATGAAAAAAACAATGTGGAGAGACTTCGAGGGTCGAGGGATAAGAAAATACCAATTCCATAAGTCATACCAAAGATATGAATCTTGCGCTTTTAGTTTTATAAAGATATTATACCACTCAAAAATATTAATGGCACTATATTTATGTTATTATGTTATAAACCATATGGATAAAGCTATATATATATATATATATTACCTCTATCCTGCACGAAAAGTACGTTAATAATTTCCTCAGATGAAGTTGGATGCTTGACCCCCCTATATCTCTACGTCCTTAATTGTCTTAAACACAGGAAGAGCGCGGCATCTCTAGCACTATCTTGAATTTTTTTTTTAAATTGTCATAAATTATAAGAGTATCCCTCATTGGCAGCAGATGACTAATTTCCATCAGGATATTGGGAGCAAAGCAGCATCTAGAACCTTTGCTTTCTCAATTCTTTTCTTCTGGATAACTACCAAAAGTTGCACCAACAATAGACCTGGAGTAAGGGGTTTTGGTAGTGCGGTGCCTCTTCATAACAATTTCCTGGGCAATGTCCTTATTGACTTATTGTGTTACTTCCAGCACAATTGTGGATACAGCACAATTGTGGACACCTAATGAGAATCACGACAAGGACAAAGGCAGGTTTTGGATGCAGGTATGTGAATTGGGATTGTCTAAGAATTGTATTGGTTACGATTTTAAGATGTTGCAAAGGGTTTGACTGTCATTTTATAATATCAATGCACAATTAAATACTTCCCGCTCTATCACTAAAAAGTACTCCTTTTGATCTTTAATATAAGATCTTTTTAACCGAGTTACGCGGATTAAGAATTAGAATTAAAACTAATTAACTACCTCGATTTCTCCGAAAATCCTAATATTTTTTCAAAACTGCCCTTATTTAATCTCTTTCTCTTTCTCTTTGGATACATTAAATAGGGACATTTTTTTGAAATGTATAATAAATACTACCTCGTATATTGTAAAAGGTCTTATATTTAGGACCGGGACAAAGGATCCTATATATAGGACCGGAGAGAGTACTTAATATTGGTCTTAATTAATAAAAAGAAAGAAGATGCAATAAGGACAATTTAGTAAAATTGTATAATTTATTAAGTTATTTATTATTTTTTAAAATCTTTATATGAAAACCTTAAATTGCAATGAAAAGGAAATGGATGTACTAATTGCAACAACAAAAAATCATATCTAATTTTAGAAAAGTTTAAATTACTCTTAAATTCCAAATTGCTATATTGGTGTTGGAAATGACTATTGTCTATTGGGAAATCCTATAAACGTGTTTTTAAAGTTATGGGTTGTTATAATAAAACTTAATTGGGTTTTGAAATTTTTTTGGGGCATTTTTTATTTTATTACAACTTTTTTTTAAAGCTTATTAAAAATTGAACAAGTTCTTATTTTTGTTGGTTTGGACTAGGATTTGAAATTTGGTTTACAATTTTCCTAAAATTCGGGACAAAAATCCTTACTTGATTAGTCCAATTGAATTTCACATGAATCTATATTTAAAATCTAAGATGTGATAATGAGTCATGGAGTGATTGGAAATTATTTCAAATATTTAAGGCGATGAACCACAGTTGGTTAGGGACCAGATTGAAAGAAAATTTTACAGTTTACTAAATTGACAATGGTGTGTTGATTTTGAAAGAAAGAAAAAAAAAAGCAAAAATTATGATATTTTGGTTTCTCAAGCCTAAATACGCGTCAAAGACATGAAAATAAAGGGACCAAGGCATGGGATTTTAATTGTAACAAATTAAAATGGGGGGTGATAAGCATGGGGATTATTCTCCTGTCACAATTTAGTATTTAATTTTTGTAATGGGTTAATTAATTACGTGCGACGGTTTGAGGAAATCAAATAATCGCCACCGAATTTCAGGTGAAAAAAAATTAATTGCCACCAAATGTTACTCTCAGCTTTTGCTTCTTGACATCTTTTCGTGCAGCTTGAGAAGATGAAAAGATGTTCTGAATGGACGAAAAAGATGGCCATAGCATTGTTATATATAGAAGGTGACTATAGGTCTAAACATTCAATATTTAATTATTCGTAATTTAAAAGATGGTAATATTTAATTTAGTCATTCAGGATTAGTTGTGGGCCAATGGATATATAAGATTTAATTAATTGTCAATTATATGATTCCAGATTACAGAAAATAAATGCATTCAATACAATTTATAGGTATTAAATGGAATTTAAAATAATTAATATAAATTTGAAATATTAGATGTACATTTAAATTTAAATGTTAATAAAATATTAACTATTGATTTGAAATTTCGTTAACAATTTTTTAAAAATAATAAATGCATTAAACACAATTAAATCAATCAATAATTAATTTCATATTGAATCATAATAATTATACAATAACAAGAATATAATCAATTGAATTAATTTATCAAAATAAATAAAAATGTAATGATGTCAATTATACATAAGATGCCATATTTTCTTTAAAGAATCCAATTATCTATCAACTTTTGTTGGTGATAGATCGCAATTTTTTTACCAACTCAAATTGGCAAATGATAGAAACTTTTGCCAATTAAACAAGTAGAGTTTTATTCTATCATTTGTATATGGAGCAAATTTAGTTAACATACAAAAAAATATATTTAATTAGTTAAAAATAAAGAAGAATATCCCACATTCATAATCATAATTTTTAAACAAATAGATTTTTAAAAAATAAATGATTTTGAATAAATAACTTCACTAAAAATATAACAAAGATATAATATAAAAAATATGTTAAATGAAATATAACAAATAAATGATTTTAATAAATGAAAAAATCATTAAATAAATGAGTTGCAAAAAGATATAACAATTAACAAATACATGAATAAAACAAACATAAATGTAAAACGTATTTCCATATGGGCCATTATCCTAGACCTACTCCCAACTTCTCTCGCATTGCGCCGTCTGTCTTTCTTCCTCTCTCAACCTAGGCTTCATCCTCCTGACGGCCGGCTTGTATGCTTCACTTTCTTTCCTACGGTATGTTTCTTCACTTTCTTTCCCTAATTTTCTCTTACCATGGTGCTCTCTCAGCCACTCAATTCCTCTCCCTCCTCGTCTCCATCGATGCCTTTGAAATCCGTTTTGCTCTCTGATTTTATTTGAGGAATATATAATATTTTACTGTGGAAAAAAACACTACAAAACAAAATTTAAAAAAATAAAAATTGGTACTTAAAAGCTATCTGAGCATGAAGTTTTCTTGCCAGACAGTATTAATAACTCTCCCCTCACCCACCTCCGTTCTCCCTCATCTGCGACAAAAAGTTTCCTCTTTTTATTGAAGACTTCAACAACACAATAGAATAAACATCTTAACATTGCACACTCAAATTCCAAGGTTACGAAAATAGTTTTCCCTTTTACATTCCAGATAAGTTAATCTATACGAAGTTTAACTTTTTATTACTAATCTCTTCTTTTTTTTTTTTTAATTTCAGAGTGAAGCTCAAGCCCAGAAGAACCATGGCAGCATCAGTCTCAGTCGCTGAATCCTTGAGGTCTGTCCTCAATAATTCTCCAAGTTTAGGTAACGACGAGTATAGCATAACTCACTTTTCAGAGGTTGCTGATCATTACTATGGTATGATACCAGCTGATCAGGTCTATAAGAAAGCAAAGCTTTCTGGGCCTAACGTTCTGAATAACTACGAAATTAAGTCTGTAACACAATTATTTCGTCTACCAAACCAACAACATGATATACGTTTGCTAACCAGAGATGAGATTCGTAGGCACATTAATGAATATGACTTTTTGCATATTGGACTCGTGCAAGCTTATATTGCAGTTGATCCGACAATTCTTCAGGATCGGGCAACTCCATATCCTCCCAGAATCTTAGTATGCTTACGAGAAGCTAAATATCCAAACTTCAAAGACTCTATCTTAGCAGCATTTGAAATGAGCTTGTTTGATTCCGCAAATTTCAATTGGTTCCCAAATTTCTCATCGTCTTTATCTGATCCAGCAAACTCCAATGGGTTGGTCATAACTGTGGAGCCACGTGGTTTTGATTTGGTTGAAGGGTTTGAAGATAGCCAAGTGTTTATGTTTGAGTACACCATGTTTTACAAATTGATGAAGGGGTCCCTTGAACCCAGATCACAGTTTGAGAATCGTGTGGTGGAGGTGAATCCTCAAAGAACAAGCGTTCTTGTGCCTAAACCTTTTTAGCACAAGCTGAGCTATTGGTGTTATCAAAACAGTGATTCTGAAGTTGAAGGTAGAAATGGATTGGCTTGTGTTACCATGAAGAAGAAATTAATGTTCCATATTTATTTAGTAAGGGAAAATTAAACCTTTAGTCACACTTATTTTGAAATGGGTCCTTATAGTTAAATTTTTTGTAAAATGCTACCTGTACTTTTTCCAGTTTACATTAGTCCCTATATTTAAGAATAATGTTTGAATGAGTCCAAATATAGTCCACTGGCATAAACATTGTTAAAATTGCTAACATGTACAACAATTTGCTTGCCTGGTTGCTGACTCTACTTGTGAGTAGAGAAGCAACAAAACGTCACTGCTATCTCGGCTTTGCTCTCTTTGGTTTTGATGATGATGATAACCCAAATTTGACCAAGCGTGTGTGTCACTCTTGGAAATGCGATGTTGACGGTGCATAGGAAAGGAAAAAGAAAAGAATTAGTCTTCCAAATGAAAATGGATTTGTGAGGAGTCGTAATAAAAATTTTAAAGGAAATTTTGGAAAACTAATTAAAAAGTAAAAGATGATCTACGTAAACATAAATGAATTCGGGAATTGATTGTGTGTGGGGAAAATATTAGGTACCTTACGACACCTATTTTTAAGAACAATTACCTTAAGTTGATTGTGCAAATTAATATGGGTTTACAAGTAGTTTGATTATCCTTTAATTGTTCACATACAAAAATAAGGGCAAAAAAGAAAAGAAATTAGAAGTTAAGAAATTCAGGAAATTAAGAAAACAAAATTGAAAAAAAAATCATTTATTTATTTATAAGAGTAGACTTGATCCAATATCAGAGCTTGGGACCTATGTGCCTTTCGATAAATATCAAAGTTCATCTAGTTTGAGATAGAAATATGTGACACAGTGTAACAACCAACCAACAAAACCTCAAACTTACACAAAACAACATTAAACAAAGAAGAGACTAGTAGACAGATCATCGCCACAGTGGGGAAGCAAGGTGTCGTGGCATTGGAGAACACTAAATGAGAAGGATGATAAAATAGATAAGCGTGGCGCCGCGGCCTGAATGTTGGTACCACGACGCACTATGCTGATATAATATTAGCAATTTACTGATTTCCAGAACAAACTGCCAGCGTGCATAAAATCTGACTCAGACCTCCGATTAAGTTAATTCCAAATTCTACAGGTTACTCTACTCTAACTCTAACTATAGACGCTAGCCATACCTCAAAATACCTCCGTATAGAGATTTTGGACATCCAAACCTGAAATGGTCAGTTTTGGACCAAAACTTGGCACTTGGGCTTTCCAATGCCACACTATACCACTAACACCAAAACCAATACTTGATTCAGGTTCCAAATACTCCAAGGACTACGTTTAGGGCATTCTCATCCTAAGAAAAATATTTATGTAGAATTTGAGCCCTTCAGCACCACAATACTGCAAATGGGTTACATACCCATTTCACCACAACAACACCAAAATGGACATCCATAAGAGACCTTAGACTAACAGAGCAACATACAATATAAACAAACACATCCTGACCCATCCCACACATAACATTCACATTCATTAAAACGCATACAAGCCACCCATTGCCTAGGTCAAACTCACTACAACAATAAAGGGTCACACATCCTGACATACCTGTACAACCACTACTGTCACACCTGAAGATGCGACGTGGATGGCGCGGATGATAAAGAAAAAGGGAGAAATCGGCACACACGACCGGAGGCCGATTTCGAAGGAGTCGCCACCAAAATTTTGAGGGAAATTTTGGAAAACCGAAATAAAAGAACAAGGATGGTCTGCGAATCAGAGTTGGGTTTGAAAGTATGATTGTAAGTGGGAAAGGTGTTAGGCACCCCCACAATACTCGTTCCTAAGAACAGTTCCCTTGAGTTGATCATGCAATTTTTATGGCTTTTAAAAATTATTTTGATTGCCCTTTAACCATTCACATGCAAAAATAAATATAAAAATAAGAAAAATGTAAAAAATGAAAGTAAATAATAAAATGAAAATATGGGAAGTTAAAAATAAAATAAGAGAAAAATATTATTTATTTAAAAGAGCGGACTTGACCCAGAATTAGAGTCTGGGGTCTATATACCCTGCGATAGGGATCAAAGTCAACGTAGTTCGGGCTATAAATGTGTGTCACTGGTTGGATATTTTTTTATTATATATATTTTTGAAAAGAGAAGTTTGTAAAATAATTTATCTTTTCTCAAAGAAAATAATTTCCAAGATTGGTTGGTGCGTTTTAATTGATAAAAGATAGATTAGTCTTGATTATCTTCTCTTATCAGAAATTTTATTTTTCATTTTCATTTTTTTTAAAAAGAATATATATTTTTCCTCAATGTAGAAAAGTTATGTGACCTTGAATATTTTATTGTTAATTTGCAAAGGAAAATTAGAAAATAATTTTATTTTTACAAAATAAAATCAATTAACTCATGTGGTGACTTTGGGCTTGTTTGATAGTGTTTTCTGTTTTCTTGTTTTCAAAACAGTTTTGTAAAACTATTTTTGAGAGTAAGTTCTGAAAACAAGAAAACAAAAAAATATATTTGAATAGTTGTTCTCAAAATCATAACTAATGAGTGATAGATGAGTTATTCAAAATTTATAACTTTACCATTAGTGAGGTGGATATTTTTCACATTTTCTTCTGATTTCCAGAACAAAAACTACAAAACACCTTAAAGTTGTTCTGAGTTTTCTGTTTTTTTATTTTTCTGTTTTTCATAACAGTTTATAAAAAACAAATTTACCAAACAAGTTTTTTTATTTTTCTGTTTCTGAAAATAGAAAAACTGTTTCGGAAATATAAATTAAACAGACCCTTTATCACTCACAATTTGCTCATTGATACTTAAATATTCACGGTGATATCACTTGTGGCAAATAGGTGTAAAAATAAAATAAAAATAAAAAAATAAAAAATAAAAGAAGTTTGAAGGAAACTAATAATTTAAATAAATTATTTTTTCTTTCCTTTTTTTTTATTTAAAATTTTTTATTACGAAATAAACAAGACCTTCTTAACACATCTAGTTATTAAAAAGAAAGTTATATCGAAAATATGATTGCTACATGTATTTATAAGGAGAAATAATTAGTATATTTGGTAACTATATCACTCACAAGTTATTGATTAATACCTAAATACCCACGGCGTTACCATTCGGGACAAATAAATAAAAAGGATAAAAACTTAAGGGAAATGAACAATTTTCAAATAATTTTTATTTCTTTATTTCAAATTATGAGATAAAACATGCAATTGGGGAATCCCCCTTTTTAGTAAGTAATTTTTGTTTAAATTGTTTTTATTTCCTGATTTCAAATGCAGTCACAAAATCCCCTTTTATTATTATTTTTTTTATTCAAAAAGGAATTTAAGATAAAATTGCCACATTCAATATGTTTTTTTTTTATTTTTTATTTGTTGTTGTTATTATTATTTTTATTTTTATTTTTTTATGAATTAGTGGTATTTCTTGTATTAGATTGTGAAAATGGAAAAAAGCAATTAAAATTTTTTTTCTTTTAAAACTTAAAATAGTACTCAAAAAGAATTCAAAGTGAAACTGCTACATATATTTTATTTTCCAAGATTAGCTTCAAAACGGAACCAAATAGCATATATGGTGACTCTATCACTCACGGTCCGTCAATTGGCACCTAAATGTTCACAGTATCATTACTCGAAGCATAAAGGTAAAGGGAAATTTGCAATAGAGGTTTTTTCTTTATTTCCATTATTTATTACCTATTTTGTTTATTATTATTATTATTATTTTCTTTTTTTTTTAAAAAAAGAAGCCATTTGAGCCCAAAACATTTGAAAGTTGGCCAATGCAAATACCACGGCAACTCCTTACTCATGATACCCTTAACCGACACTCTATATGTACACGAAGACTTAGTCACTAGTGACAAGACTTAAGAGCCAATATAATAAAAAAAAGGCCTTTATTTAAATTTAAAGGACCGAAATTTATATTTAATCGTATTAGCATATGAAGGTTTAGAATATTTTGGATCAAAAGGTAAAATTGTTATGTTTATTGAAAACACAACCCGATTTTATAGCATAAAAGATATCTTACAACAAGTTTCATACACCTCCAACTAATATTATTAACCAGCTACCATCCAGAAATCATTATCATTAGAGGAATTCACAACTCCAATTGCTATCACACACAGCATTCACTAGACTAATCATAACTCTTTTACCATAGAACAAAGCTTATTTGAGAGAAAGGTTTTCTAAGGGTTAGTCTTCATACCCATATAATAGCATTCTTTATTGATCAATTGCCCAAAGTGAAACCTGACTCAAAAGCATCTTTAGAATCACCGGTCATTCCTTTAGATTTTCAAATAGTAACAATCCGCAAACAAACACATATATATGTATATCTATTCATTTTTTGTTTCGTTTGGTGACTAGCCAAACTGACTTGGCCCATTGAATTTTCAGCACCACCTCAAGTTAAATGACAGACAGGAAAAGCAAATCCCAATATGGAGGCTGCAACATGAACTAACTGTGATTCGTGGCATAATCCCCTAAAAAGGAACCTACTTCCTAAATGAAAACTTCTTGTATCACTTTAAGTAACAAGAATCATTTACAACATAAGGTGTATACATTTATGTGCAACAACCAAATCCCTATTTAGACTCAATAATCCTGATCATGTGCCCCTTTCAACGTCAAAAGCCATGTGCCAAAGTAGTGTGATTGAAAAATTAGTATGATATTCCACAGGGTACTAAGACGACTTAGGCAAATCAAATCTGCAATGTAGGCACCTGGACATTTTCCCATATGAAGTTTTAAACATCAAAACATGCTTTCACATACAAGAACTTTGGATTCATCTATTAGCACGCTGGACAATTGGGGAATGTATATAGACATGCTTAACAAACTGACTTTACAGATACTACACTGAAGCTTGTCCAATCAAACCGAAGACTAAGGGATACAACTAAAGATAACACATTACTATTACGACTCCTACATGACAGTAGAGAACGGGACATTAAAATAGCTAAATAAATCTATGCTTTGCCAAAGACTGACCAATCAGTCATCCAATTAGCACCAAAACAAGATTCATACCATGATTCCTAATGTCCTACTAAAGAATTCATTCCATAAACTAAAAGCTCCTTATGTCATGCTTAAAAACAAGAATTATTTGCAGCATAATATACAACAATCGGATCAATGCTTAGGCTAAGAAAGTCATGACCATAGACCCCCTTTAGAAACACCTCGTGGCATACTTGACAAGCATATTACAAAACATTACAACCTTTGAAAGAAAGAGAAATTCAGGACTATCAGACTTGAAATACAACTATAAGCTACATTTTGAGGTAAATGATGTTTCTTTCCTAATTAAACAACTCAATTTGAACACAACATTGGCACCACGCAGACAAATAGAATCATGACAGTATCTTCTAAAAGGATAGAAATTCCAAAGCTACACAGAGCGTGTGCCCAGCAGGAATCACAATTAGATAAGAGAAATTACATGGATGCTAAGATGAAATTCTCATCACTCAACCCACTGACATGTTTTGGCCAGTCATAAGCAACACAAAGGATTCAATCTGAATCCCATGGAGACAGTAAATATCATTCCTAGATTATACCATCCATTGCTTTAAAATGGAAAATTTGAAAGACAGATTACTCGTAAAGCACCCGATACCTTGTACTGAATACTCCACTGCCTCTTCCACTCGGATTCCCGGCCTCCTCTTTATGCAAATTTGCCCTGCAATCCTTCGTAGTACCCCTCTGTGAGTTCACTCGAGTCCTCCTTCGATTTTTCTCTCCCCTCATGCTCACGGCTCCGTTTGTTCCCTTGCCCGAACCTCCCTTGTTTTTTCTTCTCTAGGGTTCTTCCATGTCCAGAAAATCCCCCCCCCCAATAGTTCTTGAGCTATGCCCTTTTTATAGCATTTCGCGAGTGGAAAGTAAGGTGCCTTCGAGCGCATGGTTACCTTATCCTGCCTTGCTTCCGTGCGCCGATGGCACTGCTTCTTTGACAAAATAGGGGCGGCTCTCTCCATTCTCTTCCTGTTTTTCAGCTTTTTGCCCGAGCTCCCCATCTTTCTCTGCTTCTTGTTCTTCGCGTGCACGGCCTCCTCTAGCTTTTTCATCTTCTTCATCGGTCAACACCTCTGCTTCCCCTGCTTTGCTTGTGCTTAGACTGCTTCTGATCTTCGGTCAGCCTTTTCTCAGATCTCATGGCTCCCTTCTTTCTTTCTCTCTGGTGTGCTCCTTCTTTTTCTCTGCTCTGCCTTCCACGGCCATCCCTCGGTTTCTTGCTCCCTCGGTTCCTTTCCTCCTAGCCTCCATAGCTCCCTCTGTGTCTAGGGCTACGCCCTCCAACCCTTGTCCACGAGCCCTTGCTTGGGCTCGAGACATATTTGGGCTGAAGCACTTCAGCCCCATATGTTTTTGGGCTGAAATGCTTTAGCCCATATTGTTTGTTTGTTTGTTTTTTTAACTTTTTTCTTGTCTTGTCTTCTTTTTCTTTTTTTTCTTTTCCCTTATTTGAAACAGATTCTAGAAAAATGAACTTGGGTCTTGAAATTAAATTATAATTATTAATTTCCCTGCTTAAAAGAAAATTTTGTTCTATTTCTTTTGTTTCTCATTTTTCATACTTATATATATATATATTTTAAAAATACCCGGGCAAAATAGGGTGTTCACAACTACAGCAATCCTTGAAAAAATGACAAGATGGTTTATACTACCTGCTCAAACATATACACAACCGACGGAACATACACCTCTAAACCCATGGTAATCTCATTCAACATTGAGGTCAAGTCACATAGGTAATACACGAGGAACAAGAATATACAGATAGTCCTTAAGAAACATATGCATGACAATTACATATGATGTCGAGTAGTGTCCTACACTTAGCATAATACTTAATATAACATGTGTGACATATACCAATTTGAGTACTCTAGTATCCCATATGTCCCTGAGGAGACTTATCCCTCTCTTCTACTCCTTGCTAGAGTTAGGTCTCATTCTTGTACATGTTTTTCCCACGAGGGGTGAGACAAACATCCCAAAGGAAAATATAGCAACTACACATAATCAAGTAATATATATATATACAATGAGAGGTGATGCAAATGTAATGCAAATGAATGTCCCCTGACATACATAGCTAGAACCAAAGGCTAGTCACTATTACAAGGTGTTCCCAACAAGTGATTCCTTTCCAACAATCGTTGAAAATTGATCATGGGACATCACTAATCTCTTCGCTCACTAGTATAACCTGGCCAAAAGCCACACTAATGATTAGATCATGGTTCTTCTTTTCCTGAACCACTCGAATTGGTGGTAATTTAGGGAAGGTACATCTCCAATCCACTGCCACCTGGCTCTCTTGACCACAGAAGAGTATTTAGTGGTAGGGATATACATATATCAACCTCACCACTTGGACACGAAGCCTCGCATGTTCCATGAGTAGATCGATATACCACGTGGTATCATCCTATCTCAAGTCATCATCACACAATCAACAATGTCCTAATATGCATAATGCGGAGATGATGTCCAATGCTATGCTAACATGTCAATCCCATATATAATCATTATTATGATCATAATTATTATAGTAATTATGCTAGCATATTATCTTATGAGGATGCTTACAAATCATATACATGCATAACAATAACATATTCTCATACATCAATGTAAGGGATAAAGATAGAGCTTACCACACTACTGCGAGCGATGCAAATACCATGACATGAAAAGGACAAGCATAACTATAGGCAATATCATAGTATGAAAATGAACAAACATATAAAATCAACAACTAACACACATATACAACATACACTCCTGTTACCTCGGATTGTCTACACACATAAGCACACATACAGGGGAGTCGGCAGGCCATTACATTATCAAGACTACATGCAAATCTTCTGGACTACTCCTTGGGATGCCATAACTTCCAAACCAAATTCTTGAACACTATAATACCATAATATCTTCAATTAATACAATATACATATATTCCAATAACTCAATTCAACCAACCAAGTTTAGGAAGTGGTTTGGGAAGATATCAACGTTTTAAATTCAAGAATTATTACTACAATATGTTTTTTTACATTGCAGTGTTTTGAATTTTTTTTTCTTTTTTATATCATCCGGTTCAATTTGGCCTAGGAATATGATCCCTTCTTGATATAATTGTGACAAAAAAAATTATGGGATGGATTACCAGAAATGATTAGTGAGGCATATATTGAACAAGATTACATTTTGATGCTTGAATTGATACTTGAACAAGGAATAAAACAACCTTCTATGCTCAGTGCACCTTATTTAAAAAAAGAAAAGAAGAAGAAGAAGAAGAAGAGACGAATTACTTGAACAAGATTACATTTGCATACTTATCCCAAAAGGAAAAAAAACAAGATTTCATTTGTATAAAAGATATGTGGAGCTAACCATATCAAGAAACATCAAAACGTTCCACGGAAAAACGATATACATGAGTCTTCTAAAAGCTCCAGACTCCTGAATAGTCCACCTCCTAGAATGATAAGAATGATTTACAGGGAATCAAAGATTTAATAGACAAGATCGTATGGTACATGCTTTAAACATTGGCGTTACCTCCTGTGTTATCCTAATCTTGAATCCATCAAGAATTTTCTGACCCTTTCATCATGTTGCAGCGAACAACAATCTTTTGGAAATCATCAAGGCTTAGCTGCAATGGAGAAAATTATAAATACATTGTTAAAAAGAAATGGGGGAATTATAGTTAAGAATTGGTACAGTGAATTAATTACAAAGAAAGACTTTAACGATAAAAAGTATTAAATCTAGAATATTGAGTAGTAAAATTGAGAGAATGAGTAGTAATAGATCCTATTTTGTAATAAATTTGTTATTTTGGTCTCTAATTGTAATTCCCTCAAAAGAAAATTTGTAAACAGAGAATTCAAATATTATGTCTGTCAACAAAAAGTATTACTAGGAAGATTTCAGCAATTGTTTTAATGAAGGAGACAAGATCATCGAAATTCATATTTGTAAAGGATCAGTGATAAAGCAAAAGATCTAGCAATTCTTTACTAGAAAATTAGATAGAAAGAGAACAACTAACCACAAGTGAAAGGCATCATCCACATGATACTTCTAAGCAAGCCTTAACCAATATATATATTAATACCATTCAAAACAAGGGTAGTGGTAAAATCAGCATACTCTTCCCACTAATTTCTGATCAATATATAAAACAAAAGCCTTATGAGCTTCCACTACTGACCTTTCCATCTTTATCACTATCAAAGCAGTGGATCATATTAGATAACTCTCTGTCTGTCCACGTAAAATCATGAGCTGCAGCAACTCTTTGTAAATCCCTCATTGTTATACTTCCTTTACCTGTTTCTGCATGCCAGACCTTCCCTTGTCAGTGTTTAACAATCTGAAAATGAATATAACGCAGCAAGGAAAAAGGCCACCTTTTTTCTTTGATAGTGAGATAACCATTAATCATAGCATTGTAAGGGAAAAAATGGCTCCCAAGAGCCATGTTTGCTTTTTATGCTTTTGGAAAAACTTTTAAGTGATTTTTGATTCATCCACAAGAATAAAGGGTAGTGTCTAACTCATTCTTTTCTGGTTAGAATGAATGGACCCAAAAAGGTTGGATTGTAAAGTATGATGTCACCTTCACAGGACACTTTAATGCAATGATATTTTTCGATTTACATAGAGCACATAGCTCCCCCTTTCTAGATATGTGGTGCTAGTTAATGTGCTTCTTATGATCTCTTGCCATTTTCACCCTTGCCCTCAACAAAAACAAACAAATAGCAGCAACAGAAATTACCATCAATCTGGAAGAAGTGTACAATGACTTCATCCTCAGTCATTTGCAGCCGACCTGCAAACTGTTGACAAAGATCAAATTATTAGAACAAAAACCCCCAATAGATAAGGGATTGTAAGGATTAAAATCAAATTCATGAATATTAAAAATACAAACCGATTTTTTGTTCTTCCTTCTTCCCTTGTCTTCTTGAATTTGATTATTTCCCTTTGTAGTATTTGCTACCTGCTTGTCAGGAAAGCATGAACCTTCTGCAGAGTCTTGCAGTGACAGGGCAATTGCCTATCCACAAAAATCAGACATTTAAGATTCTTTTGATTGATAGCATCAATTTGGTCAGCAACGTGGCAAAAAGGTTAAGATCTATGAGAAACAAGAAACAGGATATAAATACCTGCTTTAAAGCTTCATCAGCATCATCAATGGGATATGGATTATTGCAAGGCTCCTGCCTAGAAACTCTGGCTTTTGGTTTTAAAGTTGTTTTCTTCGCCTGCAATTGGAATTTAACAAAAAATAACTTTCATTGTCAAGATAACTACTTCAAACCAGAAGTCATAGACCTTTGTACTGTACTATCGAAATAGCATAGTGCGTCATCAGAGCAACTTAGTATGATTGCTTTCTTATCAAGAACTTGAATAACAATTTCATGAGAGCAAGAATATACCCAGAAAAGGATAGTTTTAAGAGTACTGCTAAAACAGATAGTAATGAATAAAATGTCAAATAAAATTAAGCTGTCTAGAGAAATGGAATTCAGTAAGCAGATTTTCGATGGAATCCTTAAGTGAGTCACAGAACTGAACCAAGCAATTTTAATCTTCCTTTAAATATAATCCTGCAATTCCATCATATGGAATTAATTTAATGTATCTAAGTTGATGAACAATACAAGAAGTTTGATATAAGCTGTATGGCAGCTTACATAGAGATTGTAGAGATGCTGTCAGCTCTACAGAAATTCAACATCAGATATAACTATAACAGTACACAACACAAGTCAACAAATAAATTTCCCAAAGTAGAACACTGACAAGAGAATTAAAATGAAAAGGCAGCTAAGGGCTAAACCTAACCTTCCATAAATAAATATCAACTGAATTCATTACTTGATCCGTATAGTCTGGTACTGGACCTATCATTATGTCACGCCCAAGTATATAGCTAAACAAGTAACTCAAGTGAATCCAACCATATGTCTGAAATGCTTCACAAATAATTTACTAAGCAAGAAATATATATCACACTATTTTTGTTTAACAATCTTCCTGGCGGCCTGGGCATCAGTTGAGTTCCACATCCCCCACCCCACTCAATATCCTACTGTCTGTCATGCTGAACTTATTGTTATTACACAGTAGGTGTTGTTTAGGTGCATACACTGTATAACAAGGCCATTCCATAGTAACTGATCAGCCCAATCACAAGGCTTACTAGTAACTATTCTTTCCAAATTCTATGCACACCATGAACCATGAAAAAAATAAATTTATCTTTGTTAAAATTCTATCTCAGTTGCCATTGTCATTTTTTTTTAAGTTTCAAAATATCAATTAAATAAACTAAAAAATAATTAGGCGGGTGATATTTTCTTCTGGTCGTGCTTGCTACCATTCCATTAATATCACTGCAATGCTCTAATGACATTTTGCATCCAATGAAAGCATATATCTACAGACATTGTGGAATAAACCCATGAAGTAAACTGAGGAAAGTTTGACAACCTAAGGATATATGATTCACTTAGCCCAACTACTATAGATTCAACATTCCACTCACAAATAAATTCACCTTTGGAGCAAGATTGAAAGATTAAAAATAATCAAAAAATAGGATATTTCCAGACAAACCATAAGCCTAAAATCTAATCTCTTCTCAATCGAGTTGAGATAACAAAGAATCAAAGGCGATAAATGCTGAAACACTTTCACTTCCCACCTTCCTTTTCCGTGACCGGGATGCTTTTTCACTGACAAAATCCTCGTCATCATCATCGTCATGCCCATCCTCTCCGCTCGAAGAACTTAATCTCTCTTCTACATCATCAGGCACGTATTCTTCATCGTCCCCAACCTTCTTTTTCCCCTTCTTATCGGCAACCTTGGGACCTAGACCCTTCAAAGTGGAGGCCATTTTGGGCAACCCTAGAGCCTCCAACCTTGATCTGTTCTCCGCAATTCTTGAGAGCCTCTGTTTCTCGTACTCAGATAAGCCTTTGGGATGGCCATGGGTGGCAGCTTCTTCCTCCTCCGAGCCTGAATTCTCATTGGGATCTTCGGATTCGGAATCAGATACATGGCGTTTTGGCATTGTCGGATTTATCAGAGTGATGTGTTTGCTTCCTAACAAAATTGACTGATAGATTTTGCGCGGGTTTCCGCCTGGGAGTTTTGGGCAGGGCAAGGGGATATTTATTTGGAATAAATTTTTTGTCTTAAATATAATTCTCTATAATTTATTTTTTATTTAATCCATATTTTTATAATTGCAACAAGATTTTATTAAATTAAATTTTACTATCATTTATGCTTCTTCGTTTGAGATTATAAAATAATATGAGAGATTTTTTATTATATAATTTAAGATAATATGTAATAGTTTGTTCTATTTTTTTTTTTGAACAAGATGGGAGGAAAAAGGATCAAAGATTACATAAATCTCATTCTAACAAAGAAAACACCTACAACATTTTCAAACAAAAACTACATGTATTCACTAAAGGGTGAATTAGATAGATAATACCAGGATATGTCTCTTGAAGGTTTGAAGCTAACTTATCAGCCACTCTATTACCTTCTCTACAAGTATGAGTCACCTTAGTACTCCATGATTGTTGCAACCAAAGCCAAATACGGTGCACCAAATTAGCTAGGGGTGATACCTAGAACAACCTTTAGTGATCAATCTCCAGCCTTTAGCGTCCCTCAATTACTAATTATTAATATTATAACTTGTACTATATTTAAAAAAATAGTAGGATTAATAGTAATAAAATTGAAATTTTGATTTCTAGAAGTGAAAAGATATAATAAAAATTTTTCAATACACATAAAAATGATCCAATTATTTTATAATATAAGACGGAAGGAGTATATATTATCTTCTTATTCTATATATACATATATGTATGATTCAGGTTAACAAAATGTAAAATTAAAAATGTGGTCGCTACACTTTCATCTGATCTTGAAATGAGTCATTATAATTCAATTTTTTATACCACTTTTTACCCATCACGAAGGAACCAACTCTTTGCGGCAGTAACAGCTAAACAATCAGCTGATTTGTTAGCTTGGCGAGGAGCCAATGAGAAGGAAAAATGAAGATTTGAACAGTTCAGACTGAGGATATCCTGAACAACATTAGCACATAACTAATTGCAACCAAGAACATAATCTAAAGTACTGATGCCGTCATACAGGACTTTACAATATCCATTTCAAAGCATATGAATTCTCTATGAGCAGTATTACAAGCGAGGAATAAAGCTTTAATGCATCTGGGGCATCAATAGGGCAACTATAACCTTAAATAAAAGAGCCTTGAAAATCACGCCAAATCAGAGCAATATAGCCAAATCACGAGTGGACTTGACTAGATTTCCACAGTAGAAGCACCCTAGTCAAAACACTTACACCCAATTTGGTTTGTTTGCATATCATGTAAAGGGATGTAAATAAATTTACATGACGGGAGTTGCTGCGTTCAATTTGTCAAAACACATGTAATCTAGATTACATGCGTGAAGCTGATACATGTCTATAAATGAAATAAAAATACCATAACACTTTTTATGAAGAATATAAAAAAATAAATTCATTTTACACATTTCTCAATATTATACCAAACAAACTCCCTTTATTTTATTTACATCCCTTTCCCTTACATATTTTCCCATTACATCCCATAATCCCCTAATAATTAAACCAAACTGCCTGTTAGAGAGAGAACTCACAGAATATAATTGAATGAGAATGACTTTTGCGTCTAACCAACTAAGAGCAATTTGTTTTGGTTAGTGGGCTAATATTCTAGAGGAATATCCGTTTAATATCTATTAAAGATATTTATTCTTTTACGGAGTCTCAATTCCAAATTTATTTGACTCAGTAAAATTACTTAACTAATTAACTACTTAATTAATTAAGATGATTATTGCTTAACCTTAATGGACTTTAGGGTTTAGTTTGCCCATCAAAAGTGGACTTTTCTAATAAGTCCAATAATAATTGTAATGGTCTCCCACAAATCTTTATTGATATATATATACAGTTAATTATAAGCAGTTTAAATAAGGCAATCAACCAAGACAAAGACACCAACAACTTTTTAGTGATTACATAATCAATTTACATGAACCTAACTATGATGTTAATGTTATGAATGACCCTGGAACTTCGTACGGACAATGAATTGCAATGATTCCAAATTATGGTATCATGTTATCAAAGATAAAATGAAATTTATGGCAAATAATGATGTAATGGACCTTACAGAATTTCTTAGTGGACTCAAAAGCATTAGTAGTAAATGGATCTATAAGTTCTAAAGAAATTCATTTTGCAATATTAAGTACTATAAAGCAAGACTTGCTAAAGGCTTCGGACAATTAAAGGGAAGAAATAAACTATAGAGATATGCTCTCCTATCTTAGAAATTAAGATTATTTCTTAGTCGTTCATTTTGATTTAAAATTATATCAAATGAATTTGAAAACGACTCTCTTTAAGTGACAAGGCAAATATATATAAGTGTGACTTTATGTGCATGAAAAACAACTTGAAGGATTTATTTCAAATTCAATGGAAACTTGGTTTGCCATCTCAAGCGTCCAATTTAAGGATGTATAAGCATGTCTCGCAATAAAAACATAATGAAGTGACGTTATTTTGGTATTATGGAGTACATAATGAAACTCTATGTGTAGGACCATACGAGACAAAATAATTTCTATTAAAAAACTAGGGCATTAAAGATATGAATAAGGCATCTTTCGTTATAAGCATACAGAAATATCTCAAGGTGTTTTGGATTTGTTGCAGAAAAAATCTTATATGCTGATAAAGTTCTTGAAAGATTTGGAATAAAACATTGGTCACCTGTGGCCACAATCTATGTCAACATTTTTTCTTTTTGTCTTGCGATAGTGAAGCTATAATGTGTATAGATAGATAGTCCACAATTAGATGAGTAATAGAAAATAGAGAATAAGACATGTCTATATAAAGAGAATTGATCGGGTCGATAATAATAACCTGTGTAAAATTGAATTTGGTTGATTCTCTTACTAAAGTTTTGTCAAGAGATGCCGTACAACTTGTGCTAAATGGACTCTTAAATAAAAAAATAAGAAATAGGACACACTCTGAGCTAGTATATACTCAAACAATATTAATTAAATGAATAATAACATTTTGGTGATTATGCATTGAACTTTACATTTAAAGTTCCATTTTAGAGCATGTGGTACAAAATATTAAAAGACGAAGTTGTGGAGCTTTCGAAGGTCAATGGTGATAGGGACATAAACGTAAATTACATTGTGCATACTATTATGAGGAGAAATTGACAATGTCTTAATGGTGTTAAATATCGAGAGTTACAAGGACAAAATAACAAACTTCACCGATTTAGGAGTTGGTCTTGTAATATTCATGAAAGTAGAATTAGCACAAGGCCATAACAGTGTTGAAACAAAAAATCCAACTTCTTAACGACATCATGTGAATTTGAAGTGTATGAGGTGAAAAAAATGGTCCTAGGTTCGTGTTAGAAAAATTGGTCCACCCATGATGGATTGGGTGGACAAAGCCCAAAGATCAACACATTAAAATTATTAAATAAATTAAATTACTTGAGCTTGTTATTACTTTTAGTTTGAATTTTAAATTCCAATCAGAGACGTTAATGAGTTTTTGAAAAGCTAGTTAAATCCAAAGGTAAGTGATTCAACTATCACCGTGTGGGTTAGAATCTACTTCTTGAAGAAAAGGTATACAAATCACTACCCACTTTACAGTTTGGATCTGGAAGTTATGGCAACCAGCAAGATAAAATAAATAATATCATGTGTTTTGGATCCGGCATAGCAATACGTGATTCAAATATTTGGATTCCATAATTTAGAGTCCAATTGGTCTTTTAATATCGCATGTATCCAATTCGGTGATGAATTATGAACTGCCATGTTTTCCAAAAACCAAAAACTTGTGAATAAAATCCATTCAACGTAGAGTCCTCGACTTCCATCCATATCGACATAATGCACCAAGGTCAAAAATTTCACTGGACAAGCTAACTTGACACGAGGACAAAAGGTTTTTTGCAAATCTACGAGATTCTACGTTTAGCAACTGTACCAATTGTTCTTTTTTTCGGCCGCAAGCCCCCAATTGTTCATGTTGATATAAATCGAGCGTAGATCTCAAGTTGGGTCCCTTAGATAGGAAGGCTGGCTTTTTTTTTTTTTCCAGCTCTAATTGACTACTTCTTTCCCCTAACACTTTGGATTCCAAGCCCATCACAGTCACCGCACAGCAAAGAATTCAAATTATTACAAATCACGGTTTATTAAAAGGCCGCCGTAGCACAAACCCCACGGATGACTACCCGGCTATTTCAGCCCACCCAGTTCCTTCTTGTCAACAGTCAGCTTGATGTTTTTCAATCTCCATTATTTGACATTTCCTTTTGTCGTCGTTCCAACATTATATTGACTTCCCCCAAAAAGAAAAAATGAAACTTCGAGAGTTTGCTTTCAGTTTGGTTAACTACCAGATGCACCCATAATCATTTATAAACTAATAAAGATGCCAGCTGAGGAAGAAGACAAAGGTAGAAATATTTGGGACGGCGAAGGGAATGGGCGAGATTAATGAGCTTGTTGCAATACATGATTTCGATACTCTCCCAATGCCCAGATGGGGAATATGTTTCTGTATGCAGCGTAAGTGATCATGCAGTTCCTATTGAAGACTCCCATTATTTCCTGCGATGATTCAAAAAATGAGATGAATGGTTACTTAATGCCTTTAATTAATATTATATAAGGGAAAAAGGGAAACAGAAACCATGCTCAATGAATATTTCTTCAAAGAGCAAGGCTAGTCATGTGACAATAGATTTTCTCTTCTTCAATACCTCTTGTAGGTAGTCACCATTCTCCATTTGGGAATTTATCAAATATTTGGCAGCACGGTGCAATGGCGTTGGATCTCTCTTCGCCTGTTTCAGTTTTAGGAGAAGGATGGGGGAAAATGGTGAATAAGACATTAGACATGAGGTGGTAATCATCACAGAAAAAAAACGTATAATTTGGGGATGATTCTCTCATTGTGTCCCCCGACCAATAAGACATTAGACATGAGGTGGTAATCAGATGCATGGAATGCATCGAAAAAATACTCAAATCTCTCTTCACCTAATGAGGTTTCTTTATGACTCCAAAAAAATAAAATAAAATAAAATAAAGCATGGAGAAAAACCTAATGAATTGTGAAAACGTCATTTTAACTTAAAAGGTTAATGCAGTCAAGTGAACGTCTATAATTGATTTTATTAATATATCTAACAGATAAAATGAAAAACATGAAACATATGCAGACAAATTCAAGAATGAAGATAATTAATTAAAGAAATCCACTTGCACATAAACAATGAAAAAAGAATGAAAAAGAAATTAATAGTATTAAATTATTTATGGGATAATTTATAAAAAAAGAAAAAAATATTTTCTCGAGTGTGATGGAGGGGTTAAAGAAAAAACTAGGAGTAGGATTGGATTGAGGATAATGGAAGGAAAAGAAAGGTAATGTATTTAATTTTTGACACTATCTGGTCGATTTAAGTTTAAACATTCTTCTATTCTTTTCTTATTTATGCTATTTCCAGTCCAAATATATTCTTATGCATATCTTAGAAAAGAAGGCTTTAATCTGGATTCATAATATTTTCTTTTTTTTCCAAAGTTAATCTGGATTCATTAAGCCTTGGAAATTGGTTTTAACTACGGTTTGTTAAGGCAACATAACAAATCTACCAAAACTTGCTCTTTACCTGTCCAGCCTTAATGAGAGCCATCATAGCCCATGCCGTGTTTACTACATGAGACCTGTTTCCTTCCAGATTTGAATACACCTGAGCAAAGAAACATTGCTAATGATAACTATACAGAAATATCTGGCATTTAAACAATTGAAAGTAATTCAGTATCCATAGTCAATGTTACTTTATAGAACTGAATGCAATACAAAATCCAGAAACAAATGTGCCAAGTTTCTTATTTTTATCTCTTCAAATTTTGATTTTCCTTGTTCCTTGTTATTCTTTCTACAGTAACATACTTGGCAGTTGATACCATATCTCCTTGGGCAAATGTAATAAGATACTATCTCTTATTGTTATATGAGGATTAGTAGAAATAGTTGATATTAGTGACTGGTCAGTAAAATAACAGAACAAGGCCAGATACTTTCAGGCTGTTAAAAGACTGGAGTTAGATGTTCTGCTCTTATATGCCTATAAATAAGAGAGAGACTTCTATCTTGGTTGATTTCGGATGAATAAACATCTCACATCTTTTCATTATCACTTCTCTGTTGTTGGTGCCATTTGCTGTATCAAAGCTTCGATTATCATACCAAAAGCCCAAGCTTAAGATCAACCGTCAGAATTCAGTCATTGCTTGGATCAAACAAATCGGTGTCATCGAGCTGAAGCATTTGATGACTCACATCAAGGATCTAGTCACAAACACAGCAATCAAATGTCCAAAGCTTACTCCAAACCAGGAAGGTGAGGTGAAGTACATGTTAAACCATCAACCAAAAATGGTCATTGCAAGGCAAACAGTTGTCTTCAATTTGGATCATTTAATACTCCTGCTACTATTTATTCCCAATGAAGATTAGGCAAAGTGAAGTTCCAAGGTTCAATGGAAACGATTGTTGTGGATTGACTATATTGCTTGAAGCAATTCTTCAAGATAGAAGAAACTCTCGAGAGTCAAGCTTCGTTTGGTGAGAATACATTGGGAAGAGAAGGAACTCTAATGGCATCTTGGATTCTTTAAGAGGAGGTTGACATAAGTAAATATGACGGAATATTTGAAGAATCTGGCAGCTAAGTTCAATGATATTACTAAGTAGATTCCATATTGGAGATTAAGAGCCTTAAACAGGATACAATGAGTATCAAGAAAAGATAGAAAAGCTGTTGGTTGAGGTTGAATTATTAGAATCTTTTAGCCATAAGTTGCTTAAGAGTGCCTAGGTTCTGATATTCAGATGGCTGTGAAGTTATTCAATCCAAATACTTTGGCCAATGCAATGCATTTGACCCACCTCCAAGAGAGATCTATACAAGCCATAGACATTCATGTCTCAAGAGAAAGGTATTGAATGTTTATACTCTGTACCAATTGGAATCAGAGCTTCATCTGGACAATGGCAAAGGAAACTCATTTAGGTGATCGAATTTGGGAATTGCAATAGGAGGTGGAGAAGCTTCACAACGCATTGAACACCTCTATTGCGACATTGGAGACTTACATGGATGCTTTCATTCAGGAGTTGAGACTCACGAGTGAAAACCAGTCAAAAGAGTGAAGTAAGTGGCTTTCTCTTGCAAAGCTCTAGTATAACCCCTCTTTCCATTCCTCGATAGGGATGGCCCCTTTTGAAGCAGTGTATGGGGTGCCACCACCCTATCATCTACCCTACATAGCTGGAGATTGCAAACATGTTATGGTTTAAGGATAGGACGGCAGTGAGACTATTACTACTTCACCACCTGGACAGAGCTCAGAATTGAATGCAACAAATGGAGAATAAGAAAATCACGGAGAGGAGTTTTCAAGAATGAGATATGGTGTAATATCGCTAATTTTATGGGATATTATATAATGGAGAAGAAAATAGCAAAAGATAATATAAAATGCAAAGGAAATTATAGAAAATGGAGAAATACAATTAAACGCGGAAAAGGGTAACAAGATCATTTTTCTAAGTCAGAACGAAAAATAAAAAATTATATTTTTATCCCTAGATAGACAAATTCTATGCAATATAGTCCCTCAAAAAGGAAGAATTTCATGTATTATAGTCCCTGAAAAAATTATGAGAAAGGACCCGAAAAAAATTAAAAATTATAATTTAATCTCAGGTCAAAGGTATTTTCATAATTATAAAAATTTCTATCAAAATGAAGCTCGTTAAGAGTCAAATTTAATGGAATACTGCTTAGAGACTAACTAAATTAATATGAATTTATAATTAGCATTGAAAGTCAAAAAGTAAATATTGTACCAAAAAAGAAATCGAGGACCCTACAAAATACCATACAGAGACAAGAACTGAATATGGATTCCACACATATATTTTCGGACAAGAAAATGAATTTAGTCCAAAATCAAATTTAGAATAATCCTGTACCAATTAAATGACAACTATGACAAAAATAATTAATTGATACAGGTAAAATTTATCGATAAAGGTCATTTTGAACTGTTAAAAATTATGTAGCAATTTTTGGACAATATTGCCCTTAACATGGCGTGACAGAAGCTGCTAGGACACCCTTGGACTTTGTTTATTTGATTTACGTTAATTATTTCACTAAGTTAACCGAAGTAGTTTACTAACCAAGATTCACTATTCATCTATTTGATATCTTTCCTCAAGACCTTGGGTTAAGCCACTTAAAACACTTCTTCCTCATTTAGGGGTCCCAAACCAGTAGAAAGAGTGAGAGAAAGAAGCAAAAAGCACGAAGAGCAAAGGAAGGGTTAGGAGCAAAGATTGAAGACACAAGTTGCAAGGTAACCTTACATGCTTCCTAGCTTATGTTTGCAAGAGGTTTAAGGTAGTTTGGTTGAGACTTCCTCTCTCTTTTCTCCAAGCTCAACTTCAGCCATGGCTAGGTTAGAGAAAGAGAGTTGAGTTTGGCAAATAAACATAGGGGAAAGCTTAGTTTAGTTCCAAGAAGCAAGAATACATGAGTTGTTATAAGTTTTGTTAAGTAAATATTTTTCTTCCATTTTCATGTGATTTTCGGCTAAGACTAGGGTTTAGGATAAAGAAGAAATTTCAAAATTTTGACCTCAAAAATGAATTCCTTAGGGTCAAATTAGCTAAATAAAAGTATTGGTTCAAAGAGAAATAAAAAGGGATGCAAAATGAAAATTTAAGGGTTAGTATGCATAGTTCTTGAAGAAGATCATTGAAATAGTGACTAATGACCTTGTATTGTAATGCATTAGGGTTCAAGAAAGTTGTGGAAAGCTAAAGAAAGGGTGTGCAAAGTGTGAAGAATAAAGGCAATTCATAAGGTAGCTATTTACCTAATTATGCATTATGTTATTATACTTGGTTTCTATGACTTTGTTGCTTTGTCATAATTTTGATTGATGCTTTGTGATGATTTTGTGATGTTAGTTGAGTTGCATGAGGGGCTATGTGACTGTGGGATATCCAATTTACTAAACAAAACTCTGTCAAAATTTTTATGAAATGTTATGACATTATATAATTTAATGAGATTCAACGATGTTTTCATGAATATCTATGACAATATACTAACCATGTCTAGGAATTCAATATGGCAAGGCTACGAAGGAGGAGAAAGGAAAGGAGAAAGACATTGTTAATTAAGATGTATTTGCTCTCAATGATCTTATATTTGGGGAATTTATGTAAATTTGTGTACATGACCTTTATCTTGTTGAGTAATGGGATGTAATTAGACCTTTTGACCTCTATATGGTAAACCTAACACTATTTGGACATTTTTGTGTCGAATATATGAGTGTTATATATGGATAGAAACTAGATAGATAGAACTTTAAAGTGATCCAAAGAACACAAAATTTGGATGTTTGTAAGATTTTATATGATTTTTCACAGTTCGCCCAGGAAACAGGAATATCAGAAAATGATTAAATGAACAGTAATTATTTTCGAAATTTACTTTATCAGTTGGCCTATCGAAGAGCAAATGGTGAAAAATCGTTTAAGATGGTTTGGGCATGTACAAAGAAGAGGGCAAGAGAAGCTAGTGAAGAGAGTTGATCAAATGGCTTGGAACCCTATCGAAAGGCATAGAGGAAAGCTAAAAAGGACACAAAGGGAAGTTATAAGGAATAACCTTTTGAAAAATAATTTATCAGAGGAGATGGTGTTTGATAGAGGCCATTGGAGTCATATGATCCATGTAACCGACTTCAAGTGAGATAAGGCTAATGTTATTATTATACTGTATCAATTGGCTCAATCAATGTTCTGTTTCATATTTTCCCTATGTAGATAATGTTTTTAGTTATTTTTACATACTTGAATCACTTATATATGAGTTTTGTAGAACTGGTTATGAATTTCCGAAATTCTCCCGATAAAATTGAAAGTGCCAAATGAACAATATCCCGAGTTCATGAAAATTCTGTTTTAGCTATCTTTGTGATTCAAGCTTTCAACTGGACATAAATGGATATAATTATGATCTAATACATGGGATTTGAGTCTAAGATCCAGGTGTTACATATGGTCTATCTAAAGTTGCCCCCCCTTAGAAGAAATACCACAAAAAACTGGTTGCATAAGCTGGCTGCGAAATATTATGGGCCCTACATGATCTTAAAGAAGGTGGGAGAAGCAAGTTACCAACTGGAGCTATCTACTGATTCACGTATTTGCTCGACTTTCTATGTGTCATTGCAAAAAAGACGTGTTGGAGCAGAGGTGCCAATAAGTACTATCCTTCCACCTGTGGGGCATGATGGCTATTTTTACATGGAACATGAAGCGATACTGTTGGAAGCGACGCAAGCCAGCCCTAATTCCCTAGGCCAATTAGTTAAGTCTATATCATTTATTACTTAATTCTTTTTATTTATGGATTTTATCCTTAGCAATATTATCTTTCTGTTTTTTTTTTTTCAAAAAGATTTGATTAGATTAGATATGCCCCTGATTTTAGGCATAGTCATTGGGATTGACAGATTTGATGTAAAACCCTAGCTCTATATGTATCATCAGTGATTAATGAATAAAAATACATTGATTACTGCCCAGCAATTTTTCAGATACAAGGGAGAAAAGTTGTGAAAAAAGGATAACAAGCCACTGATTCAGGTACTCATTCAATGGAAACATTCAAATCCAAAAGATTCTACATGGGAGTCTCTTCCAGCCGTACAGCAGCAATTTCTTGAGTTTGATACATCTGCACCCCTCCTCCTTAAGGAGAAGGATGTTTCCTAGGGAGAGAGTAGTTGATAGATAAGAAAGAAGAGATTAAGTAGAATAAAGGGTGGGATTGTAAGTGTAATTCATATAACTAACTACCAACAGTCTTGCCTATAACAGTTGGGACTTTTAGTGACGTCTGGAGCATATAAGAGAGGGAGTCTTACTTGTACTGATTCCTTGAGTAATAAGTCAGATTATTGAATCAAACGTCTATATCAATCCAGAACTTAGTGCAATACCAAGGGACTACCTCAACCAGGCAAGTTGACTTAAAACGGTGTATTCTTGTAGGCCACAATTAGTATTCTTACTGTAACTAATGTTGATTTCCTGACTCAAACCATCTCATGTTGGCACATATATTGCCTTTTGATGAAACAGACAGACCATGTGCCAATTGTAATTGTATGTTAGGAATGGTGCCCAGGGCCCATCTTCAAGAAAATGGGGGTCAGATTTACACTAAGAAGAAGCCCATCAGAACCTCACAACATCAGGACAGCAAGGAAGAGTAACATGAGAGCACCTAATTGTCTTTTTATGTGAGAGAATGATTGGAGAAGGGAGGACTCTTAGGGGTCTGTGCCAGTAGTGTGAGGTAGGCAAGTTTCTAGTTTTGGTGAGGAGAGGGCCTGACCCCTCAAAAGTCAGGAGTAGGCTTCTATATCTGTTATCTCGTGTCATTTGCAGTATTGCTTCCTGTGTGAGCTATCGACTATAGCTAAGGGAAATTGGCTTGGTTTTCTTCTTCCCATTTCGTATAGAAGAGGCGTTGTATTTCCTTTAGCCTAATATTATATCAGTATTATCCAAGTTCCATCAACTCTAGATCTCTATGCTTCTACCCTCTATAATCATGTGTTTGCACAAGAGCAAATATATATTCTAAGACATAATAAAAGCAGGAGTTTATAAGAATATTTACGTATTTGGAAGAAAAAATATATATAATAAAAATTAGAGATTAGACACCTAAAACCTGACCTTATTTTGACTAGAGAGATAACTTTCTCCCCAGCCACCAGAAGGGAGCTGCTTAGACAGCAGAAATTCACATGCTTTATGGATGCTTGGGCAATCATTGAAGTCCTTTCCAGCAGCAATCAACCCAATTACTCCAAACCATGCACCATAGGTGAAGCAAATCCCCCATGAACCATACCTAGGATCAGTTTCATTTGTTAGAGTTCCACTGAAATGAAACAAGAAGACTAATGCAGAAACAGAAAGAACAATGAGTATTGCAAAGAGGAGATGCATGCATGTATAAATTAAGAGATGCTCAACATTCTAGATCAAATAAATTCACAATTTTCTTGAGCAGGAGGAGCAAACCATGAACCATCTGAATCTTGAATTTCTTGAATAAAGGCAGCAGCTTTTTCAATACAATGTTCTATTTCTTGTCGGCGGTGACCAGGATACAATTTGCTAAATAACCTCAAAGCCTGTATTGCTGCTGAGGTACACTCCACATACCTATAAAGTACATACCATAAAGCTAAGATATATTAAAATATGGAAAGGGTGAATGGGGAATGGAAGGAGCTATATAGAAATTAATCTTGAGGAAGCATTTGATAGCTTACGGATAATCAATAACAATGTCACCAAAAGTTTCAGCAGGATTAATAATCTGGCAACAAATAAGGCAGAGTCAATGATACATGATAAACATAAACACATAATACTATTCAGTCATCATATCTTTTGCATGTAGCTATCCCCTTATTTATCCCGATAGGGATACAACTAACGTCCTAATTAGAACTAATATCCTAACATCTTACTAACTAATAAACTAATTCCAATTAAACACAAAACAGTCAATTTGTTTTATAGACAAACACACACAGAAATATGCATGTTGTGTGTATGTGCCAAAAGAAAAACAACCTTCTAGATTCCCAAGATTGATCTCTTCTATTAGTGAAGCCTAAAGGATGAGCTCAAAGGAATAAGAAAAGTTCAAACACAAATAGCAAATCTACATCGACTCACTTTTGTGGCAACAATCCCACAAACCTGCACTTGCAACCTAACACATAAATGACGAAAAGTTGCAATGGTACTGAGTTGAATTCTACTAGAATCAATCATGCTCTGTAATAGATTGTGGTTTCTTCAAACTGCCTAGTTGTTTCATTCCTTGAATTTGTCATAGTGATTTTATATGCAACGAAGAACATTATAAAAGGGAAAAACATAAAGTTGAATGGTTGAATCATATTTGAGGTTATGCATGTCTCAGCATATACAGAGGGCTCAAGGAATAGTCTCTCAACAAATATCTAAAAAGAAAATTTAAGGAGAGATACTGTTCTTTCCTATGGAATGAAATCATCTACAAGGGACGTTGCATGATTGTATAAAGGATACTAAAAACTAACAAAATAAACCATATAATGAAAGTAAGTTACCTCCAACCATTCATAAGATCTTGTGAGCTCATACGTTGCAAAACCACCATCTGCATTCTGCAATGATTTAAAAAACACATCCCTTAGATCCTATACTTGATACCATTGGACCACTAAACAGATTGAATAGAAATTATAGAATAACTAGCTGTCCACCAATCAACAAGAAAGTAAATGATAAAATTTCTTTACAAAGTACACTAAAATTAAATTATTAAATTAGTCACTAAAATCAACTTACTATGATAGAAAATGACACATGGTAATTCTTAATGTGACTTCTGGAAAATAAGTGAATTGTATTTTAACATTATATAAGAAATATTAGAATAATTTTGATTGAAAGTTGCATAATTTGAAGATTAGTCAATGCCACATACAATTTAGATCATCTGAAGGTTTATTAGGATCTCCATGTATCATATACACCTTAAATGTTATGACTAGAAAAAGAGATATTTTTAGGTATTTTGTGGAATACATTTTCAGTGATGTGTATTAAAGTTGTCTCGCAAAACATTAAGTTAGACCTAATTGCAGGCCAAACATTAGGCTTTATCATATATAGAATGTTGTCAAGTTTCAAACTTAGGCCCTTAAACATAGACAAAACTCAAACCAGCGGCCTGGCCCTTGATTAGCTCTTGCTATGAGGATAAACAGTAAAAGATTCAATGACTCCATAATATCAGGGCTTTTGGTGCTTCCAATTAGGGGTGAAAATAACCCACCCAACCCAATAGAATTGGCCCAACCCAAATCAGCCCGTAGTCAAACTAATCAGCCTTCCCTTTCAGCTATGTCGACCCTCATGGATCCAAGGTCTCTGACTCCTCTTCTTCTTCATCTATGTTGCGGTATACTTTTTTACTTGTTTATGCTTTCTTTGTCTTTGTTTGTGATTTGTGAATATTCTACCATTCATTTTACTTTTCATTCTGTGTTGGTGAATCTTTCTTCATTTGTGTTGGTTGATGCATTATAGTGTGGCAAAAACCAGCCCAAACCATTATTACACCCACCCTAACCCAGTTATCACCAGGTCTTCATCGGGCCAGGCCTCTGGCTAGGGCAATCCCCAGCCAAGTCCAACCCATACACATCCCTTCCAATTATTTTCCAATGAAGTTTTGACTGATTTAATTAGAGTAACAAATAAATTATATCAGAATTTTATCTTCAATTTAATTCTATCCTCATTTTAATATGGCGCAGGTAGAGACATTTCATTCTTCAGATAAATAGCTCAAGGCTGATACCAAATCCAACCCAAAAAATTGTTCTGAAACCAATAATAACTAGCTGCAATGTCATACAAAATATGTCATTGTTTACTAGCTCACTGTTAAAAAAGAAAATGGAAAAAAAGGGTTTAGGTCATGAGGAGTCTAGCTACCTGCAACGAGAGAATGACATTAACAGCATCATATAATCTCTTAGCATCCAATGGCTCCCCTACATCCTCTGGTGGAATTTTGGATAATAAAAGAGCAGCCTGAAAAGAATGTGTCATAATAGGAGAAATAACGAAACAGAAGTCAAGTCTCTTTGATCAGTAGTTACTTTTAATCCTTCAGCAGTGCAGTCAGAAATGGGCCATCCATGATCTGCAGTTGAAAACGGCCAAGCACCTTTGGAAATATGGCGATACCAATAATTAAGATCACCAGGACAATCTTCTAAAACCTTTCAAGAAAAAATAGAAAAGATAAGACAATGGTCAACAAGTGCAAACTGTTGCAAGTTTTAATGATATAAAGTAAACAATCACCTGAGAATTCTTAATGTACATGTGTGCTTTTCTGAGTGTTGGGCCACATTCTTCAGTGAGGTTAGTAGAAATAATTGCTTGGACAGCAAATGCAGCATCCCACAGTTGACTTCCATTGTATCCCTGCAATAGAAATCCATTACATGCACTATTTGTATCATTTAGTTTTCGAAAACTACTAGCATATGACCTCAAGTAAAGGTCGAGTTCAACACAGCAGCATTACTACAAGTGAGGGACTGCTAATATGTCCATATCATTCCTAATCATATCTGTTAAAATGTCCAGTTGCATGCATTTTCAGAGCTCTGGTAAGTGGATAAGTTGACTTATATGTGGACCTGCATTTTCATGCCATCTTCAGCAAGCCATAGATAATCATAGATCCTTGGAAGATGCAACTTGAAGGCCTCAGAATTTGGATCCTCCACCCAACAGCAGAGCATATTTAATACCTGAATATTAGTTATAGTGTATGATATTGAGTAAGAAGTCAGTAATTTTCTGACATATCAAAAATAAAAGAAGGCAGAGCAATTGAAAGGGGGAACAGTCCTTTGCATAACAAAAGCAATGATTAGGGTGCATTCTCTACAAAGTTACATAGTTAATCTGTTTCTATCCTACTGTGTGTACAGGGTGTGTCAGGAGAGGAAATGACGAGTTCATGGCAGTAATTCCACTAGTAAGGAAGGTGTATTTCATATCATAAAGCAAGACATTGTTGGTCAGTGTGGCAGTTTGTATGGTTTGGAACTCTCCGCTATTAACCATGAGCTTTGCAGTAATTGAGGAATTAATAGTACTATTCTGGCTTAAATAAATAACTATAGTTGTGATATGTTGCGATTGTATGCCAGGTAGTAGCTAATTTTGTTGTTTTGGCTAAGCCTTGTATTGGCTTGCTTTTAATTAGTTGATATGAGGAACATAGATATGATGTAATTTTGTTGAGCCTTTAATGAAAATTTGCTGCTAAAAAAAGAAAAAGAAATGGGGAACAGTACTATAGAGAGTCTTCCTGCCCTTAAATAAATACCTTGTTTACTGGCCCTATGCAAATATAACGAGTATTCTCATCTTCATAATGTATGTGCTCAATTGCAGTCTTGATAGCCTTTTCTCTCAACTTTTTTCCAGGCCAATGCATCAAAATAGGCTCAACAACCTTGTGAAGAGATGTCCAGAGAATATCCTGCACTAGTGGGTGAGGATAGTACAAGTCCTCCTGCACAACAAAGGCAATTCTCTTGTCACACACACTTAAATTCTGTTGACAATGTTAGAGAAATCAAATGCAGAGTTCTGCACTTGTTTTAACACAACTCCACCCAAAACGAAAGAAAGGAAAGGAACAGAACAGAAATAAATAAAATTACTAAAGAGAAGTGAAAACTGAGTTTCTGACCAGCATAATTGAAGATAAACTCATCAAGATTTCTGATATAAAGGTAGAAAATGAATTAGAATGATAAATTCAAGATATAAAATAGAATGAATTATATGCAGGAATTCAGTTTTCAAGGAAAAACCAGCGGCTGACTTTCATGTTTTTTAATAGATTAGTACAACTTTCTTATAGGAAAAGGTGGCAACAAGTCTGCTACAAAGATCTGAAATAGGAGGGAGAGAATCAGGGGAGATAATTATGCAATAAATGAGGAAATAAAATCAGCACAAGATACTCCTGAAAAAACAGGGACAGAATCAAAACAAGCATCAATTGAAAGATAACAAAATAAAAATAAAAAATCTCCTAAAATCATGGGCTGGAATTATTGCTCACAGCTTTAAAATTGGGTAACAGATTATCATAGTGGGGTTGGCTAGAGAAATAATCACGCTGATGACAATGACTGGGAGTTAATATTAGAACACAAGTGATAGCAATGTCTGGCGGGTCAAGCAGATGGCAGAAAGAAGAGAATGTGGTCAAAGTGGTAAGATTGTAGTCTTTATGCATGGTGTGGTTCTGGTGGCACAACAATAGAAATCAATGATTTTCAGGCAAGTTCCTGATTCAAAATAATAGGAAACCTAACATATGGGCAAAATAAAATATAAAATAAGAGAGAGCTATAGAGAGAGGTAATGTTTGGCTGTTATTTTTTAAGTAATTACTACTGTAAGTACAGAACATTATATTAGGGAGCCAACAAGTATTTTAATCCTTGTGAAGCAATTCTCACGATTTTTTTTTTAGCCAGACTAGTTGTTTCACAAACCTTAGCACACAAATTGCGTGACTGATTCCAATCTATCTGATGATATGGAATGGTATAAAGCTCCTTCCTCAAAGACAAGACTGTCGGTGTGATTGGACCGACAAACCTCTTCCCATATAAGTAAGACATCGGCAAATAGACCATCCGACAGTGACACCACATCCTTCCTGTAAAACATAAAAGGTAGAGAATTTTTTTCCCTTGGTTTATGCAGAGAATGAATGGATAGATTTGAGAATCTTAAGAAAAGCAAATACAGCATGAATGCATGAATGCCTTCATTAAAAAAAATGCATGCAGCATGTCAATTCTTGATCCCACAGGATACTTGCATGGGATTTTTTTCGGTCTCCTCATAACATTAAATCATGCATCAGATGACACAAAGAGGCCCTGACAGACTGGATAAAAAAACAAAACCATGTCAGAAAGGTATTATACAAATTGAAATGGGACAACCCAAAAGAGAATACATCAAAAACATTACACTCATTTATACAGCAGTAAACTCAAGTGTCCCGATTAAGTTGACAGTTTCCCATCAATATCATCATTCTTCAAAATTATTTTTCTTTTCAACCATGAAAGTTTCCCACTTTAAAGGATCTTTGTCTTTTGAAGAAAGACACCAAATTAGATCTTCTACAGTTCAAGCAATCATGCACTTTGAGAGAGTAACATAAAGGAACAGGACAGCATATGGAGCCTGCTACTTCTCTTTACACCTCTACTCTCTTTTCCCTCTTTCTCTCCCCAATTGCACTGTCTGCAGTCATTTTTTATTGCAGAAGATCTAGATTGGAAAGACACACAAGCCAAGCCTTTTAATCAAAATACTGATCCATATGTCGAATTCTTGATAATTAACTTCCAAACTATATGAGATGGGGGCTTCTGTTGAGTATATATCCTTTTTGATCAAGTAAAACATCATTAAAACAGCTTAAAGGGCAAGAACCTGGATGGAATGGAAGCATATATGAAAGAAGCCATATCTCAGGTGGCAGGGGATTGTTTCCAGACCATTCATATACTCCAAGAACCTATCATCATAATAAGATCGGCAAATAAATAATACCACAATGTCATATCCATTAATAAATCCATAAAAAAGAGGCTCAGATCTTAACTGAAAGCCACATCTTCCCCCATGATGTTATAAAAGTAGCACCACCATGCTCTAGAATCCAGTCTCGGCCTTTCTCCATGGCCCCTTCTCCATCATTTGCTCCTTCACCCAGCAATCTGAGAGTTACATAACTCAAGACCGTACCAAACATGGTGCTTGAACCTTCAATATGCAATCCCCAGCCACCATCCTCATTCTGCCATTACATAAAACTAGAACTTCTGAGAAGGAACCAATACAGTAGACAAAATGATGGCATGAATTCTTTTACCTGATGAATGTATAGGTAACGACACATTTCCTTTTTATGTTCTTCTGATAAGATCACATTCAGTGCTCCAGTGATCGACAGAGTAATTACCTGATCAATTGTATAGCCCAGAAAGTATTAGGATTCTCATGGTTATTCCTCAAAGGTTAATATTATTTGGGAAGAAGTATTTATCGGGAAAAAGAATGAAAATAATTAAAAAGATAAATATCATTCAACAATGACAAGCCCAGAAATCTTAAAGGCCATTTGGTAGTTTTCATGAAGGCACCTGATTTCCCGCAAATTAGAGCAGAATGGATATCACAAAATAAGATTAAAGGCTAAAAACATAACTTACCAAGCCAGGCAAAAGAAACATAGGGCCTCCATAATCTCCAGGCCAGTGTCCATCATGACTCTGTAGGGTTGAATAGAAACTTAGGGCCCTCCTTAACGTTCTTGTCACTGTCTCCTCAGTAATATCCTCTATATCTTTGACTTTTACTTGAGGTAAGACCTCATCTCTTGCATTCTCTTTTGCAAACTTCATTTAGTCAAAAGAAAAAAAAAAGAGCCTAAATGGTAGAATTTTAGATATGAGTTATGACAACTTAATACTATAACTGTTACACAATAATAAAGCACTAAAAATCATATCACATCCAACATAAAAGAGTTCTATTAGATTTGCTGGACAATCACGGTGATTGACATGTGACACTTGTGCTCTGTTTCTCTTCAATAGCTTTTATTTCTTTCCTTTTTAGTGGCTGTCTTTAACGGTCAACCATTGAGCTATTAGGAGCATTATTACTCTTCATCTCCTTCCATATTGTCAGGGCATTGATTAGGGGTGTTTGTCTCCACTTCTCTCCAATTTATTTTTTATTCTTGTTCTCTGAAATAATTCTAGACAGAGCATTCTCAGATCTCTCTCTGTCTCTTCTACCTCTAAAAAAGTTTATGGTATCAAAACAATATGCCTGATCCTCCCCTCAGGTTCAGCAAATACATTCCCTTGACTGCTGAAACTCACGATGGGTCAGCCTCCTCCAGTGCCGTACCACAATGAGAACCACTTGTGTGAATACCTCTCAACAAAATAGGATAGCTAAGAGGAAAAAAAATGTCACCTTTGGAAATCACTAGAGCCCTCCTCATATCCACCCATCTTCCCAACCATTTCTGGAGAAAACCCATCCTCACACCCAATCATTTTAGATTCCCTCTAAACCTCTTAATTTTCAAACACCTTGGCAACAATTTCTTGCCTTCAATCCTACTACCCACCATTTCTCCTTTTTTACTACCTCCGACCTTAAATATAAGAAACAAATAACTACTTTACATAAACCAAGAAGAATAGTTAAAAGTAATTAGGATCATTAAGTTTGTCACAAATGGAATTTCTTTTCCAGGAATCCCCCATTTAGTGCCTAAAACTTATACCCATGTAAGTAATAATCTCTCACATGTGTAAAAAACTTATCCTCCATTTAATAAGGGGGCATTTTTGGAAAAGAACCTTTAATGCACCAAACAACCTTTATTTGTTTCCTATATTTTGCACCAAAAAGTCTCATATATTTGAGACCGGAGGGAGTACTTCTCAAGGTCATTGGACGCACTACGTTTGTTCACAGCAATCCTAGCAGCAAACTTGAACTTAAAGCCCTTAAGTGTGTTGATGGGCCGATCATGTGTATTCCTGGATTATCCCACAACTGGAGAAAAAAATTAAAAAGAAAAAAAGAAAGCAATAAATGTTACTCACCTATCACCCACCAGTTCTATATTACCCCAGGTGTCACCTTCCTTGAACACTAACAAAAGGGTGATTAGCGTTTTATGCATATGGCCAGAACTAAAAATAATAAACCAGTGAGCTCAAGGGTTGGCCTATTGCTGAAAATGTTGAACAACTAATCTTGGTTGACCAACCCATGCCTGAATCTGTCCATGACAATCCTAGTACTGCTGAAGCTGAACCAAACCAACAAATCAAGAGAAAGAGCTGCTGGTCTAATCTATAATATTATATACCTTTCTTTTCAATTATCCATTTAATATTCCTACGCACATAAAAGTACTTTCTTTTCTCTCAACAAACATTTCCAGAGCGCTCACTCAAAACTTAGAAAGTAGGGCAAATAATATCTGACTCGATGTTAAACTTCAAGTATATAGGACCAAAGAATAAAGGTTAGTAGATCAATGGATTCTCCCACATCCAATATTATCAATTTTCCAACCTGTCCCACCAAATGTTGGATGCAGAATATTATAAGCCAGAGTATTAAATCAACTTATAATGTCATCTATACAGGCAAAATAAAGTTAAGAAGTCAACAGTAGCGTAATCTTAACACGGTAATCAGATAACAAATCACCATTAACACACGCATTAAGAATGGACTTGAATCAGAACATAAGTTAGCACAACCGGATAAAAAAAAAGAAGTATTAGCCTAATGGCACCACCCATGATGGCACAAAATTCCTGTTTCTAAGAAATAAATTATATTTCAAAGCGTGAACGGAAGAAATTGTGATGAGTAAGGTCAAGTATGTCATGTAATCGTTGGCCAAAATGAAAGGTCAAGTAATCATAGTTATTGGCCAAAAAAGGTCTCGTGATCGTAATGAACGAAGTATCGAACTGCCAAGAGAAGGTTTTAAAAGTAAAAAACAATATCTTCCTATTCCTAGTTTGCCCAGCACTATTTCTTGCTTGCAATTTAATCAATCGAACAGGCTAGCAGTCAATTAGGTGATTTATTTTTTCAGTTCGGTGAAGTTAACGTTCATCAGGTAGACGACCCTAGCAAATTTACATTTCACTTGAATTTGTTTTTCTGGATAGCTGAGAAACTCAATAAACTAAAAGGAAAGAGATTTTGTATAAATATCACTATAACTATAGCTCAAGTAAAATAAGCAAAAGGCAACATCAGTCCACAATCCAAGGGACTAAGATACCAAACCTGAATGCGCATCATTAGATCAGCACTATGCTTCTTGTGGAAACGATTTTTGCGGAAAGTTTCGCGAGCTCTCTCAATCTCAATGAGTTCCTCCGGCGATCCAAGTTTAGGATCGAACTCCCAGACCTGCCTTCCAACGTGATTGTTCGTAGAACGAAGCCATGGACTCCCTCCCTCCGCAATCTTCAGCTTCCACATTGCGTTCCGATTCTTCAGCAAACTGACAGAAACAATGAGGAGAGACCAAATGTCTCAGCGACAAAATGTTGCATACATGTTCAGTAGGAAGCAGCAGAAAAATTAAAAAGTAAGACAAAGCCAACAAATTTTCGGAATAGAAATTTCCGAAAAACGACGAGTGAGTGAGCATTGGAGGGCCAATCAGACGGCCATGGCCCATTATTGTGAAAATGACGTGCAATTTCAATAAAGAGATCCATACCCGAACTAGGCGATGAAAGAGCAAGCTGGGTTAGGAAGCTTTGGGGTCCTTTAAGTCTCAAAACGCCAGCTAAGGCTTTTTTATAATATTGCGATGGCAATACTGGTCTCTGCCTTGGGTTTATAAAAAAGGAAAATGGATAAGAATCACTTGGTTTGTTTGCTTGTGCAAAGTTTTGCACGCTCTAGGAATAAATGTAAACCAGACACGTTACGTTACTTTCCGATGTTGTGTAGAGAGAAAAAAGAAGAAAGATAGAAAGAAAGGAAAGTTTTGTATGCGCATTGCACGGACAGATTGAGCAAAGATGTACTGTTATGATAGCATTGGTAACATAGAATCTCAGTCCTATCAATGCAATTAAGACGCTAAACTTTCAGTCGTAATCTCCCATAGCATCTTCCAAAGATTAATTATGAAATAGAGGATTAATGGGATATCTTCCCATTTATAAGTCCACGTGAAGTAGGGCCTCCATGGTCCATTAAATCATACCTGTCATAAATTTTGAGAGAAGCCTTGAGCGCAACGTATTTTTCTTTTTCTTTTTAATAGGATAAAGAAGGAAACTTAATTAAAACATAATATTTTAAAACATAATATTAAAATCAACTAAGGCTCATTTGATTACTGAAAAAAATCACATGACGGTGAAAAATAATGCCCTTTTAGCATTTATTTTTTAGGGTTAAAATGTAAATCTGCCTCTAAAGTATCAAAGTTGCTGGTGGTATCCTAAATTTTTGCTTTGCGCAATATTGCCATCCAAGTGTCAAAATTATACTAATTTAAGTCAACGATGACCATTAATATGCTAATTCTACCACAAACTATACCAAATTATTCTACATAGTAGTCTATGCGGCATTCCAATTGGAAAAAATCGTAAAATACAAGAAAATAGAAAAAGTGATCGAAATGAAGGAATTTAGCCAAAATACACTATGCTAATACCTAAAGAGTTTTAATTTTTAAACAAAACCCCCAAAAATATTAAAAATTTTCATAAAAATCTGACATAGCAGTCTATGTGGCATTCAAATAAGAATATATTATGAAATAACCATGATGTCCTGCCAAAAGACCATGTCCATCGTACTCCATTCAATTAAAATGCATCAATACAACCCAATTAATTTCAACCCTTGCTAGAAATTGAAAATCAAATTACTAGACTCCTAATTAAAAATCCCATACCATTTGAGGTTCATTTGAATTTCGACCCTTGCTGGAAATTGAAAGTCAAATTACTAGACTCCTAATTAAAAATCCCATAGCATTTGAGGCTCATTTGATTAATGAGGATTAATGGGATATCCTTCCCATTTATAAGTCCACGTGAAGTAGGGCTTGCATGGCCCATTAAACCATAGTCGTCATAAATTTTGAAAGGAGGCTCTTCGGTGCGCAACATGTTCTTTTTTATACTAGGATAAAGAAGAAAACTTAATTAAACATAATATTAAAATCAATTGAGGCTCATTTGATTGCTGAAAAATGAGTTTTATGGGAATAAATCACATGATTATGAAAATAATGGCCTTTTAGCACTTATTTTTTAGGGTTAAAGTGCAAATCTACCTCTAAAGTATGTCAAAATTATTACTGGTATCCTAAAAAAAATTTTTTCATGCAAAATTGCCCTTCAAGTGTCAAAATTGTAGCAATTTTGCTTTGGTTGTTAAAGGTAATGATATTGACCATTAATTTGCCACTTGTACCGTAAACTATATGAAACCATTCTACATAGTAGTCTACATGGCATTCTAATAGGAAAAAATATGAAAAAATCACAAAATACAATAAAATAGAAAAAGTGGTCAAAATGAAGGAAGTTAGCCAAAATACACTAGGCTAATGCCTAAAGAGTATTAATTTTTAATTAAAAAACCTTAAAAACTATTAAAAATTATTTCATAAAAATCTAACATAGCAGTCTATGTGGCATTTAAATAGGAACATATTATGAAATGATCATAATGCCCTTACCAAAAGACCATGTCCATTGTACTACATCCAATTAAAATGCACCAACTCAACCCAATTAATTTTGACCCTATGCTAGAAATTGAAACTCGAATTACTAGAACCCTAATTATAAATCCCATAGCATTTGAGCTCATTTGATTAATAAGGATTGATGGGATATCCTTCCCATTTATAAGTCCACATGAAGTAGGGCCAGCATAACCCATTAAAACATACTCGTCATAAATTTCGAAAGGAGCCTCTTTGTGTGCACAACATGTTTTTCTTTTTTACTAGGATAAAGAAGGAACTTAATTAAAACATAATATTAAAATCAATTGAGGCTCATTTGATTGCTGACAAATAAGTTTTATGGGAATAAATCACATGATTATGAAAAATAATGGCCTTTTAGCATTCATTTTTTAGAGTTAAAGTGCAAATCTATCTCTAAAGTAACCCAAAGTTGCTGCTGGTATCCTAAATTTTTTTTGTGCAATATCGCTCTCCAAGCGTCAAAGTTGTAGCAATTTTATTCTAGTTATTAAAGTCAATGATGTTGACCAATAATCTGTCAATTGTATCGCAAACTATACCAAATTATTCTACATAGTAGTCTACGTGGCATTCTAGTTGGAAAAAATTTGAAAAAATCACAAAATACAAGAAAATGGAAAAAGTGGTCAAAACGAAGGAATTTAGCCAAAATACACTAGTTTAATACCTAAAGAGTATTAATTTTTTATTAAAAAAATCCAAAAACTATTAAAAATTATTTCATAAAAATTTGACATAATAGTCTATGTGGCATTCAAATAGGAACATATAATGAAATGACCATAATGCCCTTACCAAAAGATCACATCCATCATACTCTATCCAATTAAAATGCACCAACTCAACCCAATTAATTTCGACCTTTTGTTGGAAATTAAAACTCGAATGACTAGAACCCTAATTATAAATCCCATAGCATTTGAGGTTCATTTGATTAATGAGGATTAATTGGATATCCTTCCTATTTATAAGTCCACCTGAAGTAGGGCCTGCATGGCCCATTAAACCATACTCGTTGTAAATTTTAAAGGGAGCCTCTTCACACGTGAAACATGTTTTTTTTTTTTACTATGATAAAGAAGGAAACTTAATTAAAACATAATATTTTAAAACAAAATATTAAAATCAATTGAGGCTCATTTGATTGCTGAAAAATGAGTTTTATGGGAATAAATCATACAATTATGAAAAATAATGACCTTTTAGCATTTATTTTATAGGGTTAAAGTGCAAATCTACCTCTAAAGTATCTTGAAGTTGCTGCTAGTATCTTACAATTTTTTTTGCACAATATTGCTCTCCAGGTGTCAAAATTGCAGCAATTTTGCTTTGGCCATTAAAGTCAACAATGTTGACTATTAATCTTGTTGAATCAAGAAGTTTTGATGATTCCAAACCAACATTGAAGAGCTTGGATTGAATATATCAAAGGAGCTCAAAGTGTCTCAAGTGAAGAAAATCTGAGTAATCACTGCTAGGATTGTTGTAGGATCTTTTGTTATGGGTAAAAGACTTTGATTTGGAGGAAAAATGTTTTAAAACCTTGATTTTATGTTAAATTATGAAATATTTGAAAAATACCCACCAATAGACGAAGTTTGAAAAGTTTACATTGAACTGTCATATGGAAAATTCGAACTTTGGCTTTGGAAATTTGAATTTCGAGCTAAACTGAGTAGGTCTGAAGAGATGTCTCTCTGACAGAAGAATTTTGATTGTTCAAAATTTGAATTTTCATAAGTGTCTGAAAGAAGCAGTTGAGCAACAGACGAACTTTAGATTTTGAACATTCGAATTTCAGACAAAATGAAACTTACAAAAACTGAAGAAATTTGTCTGAAACAATGTTAAAGTTCATCTGAAATCAAGATTATATTGAGTTTCAAAATTGCTCACTGACATACAAACTTTGAACATGGACATTCGAATTTCAGATGCTAAAGTTGTGAGTCTGTTGAAATGACATGATGACATACGAAGGACAGTGTTTACAAATTCGAATGTTGAAGTAAGGCTGAAAAGAGGTCTCTCTGACAGACGAACTTCACTCTTTGAAAATTTGAATTTCGAAGTAAAAGAACTACTGTGTTGTTTTGAACCTACTACGGACAGACGAATTTTGGGGTTCCAAAATTCGAATTTTGAGGGCACTGTAGTAAATTGAAAACACTGTTTACACTTAACAGAAAAGCTTTTCACTTGAAAATTCATATGTCACAACATGGAAACATTTTCTAAGTTTCAAAATTCGAATTTCACTTCATGAACAGAGGAACTTCAGTATTTCAACATTGGAAGCTTTAACCTTCGGTTCCTTCGAAATTCGTCTGTTGACCAACCAAAATTTGAATTTCAGTATGTCAGAAGCATTAAATGTGGTTGGTTAACGGATAGTTTTTCAGAGCAACCGTTGGATAACTTCTCCAATGGATAGATTTTGTCTCTAACGGACATTTGAGACCTAAATCTATAAATATAACATCATTTGAAGTTGTGGATAACAAATCAAACTTTGTATATACTGAAACTCTGCCAAATCTTCTATTCAAAGACTTTTACCCTCTTACTTCAATACTTGCACTTCAACTTTCATATTCACTCTATTCAAGAGAGTTTCACTTTGTAAACAATCTAATCTTCATCTGGAAGATAGATTTACTTGTGAGGTGATATCACAAGGGATTGTAAAGCACATAGTGAAAGTGCTAAGAGTGATTGAGTGAGCTCTAGAAAACAGAGCATACATATTGTACTGTGGCATTTGCAAGAAGCCCTTGAATTCTTGCAGTATAGTGGAAAATCTCAAGTGGTGACTTGGGGACTGGACGTAGGTCAAGTGGAGAGACCGAACCAGGATAAATATATGAGTTTTTCTTCTCCCTATCTCTTCTCTTTTAGCTTATTGCTTTATACTCTGTTTTTCATTATACCTTGCTTTCTTCATCATTTTCACTTTATGCAGAAAATTTCTAATCTACCCAATTCACCCCCCTCTTGGGAAGTCAGCCTAACTAACAAGTGGTATCAGAGCCCGGATTCCCAATCAAAGGATCTCACAGTCTGGGAATTAAGATAGCTGGCTTTGGAGAAAGCATATTACCAGAAGGGAACAACACATATAGACCACCTGGCTTCAGTGGAGAACATTATGGGTACTTAAAGATGAGGATGCAGATCTATCTCCAATCAATTAATCTTGACATCTGGTCTGTCATTGAGAAAGGAGATTTTGTCCCAATGGCTTTAACAGATGATGGAAAATACAAAGAGAAGCCAGAAGCTGAATGGAATGAAGAAGACAGAAGGAGAGTCTTGCTGAACTTCAAGGCAAAGCATTGTTTAGTCAGTGCCCTGAACCAAGACGAATTCTACAAAGTCTCACAATGCTCCACTGCTGAAGGAATATGGGACACCCTGCAGATTGCGCATGAAGGAACAACTGAAGTCAGGGAAAATAGATTGAACACATGCATTGGGGAATATGAATATTTCAGAATGGTAGAAGGAGAAACTGTGAAAGAGCTACAAAAGAGATTCACTCTCATTGTGAATCAGCTGAAGAGCCTGGGAAAGGAGTATACTCAAACAGAGAAAGTAAGGAAGATACTTAGAGCTCTCCCTTTGAAATGGCAACCCAAGGTGACAGTAATAGAGGAAGCCAAAGGAGAATCAATGGCCTCTGTCACAGCTTTTTTCGGCAGCCTTGAAGAGTATGAAGGAAAAATGAAAGCTCTCAAGGAAGCTGGACAGGACAGAAAGAAGAAAGGTCTTGCCCTCAAAGCTATTGAAGAAAAAGAAGAAGAATCTGATGAAGGAGATGAGTTAGATGAAGAAACTTTGGCCATGATGGTCAGAAAATTCGAAAGATTCTACAGCAAGAAAAGAAACAAGAGAATCTTCAAGAAGGGAGCAGTTGGAGAAAGCAAAAGAGAAGCAAAAGAACCTGTGACTTGCTATGAGTGCAAGAAGCAAGGACACATCAAATGGGATTGTCCTCAATTCCTAAAGAAGCAAAAGAAAGAAAAGAAAGCTGCTGACAAAGTGAAAAAGAAGAAAGCCTACATCTCATCAATCTGGGGCAACAGCTCAGATGAAGAAGGAGAAGATGAAGATGAGATTGCTAATATTTGTTTGATGGCACTTGCTTCTGAAGAAGCTGGACTCCCATGCAGCAGTGATCAAGAAGAAGAGGTATATGAATCTAAACCTTCATATTTTGAATTACTGGATGCATTTCATGAGCTGCATGATGAGTTTGTTAAAGTTGCTAAAGAACTAAAACTAGCTAAGAACAAGATTAATAAACTAGAATCTCAAAGCAACATCTCTGAAATTGCACCTCTACCTATTGTTGAATCTGTCTACTGTAAATCATGCATTGATCTAAAGCAAACCAATAAATATTTAGTAAAAAGCATGTCTAGGCTTACTAGAGGAAAAGATATGTTGTTTGCTTTAATGGGGAGCCAAAGAATATCACAAGGAAAAGCTGGACTTGGCTATGATCCATGCTCTGTTAGAGAAAAGATTAGGAAGAAGAATCAGAATGTATACATGAGACATTTTATGCATGCTAATGGAAATAAAAGTAAAGATCATATGTCACCTCATATTGAATCATATAATCAACCAAGGCATGCAAAACAAAAATATTATCTGCATTGTTTTCTTCCTGCCTCTCAATCTAGTATTCCCTTTATCACCTGTAACTTCTGTAACAAAAAAGGGCATATTTCTAGCTCTTGTGCTTTGAAGAAAAATGGACTAAATAGAACTGTTAAATGGGTTCCCAAAGGTACATATGTATCTAGGGAAAAGACTACTGATAGAAAAGGATCCAAGCAGATTTAGGTACCTAAAAGGAAAACTTGAACCCTGTGTTGCAGGTCTGTCTCAAAGCCAAAAAGAGTAACAAATGGTATATGGACAGTGCCTGCTCAAGCCACGTGACCAGTGACAAGGAGAAGTTCATCACCTTTAGAGACAAGAAAGGAGGAAAGGTGACCTTAGGAGGTGATCAATATGGCAAAATAGTTGGCATTGACATTATGGGAAAGAATCCTGAAACATCTATTGAAGAGATACTATTTGTGATAGGCCTCAACCACAATCTGCTGAGTGTGAGCCAAACATGTGACAAAGGAAATTGGGTGTTGTTTGACTCAAAGTTTTACCTAGTCATCAGAAAAAGTGATCACAAAGTAATCCTCAAAGCTTAAAGGGATGGTAACTGCTATACTATTGATCTTGATGAACTTCCTCCCTTACATTCTATTTGTTTAATTAGTCAGGACAATGATAGTTGGCTATGGTATAGAAGATTAGCTTATGTTAACATGAACCATCTTTCCAAATTGGTTAAAAATGAGCTAGTCACTGGCTTGCCAAAAATTGCTTTTGAAAAGGATAAAGAATGTGATGCATGCTTAAAAGGAAAACAAACAAAATCTTCTTTCAAATCCAAAAATGTAGTCACCACAACTAGACCACTTGAACTACTGCATATGGACTTAATTGGACCTTCTAGGGTAAAAAGCATAGGTGGGAATCTGTATGTGCTTGTAGTTGTGGATGATTACTCTAGATTTGCATGGACATTATTTCTTTCTTCTAAAAGTGATACCTCTGATGCATTTGTAACCTTAGCTAAGAAAGTGCAAAGTGAGAAAGGTATTTCTATTATGTCTATTAGGTTAGATTATGGAGGAGAGTTTGAAAACTCATACTTCCTGGAGTACTGCAATGAGCATGGAATTGATCACAACTTCTCAGCTCCAAGAACTCCTCAACAGAATGTAGTAGTAGAAAGGAAGAATAGAACCATTGGAGAGATGGCTAGAGCTATGCTGAATGAAAAGGAGCTATCTCAAGTGTTTTGGGCTAATGCAGTAAATACAGCAAGCTACATCATAAATAGAGCCTACATCAGACCAATCCTTGGATAGACTCCATACGAGCTGTACAAGGGAAGAAAGCCAAATCTGTCACATCTCCATGTGTTCGGGTGTAAATGCTTCATTCACAACAATGGGAAAGAAAATCTGGGTAAGTTTGATCCCAAATCTGATGAAGGTATATTTCTAGGCTATTCTAGTAGAAGCAAGGCATTTAGAGTCTTTAATAAAACATCTAATTTAGTAGAGGAATCTGTGCATGTAGTATTTATTGAAAATGAAACTGCTTCTAAACATGTTTCTGATGAAGATGATCTTGTTTCAAACTTTAAAAAATTAGATATTTCTAATAAAGGTATAATTGAACCTCCAAAAATATCTGAATCTGTTAATATAGAGGAAGATATTCAGGAGAGAAATTTTGAAGAAGAAAATGATGAAGAAATATCTCAAGAACTCCCTAGAGCTTGGAGATATCAAAGGAATCACCATGTTGATCAAGTGATAGGGAATGTTTAAGAGAAAGTTAAAACCAGAAAACAGTTAAGGGATCAAATGATTAATTGTGCTTTCATCTCACAAATTGAACCTAAATGTACTGAGGAAGCCTTAACTGATGAGTACTGGATTGTAGCTATGCAGGATGAATTAAATCAGTTTGAAAGAAATCAAGTCTGGGATTTAGTGCCTAGACCCAAAAATCATCTTGTCATAGGTACCAAATGGGTTTTTAGAAATAAACTTGATGAATCAGGATCAATCATCAGAAATAAAGCTAGACTGGTTGCTAAAGGATATAATCAAGAAGAGGGAATTGATTTTGAAGAAACCTTTGCTCTAGTAGCTAGATTAGAAGCAATTAGAATTCTATTAGCATATGCATGCATGAAAAATATTTTGTTATATCAAATGGATATTAAGAGTGCTTTTCTGAATGGATATATCATGGAAGAGGTTTATGTAGATCAACCTCCAGGTTTTGAGGATTCTGCAAAACCAAACCATTTGTATAAACTGAAGAAAGCTCTTTACAGTTTAAAACAAGCCCCTAGAGCATGGTATGATAGATTGAGTAGTTTTCTAACTGACAAGGGGTTTAACAGAGGAAAAGTAGATACAACTTTATTCACTAAGAATGAAAGCAAAGATTTACTGATTGTTCAAATCTATGTTGATGATATTATATTTGGTGTTACTAATGAATCTCTTTGCAAGAATTTTTCTAAGTTAATGCAGGGGGAATTCGAAATGTCCATGATGGGTGAACTCAAATTCTTCCTTGGATTGCAAATCAGACAGTGCAATGATGGTATCTTCCTCAATCAATCCAAGTATCTGAAGGAATTGCTGAAAAAGTTTGGAATGGAAAATGCCAAGCCAATGGGGACACCTATGGCTACTGCAACCAAACTGGATATGGATGAAAAAGAGAAATTGTTTGACATAACTTGGTATAGAAGAATGATTGGATCCCTGCTATACTTAACAGCCAGTAGACCTGACATTATGTTTAGTGTCTGTATGTATGCAAGGTTCCAATCATGTCCCAAAGAAACCCATGCAGCTGCTGTGAAAAGAATCTTCAGATATCTTATTGGAACATCACAGATGGGTCTTTGGTATCCAAAGGACAATGGAGAAGATCTCAAAGGATACACTGTTGTTGACTTTGTAGGATCCAAAACTGACAGAAAAAGTATAAGTGGAACTTGTCAGTTTCTTGGAGGATCCTTGGTTTCATGGTTAAGCAAAAAGCAGAACAGTGTAGCCTTATCCACAGCAGAGGCTAAGTATGTTGTAGCTGGAAACTGTGGTGCCCAAATCATCTAGATGAAATAGCAACTGGAAGATCTTGAGGTTGAATTAAGAGAAATTCCAATAATGTGTGACAACCAAAGTGCCATCAATATCACAAAGAATCCTGTCATGCATTCAAGGACAAAACATATTGAAGTTAGGCACCACTTCATAAGGGATCACGTTCTAAAAGGAGAAATTAGATTAGAATACATCCCTATAGAAGATCAAGTTGCTGACATCCTCACAAAGCCTCTATCAAAAGACAGATATTGCAAAATCAGAAGAGAATTGGGTATGGTAAATCCCAATGAACTGTAAGTAAATCTTTGTGCAACTCTATTTTTAAATATTTCAGCATTGAATTAATTCTAACTTCAGCATCGGAGTGTGTTTAATTTAAGTTGCAGGTGCTCCTCATGAGATTCATTGGCAATAAATCAGAAATATGGAGCACACTGGAATGGAACAATCAAAAAGTAAAGAAAAGGGCAAGAATTCTAAGTTTCTGGATGAAATCTGTAAGTTTTTATAGTTGAAATTTGTATATTGCTTTTGTGTTAGATGAATTTCCGTGAAAAATTAAGTTTCTGAGGAAGTTAGCATGGGCAACATTCAAATTTCGGATACCCAACAGAAGAACTTTGGCTTGTTATTAGAAGGAACAGTTCTCGGTGATGGCTTGAAATTCATCTGTTGATCCTTCAAAATTCAAATTTTAAAAGAACAAAATTTCAAAGTTATAACTGTCCAACATGATGATTACTAATGCTTATCTCTTGACATATGAATGTTGGATAACTTTCACAAAGAATAGAAATTCGAATTTCTAAACTAAAATTCGTCTGTTGAAGCATGCTCCTCAATGTTGAATCTTTGAAAGATGAAGTTTTGTATGGTTAATTCGTCTGTTGTCTGGTGGTTTGTTTGCTGCTTGATGTTCAGTCTTCAAAATTTGAACTTTGTTGAGACAATTTGAACTTTGTTGAGACAAAGTTCGTCTGTTCTTCTTGTATCGTTTGAGCCAAGCCACTGTCAAACGAACTTTTTGAAGAAAATTCTTCTGTCAGTAAGCTTTATTGAACAGTTTAACTTGTAACTGCCCGAAGTTCAAATTTTGACCCTTCAAAATTCGTCTGTCAGACGGTTACATACGTTAAAACTGACAGTTTTCATTTGAACAGACGCAACCTTATTCCTATTCTCTCTAAGTCTGTTCTAATCTTGCATTCAATACTTTTTAATTCTGATCAAAAAGCGTCATTTCCCACCAGTTAAACTTCCTTTCGTACCCTTTAAATCAATTCTTTGCTCCATTCTTCAACATTCATCCGCAAAAATGGCAAGAGTCAAGAATCCAAGAACTAGCAAAGGAGAAGCTAGCCCAAAACGTTCAGTTAAATCCCAATATGCCACGAAGGAAGGAGAAAAACCGAAGAGAAAGGCCGAATCCAGCAAAGAAACTCCTTCTAAACGCCAGAAATCAACACCAAAGGGAGAATCAAAGAAGGCTGGACTATCTTCCTCAAAGACAGTAGAACCTTCGGTCCCTGCTCCTGTTGCTACTGATCCTGTTGCTCCCACTTCATCCTCAAGCACTGAATCTGGAGAGTACAAGCTTACCACACTGCCATTATGGAGCACTTCATAGATTCAAGAGGAATACTCCACCAAGTTTGCCAACAAAAAGGTAATCAAGCCACATTGTGTAAACTTGGAGGATTTCTTGGTCTCTAATAGTTTTGATGCTAGTATATGGTTGATGAGATACAAGAATTTGCTGGAAGTATTGGAGAGGTATGATGATGAGGTAGTAAAGTCTTGGTATGCCTCCTTAAAATACAATAGCCAGAAGAAGAAGTAGGCAGTCAATCTGAGATCAAGGACCATCTGGCTCACTGATGAGACGTTTAATGAGGTATTGGAGATTCCAGGTCAGGATGGACTCAAGATTGACACCACTGCCTCTGGATACATGGATGAGGCAGAGACTGCTGATGAAGAAGGTGGCCCCTTTCTGAACTACAAGGAGAATACAATTCTGAGGACATTGTTCAGAAGAAAGGAAAACTGGCCTTCCATAAATGTATTGAAGCCCACTGACCTCAGTGTTCAAGTGAGGATCCTGCACTACATAGTGTCCAGGATCATATTCAACAAAGGAGGCAGCTTCAATCTAATAACAAGGGCAGAGGCACATGTCATGGCTGCAATCATGCATGGAAAATTGATCAACATGGGACATATCTTACTCCAACGCATGATCAAGGCAAGGGATCAGAGGAAGGACTCCATACTCCCCTATGCAGCTATCATCTCCAGAATTTTGCAATATGCCAGAATTCAACATCTTGAGAAGGGGAAGGGAAAGCCCACGGAGATCTTCAAAGAGGAAGAACTGCAAAGAATGGGAATTAAGAAGGATGAAGGAAGATGGGTTGGAAAGGGAGCAAGAAGAATTGAAGATCTATTCTTTGTTGAAGGTGCTTCCCTACAGCAAGAGGGTACATCTGAGGCTCCTGTTAGACCTACTCCTCAGCCCTCTATGCCTATCCCATCTCCCTCCATGCCTACTCACATTCCAGCCACTCCTTCCTCTCGTGCCAAGCCAACCAAGGTCATTGAGTTGTATGACAGCCTGTCAACACTCATTCTTAGCATCAGAGATGAGCAAAATTCCAAGTTTGCTCATCTGCAAGATCAGATACATCAGTTGGCAAAGAACATGAAAGTGGTGGCTGATGCTTATGAAGATATTAGAAATGCAATACCTGCCACATCAGCTCCACCGCAGCCAGGGTCTTCTGTGCCTATCCATTCTCCAGCCCCTGAGCCTCCAAGTCCTTTCGAGCTTATCTCCTCTAAGCATGATGATGTAGATGATGCTGAAACTGCTGAAACAATGAGGACACCAAGTCCTGGTCCACCCTTGGACTATGATTTGGAAGAAGAAGGACTTCAAAAAACAAGCCCTCATGAGGCTATGCAAGAAGATGCTCAGGATTCAATTCTTTCCATTCAAGAATCTGAGCAAGTAGAAAGACTAGTGGCAGCCATTTCCACCTCTTCTATGCAGGAGGGTGCAAGCAATGAAGAGAGAAGCATTGTACCTGTTGTTGATTATGAGGCTATTGCTCACAATGCTCTCTTACAAGTTCAAAGAAGAAGGCTTGAGGAAATGTTTTGCTCTGATGATCTAGCTCCTTCTTCTCTCACTGCTTATGGGCTTTCAGAGGAACAGAGAGCTCAACTGGCTCTTTCCAGGCAGGAAATGCAAGAGCTGCTGGAAATCTCTGATGAGGAACCAAGCACTGAGTCCTCAGTTGAACCCGAAATCCCTTTTGCTCCTGTGCCACTTCAAGCTATTCCAGTTTCTTAGATTCCTCCTCCGGTTGATTTTATTGGCCTTCCTGATGATGCCAAAAAGGGGGAGAATAAGAAGCAAACTGGAAAATCTACTGCTGAGCCATCTGGGAACACGTACAGCAAGAAGACCAAGCCAAAGAAGAAGTGATTGAAGACTTGTTTAGATCTTAGGCTTGAGTCCTCTTGTAGTGCTGTTTAATGCTTTGTGTTTCTGTTGTTTGTTTTGACTGTTTGCATTTTGTACCTCTTATGTGTATTTGGATGAACTTTGATTAGTTCTGTCTCTGTAAAAGCAACATTTGTTTAAATTGAAAAATTTCTTAAGTTGCAATGATTTACTCTTTGAATCTCTTCACATAGTTTATTATGATATCTTTTGAAATATAATGCATATGTTAAGGGGGAGCTTGCTAAAGCAAACCCAAGTACTAATCCAGTTTGTAAGTTATTTTGTCATCATCAAAAAGGAGGATAATATTGAATCAAGAAGTTTTGATGATTCCAAACCAACATTGAAGAGCTTGGATCGAAGATATCAAAGGAGCTCAAAGTGTCTCAAGTGAAGAAAATCTGAGTAATCACTGCTAGGATTGTTGTAGGATCTTTTGTTATGGGTAAAAGACTTTGATTTGGAGGAAAAATGTTTTAAAACCTTGATTTTATGTTAAATTATGAAATATTTGAAAAATACCCACCAACAGACGAAGTTTGAAAAGTTTACATTGATCTGTCATATGGGAAATTCGAACTTTGGCTTTGGAAATTTGAATTTCGAGCTAAAACTGAGTAAGTCTGAAGAGATGTCTCTCTGATAGACGAATTTTGATTGTTCAAAATTTGAATTTTCATAAGTGTCTGAAAGAAGCAGTTGAGCAACAGACGAACTTCAGATTTTGAACATTCGAATTTCAGACAAAATGAAACTTATGAAAACTGAAGAAATTTGTCTGAAACAATGTTAAAGTTCATCTGAAATCAAGATTATATTGAGTTTCAAAATTGCTCACTGACGAACAAACTTTGAACATGGACATTCGAATTTCAGATGCTAAAGTTGTGAGTCTGTTGAAATGACATGATGACATATGAAGGACAGTGTTTACAAATTCGAATGTTGAAGTAAGGCTGAAAAGAGGTCTCTCTGACAGACGAACTTCACTCTTTAAAAATTCAAATTTCGAAGTAAAAGAACTACTGTGCTGTTTTGAACCTACTACGGATAGATGAATTTTGGGGTTCCAAAATTCGAATTTCGAGGGCATTGTAGCAAATTGAAAACACTGTTCATACTTAACAGAAAAATTTTCACTTGAAAATTCGTATGTCACAACATGGAAACATTTTCTAAGTTTCAAAATTTGAATTTCACTTCATGAACAGACGAACTTCAGTATTTCAACATTGGAAGCTTTAACCTTCGGTTCCTTCGAAATTCATCTGTTGACCAACCAAAATTCGAATTTTAGTATGTTAGAAGCATTAAATGCGGTTGGTTAACGGATAGTTTTTCATAGTAACCGTTGGATAACTTCTCCAACGGATAGATTTTGTCTCTAACGGACATTTGAGACCTAAATCTATAAATATAACATCATTTGAAGTTGTGGATAACAAATCAAACTTTGTATATACTGAAACTCTGCCAAATCTTCTATTCAAAGACTTTTACCCTCTTACTTCAATACTTGCACTTCAACTTTCATATTCACTCTATTCAAGAGAGTTTCACTTTGTAAACAACCTAATCTTCATCTGGAAGATAGATTTACTTGTGAGGAGATATCACAAGAGATTGTAAAGCACATAGTGAAAGTGGTAAGAGTGATTGAGTGAGCTCTAGAAAACAGATCATACATGTTGTACTGTGGCATTTGCAAGAAGCCCTTGAATTCTTGCAGTATAGTGGAAAATCTCAAGTGGTGACTTGGGGACTGGACGTAGGTCAAGTGGAGAGACCGAACCAGGATAAATATATGAGTTTTTCTTCTCCCTCTCTCTTCTCTTTTAGCTTATTGCTTTATACTCTGTTTTTCATTATACCTTGCTTTCTTCATCATTTTCGCTTTGTGCAGAAAATTTCTAATCTACCCAATTCACCCCTCTTGGGAAGTCAGCATAACCAACAAATCTGCTAGTTTTATCGCAAACTATACCAAATTATTTTACATTGTAGTCGACGTGGCATTCTAGTTGGAAAAATCACAAAATACAAGAAAATAGAAAAAGTGGTTGAAATCAAGGGATTTAGCCAAAATAGAAAAAGTATTAATTTTAAATCTAAAACCCCAAAAACTATTACAAATTGTTTCATAAAAATCTGACATTATAGTATATGTGGCATTTGTTAGGATTGATGGCTTCCCAAGAGGGAGGTGAATTGGGAAGTTTAAGATTTTTATGCAAAAACACAAGTTCACAATAAATGTAAAAGTTTATAGAAAACAGAATGCAATGAAAATGAATATAAATGTAAGATAAGAAAAGAGAGGGCTCAGAGATTTATCCTGGTTTTGTCCAATTCACTTGACGTACGTCCAGTTCTTAAGCCACCAGTTGAGATTTTCACTATCAGTAAGAATTGAATGGGCTCCTTACTATGCCTCAGTACAATACACGTGCTCTGTGTTAGGTCTGCTGGCTTTCCAAGAAGGGGGTAAATTGGAAAGTTTGAAATTTTCTGCAAAATTATAAAAGAGCAGTGAAAGCAAAAGTTATGGAAAAATAGAGTGCATAATGTAATAGAGCGGTAAGCAAGGTAGAGGAAAGAAATACACAGAGATTTATCCTAGTTCGGTCTCTTTCTCTTGACCTATGTTCAGTCTTCAAGCTGTCACTTGAGATTTTCCACTAATTTGCAAGAATTCAGTGGGCTCCTTGCAACGCCATAGTACAACCTTGTGCTCTATTCTAATAGCTTACATATTCTTACTCAGCATTCTGGTAAAGTGCTTCCCAAATCCCTTGTGAAATCCCCTCATAAGAAAATCTTTCTTCCAGATGAAGATAAGATTATTTACAATAAGAAAAACTCTCTAATTTAGAGTATATATGACAGTTGAAGTGCTATAAATGAAGTGTGAGAGAGTAGAAGGCTTTGTCTAATAATTTTGGTAGAGTTTCAGTATATACAACGTAAAAATGTTACCCACAATTTCAAATAAAGTTCTATTTATGGATTTATGTCTTAGTTATATGTTAGAGACAAGATCTAGCCGTTAGAGACGTTACCTAATGGTTACTTTGCAAAACTAACCATTCACCAACCGCATTTAATGCGTTTGACATCCAAAGTTCTAATTTTGGGCTGTCAATAAACGAATTTCATAGAGACCATAAGTTAAAGACTTTAACGTTAAACTTCAAAGTTCGTTTATTCAAAGGTGAAATTTGAATTTTGATCTTGACAAATATTTCTCATGTTAAAACATACAAATTTTCAAGCTTAAAGTGCTTCTGATAAGTGTGAACACTTGTTCCATGTTGTTACAGTGCACTCAAAATTCAAATTTTGGGGATCAAAAATTCGTCTATTAGTGAACAACTTAATATGGCACAAAAGTTCTTCTTTTCGAAACTCAAATTTTGAGCCTTCAAAGTTTGTTTGTCAGAGAGACCTCTTATCAGACTTATACGTTTTCATTTCAAAGTTCAAATTTTCAAACCAAAGTTCATCTATCAAAGAGAATGACTTTAAACTCTTTTTGCACTCTAATTTCACATGAACTTTGATATAACTTCAGAAAATTTTTTCATTTTTCACAAATTATGCTTAACTCAAAATTTGAATTTCAACAAGTTGAAATTCTTCTGTCAGAGACAACATCTCTGTAACTTTAAATTTCAGTTATCAAAGTTTGATTTTTCAAAGAAACATATGAAATTCGACAATTCAAAATTCGTCTTTCAGTGAGTATTTCTCAAATTTATTATAAGTTAACATAGGATTGTTGAAAAACATTTATTTAAAAACAGTGGGTGCAAGATCAAAGTCTTTTAATTTGTGAACACTATGAGAAATCCTACAAATTAATCTTGTACTCATTTCTTCCTGAATTTCTTTACTTGAGATCTCTTATACTCTTTTGATATCTTCCTTCCAAACTCTGGTTGTTTAGAATCATCAAAACACTTGATTCGACACTCTATTCTAATAACACTAAAATTTCTCACTATACACTCTCACAAGTGTTTCCTAGTACCCTTTATGATTCCCTTCACAATGAATCTTTCTTTCAGATGAAGAGAAAATTTTACACAGAATAAATACTATCTAGAATGGAGCAGATATGAAAGTTTAGGCTCAATATGTAATATTTTACATTTATCTATATTTTCTCATATATTATAGTATAGACAGTATCCAATTAGCTCATATTAAGAGATTGAACCATTAATAGAACCAAAATATTTAAATAAAAAAATGGTGGTACTATTCATTTGGTTCTCAAGTTTTCTGGATGAAATTTGAAAAATCATAACTTAATCCAAAAAAATCGTATCAATGTAGTTCAAGTCTCTAAATGAAGCTAGAAACATGATATAGAAGATAAAAATATAAAAATTTCCTTTAACCTGACCAATTAGTACAGTTTATTACTCAAACTTACACTATACAAATGGTCATTTCTCTCTTTTCCAGGATTTTGGCTGTAACTTCAAAAATTCATATCTAACTCTATACTGAGTCAAATCATGTATTCTATATGCCATTGGAAAGATATATATGTCTACTTACCTTGATATGTTTTTTATACATTTATTTAGTTTAGACAGGGCACAACATCAATTTGAATCACTAGGGATCAAAACATCACTTTTACTAGAATAGTCTTGGGAAAACTTGTATATATCTCATTGTACAGCCCCAATTGAACTCAAACCAGTGGTATATTATCCTCAAAAGATAAATATTTTCATAAATGTAAGCCACTAAATTTTTGGAGTTCTGTACGATTTTATATAACTTTTCAAAGAGAAGTAATATATTCAGTAAAATTCGCAGCCTTCACATCACTGTCCAGTTTTGACCCTTGACTTCAAAAATATACTATAAATTGTACACATATCCAAATTGAGTGTTCTTTAGCTCATTGGAAAGCTTGTTCTCTCTAGTTTCATATAATATATAACACTTGACTTACTTGCCCTGTATCAATCAAACAATATTGACTTTACTTTCATTATTACAAAATAAACTTCTAACAATATAACATGGCAAAGTAGACTTCATAACAAGCTCACATGATCATTCCATGTTTCAAATCCATGACAAACATTTCATAATGCTCATAAGGACATAATAGCACAATAGCACAGATCTAAAAGCATATACATGGTTTTATACATGATTTCAAAATATACTCTTATAGCTTGAAAACACCATCAAGCATCATTCTCTTCTTCATTCTCCTTGTCTTTTCTTTGGACTCCTTTGCCATAGCCTGTGCCTATCATTGGAATACTTGAGGGGATGAGATTGGGGGAAATCTTAGTAGCAAGTTACATTTCTTACAATTATGTCAATCATGTCAAATAACTCACATTTGATCACATTTAATCACATCAATCACATTTTAACAATAAATTGCCACATTGGTCATCAAAATTTCGGCAGCATAACGGCTTAGAAAATGGACATCTCGGGGAATAAAACCCCTCATTTAACAGCCAAGACCAATCAAAGAAATAACAATTTCAATATGGCAACACAATTTAATCATAGAAAGACAATGAAAGAACATAAAAGTAAGAATATGAAACTTAGCTACCTTGAAGCATTCCTTTGGCTTTTCCTCTTGAATCTAATGCTTCACCACTTGGTTCCACCTCCTTCAAAAACTTACTTGGGCTTTATCAATTCCTAATACACCATCAGACACTCACTTTATTCACTAGTTTCATGAGTTACTTCTTAAAGACTCACAAAACCCTAGAATTTTATTTTCTTCACCTTAAGCTTTTTATTTAACCCTATACTTGCTCTTAAGGTTTTGGACCATAGGGAATCTATTTTTAGCATCAAATTAATGAAAATCAAACTCTTTCCGATCATATTAAACTAACTGAAACAAGGATTGGAAGAGTAAAGAAGTGATTTTCATTTTCTTACTTCCAAACATACTAAACCTTGTTCCTTTCACTTAATCTTATGCTTTCTCTTTAATTTATGGCAACAACTCACTTTCTTTCCTAACTCCCTTATCTTGGATGAAATTTATAGCAAAGGAGGAGAAGAGGAACTCAAGAAAACTAACCTTAAACCATTCAAAACTTGAAGGAAAAATCATTAGAAGTTGAGAGAAGATTTTTACCTATTTTTCTTGATTTTTCCTTCTCTTTTTCCTTCTCCTTTGCTCCTCACGTACTCCCTCCTTCCTCCACTTCTTGCAGCTACTTCTCCCTTCTTTTTCAAGTGCCTTGGACGTTCAACATGAGGGAGTATTTATAAACGAGCCAACCAATCATTTATTGCCACCTAAGCTTCTTGATTTCTCTTGGAAAGTGACTTAAACTATTAAAAAATGTTACTTTATCATGTACAGCTTGTGGAGCACGAAATTAAGGGTACTTTGATCCAAAAATTTTAGATAATTACTAATCCAGATATATCCTGAACCAGTCTGGATAAATAAAGCTACTTTTGCAGTATATTTTACTATTATTGGGACATCTGTTTTAACTATATTGGGATATAAAATTATCATAATATAATTATCTCAATTGGTCCAAATATAAGACCCACACATTTTTCTTGAATGAATATTGCTTCTTCCTGCAGTCCAGACTGATATTTATCGGGTAAGACATTAATATTAAATCATAATTACCCAATAAATATTATTTTGAGCTTAATAAATTTTATACTATATTCCATTGGTCTTAGCTCACTGAGAGCTTCATTTTGACTATAATTTTTTATATTTACAAAAATGCCCTTGACCTGGGACAAATCTATACTTTTTAAAACTTTCATGTCATTAGGTGTAATTTTTTCCAAAATTCATAAAATATAATTGATTGATCACGCAGAGTCCACCGCCTCTTCTCCTTTGTTCTTCTCATCCTCATTTTTTTTTTCCATCTTCTTTTTTCTTTTCTTTTCCTTTATTTTTTTCCCAAGGGCAAAATGATTATTTTCTCATCTTTCCTTGAGATAATTGACCTCTTTACCTTATATCATACAAAACGGCGTATATCCATTTTTGCAAATTCCTTATAGATTTTAAAATATTGAGCTTAAATATTTAAAAGAACTTTCAGGATATTACATAATAAATATTGTGTGTGGGTGAAAAAGTTTTGGCACAGAAATTTAGCAAAGTTATTGTAAAGACATACTTAAATTTGTTTTCCATAACTTCAAATGAAATTTTATTTATAGATTTGTGATTTAACTAGTCATTAAACACAAGACTTAGCCATTAGAGACTTTAACCAATGGTTACTCTACAGAAATAGTTGTTCACCAACCGCATTTAATGCGTCTAACATACCAAAATTTGAATATTTGGGTTCAATAGACAAATTTCATAAAGACAGAAGGTTAAGGACTTCAACGTTGAACTTCAACATTCGTCTGTTCAAATGTGACATTCAAATTTAGAGTATGTCAAAGATATCCCATGTTAGAACATCTGAATTTTCATATTGAAAGTACATATGTTGAGATTGAACAGTTTGTCTCCTATTTCCACAGTGCACTCGAAAATTTGAATTTCAAAAGCTAAAATTTGTCTATTAGAGGCATGTTCAACATGGCACAAAATTTCTTCTCTGCGAAATTCAAATGTTGAACTACAAAGTTTGTTTGTTAGAGATATGCTCTAACAAGACTCAGTAGTTCACAATTTGAAATCCACACTTTGAGGTTCAAAGTTTGTCTGTCAGAGGCAATGATAGTGAGCTCAAACTTCCCTAATATTCGAATTTTAACTAAACTTCATACGAATTTTGAACACTTTCACTAACAATGCTTAGCTTAAAATTTGAATTTCAGAACTAAAATTCATCTATCAGAGATAAAACCTCTATAACTTTAAATTTCATCAAGTAAAGTTTGAATTTTATACAAAATACACATGAGTCATATGCAAAATTTGTCCGTTAGTTAGTATTTTTCAATTTTAACACTTACTAACATAACGTAACTCTGAAACAACTTGATTAAGTACTGTGGTAATATAAATAAGTAGGAATCAAAGCTTTTTACCCATTGTATATAGTGAGAAATCCTAAAGGCTAAATCTTCACTTGTTCTTTACTGAATTTCTTCACTTTTTTCTCTTCATACTCCTTAGATATTCTCATTTCCAAGCTCTAGTTGTTTGGAATTATCAAAACTTCTTGTTCAACATTCTTTCGATTTTTGATGATGATAAAACAACTTGCAAACTGAATTAGTACTTGGGTTTGCTTCCAAGAGCTCTCCCTCAACATATGCATAAAAATTCAAATATAAATATAGCACATGTACCAAAGTTGAAAATTTAAGAGAATGCAAAAGGAAATGTGAAACAAGTTTCATTAATGCAAACATGTTTAGTACATAGATTCAACTAAATTCAAACAAGTATACAAACAAGTTCATTGATCATATAAAAGAAATATATCACAATGAAACACAAAATCCTACAAAGTCCTAAGGAGTCCTAAAAAGATCTAAGCTTTGAGGATCTATCACTGGTTACTTCTTTTTGGCCTTGAGCTTGATCCTTTTGCAGTATATTTTTCTAGATTGTCCAGCTTCTCCAGCAGTTTCAGTTTGTGCGACTGCAACTCTAGATTCTCCAATTTGTGTAGTTTCCTTCTTCCCCTCTTTAGCATCATCAGGAGCAGTAGTCAATACAGAGGGAGGAGGTATCTAATCTATAGGAATGGCTTGAAGAGGAACTGGAATAAATGACACCAAAGGAGGTATTTAAGGAAGATCATCGTCAGCCCCTAAAGTAAGTTCTCAAGCCTTCCTTAAGATGTTGGTCAACCTAGCTCATTGTTCCATTAAGAGGCCATATCCAAAGGATAGAGGTTGAGGAGTAACCGAGGGAATATTTTATCAAGCCTTTACTTCTAAGCTTGTACTACAACATCATGTGCAAAAGCAGCAAAGTCAATATAAGGCACTATCCCTCTTTCTTCATTGAGAGCAACTTGAATAGTAAATGTAGTTGTAAGATCCACAAGAAGCTTCTCCAATTGCTCAGTTTCTTGTGATGATAGAATTGAGTCTTGAGCTTCCTCTATCATTGGCTCATGAGAGCCCTTTACTGGAGTGGTTTCTTCCTCCATAGCATAGTCCAGAGATGGACCAAGACTAGTTTCATTGCTTGAGGCCTAAAGAATGGCAACAGTAGCAATAGCATCAAGAGAGCCTATTTAAAAAGGACTTGGGATTTAAGAAGAGATAGATTTAAGGGGTTCAGAGGTACTAATTTGATGTGGTACTGATGTAGTAGGAAGAGAGTTTCGAATATTATCATAGGCATCAGCAATCATCTTGAGATTCTTTGCTAGGTCAGTTATTTGAGCTTGTAGGTGTGTAAACTTAGCATTTTGTTTCTCCCTAATACTCAATATTATTTCTGATAGACAATCAAATAGTTCAAGTATGGTATTAGGGGTGGCCAAGGTGGATGGAATGAAAGGTTCATGCTGTTGGGTAGTTTGAGGTTAGGTTGGCTGTGGTTCAGGATGGATGGTTGGAGCAACCTCAAGGGTAGTTTCTTGCTGTTGTGACTTTCCACCATTGTAGAATAGATCCTCAAATTTACCAGCCCCCTTTCCAATCCATTTGCCCTCTCTTTTTTCTATCCCCATTCTCATTAATTCTTCTTCTTTAAATTCCTTCGTAGGCTTCCATTTGCCTTTCTCCAAGTGCTGTATCTTGGTAAATTTGAGGAGTTTGGTGATGATGGAGGCATAAGGTAGAGTTAAATCTTTTTGCTAGTCTCTAGCCTTGATCATTCTCTGAAAAATAATGTTACCTAGGTTGAGCTCCTTTTTTCAAATTAAAGCTGTCATTACATGAGCTTCAGCCCTGGTAATCAAATTGAAGCTTCATTACTTCTTGAAAATAATCATAGAAACTATATAGTGTAGGACTCTTATTTGAACGCTAAGGTCAGAAGGCTTCACAATTCTTAGTAGAGGTGTATTCACCCGTCTTCTAAAGAGTGCATCCATAATTGTGCTTTCTTTGTAATTTAGATATTCCTCACCTTCCTCATCTACATCATCATCCTCATCCATATATTTGGTGGCAAAGATATTGATTTTAAATCCATCTTGTCCAGGAATCTCAAAAACATCATTAAGATTTTTATTTGATAACCACAAATTCCTAGACCTAAGAGTAACTTGATACTTTTTCTTGTCATTGTACTTTAATGAAGCATACCAAGTCTTGATTACTTCATCATTGTATCTTTCTTTAATCTCTAAAAGGTTCTTGTAATTTCTCATTCATAATCCAGCATCAAAATTATTTGAAACTAGAAACTGCTCCAAATTAGTGCAATGAGGAGTGATTACCTTCTTTACAGCAAACTTTGTGATGACTTCCTTCAAAATTTGTTCAGAGCTGTAGAGAGGTTCTGTGGTCATCTGGAGTTCCTCAGACTCTATGCTAGATATAGAAGCAGCGGCTATAGGTTTCTTTGATTCTAGCTTAGATGGTGCTTTCTGCTTCTTTGATGGTGTTTCCTTACTGGATTCAGCTTTTCTTTTCTGGGTATCATCTTCCTTTGATGCATACTGAGGCTTGGTTGAACATTTGAGCTTGGTATGTTCTTTCAAACATTGGCATTCTTCACTCTGACCATTTTCGTGAGAAATTTGTTTTGAGAAATGCTCTGAAGATGTTTATGAGGTTTGGTTTGGAGTTTAATCAGTGGAAAATGAAGTTTGATAGAAGGAATTTAAGAATGTTTGAGAGAGAAGAGGAATAGCTCTAATTGAAATATGAATAGGGTTATGTTTCTTCAGAGTGTGACCCTTTGAGTTTTCTTATGTAACCATTCAATAGACAAATTTTGGTGGTCAAAATTCAGTTACGTTGCCTACAAAACATAGAGAAACTATCTTAACAGATGAATTTTCAACATTGAAGTTCGTCTGTCAGAGACTTGACATACGAAGGATATCTTCAACAGTCAAATGTCAATCTTAAAATTTGATTGTCAGAGACGTATCATTAACAAATGTTTCAACAGACAAACTTTGTGTCCTCAAAGTTTGAATTTTAAAGTCTTCAACTGAAGACATGCAAACACATGAGGTCCACCAGATGAATGTTGGGATTCAAAGTTCATATGTTGAGACTTTATGAAGAAATGTCTAAAATACGAATATTGTATTATCAAGATTTGAATATTGTCCACACAAACAAAGCAAACACATATACCAATATTCAAAATTTGTGTTTCAGTTAATCAACAGATGAATTTCGAGTAGACTAAAACACTAATACAGAATGTAAAGAACTAAAATATAACTATTAAAGCTTTAAAGTTCAAATTTTAACCATGCAAAGTCCTTTAATAAGCTAGATACTGCGTGGAAATTCATCTATTAGCAGTCAAAATGCAAATTTTGGGGGAATAGATCTTATAGCCAAATGCTAAACATTCAAATTTCTATATTTTTTCAGTAGATGTTACTTAACTAAGTCTAAGATACTCCATTATCTTGATTTCTTATCTCATAACCTCATGAGGAGCACCTACAAAACATCTTAAATATACTTTGATGCTTAAGTTAGTGTATGACTTAATAGATTCGTTTTAGAAAATAGATAGATTAAGATAGATATTTGCTTACAACTCATTGGGATTTACCATTCCCAATTCTCTTCTGATTTTACTATATCTATCCTTTGGAAGTAGTTTGGTCAAGATGTCTGCAAGTTGATCTTTTGGAGGGAAAAATCCCAATATAATGTCTCTTTTCATAACATGATCCCTTATGAAATGATGTTTGAGCTTAATGTGTTTTGTCCTTGAATGCATCACTGGATTCTATGTGATGTTGATGGCACTGAGATTATCACATTTGATAGGTATTTCTTTTATCTTAATTTCAAGATCTTCCAGTTGCTACTTCATCCGAAGGATTTGAGCATAGCAGTTTCCAACAGCTATGTATTCAGCTTCTGTTATGGAGAGAGCCATACTATTCTGCTTCTTAATAAACCATGAGACTAGGGATCCTCCAAGAAATTGGCATGCACCATTCATGCTTTTTCTATCGGTCTTAGATCCAGTAAAGTTAGTATCAATATAACTAACAAGCTCTTCTCCATTACCCTTTGGATACCAGAGTCCCATATGTGATGGTCCAAGTAGATATCTAAATATTCTTTTTATAGCTATTACATGGGACTTCTTAGGACATGATTGGAACTTTACACACATGCAGACACTAAACATGATGTCACGTCTACTGGCTGTTAGGTACAGTAAGGAACCAATCATTCTTCTGTATTAAATTATGTCTAATAGTTTTCCTCTTTCATCCATATCAAGCTTTGTAGCTAAGGCCATTAGAGTTCACATTGATTTAGCATTCTCCATCCCAAATTTCTTCAGTAACTCTTTTATATATTTTGATTGATTTAGGAAGATGTCATCATCACATTGTTTGATTTGCAATCCAAGGAAAAAGTTGAGTCCTCCCATCATTAACATCTCGAATTTACTCTGCATTAACTTAGAAAAACCCTTACACAAGGATTCATTAGTAGCACTAAATATAATATTATCAATATAAATTTGAACAATAAGTAACTCTTTGTTTTTCATTTTAGTAAAAAGAGTTATATCAACTTTGCCTCTATTGATCCTTTTTTAAATTAGGAAGTTACTTAATCTTTCATACCATGCTCTAGACGCTTGTTTTAATCCATAAAGAGCTTTCTTTAGTTTATATACATGGTTTAGTTGAGTCCTCAAAACCTAGACATTAGCCAACATAAACTTCTTCCATGATATAACCATTTTGAAAAGCACTTTTTACATCCATTTGATATAGCTTAATGCCTTTATACAAGTATAGGCTAAGAGAATTCTTATTGCTTCCAATCTTACAATTGGAGCAAAAGTTTCCTCATAATCTATATCTTCTTCTTAATTATATACTAGCCTGGCTTCGTTTCTAATTATCATTCCAGATTCATCAAGTGTGTTTTTAAATACCCATTTGGCCCCAATAATCAGATGATCGGTGAACCTAGGTATTAAGTCCCAAACTTGATTCCTCTCAAACTGATTTATTTCTTCTTACATAGTTATTATCCAATATTCATCACTTAATACTTCTTCAATACATTTAGGTTCAATTTGAGAAATACATGCACAATTATTTATTTGATCTCTAAGTTGTCTTCTTGTTTTAACATTCTTCTGAATATTCTCAATCACTTCATCAATAGGATGACTTCTTTAATATCTCCAAACTTTAGGTAGTTCTTGAGAAATTACTCCATTATCTTCAAATTCAAGATTCTCCTAAATATCTTCCTCTACAGCAGTAGATTTTAATATTTTTGGAGGTTCAGTTTTATTTTTCTTAGAGAGGTTCATGTTTTTAAAACTAGAAATCAATTCATCCTCATCTAAGTCAGGTTTAGAAAGAGTTTCATTGTCAATAAATACTACATGCACAGATTCTTCCATGGTCTTAGACTTTTTATTAAATACTCTATATGCTTTACTCTTATTTGAATAGCTAAGAAATATACATTCGTTTGATTTGGCATCAAACTTACTCAAGTTATCTTTGCCGTTGTTGTGTATATAGCAAGTGTATCCAAAACCATGAAAATGAGAGAGGTTGGACTTCTTTCCCTTATACAGCTCTATGGGGGTTTGCCAAGAATGGGTCTGATGTAGGTTTTGTTTATCAGGTAATATGCTGTGCTCACTACATCAGTCAAGAAGTACTTTGATAGTCCTTTTTCATTTAACATTGCACGAACCATTTCTTCTAGCACTATATTTTTCCTCTCAACAACTTCATTCTATTGAGGTGTTCTTGCAGCAAAGAAGTTGTGCTCTATTCCATTTTCATCATAGTAGTTAGCAAACTGAACATTTTTCATACTCACTACCATGATCTATTCTAATACATACAATAGAGCAACATTTCTCATTTTGGATTTTCCCTTATACAGCTCTATGGGGGTTTGCCAAGAATGGGTCTGATGTAGGTTTTGTTCATCAGGTAATATGCTGTGCTCACTACATCAGTCAAGAAGTACTTTGATAGTCCTTTTTCATTTAACATTGCACGAGCCATTTCTTCTAGCACTATATTTTTCCTCTCAACAACTTCATTCTATTGAGGTGTTCTTGCAGCAAAGAAGTTGTGCTCTATTCCATTTTCATCATAGTAGTTAGCAAACTGAACATTTTCATACTCACTACCATGATCTATTCTAATACATACAATAGAGCAACATTTCTCATTTTGGATTTTCCCTTATATAGCTCTATGGGGTTTTGCCAAGAATGGATCTGATGTAGGTTTTGTTCATTAGGTAATATGTTGTGCTCACTACATCAGCCAAGAAGTACTTTGACAATCCTTTTTCATTTAGCATTGCACGAGTCATTTCTTCTAGTACTATATTTTTCCTCTCAACAACTTCATTCTGTTGAGGTATTTTTGGAGCAAAGAAGTTGTGCTCAATTCCATTTTCTTCATAGTAGTTAGCAAACTGAGCATTTTCATACTCACTACCATGATCTATTTTAATACACATAATAAGGCAACTTTTCTTATTTTGGATTTTCTTAGCTAAGATTAGAAATGCCTCAAATGTCTTATCTTTAGAAGAAAGAAATAAAGTCTAGGTAAATCTAGAATAGTTATCAACTACAATAAGCACATATAGGTTTCCAAAAATGCTTTTGACACGACTAAGACCTATCAAGTTCATGTGAAGTAATTGCGATGGTCTGGATGTAGAGACAATATTTTTAGATTTAAAAGAGGATTTAGTTTGTTGCCCCTTAAGACAAGCATTACATTCTCTGTCATTTTCAAAAGAGATATTAGGTAATCCAAGAACAAGTTCATTTTTAATAAGCTTGTTTAATTAATACATGCTAACATGAGCAAATCTCCTATGCCATAGCTAACTCTCATCATTTTTACTGATTAAGCACATTGAGTTTAGACTAGGTAATTAATCTAAATTAACTGTATAACAATTATCATCTCTTTGTGCCTTGAGAATGACTTTGTGGTCACTTTTTCTGATGACTAGATAGGATTTGGAATTGAATAGAACCTAGTTGCCTTTATCACATATTTGGCTTACACTCAATAGGTTGTGGTTAAGGCCAATTACAAATTGTACCTCTTTTATTGATGTTTCTAGGTTTCTCCCCACGATTCCAATGCCAACCACCTTGCCTGACTAGTCACCACCAAAAGTAACCTTTCCTCCTTTCTTATCTCTCAGCACGAAGAATTTTTCTTTATCTCTAGTAATGTGTCCCAAACAGGCACTATCAATGTACCACTTGTTACTTTTCATAGCCTTGAGACACACCTACAAAACAGATTTCATTCTTTCTTTTAAGTACCCATATTTGCTTATGTCCTTTCTTGTTAGTTCCTCCCTTGGGCACTGAAGTACCTTTTGGGAACCTATTTCATTCCATTGCCATTTCCTTCCTTCTTGGATACACAAGAGGAGGATATGTGGCCCTTCCTGTTATAGAAGTAACAAGTGGAAAAGGGGTTAGAAGAAACATATACATGTCTAAAATAATGTAGATAATATCTATCCTTTTGATTTCTAGGTGTTGTAAATGACTTTATGTTTTGAGTTGATTTAATGCCATCAGCAGGCATAAAATTTCTCAGATAAAGATTATGTTTCTTGCTTTTCAGTTTCTCTTTGGCAGCATAGGGGTCATATCCTAGACTAGTTTTGCTTTAACTCACTACTTGTGTTCCCAGTATCACTTTCATCATATCTTGACCTTTAGTGAATTTGGTTAGAGTCTTATGGAGATAAGCATTCTTATCTCTTAACTTAATGCATGAGGTGCAAATAGAAGTGGTAGAAGAAGAAGGCTGTGATGCAGTGCAGAATGCATGAGATTCATTTTCAAGTTTGTATATTTTCCTTTTAACTAGATACAACTGCTTAGACACTTTGACAAATTCAGTCATTAAATCATTGAATACATCATGCGGTTCATTGTAGGAAGGTTTAGAATTATTTATCTTAGAATCGCCATCACTATCTTGGTAATGATTCTTCTCCTCTTCTGCAGCCTCTTAAGCCATTAAACATAGATTAGCAATTTCATCATCTTCTGCTGCATCTTCTTCATCTAAGCTATCTCCCCAGATATACGACACGAAGGCTTTCTTCTTTTTCCATTTGTCAGCCTTCTTGTCTTTTTATTGCTTCTTGGCTAACAAAGGACACTCTCATTTGATGTGTCCAGGTTTTTCGCATTCGTAGCATATGATAGAGTCTTTATTTTCTTTCTTGTAGCTGATGGCTTCATCTTTCTTCATGAACTTTCTAAATTTCTTCTTTCCATACATTTTCTCAAATCTTCTCACTAGCATAGCCATTGTTTCTTTATCTAGCTCAGCATCTTCTTCAAAATCATCATCATCTTTTGATTTTACCTTGAAAGCTAGACTTTTCTTTTTCTTGTCAAAAGAGGAAGATTCTTTAAGAGCCTTCAACTTCCCTTCATATTTTTCAAGGTTTCCAAAGAGAGCTGTGACAAAAGTCATTAATTCTCCTTTGGCTTCTTCTGTACTTGTCACATTTGGTTGCCATTCAATAGGTAAGGCTCTGAGAATTTTTCTGACTTTTTCAGGTTGAGAGTATTTCTTCCCAAGGCTTTTCAGTTAGTTCCCAATAAGAGTGAACCTCTTTTACAGCTCCTTGATGCTTTCTTCTTCTCTCATGTTGAAGCTTTCGTATTCATCAATGCAGGTATTTAATTTGTTCTCTCTCATTCCAGCGGTTCCTTCATGTGCAATCTCCAAAGTATCCTACATTACCTTGGCTGTGGAATAATAGGAAACTTTGTAAAATTTGTCTTAGTTTAGGGCACTGACCAAATAGTGTTTTGCTTTGAAGTTTAACAAAACTTTTCTCTTGTCTTCATCATTCCATTTCTCTTTAGGCTTCTCTTTATATGTGTCATCATCATATAGCTTCATTGGAACAAAATCACCTCTCTTGATAACTAACCAGTTCTCCAGGTCTATGAACTGAAGATATATTTGTATCCTCATCTTCTAGTATCCATAATATTCTCCATTAAAGTCTGGAGGTTTGTTAGTATTGTTGCCCTCTGGTAGTATACTTTCTTGAAAGCCAGCCATGAATTCTCCCGGATGGTGAAATCCTTCAATTGGGAATCCTTGCTTTAATACCACTTGTTAGGATTACTGATTTCTCAAGAGGGGGGTAAATTGGGAAATTTAGGATTTTTCTACAAAAACAAAAGTTCAAAGTGAAAGTAAAAGCTTGCAGAAAACAAAGTGCAATGGAAATGAATATAAATGTATGATAAGACAAGAGATGACTCAAAAATTTATCCTGGTTTGGTCCAATCCACTTTACCTACGTTCAGTCGTCAAGCCACCACTTGAAATTTTTACTATCAGCAAGAATTGAATGGGCTCCTTACTATGCCTCAGTATAATATATATGCTCTATTCTAAGAACATTGAAATTTCCCACTTTACATTCTTACAAGTGGGAAATTTTCCTATACCCTTTGTGATTCCCCTCACAAAGAATCTTTTTTTCAGATGAAGAGAAGATTTTACACAGAATAAATATTTTCTAAAATAGAGCAGATATGAAAGTTAAGGCTCAATAAATGCTATGTGTGGGTGAAAAAGTTTTGACACAGAAATTTATTAGAGTTATTACAAAGACAGACTTAAATTCATTTTCCATAACTTCAAATGAAGTTCTATGTATAGATTTGTAACTTAACTAGTTGTTAGACATAAAATCTAGTTGTTAGATACTTTAACCAATAGTTACTCTACAGAAATAGCTATTCACCAACCACATTTAATGTATCTGACATACCAAAATTCAAATTTTAGGGTTCAACAAATGAATTTCACAGAAACCGAAGGTTAAAGACTTCAACGTTGAACTTCAATATTTATCTATTCAAATGTGACATTCAAATTTTGGATTTGTTGAACATATTCTATGTTAGAACATACAAATTTTCATATTGAAAGTGTATATGTTGAGGTTGAACAGTTTGTCTCCTATTTCCCTAATGCACTTGAAATTTGAATTTCAGAAGCTGAAATTCATCTATTAGAGGTATGTTCAACATGGCACAAAATTTCTCCTATTTCCCTAGTGCACTTGAATGTTGAACTACAAAGTTCGTCTATCAGATATATATTCTAACGAGACTCAGTAGTTCACAATTCAAAATTTGCACTTTGAGGTCAAAGTTTGTTTGTTAGAGGCAATGATTGTAAGCTCACTTTGAATTTCTTTAACATTTGAATTTTGACTAAACTTCATATGAATTTTGCACACTTTTACTAATAATATTCAGCTCAAAATTCGAATTTCAAAATTGAAATTTGTCTATCAGAAATAAGACTCTGAAATTTTGAATTTCACCAAGTTTGAATTTTGCATAAAATACACATGAGTCACATATAAAATTCATTTGTTAGTCAGTATTTTTCAATTTTAACACTTTCTAACATATGATAACTCTGAAACAACTCGATTAAGTACTGTGGTAACATAAATAAGTAGGAATCAACGTTTTTTACCCATTGTACATAATAAGAAATCTTAAAAGCTAAATCTTCATTTGTTCTTTATTAGATTTCTTCACTTTTATCTCCTTATACTCCTTTGATATTCTCTTTTCCAAGCTCTAGTTGTTTGGAATAATCAAAACTTTTGATTCAACAGCATTCAAATAGGAACATATTATGAAATGACCATAATGCCCTAGCCAAAAGACCACATCCATCTTATTCCATCCAATTAAAATACACCAACTCAACCCAATTAATTTTGACCCTTTGCTAAAAATTGAAACTCAAATTACTAGAACCCTGACTAAAAATCCCATAATAGTTGAGGCTCATTTGATTATTGAGGATGAATGGGATATCCTTCCCATTTATAAGTCCACGTGAAGTAGTGCTTGCATGGCCCATTAAACCATGCTCATCGAAAATTTTGAAGGGAGCCTCTTTCGTGCGCGCAACATGTTTTTCTTTCTTTTTTTTTGTTTTTTACTAGGATAAAGAAGGAAACTTAATTAAAACATAATATTTTAAAACAAAATATTAAAATCAATTGAGGCTCATTTGATTGCTGAAAAATGAGTTTTAGGGGAATAAATCACATGATTATGAAAAATAATGGCCTTTTAGCATTTATTTTTTAGGGTTAAAGTGCAAATTTGCCTCTAAATATCATGAAGTTATTGCTGGTATCCTAAATTTTTTTTTTCACGCAATATTGCCCTTCAAGTGTCAAAATTGGAGCAATTTTGCTCTAGCCATTAAAGTCAACAACATTGACCATTAATCTGCCAATTGTACCGCAAACTATACCAAATTATTCAACATAGTAGTCCATGTGGCACTCTAGTTGGAAAAAATAAAAAAAATCACAAAATACAAGAAAATAGAAAATGTGGTTGAAATGAAGGAATCTAACCAAAATACACTAGTTTAGTACCTGAAGCGTATTAATTTTTAATCAAAAACCCCCAAAAGCTCTTAAAAATCGTTTCATAAAAATCTGACATAGCAGTTTATGTGGCATTCAAATAAGAAAATATTATAAAATGACCCTAATGCCCTTGCCCAAAGATCATGTCCATTGTACTCCATCCAATTAAAATGCACCAACTCAATCCAATTAATTTCGACTCTTTACTAGAAATTGAAACTCGAATTATTAGAACTCTAATTAAAAATCCCATAATATAATAAAATCAAGTGACAAACAAAAGAAACAAAAAAAAAATTCTCAAAAATTATGTGGAGATTCATGTGAAAAAATAAACTCAAAAATTCCTAAGAAAATGAAAAAAAAGTTTGAAAAATCCCAAAAGTGCAAAAAAATAGAAAAAAATGGCATATGATATTAAAATTTTAATCAAAGACCGAAAAAAAACTATTAAAAATTGCAAATCAAGCTCACTTTGAAGTTTAACTGAGATCAAAGTCCAACTAATTGCATTAGTTGATTGGCTTTAATATGAGTTAAACTTAAAAGTAAGCTTGATTTGTGATTTTTATTAGTTTTTTTTATTAAAACTTAATACCCGATAGGTATTGAAACTAGGGTATTTTGACCAATTTTTTTTCATTTCCACCACTTTTTTTATTTTTGTTGCCTTTATGAATATTTCAAGATTTTTTTATTTTCTTGAAATTTTTTTAATTTATTTTTTAAAATCTACACATGATTTTTGTGATTTGTTTGTTACTTCTTGTTTATTGGTTAATTTTATTAGGTTTTGAGATTTTTAGTTAAGATTCTAGCAATTAGAATTCCGATTTCCGACTCGAGGCCGAAATTGATTGAGTTGAGTTAGTGTATTTTAATTTGATGTGTTATGTTCCCACTTGGATATCATGTAAATTGCTGCATAAGATTTTTATGAAATGTTTTAGTAGTTTTTGTGTTCTTTTGTTACCTTTTGGTATTGAAATGACTATATTTTGGCTAAATTCTTTCATTTAGACCACTTTTTATATTTTTTCTCATGGTATAAAAAACCAAACAGTTCACCCGATTTTCTGCTAAACCAATGTTTAGTCCAGTTCAGAACATAAGAACAATCGATTAAATAAAAAACTGGTCAACAACCGGTATAATTGGTCAAAGACCAGAAAAATCTAAAGAGCTAGTGGTCTGAATAGTTCACCAGACTCAAAAGAAAATTGAAGAAAGCAGAGGATTGACGAAGAAAATGTAGAAGAAAGAAGAGGAAGAAAACCAAAAAGGATTGCAAAAGATGGAAGAAGAAGTTCGGAGAAGAAAACCCAAAAGAAAAAACTCAAAAAGCAGTCAAAAATCGTTCTTGAATTCTTTTCATCTTTCGAGCTTAACATCTCCAATATCTCGTACATGACTTGAAGTTCGAAGCTGTGAGGATGAGAGAGAATTTCAGAAGCGCACGGAAATGAAAACCAAAGGACGAAAATCTAGGGTCTGTGCACATGATAAAATAGTGAAGCTAATGGTTAAAAGAGACTTAGAGAGAAGTGACACAAAACGAGAATGAGACAAAAGGTTTCGTGCACACACTAACCAATACGTCCTTTTTACTTTCCAATACACATTTTAACTTTTTAGATTTCCAAAACCTTGGTACACTTTAAAACTCGACAGATATTAGTTTGGCTAGGGTCAAATAAATTGTACTTACCCTTTTTCCCATAAAATCATATCAAATAATATTATATTATTACTTTATAATTAACTTATAAAATTTTTATTTCATCATTTTTTTAAATTAAATTTTTATCTTTTAATTTAACTCTTTAGAAATTTTGTAATTTTATTACTACTTGAAATTTATTTTTAATATATATGTTTTTGTTCTTATTTATTCTACTATAATTTAATTAATACATAACTAAAATAATAATAATTTAATTATTACTGGTTCAATTATGGCTCATTCACGGTTTAACCAGTGAACCTTAAACCACTATTTCAACTAGTTCAATCATCGGTCTGATTTTTAATACTTTAATTTTTCTTGCATGTTTGCAATTTTTTCAAGATTTATTTTAACTAAAATACTACATAGACTACCACATATGATAATTTGGTATAATTGAATATACAGTTGGTAGTATAGTTGATAGATTAATGGTCAACATTGTTGACTTAATGATTGAAACAAAATTGCTACAATTTTGACACTTGGACGATAACACTGTGCAAAAAAAAAATTTAAGATACTAGTACTAACTTTGGAAATACTTGATAGACATATTTGTACTTTAACTTTTTTTTTTATGTTAGATTGAATGTACTATACATTAAGGAATCCCTTTTTGGTGCTCATCAAAGGAGATACAAGTTTGAAAGGTTTATACTGATCTGTCATCTAGGAAATTCGAACTTTGACCTTGGAAATTCGAATTTCGTATTGAAAATAAACAAATCTGAAAAGAGGCTTCTCTGACAGATGAATTTTGACTTGAGAAAATTTGAATTTTGATAAGTGTCTGAAAGGAGCTTTCAGTAACAGACGAACTTTGGGTTTTGAAAATTCAAATTTCAGACAAAATGTAACTTATGAAAACTAAAGAAATTCATCTGAAATTATGTCAAAGTTTATCTGAAACCAAGTTTAGATTGGGCTTCAAAATTGCTCACTGACAGACGAACTTTGAACATGAAAATTCAAATTTCAGAAACAAAGCTTGTGAGTCTGATATATTGATATGTTGACATACGAATGACAGTATTTGTAAATTTGAATTTTGAAGTAAGTCTGAAAAGAGGTCTCTCTGACAGGCGAACTTTGCCATTTGAAAATTTGAATTTCGAATTAGAAGAACTATTGTGCCTTATAAACCAGCTATGGACAGACGAATTTTGGGGTTCCAAAATTTGAATTTTGAAGGCACTGTAGCAAACTGAAAATACTGTTCACACTTAACAGAACGTCTTCAAACATGAAAATTCGTATGTTACAACATAGAAACATTTTCCAAAGATCAAAATTCGAACTTTGCTTCATAATAGATGAACTTCAGATATTCAACGTTGAAGTCTTTAGCCTTTAGTTTCTGCGAAATTCGTCTGTTGACCAACTGAAATTTGAATTTTAGAATGTCAGAAGCATTAAATGCGGTTGGTTAACAGATATTTTTTAAGAGTAACCGTTGGATAACTTCTCTAACAGATAGATTTTGTCTCTAACGTATAGTTGAGACCTAAATTTATAAATATAATATCATTTGAAGTTGTGGGTAATGATTTTAACTTTGTATATACTGAAACTCTGCCAAATCATTTACTCAAAGTCTTTTACTCTCACACTTCAATATTTGTACTCCAACTTTCATATTCACTCAGTTTAAGAGAGTTTATTCATTGTAAACAATCTTATCTTCATCTGGAAGAAAGATTTTCTTGTGAGGGGATATCACAAGGGATTGGGGAAGCACTTAGTAAAAGTGCATAGAGTGAAAGAGTGAGCTCTAGAAACAGAGCATCATCTTTGTACTGAGGCATTTGCAAGAAACCCACTGAATCTTGCAGAATAGTAGAAAATCTCAAGTGGTGACTTGAGGACTGGACGTAGGTCAAGTGGAGAGACCGAACCAGGATAAATATCTGAGTTTTCTGTTCCCTACTGCTACTTTTACTGTTTATTCATTTATACTCTGTTTTACTATCACACTTTGCTTTCTTCACTTTCTTGACGTTTTGCAGAAAAATTTTTAATCTTCTCAATTCAACCCCCTCTTGGGAAGCCAACTTATCTAACAAGTGGTATTAAAGCCCGGATTCCCAATCAAAGGATTTTACAGTCCAGGAATTACAATAGCTGGCTTTTGAGAAAGCATACTACCAGAGGAAAACAACACAAATAGATCACCTGGCTTCAGTGGAGAACACTATGGTTATTGGAAGATAAGGATGCAAGTCTATCTCTAGTCAATTGATCTGGACATCTGGTCAGTCATTCAGAGGGGAGATTTTGTCCCAATGGCTTTGGAAGATGACGGGAAGTACAGAGAGAAGCTAGAAGCTGAATGGAATGAGGAAGATAGAAGAAGAGTCTTGCTAAACTTCAAGGCAAAACACTGCTTGGTTACTGCTTTGAATCAAGACGAATTCTACAGAGTCTCACAATGCTCCACTGCCAAAGAAATATGGGATACCTTGCAAATTGCTCATGAAGGAACAACTGTAGTAAGAGAAAATAAACTGAATACATGCATAGGTGAATACGAAAGCTTCCGAATGGCTGAAGGAGAGAATGTAAAAGAGCTACAGAAGAGATTCGCCCTCATTGTGAATCAACTAAAGAGTCTGTGAAAGGAGTACACTCAAACAGAAAAGGTCAAAAAGATCCTTAGGGCTCTCCCTCTGGAATGGCAACCCAAAGTAATAGCAATAGAGGAAGCCAGAGGAGAATCAATGGCCTCTGTCACAGCTCTTTTTGATAGCCTCGAGGAGTATGAAGGAAAAATGAAGGCTCTCAAAGAGGCTGGACAAGACAGAAAGAAGAAAGGTCTTGCTCTGAAAGCTGCTGAGGAGAAAAAAGAAGAATCTGGCAATGGAGATGAGCTAGATGAAGAAACTCTGGCTATGACGGTCAGAAAATTTGGAAGATTCTACAGCAAGAAGAGAAACAAGAAAATCTTCAAGAAATGAGCAGCTAGAGATAGCAAGAGAGAAGCAAAAGAACCTGTCACTTGCTATGAGTGCAAAAATTAGGGACATATCAAATGGGATTGTCCACAATTCCTCAAGAAACAAGAGAAAGAAAAGAAAGCTACAGACAAAGGCAAGAAGAAAAGAGCTTACATCTCATCAATATGAGGCAACAGCTCAGATGAAGAAGATGATGATAAAGATGAAATTGCCAACATCTGTCTGATGGCTCTTGTCTCTGAAGAAGCTAAAATCCCATGCAGCAGTGTTCAAGAAGATGAGGTATATGAATCTGAACCTTTCTATTCTGAATTACTGGATGCATTTTGTTAGCAAGGCTGACTTCCCAAGAGGGGGTGAATTGGGAAGATTGAAATTTTTCTGCACAAAGTGAACTGGGTGAAGATAGCACAGTATAATGTAAACAATGTATAAAACAGAGCAAGCTGAAAAGTAAGGGTAAGGAGAAAAAGACTCAGTGATTTATCCTGGTTCGGTCTATCCACTTGACCTATGTCCAGTCCTCAAGACAACTCTTGAGATTTATCCACTATACAGCAAGAATTCAACGGGCTTCTTGCTAATGCCACAGTACATGAGTATGCTCTGTTTCTTGAGCTCTCTCAAACTCTCTAAGCACTTTCACAGTGTGCTTCCCAATCCCCTTGTGATTTCCCCTCACAAGTAAATCTATCTTCCAGATGAAGAGTAGATTGTTTACAAAGATATAACTCTCTTGAATAGAGTAGATATGAAGGTTAAAGTACAGATATTGAAGCTAGAGGGTAAAAGCTCTTAATAAGAAGTTTTGACAGAAATTCGGTATATACAAGTTCGATTTATTTTTCCACAACTTCAAATATTGTTGTATTTATAGATTTAGGTCTCAAATGTCTGTTAGAGACTTAATCTATCCATTGGAGAAGTTATCCAATGGTTACTCTGAAAAACTATCCGTTAACCAACCGCATTTAATGCTTCTGACATACTGAAATTCGAATTTCGGTTGGTCAACAGACGAATTTCGATGGAACCGAAGTTTAAAGCTTTCAACGTTACAGCATGAAGTTCGTCTGTTCATGAAGTGAAATTCAAATTTTGAAACTTACAAAACATTTTCACAATGTGACATACGAATTTTCAAGAAGAAAGTTTTTCGGTTAAGTGTGAATAGTGTTTTCAATTTGCTACAGTGCCCTCGAAATTCAAATTTTGGAAGCCCAAAATTCGTCTGTTCCCAGTGCGTGAAAAGGAGGCACAGTAGTTTACTTTCTTCAAAATTCGAATGTTAAAGAGTGAAATTCGTCTGTCAGAGAGACTCTTTTCAGACTAACTTCAATATTCGAATGTTACAAGACTTGTCATTCGTATGTCAATGTTTCACTTCAACAGACTCAAGAACTTAGCTTCTAAAATTTGAACGTTAATGTTCAAATTTTGTCTGTCAGAGAGCAGTTTTGAAACTTAAATCATTCTTGATCTCAGATGAACATTGACATGGTTTCAGACGAATTTCTTTTATTTTCTCAAGTTTTGTTTTGTCTGAAATTCAAATTTTGAAGATGCGAAGTTTGTCTGTCACTAAGAGGCTTCTTTCAGACTTGGATGAAAATTCAAATTTTGAAAAACCAAAATTCATCTGACAGAGAGCCATCTCTTCAGACTTATTCAGTTTTAGCTTGAAATTTGAATTTCCTAAGGCAAAGTTCAAATTTCCAACTTGACAGTTAAGTTTAAACTTTCAAACTTCGTCTGTTTGTGGGTGTTTTTCAAATAAGTCAAGATTTAACACAAAATCAAGGTTTGAAAACATCTTTTTCTCAAATCAAAATCTTTTACCCAATCACAACTAAAACTAAAGATCCTACACAGGATCTATCAGCAAATACTCAGAAAATCTTCACTTGAAACAACTTTGATCTCCTTTGATATCTTCAATCTGAGCTCTTGAGTGCTGGTTTGGAATCATCAAAAACTCTTGATTCAACATTCTCCCCCTTTTTGATGATGACAAAACAACTCACACACTGGGTTAGTACTTGGGTTTACTTTCACAAGCTCCCCCTCAACATATGCATTACAGTTCATAAGATATCATTTTCAACAGATTAAGTGAAGAGATTCAAAGCCCAAATCATTGCAATCAAAAACATAATTCAATTAAAGAGCAGTTCTCAAAAATATCAAACAACCAAATACAATTAAACAACTAATACAAGATACAGCAACTAAAACAAGATACAGCAAGAGGATTCAGCCTAAGATCTAAAAACATCACTTCTTCTTTGGCTTAGTCTTCTTGCTGTACGTCTTTCCTTTTCCAGATGGCTCAGCAGATTTTCCAGCTTGCTTAGTCCCAGTTTGCTTTATCTTCTCCCCCTTTTTGGCATCATCAGGAAGGCCAACAAAGTCCATTGGAGGAGGAATCTGAGTGAGAGGAACAGCATGAAGAGGGACATGAGCAAAAGGAATCTCTGGTTGAACTGGTGTAGGAGGCTCAGCAGGCTCTTCATCATCATCATCATCATCAGAGACCTCCAGCAGCACTTGCATTTCCTGCCTAGAAAGAGCTAGTTGAGCTCTCTGTTCCTCTGAGAGCCCATAAGCAGCAATAGAATGAGAAGCCGATTTAGCAGGAGGAAACAATTCTTCCAACCTTCTCCTTTGAGCTTGCAGCAGAGCATTGTGAGTAATACCAATATAATCAACAACAGGTACAATGCTCCTTTCCTCATTGCTTACTCCTTCTGGCACAGAAGAGGTTGAAATGGCTGCAACCAGTCTTTCAACTTGCTCTGATTCTTGAATGGATAGAATTGAATCCGGAGCATCTTCTTGCATAGGCTCAAGAGGGCTTGTTTCTTGAAGTCCTTCTTCTTCCAATCCATAGTCCAGGGGTGGACCAGGACTTGGTGTCCTCATTGCACCAGCACCATCTGTATCACCATCATGGTCAGAGGAAGCAATTTCGAAGAGGCTTGGAGGCTCAGGAGTTGGAGACAGAGCAGGTTCAGGGATACCAGGCTGAGGTGGAGCTGAAGAGGTAGGAATTGCATTTCTAATATCTTCATAAGCATCAGCCACCACCTTCATATTCACAGCCAACTGATGGATCTGATCTTGTAGATGAGCAAATTTGGCATTTTGCTCATCCTTAATGCTGAGAATGAGTGTTGACAGACTGTCAAACAACTCAGTGATCTTTGTAGGTTTGGCCCGTGAGGAGGGAGTGGAAGGAGGGTGAGTAGGCCTGGAGGGAGATGGAATTGGCTGAGAAGGCTGAGGTACAGATCTGCCAGGGACCTCAGAAGTGCCTTCTTGTTGGAGGGATGCATCAGCAATAAAGAACAAGTCTTCAGATTTCCCTGCTCCCTTTCCAACCCATCTGCCTTCATCTCTTTCAATACCCATCCTTTGCAATTCCTCTTCTTTGAATGCCTAGGTGAGTTTCCCTTTCCCCTTTTTAATGTGTTGAATCCTAGCATGCTGCAGGATTCTTGAAATAATTGCTGCATAGGGGAGTGTGGAATCCTTCCTCTGATCCCTTGCCTTTATCATTTGCTGGAGGATGATATAACCCAAATTAATCAGCTTCCCACGAATGATAGCAGTCATCACATGAGCCTCTGCCCTTGTTATCAAATTGAAGCTGCCACCCTTGTTAAATATGATCCTGGACACTATGTAGTGTAGGATCCTTACTTGAACACTTAGGTCTGTGGGCTTCAACAGATTTATTGTTGGCTTGTTCTCCCTTCTCCTGAATAAGGTGTCCAAAATGGTGCTCTTTTTGTAGTTCAGGAAGGGTCCACCTTCTTCATCAGCTGTACTTGCCTCATCCATATATCCAGAGGCTGTGATTTCAACTTTCAGCCCATCTTGTCCTGGGATTTCCAGCACCTCATTGAAGGTTTCATCAGCAAGCCAAATGGTCCTTGATCTCAAGGTGACCTCCCATTTCACTTTCTTGCTATTATATTGAAGAGAGGCATACCAAGTCTTTACTACCTCATCATCATATTTTTCAGCAATTTCTAATAGATTTTTATATCTTAACAACCATAATGCAGCATCAAAGTTGTTGGATATCAGAAATTGTTCCACATTTACACAGTGAGGCTTGATTACCTTTTTGTTGGCAAACTTGGTAGTGTACTCTTCTTGAATCTCAGGAGTGCTCCATAGTGGCAGTGTAGTCATTTCGTACTCTCCAGATTCAGTACTGGAAGAAGCTGAAGAAGCAACAGCAGGGACAGAAGGAACTGGAACCGAAGGTTCTGCAGTTTTTGGTGAGGAGGGTCCTGCTTTCTGAGATTCTACTTTAGATGAAGGTTTCTGGCATTTGGAAGGGGTAGCTTTACTGGGTTCAGTCTTTCTCTTGGATTTCTCTCCTTCCTTTGTAGCATATTGAGATTTGACCGTTCTCTTTGGCTGAGTTTCAGCTTGTCTTGCACCAGGATTCTTTACTCTCGCCATTTTCGTGTTGAATGATGCTGAATGTGGCTTAGATTTGGTTTATAGGATGCGAATGGAAGTTTAAACGGTGAAGAATGATGGTTTTTGGTCAGGAGTTAAGAGGATTGAAGAGAGAATTAGAACAGACTTAGAGAGGTTACAAATAGGGTTGCGTCTGTTCTTTGGAAAACCGTTGCATTTAACGTATGTAAGCGTCTGACAGATGAATTTTGAGGGGTCAAAATTTGAACTTCGGGCAGTTACAAGTTAAACCGTTCAGAACAGCTTACTGACAGACGAATTTTCATCCTAAAAGTTCGTCTGACAGTGGCTTGGAACAAGTAATACAAAGACAACAGACGAATTTTGTTCCAACAAAGTTTGAATGTTGATGAGCAAACAGTAGGCAACAAACAGAATAACAATCAACAGACGAATTAAGCATTCAGAACTTCATCTTTCAAGCATTCAACATGAAGAACATGATTCAACAGACAAATTTTGATCTGAAAATTCGCATTTTTCAACTTTTGTAAAGGTTGTCCAACATTCGTATTTCAAGAAGTGATAATTCGTACAGCAGTGATGGACAAACATAACTTTGAGATTTTTGTTCTTGAAAATTTGAATTTCAAAGATCCAACAGACAAATTTCGAGGCATCATCGAGAACTGTTCCAAAGCTAATAGGCCGAAGTCCGTCTGTTGGTCAAACAAAAATTCGAATATTGACCATGTTGACTAGTTCAATAACACGGTTTATGAGGCAAAATACATCTAACACTCATTAAAATACGAATTTCATCTTATTAAAAACTTACAGAATGGATCCAGAACTCAGAATTTTCATCATTTACTTCACTTTCTGGTTGTTCCATTCTGATGTGCTCCAATCTTCAAGTTTATTGCTATTGAATCTTGTGAGGAGCACCTGTAGCTTAAATTAAACATACTCCGATGCTAAAGTTAGGATTAATCTTAAAGTTGAAACCTTTGAAAACAAGATTGCAAGAGAATAACTTACAGTTCACTGGGATTTACCATACCCAGTTCTCTTCTTATCTTGCAATGCCTATCTTCTGATAGAGGCTTTGTGAGTATATCAGCAACTTGATTCTCTGTTGGGATGTACTCCACTTTAACTTCTCCTTTCAGAACATGATCCCTTATGAAGTGGTGCCTAACTTCAATGTGTTTGGTCCTTGAATGCATGATAGGATTCTTGGTGATATTTATGGCACTTTGGTTGTCACACATGATTGGTATCTCTTTCATTTTAACCTCAAGATCTTCAAGCTGCTGCTTCATCCAAATGACTTGGGCACAACAGCTTCCAGCTGTAACATACTCAGCTTCTGCAGTGGATAGGGCCACACTGTTTTGCTTTTTGCTGAACCATGAAACCAGGGATCCTCCAAGAAACTGACAAGTTCCACTTGTGCTTTTTCTGTCAGTTTTGGATCCTGCAAAATCAGCATCAGTGTATCCTTTGAGATCTTCTCCATTACCCTTTGGATACCAGAAACCTATCTGTGATGTTCCAATAAGATATCTGAAAATTCTCTTCACAGTTGTTGCATGGGTTTCCTTGGGACATGATTGGAACCTGGCACACATATAGACACTGAACATAATGTCAGGTCTGCTGGTAGTTAAGTACAGCAGGGATCCAATCATTCTCCTGTACTGAGTAATGTCAAACATCTTCCCATTTTCATTCATGTCTAGTTTGGTTAAAGTAGCCATAGGTGTTCCCATTGGCTTGGCATTCTCCATTCCAAACTTCTTTAACAGCTCCTTTAGGTACTTGGATTGACTGAGAAAGATACCATCATCAAGCTATCTGATTTGCAGTCCAAGGAAGAAGTTAAGTTCACCCATCATAGACATCTCGAATTCTCCCTGCATTAACTCAGAAAATTTCTTGCAAAGAGTTTCATTAGTAGCACCGAAAATAATATCATCAACATAGATTTGAACAATTAGTAAGTCTTTATTTTCTTTCTTAGTGAATAAAGTTGTGTCAACTTTGCCTCTATTGAACCCCTTTTCAATTAGAAAATTGCTCAGTCTCTCATAACATGCTCTAGGGGCTTGTTTTAATCCATAGAGAGCTTTCTTCAGTTTATAAACATGGTTTGGATTTGTAGAATCCTCAAAACCTGGAGGTTGATCTACATAAACCTCTTCCATGATATAACCATTTAGAAAGGCACTCTTTACATCCATTTGATATAACAAAATGTTTTTCATGCATGCATATGCTAGCAGTATTCTTATAGCTTCTAATCTAGCTACTGGTGCAAAGGTTTCTTCAAAATCAATACCTTCTTCCTGATTATACCCTTTAGCAACCAATCTAGCCTTGTTTCTTATTATAGTACCAGATTCATCAAGTTTATTTCTAAAAACCCATTTAGTACCAATAACAGAATGATTTTTGGGCCTAGGCACTAAATCCCAAACTTGATTTCTTTCAAACTGATTTAGTTCGTCTTGCATAGCTAAACTCCAGTAGTCATCAGTTAAGGCTTCTTCAGCACACTTAGGTTCAATTTGAGAAATGAAAGCGCAGTTGAGCATTTGATCCCTTAACTGTTTTCTAGTTTTGACTGTCTCTTGAACATTTCCTATTACTTGATCAACAGGATGATTCCTTTGATATCTCCAAGCTCTAGGGAGTTCTTGAGATATTTCTTCATTAATTTCTTCCTCAAACTTTTGCTCCTGGATATCTTCCTCTGTGTTAACAGATTCAGATATCTTTGGAGGTTCAGTTTTACTTTTATCAGAAATGCCTAGTTTTTCAAAATTAAATGCAAGATCATCCTCATTCGTAACATATTTTGAAACAGTTTCATTTTCAATGAAAACTACATGCACAGATTCTTCTACCACATTTGATCTTTTATTATAAACTCTATATGCCTTACTCCTACTAGAATAGCCCAGAAATATACCTTCATCGGATTTGGCATCAAACTTACCCAGATTTTCTTTCCCATTAATGTGAATGAAGCATTTGCATCCGAACACATGGAGATGGGATAGATTTGGCTTTCTTCCCTTGTAAAGCTCGTATGGAGTCTTCCCAAGGATAGGTATGATGTAGGCTCTATTTATGATGTAGCTTGCTGTATTTACTGCATCAGCCCAAAACACTTGAGAGAGTTCCTTCTCATTCAGCATAGCTCTGGCCATTTCTCCAATAGTTCTGTTCTTCCTTTCTACTACCCCATTCTGTTGAGGAGTCCTTGGAGCTGAGAAGTTGTGGTCAATCCCATGCTCATTGCAGTACTCCAGGAAGTATGCATTTTCAAACTCTCCTCCATGGTCTGACCTGATTGACACAATAGAGATACCTTTCTCATTTTGCACTTTCTTTGCTAAGGTTACAAATGCATCAAATGTATCACTTTTAGAGGAAAGAAATAACGTCCAAGTAAATCTAGAATAGTCATCTACAATTACAAGCACATACAGATTACCACCTAGACTCTTTACCCTAGAAGGTCCAATTAAGTCCATATGCAGCAATTCAAGTGGTCTAGTTGTGGTAACTACATTTTTAGATTTAAAAGATGATTTATTTTGTTTCCCTCTTATGCAAGCATCACATTCTTTGTCCTTCTCAAAAGATATTTTTGGCAGGCCAGTTACTAGCTCATTCTTGATTAGTTTAGACAATTGATTCATGTTAACATGAGCTAATCTCCTATGTCATAACCAACTATCATTATCCTTACTGATTAAACATACAGAATCCAAGGGAGGGAGTTCATCAAGGTCGATAGTATAACAGTTACCATCCCTTTGAGCTTTGAGGATTACTTTGTGATCACTTTTTCTGATGACCAGGCAAAACTTTGAGTCAAACAGCACCCAGTTTCCTCTGTCACAGGTCTGACTCACGCTTAGCAAATTGTGGTTGAGGCCAACTACAAACAGCACCTCTTCAATGGATGTTTCTGGATTTTTCCCCATAATGCCAATGCCAACAATTTTGCCATATTGATCACCTCCAAAGGTCACCTTTCCTCCTTTCTTGTCTCTAAGGGTGATGAACTTCTCCTTATCTCCAGTCATGTGGCTTGAGCAGGCACTGTCCATATACCATTTGTTGCTTTTCTTAGCTTTGAGATAGACCTGCAAAACAATGTTTATGTTTTCCTTTTTGGTACCCAAATTTGCTTGGGTCCTTTTGGTCAGTAGATTTTTCCCTAGATGCAGATGCAACTTTGGGAACCCATTCAACTTTCCAGCCAAGTCCATTTTTCTTCAATGCACAAGAACTGGAAATATGTCCCTTTTTGTTACAGAAATGACAGGTAATGAAGGGACTGCTAGATTGAGTGGCAGGAAGAAAACAATGCAGATAATACTTTTGTCTTGCATGCTTTGGTTGATCATATGTTTCAATGCAAGATGACATATGATCTTTCTTTCTGTTATTCTCAGCATGCACAAAATGTCTCATGTATGTATTCTGGTTTTTCATCCTAATCTTTTCCTTGACAGCACATGGATCATAGCCAAGACCAGCTTTTCCTTGTGATATTCTTTGGCTCCCCATCAAGGCAAACAACATATCTTTACCTCTAGTGAGCCTAGACATGCTTTTGACTAAGTAATCATTAGTTTGCTTAAGTTTAGTGCATGAAGTGCAGCAAACATATTCAGTAGTAGGTAAAGAGGCAATTTCAGAAACAATGCTTTGAGATTCCAGCTTATTTATCTTTTTCTTTGCCAATTTCAGTTCTTTAGCAACTTTAATGAATTCATCATAAAGCTCGTGAAATGCATCAAGTAACTCAGAATAGGAAGGTTCAGATTCATATACCTCTTCTTCCTGATCACTGCTGCATGAGAGTGTGGCTTCTTCAGAGGCAAGTGCCATCAGACAAATGTTGGCGATCTCATCCTCATCTTCTTCTTCCTCATCTGAGCTGTTGCCCCATATAGATGAGATGTAGGCTTTCTTCTTCTTCCCTTTGTCAGCAATTTTCTTTTCTTTTTCTTGCTTCTTGAGGAATTGGGGGCAGTCCCACTTTATATGTCCCTGCTTCTTGCACTCATAGCAAGTCACAGGCTCTTTACCCTCTCTCTTGCTTTCACCAGTTGCTCCCTTCTTAAGGAATTTCTTATTCTTCTTCTTGTTGTAGAATCTTCCGAATTTTCTGACCATCATAGCCAGAGTTTCTTCATCCAGCTCCTCTCCTTCGTCAGATTCTTCTTCCTTTTCATCAGCAGCTTTGAGGGCAAGGCCTTTCTTTTTTCTGTCCAGCCCAGCTTCCTTGAGAGCTTTGATTTTTCCTTCATACTCCTCAAGGCTGCCAAAGAGAGCTGTGACAGAGGCCATTGATTCTCCTCTGGCTTCCTCTATTGCTGTCACCTTGTGCTGCCATTCTAGAGGGAGAGCTTTGAGTATCTTTCTTACTTTCTCAGATTGATTGTATTCCTTTCCCAGGCTCTTTAGCTGATTCACAATGAGAGTAAACCTCTTTTGGAGCTCCTTTACAGTTTCTCCTTCAGCCATTCTGAAGCTTTCATACTCTCCAATGCACGTGTTCAGTCTGTTTTCCCTTACCCCAGTTGTTCCTTCATGTGCAATCTGCAGAGTATCCCACATTCCTTTTGCAGTGGAGCATTGTGAGACTCTGTAGAATTCGTCCTGGTTCAGGGCACTGACTAAACAATGCTTTGCTTTGAAATTCAGTAGGACTCTTCTTCTGTCTTCATCACTCTACTCAGCTTCCAGCTTCTCTTTGTGTCTTCCATCTTCAGTTAGAGGCATTGGGACGAAATCTCCTTTTTCAATGATTGACCAGATGTCAAGATTAATTGATTGTAGGTAGATCTGCATCCTCATCTTCCAGTACCCATAATGCTCTCCACTGAAGCCTGGTGATCTGTTGGTGTTATTCCCTTCAGAAAGTATACTCTCTCCAAAGCCAGCCATCTTTGTTCCCGGACTGTAAAATCCTTTGAATGGGAAACCAGGCTCTGATACCACTTGTTAGCAAGGCTGACTTCCCAAGAGGGGGGTGAATTGGGAAGATTGAAATTTTTCTGCACAAAGTGAACTGGGTGAAGATAGCACAGTATAATGTAAACAATGTATAAAACAGAGCAAGCTAAAAAGTAAGGGTAAGGAGAAAAAGACTCAGTGATTTATCCTGGTTCGGTCTATCCACTTGACCTACGTCCAGTCCTCAAGACAACTCTTGAGATTTATCCACTATACAGCAAGAATTCAACGGGCTTCTTGCTAATGCCACAGTACACGAGTATGCTCTGTTTCTTGAGCTCTCTCAAACTCTCTAAGTACTTTCACAGTGTGCTTCCCAATTTCCTTGTGATTTCCCCTCACAAGTAAATCTATCTTCCAGATGAAGAGTAGATTGTTTACAAAGATATAACTCTCTTGAATAGAGTAGATATGAAGGTTAAAGTACAGATATTGAAGCTAGAGGGTAAAAGCTCTTAAGAAGAAGTTTTGACAGAAATTCGGTATATACAAGTTCGATTTATTTTTCCACAACTTCAAATGTTGTTGTATTTATAGATTTAGGTCTCAAATGTCCGTTAGAGACTTAATCTATCCATTGGAGAAGTTATCCAATGGTTACTCTGAAAAACTATCCATTAACCAACCGCATTTAATGCTTCTGACATTCTGAAATTCGAATTTCGGTTGGTCAATATATGAATTTCGAAGGAACCGAAGTTTAAAGCTTTCAACGTTACAGCACGAAGTTCGTCTATTCATGAAGTGAAATTTGAATTTTGAAACTTACAAAACATTTTCACAATGTGACATACGAATTTTCAAGAAGAAAGTTTTTCGGTTAAGTGTGAATAGTGTTTTCAATTTGCTACAGTGCCCTCGAAATTCAAATTTTGGAAGCCCAAAATTCGTCTGTTCCCAGTGCGTGAAATGGAGGCACAGTAGTTTACTTTCTTCGAAATTCGAATGTTGAAGAGTGAAGTTCGTCTGTCAGAGAGACTCTTTTCAGACTAACTTCAACATTCGAATGTTACAAGACTTGTCATTCGTATGTCAATGTTTCACTTCAACAGACTCAAGAACTTAGCTTCTAAAATTCAAACGTTAATGTTTAAAGTTAGTCTGTCAGAGAGCAGTTTTGAAACTTAAATCATTCTTGATCTCAGATGAACATTGACATGGTTTCAGACGAATTTCTTTTATTTTCTCAAGTTTTGTTTTGTCTGAAATTCGAATTTTGAAGATGCGAAGTTTGTCTGTCACTAAGAGGCTTCTTTCAGACTTGGATGAAAATTCGAATTTTGAAAAACCAAAATTCATCTGACAGAGGGCCATCTCTTCAGACTTATTCAGTTTTAGCTCGAAATTCGAATTTCCTAAGGCAAAGTTCGAATTTTCAACTTGACAGTTAAGTTTAAACTTTCAAACTTCGTCTGGTTGTGGGTGTTTTTCAAATAAGTCAAGATTTAACATAAAATCAAGGTTTGAAAACATCTTTTTCTCAAATCAAAATCTTTTACCCAATCACAACTATAACTAAAGATCCTATACAGGATCTATCAGCAAATACTCAGAAAATCTTCACTTGAAATAACTTTGATCTCCTTTGATATCTGCAATCCGAGCTCTTGAGTGTTGTTTTGGAATCATCAAAAACTCTTGATTCAACACATTTCGTGAGCTGCATGATGAGTTTGTTAAAGTTGCTAAAGAATTAAAGCAAGCTAATAAAAAGATTAACAAACTAGAATCTCAATGCAATATCTCTGAAATTGCTTCTCCACCTATTGTTAAATCTACTTGCTGTAAATCATGCATTGAACTAAAGCAAACCAATGAATATCTAGTGAAAAGCATGTCTAGGCTTACTAACGGTAAAGATATGTTGTTTGCTTTAATGGGAAGCCAAAGAATATCACAGGGAAAGGCTGAACTTGGCTATAATCCTTGTGCTGTAAAAGAAAAGATTAGGAAGAAAAATCAGAATGTGTACATGAGACATTTTGTGCATGCTAGTGGTAATAGAAAGAAAGATCATATGTCACATCAATTGAATCATATAATCAACCAAGACATGCAAAACAAAAATATTATCTACATTGTTTTCTTCTTGCTTCTCAATCCAGCAGTCCTTTTATCACCTGTTACTTCTATAACAAGAAGGGATATATTTCCAGTTCATGTGCTTTAAAGAAAAATGGACTTGACAGGAAGGTTAAATGGATTCCCAAAGGTATATCTATATCTAGGGAAAAGACTACTGACAGAAAAGGACCCAAGCAAATTTGATTACCTAAAAGGAAAGTATGAACTTTGTCTTGTAGGTTTGTCTTAAAACTAGAAAGAGCAACAAATGGTATATGGACAATGCCTGCTCAAGTCACATGACCGGTGACAAGGAGAAGTTCATCACCCTTAGAGACAAGAAAGGAGGAAAGGTGACATTTGAAGGTGATCAATATGACAAAATAGTTGACATTGACATTGTGGGCAAGAATCCTAAAACATCCATTGAAGAGGTGCTGTTTGTGATTGGCCTCAACCACAATTTGCTAAGTGTGAGCCAGACATGTGACAAAGGAAACTGGGTGCTGTTCGACTCAAAGTTCTGCCTGGTCATCAGAAAATGTAATCACAAAGTAATTCTCAAAGCTCAAAGGGATGGTAATTGCTATACTATTGATCTTGATGAACTTCCTCCCTTAGATTTTGTCTGCTTGATAAGCCAGGATAATGATAGTTGGTTGTGGCATAGAAGATTCGCTCATGTTAACATGAATCAACTATCAAAATTGGTTAAAAATAAGTTAGTCACTGGCCTACAAAAAATTACTTTTGAAAAAGACAAAGAATGTGATGCATGCCTAAGAGGAAAATAGACCAAATCTTCTTTTAAATCTAAAAACATAGTCACCACAACTAGACCACTAGAACTATTGCATATGGATTTAATTGGTCCATCTAGGGTAAAAAGCATTGGTGGAAATCTGTATGTGCTTGTAATTGTAGATGATTACTCTAGATTTACATGGATATTGTTTCTCTCCTCTAAAAGTGATACCTTTGATGCATTTGTAACCTTAGCTAAGAAAGTGCAAAATGAGAAGGGTATTTCCATTGTGTCTATCAGGTCAGATCATAGAGGAGAGTTTGAGAACTCATATTTCCTGGAGTATTGTAATGAGCATGGAATTGATCACAACTTCTCAGCTCCAGGAACTCCTCAACAAAATGGAGTAGTAGAGAGAAAGAACAGAACAATTGGAGAGATGGCTAGAGTTATGCTGAATGAAAAGGAACTCTCTCAAGTATTCTAGGCTGATGCAGTAAACACAACAAGCTACATCATAAATAGAGCCTACATCAGACCAATCCTTGGGAATACTCCTTATGAGCTGTACAAAGGAAGAAAGCCAAATCTCTCACATCTAAATGTGTTCGGGTGCAAGTGCTTCACCCATAACAATGGAAAGGAGAATCTGGATAAGTTTGATACCAAATCTAATGAAGGTATATTTCTAGGCTATTCTAGTAGAAGTAAGGCATATAAAGTTTTTAATAGGAAGTCTAAATTAGTAAAAGAATATGTGCATGTAGTATTTATTGAAAATGAAACTGTTTTCAAACATGTCACTAATGAGGATGATCTTATTTCAAACTTTAAAAACTTAGATCTTTCTAATAAAGATAAAATTGAACCTCCAAAAGTATCTGAATCTGTTGACATAGAGGAAGATATTCAGGAGAAAGATTTTGAGAATGAAAATAATGAAGAAATGTCTCAAGAACTCCCTAGAGCTTGGAGATATCAAAGGAATCATCGTGTTAATCAAGTGATAGGGGATGTTCAAGAGAAAGTTAAAACCAGAAAATAGTTAAGAGATCAAATGATAAATTGTGCTTTCATTTCACAAATTGAACCAAAATGTACTGAGGAAGCCTTAACTGATGAATATTGGATTTTAGCTATGTAAGATGAGTTAAATCAGTTTAAAAGAAATCAAGTTTGGGATTTAGTGCCCAGACCCAAAAATCATCCTGTCATTAGCACTAAATGGGTTTTTAGAAATAAACTTGATGAATCTGGATCAATAATCAGAAATAAAGCTAGACTGGTTGTAAAAGGATATAATCAAGAAGAAGGAATTGACTTTGAAGAAACCTTTGCTCCAGTGGCTAAATTAGAAGCAATTAAAATTCTGTTAGCATATGTATGCATGAAAAATATTTTGTTGTATCAGGTGGATGTAAAGAGTGCTTTTCTAAATGGATATATTATGGAAGAAGTTTATATAGACCAACCTCCAGGCTTTAAGGACTCTACAAAACCAAACCATGTTTATAAACTGAAGAAAGCCCTTTACGGTTTAAAGCAAGCCCCTAGAGCATGGTATGAAAGATTAAGTAATTTTCTACCTGAAAAGGGGTTCAACAGAGGAAAAGTAGATACAACCTTATTCACTAAGAAAGAAAATAAAGATTTAGTTATTGTTCAAATCTATGTCGATGATATTATATTTGGTGCTACTAATAAATCTCTTTGTAAGAATTTTTCTAAGCTAATGCATGGAGAATTCGAAATGTCCATGATGGGTGAACTCAACTTCTTCCTTGGATTGCAAATCAAGCAGTGTGATGATGGTATCTTTCTCAACCGATCCAAGTATCTAAAAGAATTGCTAAAGAAGTTTGGGATGGAGAATGCTAAGCCAATGGGAAAACCTATGGCTACAACAACCAAACTGGATATGGATGAAAAAGGGAAAATGTTTGACATAACCCAGTATAGAAGAATGATTAGATCCCTACTGTACCTAACTGCCAGCAGACCTGACATCATGTTTAGTGTCTGTATGTGTGCAAGATTTCAATCATGTCCCAAGGAAACCCATGCAACTACTGTTAAGCTTATCTTCAGATATCTTATTGGAACATCACATATGGGTTTTTGGTATCCAAAGGGCAATGGAGAAGATCTCAAAGGATACACTGATACTGACTTTGCAAGATCCAAAACTGATAGAAAAAGCACAAGTGGAACGTGTCAGTTTCTTGGAGGATCCTTGGTTTCATGGTTTAGCAAGAAGCAAAACAGTGTGGCCTTATCCACCGCAGAAGCTGAATATGTTGCAGCTAGAAGCTGTTGTTCCCAAATCATCATGATGAAACAGCAGCTTGAAGATCTTGAGGTTGAGATGAAGGAAATACCAATCATGTGTGACAACCAAAGTGTCATTAACATCACAAAGAATCCTATCATACATTCAAGGACAAAACATATTGAAGTTAGGCACCACTTCATAAGGGATCATGTTCTAAGAGGAGAAATCAGATTAGAATACATCCCAACAGAAGATCAAGTTGTTGACATCTTGACAAAGCCTTTATCAGATGATAGACATTGCAAAATCAGGAGAGAATTAGGTATGATAAATCCTAATGAACTATAAGTAAGTCCTTGTACAAGTCTATTTTTAGATTTTCTGACATTAAATTAATTCTAACTTAAGCATCGGAGAAAGTTTAATGTAAGTTACAGGTGCTCCTCATGAGTTTGAATGACAGTGGATCTGAAAAAGGGAGCAAATCAGAATGGAATAGCCAAAAGGAGAAAGAGACAGCAAGAAATCTGAGTTTTGGATCCATTCTATAAGTTTTTAAAGTTGAAATTCATATCTTAGTTGTGTGTTAGACGAATTTCTTTGATAAACTGTGTTTTTGAACAAGTCAGCATAGTCAACATTCGAATTTAGATGCCCAATAGATGAACTTCAACTTGGTATACATTGGAACAGTTCTTGGTGGTCCCTCGAAATTTGTCTGTTGGTCCTTGAAAGTTCGAATTTTCAAAAATAAAAGTTTCAAAGTTATGTTTGTCCAACATGATGATTATACAAATGATTATTTCTTAACATATGCATGTTGGAGAACCTTTACAAAGTAAAGAAATTCAAATTTCTGATTCAAAATTCATCTGTTGAAACTTTCTCATAATGTTGAATCTTTGAAAGATGAATTTTCATGTGCATAATTCGTCTGTTGTTTGTCGCATTGATTATTGCTTGTTGCCTGATCTTTGAAATTCGAACTTTGTTGAGACAAAGTTCATATGTTCATCCTGTGCTGATTGAACCAAGCCTCTGTCAGATGAACTTTCAGAAGAAAATTTGTCTATCAGTAAGCTTTGCTAAATGGTTTAACTTGTGACTGCTCGAAGTTCGAATTTTGACCCCTCAAAATTTGTCTATCAGGCGGTTACTTATGTTAAAACTAACGGTTTTCCACAGAACAGATGCAACCTTATTCATTTCTTCTCTAAGTCTGTTCCAATTCTCTCTTCAATGCTCTTCAATTCTGACCATAAATCTTCATTTCCCACCATTTAAACTTCTTTTCGCATCCTATAAACCCAATCTCAGCTTCATTCTGAAACATTCATTCACGAAAATAGCAAGAGTAAAGATTCCAGAAGATGGAAAAGGAGAGGCACGACTGAAAAGAATGATTAAATCCCAATATGCCTCAAATGAGGGTGAAAAACTAAAGAGAAAAGCCGAATCAAGCAAGGCAACTCCCTCCAAACAACAAAAAACAACCCCAAAGGCAAAATCAAAGAAAGCTGGACCTTCTTCTTCGAAGAAAACAGAGCATTCGGTTCCTATTCCTGCTGCTACTGTTGTTGCTTCCACTTCCTCCTCTAATACTGAATCTGGAGAATACCAACTCACAACAATGCCATTATGGAGCACTCCTCAGATTCAGGAGGAATACTCAACCAAGTTTGCAAGCAAAAAGGTAATAAAGCCTTATTGTGTGAACATGGAAGATTTCTTATTCTCAAACAATTTTGATGCAGGTCTATGGAAGATGAGATATAAGAATCTGTTAGAGATACTGGAGAGGTACGATGATGAAGTGATTAAGACATGGTATGCCTCTCTAAAGTATAACAACAAGAAGAAGAAGTGGGAGGTCAATCTGAAATCAAGGACCATCTGACTCACAGATGAAACTCTTAATGAAGTGTTGGAAATCCCAGGGCAAGATGGCCTTAAGATTGACATCATTGCTTCTGGGTATATGGATGAGGCAGAAACTGCTGATGAAGAAGGTGGCACCTTTCTAAACTACAAGGAGAGTACAATCCTGAACACTTTGTTCAGAAGAAAGGAGAATAGGCCATCAATAAACTTGCTAAAGCCCACTGACCTTAGTGCTCAAGTGAGGATCCTACACTACATAGTGTCTAGGATCATCTTCAACAAAGGAGGTAGCTTCAATCTGATCATAAGGGCAAAGGCACATGTGATGGTAGCAGTCATGCGTGGGAAGCTTATAAACATGGGACATATCATACTCCAGTGCATGATCAAGGTAAGGGATCAGAGGAAAGACTCCACACTCCCCTATGCAGCTATCATTTCCAAGATTCTACAATATACTAGAATTCAACATCTTGAAAAGGGGAAAGGGAAGCCCACTGAGATTTTCAAGGAAGAGGAGCTACAAAGAATGGGGATTGAAAGAAAAGATGGAAGATGGATTGGGAAGGGAGCAGGTAAATTTAAAGATCTCTTCTTTGATGAAGATGCCTCCCTACAGCAAGAAGGTATCTCTGAGGCCCCTGCTAGACCTACACCTCAGCCTTCTCAGCCTGTCCCAACTCCATCTCTGCCTGCTCACATTCCATCTACTCCCTCCTCTCGTGCCAAGCCAACCAAGATCACTAAGTTGTATGACAGTTTGTCTACACTCATACTTAGCATCAGGGATGAGCAAAATGCCAAATTTGCTCATCTACAAGATCAGATTCACCAGTTGGCCAAGAACATGAAAGTGGTTGCTGATGCATATGAAGACATTCGGAATGCCATTCCTGCCACATCAGCTCCACCTCAGCCAGGGTTCTCTGAACCTACTAAGTCTCCAACCCTTGAGCCTCCAAGCCCCTTTAAGCTAGCCTCTTTTGAGCATGATGATGTTGTAGATGATACCGAGGTTGCTGGTACACTGAACACACCAAGTCCTGGTCCTCCCTTGGACTATAGTATGGAAGAAGAAGGCCCTCGGGATTCAAGCTCTCATGATCCCATTCCAACAGATGCTCAAGAGTTAATCCTGTCCCAGCAAGAATCTGAGCAAGTAGAAAGATTAGTGGCAACCATCTCCACTTCACAATTCATGCAGGCTGCCCTAAATGAAGAAAGGAGCATTATGCCTTTTGTTGATTTGGAAGCCATTGCACACAATGCTCTCTTACAAGCTCAGAAAAGAAGGCTTGAAGAAATGTTTTCTCCTCCTACTCCCTCACCTGTTACATATTATGGTTTCTCAGAGGAAATAAGGGCACAATTGGCAGTTACAAGGCAAGAAATTTCTGAACTTCTTGAGATTTCTAATGATAAAGATGAAGACACAAGTTCTGAAGTTTCTGGGTCCTTGCCAAAGCTAAATCCAAAAATGCCATTTGTCCCTGTGCCTCTTCAAGCTATTCTAGTGTCTCAGATCCCTCCTCCTGCAGATTTTGTTCACCTTTCTAATGATGTCAAAAAGGAGGAAGAAGGGTGAACAAACTAGAACTGGAAAGTTTGTTATAGAGCATTCAGGAAAATCCTACAGCAAGAAGACCAAGTCAAAGAAGAAGTGATTAGAACTTAGGCTTGGGTCCTCTTGTAATGTTATGTTATGTTTCTGTTGTTTGAGTTTTGTGTTTATGTATTTCGAACTATTTTGCATTAAATGTTTCCTGTAAAGCAATGTTTGATAAAATGAAAGAATTCCTTGATTGCAATGATCTATTCCTGTTAATCTTTGAATCTCTGTACTTGATCTACTATACATGATATCTTTTGAAATATAATGCATATGTTGAGGGGGAGCTTGTTAAAGCAAATCCAAGTACTAATCCAGTTTGTAAGTTGTTTTGTCATCATCAAAAAGGAGGAGAATGTTGAATCAAGAGTTTTGATGATTCCAAACCAACCTTCAAGAGCTTGGAATAAAGATATCAAAGGTGCACAAAAGGTTTCAAGTGAAGAAATTATGGAGAAATAGGTGCAAGAATAGATGTAGGATGTTTAGTAATGTTTTGATTTCAGTAAAAGACTTTGATTTGGTGAAAAGATGTTTTAAAACTTTGATTCTATGTTAAATCATGGAATATTTGAAAAACACCCACCAACAGACGAAGTTTGAAAGGTTTATACTGATATGTCATCTTGGAAATTCGAATTTTGTATTGAAAATAAACAAGTCTGAAAAGAGGCTTCTCTGACAGATGAATTTTGACTTGAGAAAATTTGAATTTTGATAAGTGTCTGAAAGGAGCTTTTAGTAACAGACGAACTTTGGGTTTTGAAAATTTGAATTTCAGACAAAATGTAACTTATGAAAACTAAAGAAATTCGTCTGAAATTATGTCAAAGTTCATCTGAAACCAAGTTTAGATTGGGCTTCAAAATTGCTCACTGACATACGAACTTTGAACATGAAAATTCGAATTTCAGAAACAAAGCTTGTGAGTCTGATATATTGATATGTTGACATACGAATGACAGTATTTGTAAATTTGAATTTTGAAGTAAGTCTGAAAAGAGGTCTCTCTGACAGACGAACTTTGCCGTTTGAAAATTCGAATTTCGAATTAGAAGAACTATTGTGCCTTATAAACCAGCTATGGACAGATGAATTTTGGGGTTCCAAAATTCGAATTTCGAAGGCACTGTAGTAAATTGAAAATACTGTTCACACTTAACAGAACGTCTTCAAACATGAAAATTCGTATGTCATAACATAGAAACATTTTCCAAAGATCAAAATTCGAACTTTGCTTAATGACAGACGAACTTCAGATATTCAACGTTGAAGTCTTTAGCCTTCGGTTTTTGCGGAATTCGTCTGTTGACCAATTGAAATTTGAATTTCAGAATGTCAGAAGCATTAAATACGGTTGGTTAACGGATAGTTTTTCAGAGTAACCGTTGGATAACTTCTCTAACAGATAGATTTTGTCTCTAACGTATAGTTGAGACCTAAATCTATAAATATAACATCATTTGAAGTTGTGGGTAACGATTTTAACTTTGTATATACTGAAACTCTGCCAAATCATTTACTCAGTGTCTCTTACTCTCATACTTCAATATTTGTACTCCAACTTTCATATTCACTCAATTTAAGAGAGTTTATTCATTGTAAACAATCTTATCTTCATCTGGAAGAAAGATTTTCTTGTGAGGGAATATCACAAGGGATTAGGGAAGCACTTAGTAAGAGTGGATAACGTGAAAGAGTGAACTCTAGAAATAGAGCATTATCTTTGTACTGAGGCATTTGCAAGAAGCCCACTGAATTTTTGCAAAATAGTGGAAAATCTCAAGTGGTGACTTGAGGACTGGATGTAGGTCAAGTGAAGAAATCGAACCAAGATAAATATCTGAGTCTTCTCTTCCCTACTGCTACTTTTATAGTTTATTCATTTATATTCTGTTTTACCATCATACTTTGCTTTCTTCACTTTCTTGACATTTTGCAGAAAATTTTCAAGCTTCCCAATTCACCCCCCTTCTTGGAAAGCCAGCTTATCTAACAATGAGCACGGTGCTCATCACCTCTTATGAGCACCAAAGAGGGATTCTACATTAAGGGAAAAATTATTAAGTGAATGATTACATTTGGCAAAAAAAATTATTATAAAAACGTCTAATCACATTGTTATTCACGTTTGTAGGTTGTAGCCTCCCTTTAAAAACTTTAAATGTGGTGGGAGACAAGATTTTTATTTGAGGAAAAAAGTATATTGCCCTCCTAATGCTTCCCAAATATACTTGATAAACTTGGAGGAACCCTTTTTTGCTTAATTCTCCAATATGCAATTCTTCTTTGCCCAAAGTCAAGAGAACAATTAAAAGACCACCCTCTTAAACTTCTCTTCAAATCACAAGTACCTATATGCCAATTATTATACAACCTCTTGGAAATAAAATTGATCAACATGTTACCTTTCTTCCTCCTTTTCTTTGGTAGGTTCCAACAGAAAAATTGAAGCCTCATTATATTAGTAGCATTGATGACCACCAAAGGATCCAGCTTAGCACCATGATATAAAACTTCATTGGAAGAATCATATTTAAGGACCTGTTGATGGAATTAATTACAAAGAAGAATTTTTAAGTGATAAGAAGTAGTAAAATTAGGAAGATTGAGTAATAAAATTATGAGGAAAAGTAGTAACAGATCCTAAAATGTAATATAGTAGCTATTTTGGTCCAAAATATGACTCCTCCAACTTTAATTTTGAAAGACCAAATTTGAAAGAGAATGAAGAACACATGCCCCTTTCTATGAAGAATATATCTAAGCTGACATCTTCTCTCATAAAGGAAATCTTGGATCACCTCTTCAAAAGAAATATTCCCTAAACTATTCACTCTAAACCCAAGTGTCCGTCCAAACTATATTACTCTCGAAAAATGACAGAAAAAGTACAAATGTTCCCTAGATTCCCCTTCCAACCCACCAAAATACAAGAGTTATCAATCGAAACTTGATTCTTAATTAAAGATGCTTTGAGAGTACTACCAAAATAGGCTTTAGGTACACACATATAGGTATGCTTCTTGAAAAAACATACCTAAAAATACCTTTATGTATGCTTGTAATGAAAATTGTACCCAAAGTTCCATCTTTAGGTATGCTTCCAGAGAAAAGGGTACCCATTATTTGAACCTTGGTACATTCAGACACGCTTTTTAAGAAACATACCCAACGAATAAGCTCTTTGGGCACATTGTTTTTAAAAGTGAATTCAAAGGTCAATTAAAATTTATGAACTAGCCTCTCCTTGGCATGAATAAACCCCTCATTTCTTTTTTGGAACTAAACCCTCACTTGATGTTTCGCCCACTCACTCTTCTTCATTTCAATGCTCCTACACTCTTCTTTTGCCTCTTCACGCTGCTTGATTGTGAACCTCTCACCACCACTACGAGCCAGTTTGCTTTGTGGATCTTCATGGGACATGAGTCTTCCTCCTCCCTAGTTAGTTTGCCAAAACCCCTCATTCACTCTTCTTCTTTGCTTAGCTTCATTTCGGTGCTTCCTTCACTCTTCTTATAACATCCCTATTTTTTTGTTCATGTTATATGACTAGATGATGATATGAAATGATATGGAAATGTTCTAGATTAATGTGTGATGTTTAGGAAAGCCTAGAAATATAATTAAATAGATTAAAGGCTTAAAATATCATAAAAAGGTCAAGAAGGGGTTTAAAAGGGCAAAACATTCATTTTGCTAAAAGATAAAGGCAAAATGGTCATCTTACAAAAGATGAAAGAAAAAATAATATTAAAATATTTCAGTGTGAGGTAGAAGTACAAGTCATATTAGGTATATGGATTCGAAGAGGAAAAGTATAGGTATAGTAAAAAGCAAGTCCCCAATGAATAGTAAATGTCAATTGAGTAAGATGAATAGTAAAAAGTAAGTAAAACAAGTGTATCCTACATGAAAAAATAAAAAGAAAAAAGTAGTGGGTCTTACGGATAAAATAAATAGAAAAGATATAAGATATAATAAAAAACCCAAGTAAAAGTACTTAACCTTAACCTAAATTAATCTGCAAAAGTTGAAAAAGTACACACTCTCTCTTCCCTATTTGGGAACCAAAATTGAAGGGAAGAGTTGGACAAAAATGCCTTTCCACACTTTCTCACAAGATCCAAAATATCTAAGGGCAAATAAGTAAAGTAATATAAACTATTTGGAGAAAAATTGATGGCGCTGAGATTGGAAACAAGATCAATGGCCAAGAATGATCCCATTTGCCTATAAATAGGCTTTACCATCCATGCCTTTTTGCTCATTTGGTTGGAAAGATAGTAAGGTTAGAGAGAGAAGGAGAAAGTGTGAGAGTTAGAGAGAGAGGGAGTAGGCCAAAAAGAAAGAAGAAGAGAAGGAAGGAAGGAAAGAGAGGCAAGGAAGGAAGTTTCAAGAGGTAAGGTTATCTTCCTAATATCTTCTAGTCTCTTTGCCATTCATCAAACATCGATGGTTAGAGTTTTTAGAGAGTTTTCTTTCTCCTTTCCATGATCCTATATTTTTTGCCAAAGTGAGTTCCCAAGGCTAAGATTTGTGTTTCATAAAGATAATGTTAAGAATGAATTTACGATGTCAAGTAGTACCTAGAATGCATGAAAGATTGGCCAAAGGAATGAGTTTTTCCATTTGGGTTTTTACCCTAAGCAAGAAGAAAGTCCTAGGCTTGTTTTTCCATGAAACCAATGCTTCCAATACATTCCCAGCATGCAAAATAGTTAAGAAAGACCAAGGATTCATTGTAGAACTTGGCTTGCACAATGTCAAAGTTTAGGGTTCATTATGCATAAAGAAATTCAAATGATGTTAGCAAGTTATTTAGTAAGATTTAATGATATTGTTAGTCCTTAAACAAGTTGGGGAAGCAAGCTCAAGTAACTAAAAGTCAAGTTAGGGATAAAGGAAGTAAAGCTCCAAAGTAGTCTTTTGCCATTGTCTTTATGTATTGCTTTATAATGTTTTATATGTTATTATGATATGAAAAGTTGCCATGTTGTTGCTGAAGACAGTTCCTTCAACCAAAGCAAAACCATTTTTTAGGTATAAAGGAAATTTCCTTGGGCAAGATGAAGTCTAAGCCATCATTAAAACAAAGCTTATGCATCTAACCAAGTAAAATCCTTTTCTCATAAAAAAATCAAACATACAAATTCAAAAGAGAGAAAGATCAAGTTAGAAAGAAGGATCATGTTTAGAATAATTTATTGAAGATCCACAAAGTAAAGCACAATAGTGATCACGACACATAGAAAGAATAGGACTGGGGTGGAATGAAGGAATTGATATATTTGATTTGCCACATAGACCCACATGATAATTATTGTGTATATATATATATATATATTTTCTTGAATAACTTTAAATTCTGTGAGATCTTGATAAATATGTTGAGTAGGGATGGCATGCACTTGTATATAAATATATGTATCATATGATCCATAGATATACTTTCGACTTCACCTTCTCTTTTCATGGTGTCAGAGCCAAAAGCCTTATATTCATACTTTGAGTTTAGTCTAGTCACAGAAAACGCGAAATACATTATGATAGGTTTAGAAAACAAGAACGTAGAACAATAAGCGGCCGTTATTGAACAAAATTCTCCTTATTATCTCCATCCTTCAGACAATCCTAGGCAAGTCTATATGAATGAGCTACTGAATGAAGGAAATTACACTAAGTGGATGAATGATATGAGCAATGCGTTGCTTGCTAAAAACAAAATAGGCTTTGTCGATGGAACCATCTCTATGCGGAATGTCAATTCACTGGATCTTAGTCACTAGATGCGATGCAACGCCATGGTGAAAGGGTGGCTAAGGAGTATAATGGACAAGGATTTGCTTACAAGTGTGAGGTATGCAAAGATAGCACGTGAGATATAGTTGGATCTACAGGAGCAACTTGGTAAGGGAAGCGCATCGAGAGCATATGAGTTATAGCAGGTGGTGGCTCTCTTGAGAAAGGAAAATTCAACAGTCCCTACATACTATACCAAGCTCAAAAGCATTTGGAACGAAATGCAAACAATTGTGCCTTGTCACAAGTGTGAGTGTGGAAGGTGCAAATGCAATCTTGAGAAGCAGTTGGTAGAGAGGAAAGAGCATGACCAACTCTATGATTTTCTCATGGGGTTGGACCAGTCATTTAACATGATTAAGACACAAATTTTAAGCACTAAGCCGGTACCAAGCCTTGGTAATGCTTATCATTTGGTTACGTAGGATGAACAACAAAGGCAAATGTCAACCCTAAACAAACTAACAACTAAGGTTGCTGCTTTCTAGGTGTGAGAGTCACATGACTCAGAACGTAAGAAGGAACGAATCAAATGTGGACATTGCCAAAAGATAGGGCATTCAAAGGAATGTTGCTATGAAATCATTGGCTATTTGCCTGATTGGCGAAAAGGTAAACATGAAAGAAAGGAGAAGAGTGCAATGTGGAATGACAAGAAGGGAGGTCCACAAGCTGCACAAGTGAGTTCGAAGGAAAGTCCATTTTTGAGCTTGACACAGGAGATGTATGATAAACTCATGCATTACCTCGATCATGTTCAGGACTTACAGAAATCGTATAGTGATAAGTGTATAGTGATAACTGCAACCTAGGTCGTGTCTCTCAAGGAGAAACAAGTAAATGGAATGATGTATGAGTATGTAATCTCAAGCTAAAATGATGCACCCAAATGATTTTAAAAGAAATGCAAAAATTCTAAGAGAGCAAAACTAATTCCTAAATAAGATGAAAACAAAACCGAACTACCTAAATGCAATTAATATAATTAAATAACTAAATGCAACTTACAATGCAATTAACTATTAATTAACTAAATGAAATGCTAAAAACAAAGAAAAACTAATGCAAATGCAACTATATATATATTTTTATCAAATGAGATAAAATGCAAACTACTTCTATATGCAAATGTCAGTTACAACTATGATTTTGGATAAGGGGTTTTGCTTTGTAAACAATTAAAGTGAAAACAAAAGCAAGAAAAATTTAAAATTAAATTTAAAATAAAGAAAATTAAAATAAACAATTAATTAAGATTTAAAAGAGAAAACTAGAAATTAATTATAGAACAGTAGGTCATTTGTGGGTTTGACGTATTACTTGAGTCTATCTTAACTTGAGTCTAATTAAATTAATAATAGGGATGTGATTAATTAAGTTAATTAAATAGTCAAGACACTTAACTATCATAAGCTTAGTTTAAGTAATCAATTAAGTCTAGAAATCTCTAGTCATTAATCAACCACTTTAAACTTATCTTGTCTAATTAATTAGCTTAATTTTAATGTTAATTTGGCTTCTAAATAAATCTGAAAAAATTAGGTAAAATTATCTAATTATGCCAAATTAGATAATTAATTCCTTAATTAACCATGATTACACTTAGCATTAACTAGATTACTTCATAAACTAATAAATTAATCAAGATAACACCAATATTAGGCAAAATACTCAATTTTTCAGATATGAGATTAATGCAATTTAAGCTCAAAATTAACATAAATCCATCCAAAATAATATATACAATCCAATCTAGTCTCCAAACATCAAAATTATCACAAATTTTTATCAATTCCAACTCTAAAACCTATATCAGAATCAATAAAAATTCTACAAATAATAAGATGAAAAGAGAAAAGAAATATCCCCATTTTCCTTGCAATCCATCCAACCTCAAGACTGCAAGCTCTATGTCATGCTCCACAAATGAACCACTAGCATACTTTGAACAAAGCCAACACCAAGGAAATTAAAGGAAGATTTGGCCATGTTCAAGTATCCAAATGGATGTCTACAACTCAACTAGAAGATGATGACAATGGAGTAGAGTATTGCCACAGCTTCAAGTTCCTTCCGCTTCCATGGTGATCATCTGCCAAGGCAAAGAAAGTAGGAGGAAGATGGAGATGGATGAATTAAAGTGTGGGTATAATGGGGGAAGGATGAACTTAGTGGTGGTGTGGAAGGGAGCAACTGAAAATGGAAGATAATGGTGGAGAAGCGGATGAATCTGGAGAAAGAAAGGTGGGAAGAATGGCGAAATGAAGGTGTGGGTAAGGTGAATTGATAAAAGCAACTAAGGATTTAAGGGTTTGTGTGTGGAGATTGAAGAGAAATTTAAGAGGAAGAAAAAGAAAAATGGTGAGGTGTTGGAAGCAAAGTGAGAACGAGGGAAAGAAAGAAAGGAAAAAAAAACATAGAGAGGGTGAGTGGCGGCTGGTTTTTTTTGGAGAAGACGAAGGGTTCTGAAAACATAAGAAATAAAAAAGGCAAGGGGCATGTTTGGATGCATGAAAATAAGGTAAGAAAGTGGTATAAAAATTAATTAAAATAAAGACAAATATAAATGGATAATTAGAGATAAGGAAAAATGAGAAAGCTAGGAAAATAAATTTTCCATAAAATTCCTCCATTCTAATGATAGAAATGTCCCTTCTTAATTTTAATCTTCATGGACCATGACCTATAAGAAAATGTTATATCAAATAGATTATATTCCTAATTAAATGAGTGCAGATTAAATTTTGATCCAAAAAAATTAAATTAATCATGGGATAAAGTTTAAACTCAATTTGGAGGAAAATTATAGGTTAAAATGATAAAAATTAAAAAAATAAAATATTAAAAAGAAATTTCCAAAGCTCTTCAACAATTTTGCCCTTAAATGGGTCAATTCTGCATCATTTCCTTAATCACAATTAAAACACAAATGACCCATAATCACATTGAGAATGATTAAATAAAGTAAAATGGAAAAATTAAATTCTTGGAATAATTTGAAAAGTAAAAATAATCAAAATTAAAGTTTAATTTCTTAAAATTATCCCAAAATTCTCATTTATTACAAATTAAGGCTAATTACCTAAATATCATCTAAATTACATAAAATTAGCCAAAATTCAATATTTAAAATACTTAAATAAAGGGAATAAAAATAATGAAAATTCATGATTATCAGACACCTAGCCCACTGTGAACATGGTAGGTAGCTTTACTTTTGAATCTGAAAGTCATCCATTAGAAAACATGGCAGCTAGAATTAATTTTCATGAATGTTGGGTAGTTGATTTGGGTGCATGTGAACACATAGCAAGCAATGAAGCTTTGTTGATTGATTTCAAGAATGAAAAGGAATTACATGTGCGTATATCGAATGAAGAGAGCGTGCCTATTAAGGGAGTAAGAAAGACTAAATTAAATGAGAATTTGAAGTTGGAAAGGGTGCTATATATTCCTGATTTTCATTGTAATTTGGTCACTTTGAGTCAATTACTGAAGAAATATGATTATGTGGTTATATTTTACAAAGATTTGTGTATAATACAATAGGACTTCAACTTGAGGAAGGTGATTGGAGTGGCTAGAGAGCATGATGGATTATATATATTTGAGCTAGATGAGAAATTGATCATCCTTGTGAAAGGCTCAAAAGATCCGAATTTATGGCATTCTAGGCTTGGACACCCTTCTGAGGAGAAAATGAATAAGTTAGATTTAATTTCTGATTTAGTGAAACATAAGAAAATGGATATTTGTGATTCTTGCATTAGAGCAAAACAGACTAGACTTCCTTTTCCTGAAAGTTCAATAAAAACATCTTTTGTTGAGTTGATTCATTGTGACATATGGGGTGCATATAAAGTTGCTTCTCTTACTAGTGCAGATTATTTTTTACAATAGTTGATGATTACAGTAGAGGAGTATGGGTTTATTTAATGAAGAATAAATCTGATGTGAAATTCCACCTGACCATGTTTCTGAAGATGATAGGGATACAATTTGGAGCAAAAGTTCAAAAAAATTAGAACAGATAATGGGGCTGAATTTCAGTCAAATCAATTATTGAGTCTTTACGCAGAAAATGGAATTGTGCTACAGACAGTGTGTCCTTACACACCACAACAAAATGGAGTTGTGGAGCAAAAACATAGATATATACTTGAAGTAGTTCATGCACTTAGGTTTCATGCAAAATTGCCATTAGAATTCTGGGGTGAATGTGTTCTTGCAACTGTGTCCTTGGTTAACAGGTTATCATCGAGAGCCATTTCACACAAGATACCATATGAAATTCTAATGAAGAAAAGGTTGGGGTACGATCATTTGAGAATGTTTGGGTTCCTTGCCTACATGCACAACGTCAAAAGGGAGACAAATTCGATGAAAGGGGGAGACCTTGTGTTTTCATAGGCTATCCCAATGGATAGAAAGGCTACAAATTATATGACATTAAAACTGGGGAGATACACAGTTTGAGAGATGTGATTTTTGTGGAAGACAAATTTCCGTTTAAAGAAAAGGATACAAGAAGAATTACACATGAAGACCTAAGAAATTCCAGTGGCACTTCAATGTTATTTGAGGAGGATGTCAACTTTGCTTATTCACGCAAGAGATAATAATCATGGTGGACCTCGCATTGACATAGATGACCCACATGAAGTGACTAGCATAATGGGAGACATTCATGCACATGACATGGTAGAAGATGGTGAGACCCATGCATCTAGTTCATTGGACCTAAGGAGAAGCACTAGACATAGACAAATACCAACTCGGTTGCAAAATTATGAATTGGACATGCCAATGTCCATATTATCTAGATCTTCTCTTGACGAGGTAACTCATCCCATTTCATTATATGTTTCCAATGACAAATTTTCACCCTCACATCAAGCCTTTCTAGCAGCTATTGATTCACAAAATGAGCCTAGAAGTTTTTCATAGGCCATTCAACATGATCATTGGGGGGATGCAATGAGGAAAGAAATAGATGCACTCGAACGAAATGGGACATGGGTTTTGGAGAAAGTTCCACCTGTGAAAAGGGCAATAGATTCCAAGTGGGTTTATAAGAACAAATACAAAATGAATGGTGAGATTGAGTACTATAAGACTCGTTTAGTAGCGAAAGGATATACCCAGAAAGAAGGAGTAGACTTTCATGAGACTTTTACACCCATAGCAAAGTTGGTCACCATTTGAACCTTGCTTGCTATTACAGCAAAACAACGATGGAAAGTGCATCAACTGGATGTGAATAATGCATTTTTACATGGAGATTTACAAGAAGAAGTTTCATGAGAGTCCCACAAGGTTTCACTAAAAAGGGCGATGCTCAAGTTTGTCATCTCAAGAAGTCATTATATGGTTTGCGACAGGCTTTGAGAAACCGGTATCATCAATTCATGGCTGCTCTCTTATTTATTAGGTTCAGGCAATCCAGGGCTAATCATTCCTTATTTATTTATCAAAGTGATGGTTTTTTCACAATAGCATTGATGATATATGTAGATGACGTGTTGCTTAGTAGTGATAATGAGGCTCATATGCAATATGTGAAGGTGTATTTGAATCAGAAGTTTAGCATCAAGGACCTTGGGCCTTTAAAATATTTTCTCAGCATAGAAGTGGATTGTTCTTCCGTTGGGCTTGCACTCAACCAATGGAAATATGTTATAGACATACTTCAAGAGACAAAAATGGAAAACTATCGTCCGAGCACCTTCCCTATGGAACAAAATTGTAAGTTGACTATTGATGATGAAGAACCGTGCATAGATACTCCTAGTTACAGATGCTTGGTTGGGAGATTGTTATATTTGACAGTACCATAGCCAAACATCACTTATGCGGCCAACACTCTTAGCTAGTTTGTATCGAATCGTAAGAAAACACATATGGATGCAGTTGAGAGAGTCCTACGATATTTGAAGGCTACACCAGGTCGTGGCATACTCCTCTTGAGTAACAGTGATATGGAACTCCAAGCATATTGTGACATGGACTAGGAGGATGTCCCATGATGAGAAGGTCTTGCACAGGCTATTTTGTAAGTTTTAGAGGATCTCCTATGTGATGGAAGACAAAATGGCAATCTATGGTGACAAAGTCCTCTACTGAAGCAGAATATTGAGCAATGGCAAGCATAGTAAGTGAGGTAATCTAGCTGTAATGGTTACTATCAAAGATCGGAGTAATATGTTTACGTGTGACACCATTGTATTGTGACAACCAAGCAGCCTTGCATAGAGCCATGAATTTGGTTTTCCATGAACGCACCAAGCACGTTGAAATGAATTGTTACTTTGTCCATGAAAGAGTCCAATCTCATGAAATTCTGCCACACAAAATTTCAATAGGGTCGCAACTTGCAGATATGTTTACAAAAGCCTTAGGAGTAGAACAATGCATGGTCTTGTGGTCAAGTTGGCCGTTTTGAATTTCCATGTGCCAACTTGAAGGGGAGTGAAGGAATTGATATATTTGATTTGCCACATGGACCCATGTGATAATTAGTTGGGATAAGAATTTGTTTGTATCTTATAATATATATACAATATATATATTGTATATATATATATATATATTTGAATAGCTTTAAACTCTATGAGATCCTGATAAATATGTTGAGTAGGGATGGCATGCACTTGTATATAAATATACGTATCATATGATCAATAGATATACTTTGACTTCACCCTTTTTCCATGGAAGATTCAAACCTATTGTAATAAATTGAAATCAACACCCCTCTTCTTCCCCTTTCGATCCAGCATACTCGTTCACTCTTTAAGCTTGTGAGTCTCATTCCTATTATGTGCTCAAATTCCCTCTGCTTTCTCCATTACCCTCTCCTCTCTAATTCGTCCCTTCTCTTCCTTCTTTTTGTTTACAGAATGCTTTTTTTTCTTCCTTCCTCTCTAATCTTCCAACACTCTCTATTTATAGTCCCAAACCGTTGACCCTTGAGAAGAGCATGATTCATATTACTTTGTATTTTCTAACTTAAAATTTACTTACTTGGTTCTCCTGTTTTTGGCTAGCTCTCCATTCTTGTGATTAATTGTCATGATGTCTCTACTCTCCTACTTTCTGCCTTACTCTGCTATGCTTCTGTATCATCCTTTGCTTGTAGGAATCGATGAGGGAAAGTGACTTGAGAGAGTGATTGCTCAACGGCCTCCTGCGATTCCATCTCTACTGCTAGCTTCCTACGCATTTTTCACCTTTCTTCTCCCCTGCCTTTCTTTCTTGTTCAAATGCTTAGCACCAAAAGGGAAGGTGTTTTCTTCATGTCTCTATTTCCGCTCAGCCTCTTTCTTTTTTTCTTCATGCTGCCTCCACCAAGGGTGATCTATAATCCCCAAAATGCTAAAAACCTAGCATTTTATGACTCACTTTTCTTCCTTTTCTTTTTTTTTTAATATTGTTTACTTATTCAAGTAATCAGAGATTTGCTTTTGTGGAAAAAATGTTATTTGGAAATCCTAAAAGAAAGGGATAGGATTTGGATGAAGATTCTAAAAGAAGGGGTTGAATTTTTCTTTTCTTTTTTTTAAGTAAAAGCTAGGAAGGAGTATGATTTTTTTCTTCTTTTTTGAAAATCCTTGAAGAAAGGGATATGAGAGGATTTGGATAAAGATTCTAAAAGAAGGGATTGGATTTTTTTTCCTTCTCATTTTTTTAAATAAAAGCTAAAAGAGGGAGTATGATTTTTTTTTAAATCCTTAAAGGGATTAGATTTGGAGAGCAATTTTTGGGTTTTTCAATTTTATAATATTTGCATGACAATTACTAAATTAAAAAAAGAAAATTATTACTATGTTATTATTATCTTCTTTTTCATATTTTATCATTTATTAATTTTTATTAAAATACCCGGACAAAATATAGTATTATGCATTATAAGATTCAAATTGTTTTGGGTCTTAGAACCTATTACTGGTATGAGTTCCACAAGTCTGATCAAATTAGTTTGATTCCCCATTATTAGGAAGCATATACCGGTGCTAGCAAGCTTGGTAATTACTAGATATTTATATAGTTAATTTTTCATTCAATTCTCTATCTTTGCATAAATGAGTGGGTGTTAACAAACATATTTCTATACACAGAATAAAGATTTAATCTAGGGTGATATAGTTCCTGGAATTCATCTTCTGCTTGTAAAGACTTTGCGTTTCTTCCAATAGTGGTTGTAGGATGCTCCATTTGTTACCTTAATGGACGTCCTGACCCATTTAGGGGCACCATATTGCATTTTCTTCCACCCTAACATGCAGAGTTTTGGTTCCATACCTTAATCTATCCTGAATAATGTTGTCATGCATTTTAAAATATTTAGCTATTCTTTTTTATGTTCTTTTCTTTTTCTGTTTTTGATAAAATTATTGGTATTGCCTGCTAATGCTCTTAATTCTTGAAGAAAAGTACTCCATATCTTGGATATTTGCATTTGTTGATATTACGTATACTTCCCTCTCTACACCGTTGATATCATTGACTTCAAGAATTGTAGGTGACAGCAAAGTGTAAGTGTGTGGTTCGAGTAGTAGCAGCAATGCCGTGGTCAGCTAAAAGCTTCTACTCTGAAAGTGGGATATATGGGATGCGGCTGACATAGTAGAGTTTGATCTTGAAACTGAGAGCCCTTGTTTAGAAATTTTTTTGACATGTTTGATTACTTTGTAGTGTTATGTTGTTTAAATTTTGTAAGTTGATATTTATTTATAATATTAATTGATCAAATTGTATTTGAACTATGTAGCCAAAAAGTATACCTTCAATTTTGTGATTTAAAAACTGATCTTGTGGCATTGCTGGAATGGCTAAAAAAGGTGTATTGTACATTATAAAATAGATGGAAAGGGAAGAAACCAAATTTTTTGAAAATCCAGCCTTTGGATACGCTTTCTACTAGAAGCGCATCCAAAGCCTAATTTCCTTTTTTAAAAAGTGACCACATGGGGTATGCTTCAAAAGCGTATCCAAAGATAAAAGTAAGCGTACCTAAAGCCACTTTTCTTAAGTAGTGACACAAACCTTTGACAAGCTCCCATAAAAATAATAGAATTCTAGGAGGTAGGGGGATTATATTTTGGGACCAATATTCTAAATTAATAATAAAGCAGAATTTTTTATCACTTTCTTCCAATTTTACAACTAAGTCTTTCAATTTTTATCACTATTTTTTAGTCAAAAAAATTTTTTTTATGATTAATTTTACATATTGGGCTCAAAATGTGATTTCCCCTAATTTTAACTTTCACCAAGTTGATTCAGTCAAAGGAAAGAAAACTCACCTATGAAGATTCTTGATGAATCAAACTACAACCCTTGGCTACAGTATAAGAACAAGATGAAGGCCCTTTCCAAACAACGCTACCATTAGTAGTAATAACAAAGATAGGAATCTTGGAGATATGATAGAAGAAAAAAATTGAGAAAATAAAAAAGAAAATGAATGGAATGGAAAGAAAATGGAGCGAAGTGACATCTGTTACACAGCAGAAAGAAAACTAATTTGACAAGTCAATTTATGTTTAGTGGACAAAAATACAGAGGCAATGAAAGAGATGATAGAGTAAATGACTAGAATGTTCCTACTACTAAAAAATAATAATATAATCGGTTTTAATTAATTATTAATAGTAAAATAAGTTGAAATAATTATTTTTAATTTTCGTTATTAATAAATTATAATAATATGGATAATTGTAATTATCAATAATAAAAATAAAATAAATTTGTTTAAATCAACAACTTTCATTTTCATTTTTAATTATTTTTCAAAGACGAAGCATATCAAAATAAATTAACATACACTTTCATTTTATTTTTTTTATTAAAAATAAAATTATATTAAATAAATTTGAATGGTTTAAATTAATTGAACGATTAATTTTTTCTTTAAATAACCCATCATCTTTGCCCTAGAAAATGATAGGATTCATACACTCACTTTTTATATTGGAAAAGTCGTCTATCAACTTTGTGAATATCTTAACTCAAGAATCTCTCATTGGCCAAAATATTAAAAAAAAAAATCTAGAATCCCTCAATTGTTAAAAAATAAATAAATAAATTACTTAGCAGTAACGCCTCGTTTGGTTGAACATACTTTCATAATAGAAATATTATTGTTCATTTTATCAAAATAATATTAATGTTAAAATTAAACACAAATGTCCATTTTTTTTTCATAACATACCAAATAAATTAATTATCACATTCAATCAAAATACATTCCCATTTAAATTTTCATTCCTATTTCTATTTTCAAGAAGAATATTTCATGAAACAAGCAAGTTGATAAGGCTTGGGTAGCTATTAAATGTAACAAGTAACAACCTTTATGTTGATGTCCCTTGTATTTTCTTATAAGTCACTCATCCAATTTTCAAAGAGGGAAAACTATTTTTCCCATTTCATAATATTTATTATGTTTTTATAGTTTTATAATTTTTAGTTGAGAATAGACAATACCACAAACATCAAAGTTTAGATATATCGAATCAATATTATAAAGTGACAGCAAAATTAATAGAGAAGTCATGCATAACATATAAGTTTAGTAGTTAACGTGGATGAATACATTAGAAGTTATTTAATTGTGACAACAAAATTACCTACCAAGTTTAAAAGAAAGTCAATGCTATATGATAGTAGACCTTAGACAGTAAAGGAACAATATAAGCAAGAGATAGGATAGCTAAGAAAAGAATTTTAAGACGAATGTTTGGATATACAAAAACAAACAAGATCTGAAATGACTATGTTTGAGGAAAAATTGATGTAGTAGTTATTGAAGAGAAAATAATAAAAAAAACGTATTAAGGTAATTTAATCATGTGCAAAGAAGGTTGCTGAAAAATCTAGTGAAGAGAGTTGATAATATAGTTTTTAGTCTTATGAAAAGACGTAAAGAAAGACTTAGGGTGTGTTTGACATCACTACTCAAATCTTGGTTTGGGGTCAAAACCAAAGTTTGATGTAGTTTTGGATGTGTTTGGCATATTTTTATTTTCCCGTTTGAAACTAATTTCACATGTAGAATGAGGTTTCCGAAGAAGCATTTCAATAGCTACTTTTTCATTCTGCTTCTTCATTTTTATCTGTATTTTTTTAAATTCAGATAAAAATAAACCAATAAAAATGAGAAAAAATAAAAAAATTAGGAAAATAAAATTTCCATAAAATTTATCCTATCTAATAACCAAAATGTCCCTTCAAAATTTTAATTTTTATAGATCATGACTTGTAAGAAAATATTATATGAGATATATTATGTTTTCAATTAAATAAATGCAGATTAAATTTTAGTCCAAGTAAATTAAATTAATCATGTGATAGAGTTTAAGCTCAATTTAGAGGAAAATTATGAGTTTTGTCAAAATCAATTTTCAAATAAATCATCCAAAATAAACACGTTAGTCCAAAACCAATTTTTATCATAACTACATTATAAAATCAATTCTATCAAAACTCATTTTTAACCAACTAAAAACCAAACGAGCCCTTAGAGGAATACTTATTAAGTAGGATCTCTTGAATAATGATTTATTTATGGTGCAAGTTTTTTTATATAACTCAATGGTATCATGCGATTCATATTACTAATCTCACTTAAAGATAATATTGTTGTTGCTGTAATAAATTTTATTCAGTAGTATTTATTTAATAATTGTTTTATGGTGTAAATATAAAAGTCATTTTCTATTAGTAAATTTTTTAATTTCATTTTATTTCATATATTAAATAAGTTCCAAAAATTTTTAATTAATTAATATAAAAACATACAAGAAGAACACAAAGTCTAAAAGGAATTGAATTGTTCGCAGTTTGTGAATAATATAACTCCATATATTTTTTTATAATTTTATACCGATATAGATTCATTTGATTGATTATAACTGTACAAATAATTTAAATAGTAACTTCATGCACAAAATAAATTCTAAAAATTATTAATTAATTCAAATGACAATTACCCATACATTTGAGTTTAAAATGTATTGATAAAAATGCGTGTACACACACCATGGACCACAAATTTTGAAATTAATATAGCTTGGACCACATATATAAATTGAGTTTGACAAAGCTTGGCCTGGCAACTTTTTAGGACTCATGCATATTCACTACTAAAAGCCAAGATTTAAGTGACGGGTTAGTGATTCCCGTGACAATTTCAATTCTCACTAAGTGGCTTCATGACTGTTAAGAAAATTATGATGGAACACAATTTTTTTTAACCATTGATGGAACTGTAAAATCAGAGTGACAATTTCGAGGGTCACCAATAAAAAGGAAGTTCTCATCTGATTCATATTATCTCATGTACATATGTACATAATCAACCCATGTGAAATCGTGTGATCTAGTGCGATATTGAAAGAGAAAATAGATTATGATATCCATAGAGATTATATACAATCTCAACTAATATACATGCGTTATCTGACTAACTTCACAGGTATCATGAAGTGGGCCCAAATACTAGGGGTCTCATACTCCCCCTCTAGTTAAGGCATGAAGATTTCAAATGCCCAACTTGCTGCTGAGAAATTGTAGTTATTCACCTCTAAAGCCTTTGTAAACATGTCTGTTAACTGTGCACCAGATCAGATCTTAGTTGGCAAAATATTTTTTAGACTGAACTCTCTCCCGAACAAAGTAATAGTCCATTTCCACATGCTTAGTGCGTTCACGGAAAATGATATTCATAGCAACATGTTAGCAGCTTGATTGTCACAAATAGCAGCATAGCTTCATTTTGTGAGATTCCCAACTTGTGCAACAACTAGCATAGCCACAGAACTTCACTAATTGTAAAGGCCATAGCTTGATTTTCCACTTTTGCTGACGAACAAGCAACTACCGATTGGCATTTTGACCTCCGTGAGATAGGGGAACTGCCAAGCATGATCACATATATTGTACATGAGCAATGTGTCATGTGGCAACCACCCTAATCTTCATCACAATCACTGCTACAATATAACCCATTTTATGTCTATTTTTAAAGAGACGTAGAGGCTAGAAACATAAAAAATTATACTTTTTATTTCTATTTTTTAAAAAACAAACATAAATGTGAACTTTTAAAAAAAAAAATTATATATAATATATATTTTGTTCAACAATATATTTATTTATATATATAAATATAAATATATATATATATATATAAGTTAACAAATATATATATTTCTACAAGAAGGTGGATGAAGATTTGCAAACCATATCTAAACTTATATTTATAGTCAGATTTAGAAAACAACAACGTAATTTTTACATCCACAAGAACAACAGTAATTTTACAGCACATTACTAGTCAATCCAAACTCCAATAATCTATATATTGGGAAAAACAAACTATATGTAACACAATGAAGTTGACAAGGGGTGGTCCATTTTGCAATCTCCTTCCTTTCTCAAATTTCAAGCTCTCAAAGTTACAATCATCCATTTTGCATAAAAAATATGCTGCATGCACCACGACAAAAATACCGCTTGAACTTCCCTCAAAGACTCTCGGTCAGATTATGTGATCTTGATTCCCTTGCTTTGTGCCCATACTCTTTACTACAACACATGCTTGAATAGATAACTCATCCTACAAAATATACTGCTACAGAGTATAGATAGTAATTAAAGTAGAAAAATGAGCATCACCATATAGTTTCAGATGCCTGAATATAAGCATTTCCAGTATTATTCATTTGGACCCATCCTAAACTAAAATTTGGAAATGTTTGTGCTCCTACATCAAACAAGAATCGAAATAGTCAAGATGAGAAGCAAGACAATAATTCTTGTCCAAGGTCCAAAATAGGAGTATGCTTAGCACCATTGTTGTAAAAACCGGACCAGACCAGCCGGTTTCACCGGTCGGACCAAGAACCGGTCGGACCGGGAACCGGTCCCTAGTCCGGTCCGGTCATAGGTTTCAATCGGTACTGTTCAGAACTGGTGAGAACCGGTTCAAAACTGGTGAAACCGGCCTTGAACCTGTAGAACCGGTTCTGAACCGGTTTGAACCGGTTTTGATTTTTTTTTTTTCAAATTTTTTTAAAAAATTCTTTTTGATTTTTAAGATAAAATAGCATCATTTTTAGTATAAAATATATTTTTTTATATATTATAATATTATATAAGTATTATTATGATATATAACTATTAAAAATTATATATTTACTTAATAAATAATAAATAATAAATTATTAATTTATTATTTTAAACTCAAAATATGATTATAGATGAATATTAGTTTATTTAAATTAAAATATTGAGTCATGAAACTCATTAATAATTTGTTTGTAGTGAATAATATATTGATAATTGAATATTATTTAGTTTGAGATTTTAATTAAGTTATAAAATTTATTTAAACTTATATTATTTATTTTAAATATATTATTTTAATCACTACCGGTCCGACCCCGGTTCAACCTCGGTTGAACCATTGAACCTTGAACCAGTGACTTGTCCAGTTCAATATCTGGTCCGGTTCTGACAACATTGCTTAGCACACATCTAGGTCAACTAATAACAAGAAAATTAAATAAAATAGGAAAGGTGTAACACCTTATCTTAGGTCTTATTTCTCATGCATTTGACTTTATTTAAAGTCTATTTATCATATTTCGAAGCTTGAATCATTTAAAGAACTAAAATAAAAATTTTACAAATACTGTTCAATTGGTAAATCTTTTTTACCGACTGAACTATGAAAAATCATAACTAATTCCATAAAAATCGTATGAAGATTATTCAAATTTTTAAAAATAGTTTGAAACATGGTCTATATGAAGGAAAAAAAAAAAGAAACATAGCCTTGGACACGCCAATTTGTACATTAAATTCCAAAAATTTTACTATTTATTTAGTTATTTTTTCAGTTATTTAGTTTTCTGACACTAACTTTGACAAATCATAACAAATCATACCTATACCAATTTGGGTGATCCTTGATTCTTTGGAAAGCTTACTCTGTCTACTTTATAGGAATATATATACATAATACTTTATTTCATCCAAACAATAGCTATATTACTAATTGGGTGTCAAAATAACCATTTACATCTATGTACTTTGCAAAATAAAATCCATAACATATTTACATCACTATCTCTTGTCCTAAAACTACATCATACATCATGTGAAACCTAAAGGGATATAATAACCTAAAAGTATAGATTTAAAACTGCACACATGAATTTACATAAAAGCTCAAAGTAAAAGATCATAACAAGTATTGTCATTTTAATCACCAGCTTCTTCTTCCTTTCCTTGGTCCTTCTTGGAAGCCTTGCCAAGACTTGTGCTTAACATGTTTGTTATTTGGGAATGATGAGATTTAAAAAATCCCAGTAGTAACTTAATTTATGCATGCATGTTATCATATAAGTCACATAATCATCAAAGAAACATATTGGAACATAATGTGCCATATTAGTTCATAAAAATTTCGGCAAAATTTTCTCATAGAAAATGGACATCCCAGGGTCAAAAAACTTACATGTTCTCAGCCAAAACAGTTACAGAACATCACAATAGCAGTACGGCAAGTCATAAAGTTTTATAAAATAACATAAGACAACATAATGCAATAAATGGAACATTGCTACCTTAGTGATTCTCTTTGCTTTTCCTCTTGGTTTCACTTCTTTCTAGGGCTTCCACAAGCTTTCTTGAACCTAAATACAATATTAAACATCTACTTAAACCACTGATTCAAAGGTTTACCTCGCAAAGTCTCCATAAAATCATAAAAATCTATATAGTTAGTCTTTGCCTTTTTGATAAAATTAATACTTTTTCTTAAGGTTTTATGCAATGAGGAATCCATTTTTGGGATCAAATCTATGAAATTCCCACTCTAACTCACTCCCTGTTCTGGCCGAAATCATCTTTAAAGGAGGAAGAAAAGAATTCCACACAATTTGTTTCAAACCTTTGCAAAACCTTGTTTTCTCAACTAGATTATGATTTCTACTAAGTGTCTTGCTTGAAAACTCATTCAGTTAATTTCCTCCCTCTTGAACGAAATTAATGCTTGAGAGGGAGGAGAAGAGAACTTCTTGAAACCAACATAAACTAGTTAGGAAACTAGCTTAGTTTTTTGGAGAATCTTACCTTGCATCTTGAACTTCAATCTTCAAGCTTTGCTCTTTCTTTTCTATCTTCTCTCTTCACGCCAACTTTGCTTCTTTTTTAACTCCCTTATTCAGATCAAGAAGTCAGCCAAAGAGAGAGAAGAAATAGGCATGCTAACTCACACAATTACTTGGGTTAAGTTACTTTAAACTTGGGTTAAATTCCAATACTTCCTCATTAAGTTTCTGTAAAATAATTAAATATTCCATTATCTCATGTGCAGCTGAAAATAATCATGCCACTTTAGGGAAGAAATATCCAAAATACTGCATATTTTTCTTAGCTAGCCCAAATATATCCTATGCTAATTACTTTTTACCTTGATAGATAAGTTAACTTTGTAGTATTTTGTTACATTATAGATACAAGATTAAACTATATTTGGATCCGTGTTTACTTTAGCATCTTGTTCCAAAAAATATATGTTGGGTCCATATACTTTTTCTCTCACGTTTTCAACTTTTGTTGGGCCCATAATACTTTTACCTGTGATATAATTTTTATTGCATTATGTAGTCAAATTTCTTTCAAATTGCTCTCTTTAGACTTAATGCACTATTCCATTGGATCTAGTATATCAAGAAGCCCATTTTGACATAAACTTTTTATATTTACAAAATTACCCCAAGGATGGGCCAAATTACAAATAATTTTTCTTTTGGGTACTTTTTCAAAATTTTCCCATGGAACAAACTGCAAATAATTTTTCTTGCAGGGATTAAATTGCAATTTTGTTTTTATTGAAGCCCTGGAATGTGACACCGCCATTTCACTTCTTTTTCTGTCTATTTATGCATCTCTTTCCATATTTTTTTAATCTCTATACATATAGTGTCATTTTTTGAAATTACGGGATGTTACATGTTACAAAAGGGAATCATGAAATTGACATTTGCTCCATAATGTCAAATAGAAAAAAAAAATTAGACAATGGTTCTAGAGTATGTGTATTGATAAAAATTTGCACCATGCCATTTCTGAAAATTCCAATCCATTTAGCACCAAATCCTGCAACTGAGATATATTTGGTGGCCTAGGGACTAATAGGCCAAAGAAAGTGGTCTCAAACGAGCGGCTATGTGAGAGCAAGGTGAAGAAAGCTGTATTGTTGCACAAAGTGATGTTGGAGTTCACCAAACAGCACAATCATAGCAGTCAGATGGTATGCTCTTGTTTTGATCACAAAACTTTAAATAATAGTGAATGCTACACAAGTTTTCATCTCAGCCATACATGACTGAAACATAAAAGAATAACAAAATCAACCATCCAAATGGTTTCAAAGAAGCAAGGAACATTGACAGATTGAACTGAGTGGATATTAATTAAACAAAAGTAGAGTATATTAATTAACAAGAAAAAGTCTTCGAAAGCAATAAAGAATACTAGTCAATCAGCAATTTGAAATATGTAATTACCTCGGATATGTTGGAACACTTGCCTATGCATAATGCACAGGGCCTTGAAATGTTTCTTGGCAAATGGAGATCATATCTTGAATAAGGTGAGTATGAAGCACATACTTTTTGCCATATTACAAAGAACTCCATCGGGCCTTAATGCCTTAGCTATTGTCTCAAAAAATGGCTTCTCTACTAGTTCCTGGGCAGGACCTAAATTACAAATGGGATTTTGTGAGCTGTTGTTTATCTAAAATAAGAAAGAAGAATCATAACATAGTCTTCAGGTTCAAAACCTATTTTTTTGTGAGTATATTTGACTTTTAATGATATATCAACAAAAATTGAGAAACTCCGAGCTTAATTATAAGCAACCCAAATATTTAATCAATAAGGGTGCTAACAAAAAATTGACCATATCAGCCTACAAAACAAGGAAACAGATAATGGAATTTCTTTTAAACTTAAAGCACAGAATAGAATTCATGAAGGATGCCACTAATACATGCATACTTTTAGAATGAAATTAAGGAGTTTGGAGGAACCTTGCTAGTGCAGGTCAAACTTATCCAATCATACAAAACTCTAGATTAGGAACATAGTTTCAGCATAAAAACTTGTCTACGATACATATCCATTGACTTATTGTGTTTATATCTATTAGATTTCAGTATTAAAATAATGGACATATCTCACTGAATTTAATGAATTAGTATACAATACAATGACCAAAAAAAAAATCCCAGTCTCTCTTGTTTGAAGGGTTAAGAAAACAGGGAAATATTATTGCAGCAAGAGAAAGCAAAAGAGGATAAGAAACAAGAGATTGAAAGAACAGTCTGAACTGAAACAAAAGAATGAAATGCCATAAATATTAGTAGTGAAATTGAATACGTATCCCCTACAATCTCACAAATGGGTGGTTCTTACAAAAAGAACCATTTTTCAATGACTCTGAGTGAACCGAGCTTGGAAAGAAACAAATATAAAAATCCCCAATTTGTGATTCCAAATTTTATTCCTTTTTTTATATAAAAAAATTGTCAAATTGAGAGTAGTTCCAGTCCATACTTCACTTATTGTGGTGCTCACACCCACAAAAAGAAGTCAAGAAGCCTATATAAAATTGCCAGAGTCACTCTCTTTGGTACTATATTCTCAGATCACAATCATTTTAGTCCCAATAGTTGAGGCCTATATCCAAAACGTACTCTTCATCTTTCTTCCTCATCATCTCCCCACTGACACCATAAAGCCATCTCATACATGCCGCTACCAAATCTTGCTCTACTTTTTTTAGCTTTAGTGGGTATCTTTCTTTCCATTTTTGTGTGTGTATATATATATATAAACATTTCTAAAAGGGACCATGACTGATGCATATAGTAAGTAATAGTATAGAAATGATCATGATGTGTGGGATGACTAATTTATGTGCCCACTAGAATGGCATCAAGATTGGATTCTTATATAATCACAAAAAGACAAGTTTTCACAAGCAGAATGGTCCTCCTCTCTTTACTGTTATAGGTATGAGGATCAGCCTGTGACAGCCTCAAATGGAGCTAACCCTCCTTCACACTTGACTCTTCTTTCCTTATCTTTTTCTTTCTAGAATTTTGGGCATCACGAAAAAGAGGATGACAAATTCACAAGCAGATTTTGGGAGGAATTTCAGCAGCAAAAGTTGAGTCACTTAAGTTTAGATGTGTGAGAGAAGAAAGATCACCAAATTGAAATGGTATCAAAGACCCATTAAAATCATTGCATGCCAAATTGAGTATTTGAAGAAGGAAAAGTTGGAAGTGTGTGCTGTTGGGATGGAATTGACCTTCAAACCAACGGCAACCAAGGTCAAGATCAATCATGTGGCCCAATATGGAGTCGCATGTGACCCCATCCCACAAGCAGAATTTGAAACATTTCCCTATGAAGCAGTCTTTGGGTAAGATGAGTTCTTAATGGTATAGATAGAGTAGTCATCATAAAACTCATCACATTCAATTGATGCAGAACGATTAAGGAGAAGGCTTTGCTGAATTGGAGAAGCGCAGAATATTCACGAGGATGACAAAACGGTAGGTCAAAGGAAGAAGAAAATGAAGAAAACAGAAAGAAGAAATAGGGGATGAATGAAATTGCCATGACAGAAGTTGGAAGGCAAGGAATGAATAATTTAGTTAATGAAGGACTGATATGGTATCTAACACTTCATATTTAAGGAGAGGCAAATGATAAAAGGGAGGTCATATTGGTCCCTACACTTTCCAAGACGTGATGGACATGCAAATTTACGACTTTAATTCCCAAGAAATCCTAAAACAAAACATTAAATGATCTCATTCGATAATTAAGGTCTTTTTTAATGTCTGGGAATTTTTATGGTACTATACATTTGGGCTTAATTCATTTAGGAACTTCTCACTATTTCAGTGCCATAAGTAAAATGATCTTCCAGTGTAGATGATAATTAAGAAGAATCTCAACAAATACCTATAAGAAGAATCTGCTTGTTGTCGCTGTCAAAACCTTCTACTTCAATCAGAAATTATGCTTTTAGCCTTCTCCTTGCTTCACGTTCACCCTCTGACTTACGCTGCAGCAAAACAAAATGCATTAATAGAATAAATGGAGGGGAAAAAAAGCAATAGGGTAGCAGTAAACAAACAAATAAAAATTCATGTGAGTTTAGAACCAAGAAATTATAGCCAAATCGTGACTTGATCATGCTGAACCCTAAATCGTGGCACAATGTCCACACTTGCGAAAGGACCGAGAATGACACCGAGGACAACCACTCAAGCACGAACAATGACCACGGAGACAACGGCGCTTAAGCACGAACAATGACCACTCAACCACGGGTTCGAAGATGGGAGAGGGTTCAAAGATAGGAGAGGAATGACGGCGCGATTTAGGCTTCGAAGATGGGGGAACCACAACCATGATCCGGTGGAGATAGATGGCCCACGATGATCTATGGCAGAGGACACAAAGGAGGAGCCAAGAGGATGATGACCAATAGTGCGATGGAAGAAGAGGCTGAGGCTGAGGCTTCGAAATTGAGTGAGGGAGTGGGTGGAGCTTTTGGGAGATGAAATGAAGAAGGATTGGGAGGCGAAGCTTGCATGAAGTGATTTTTCAGTGGGCAAACGATGAAAAGGAGAAGAGGATGCGAGACGAAGACTGAGGTTGAATGCGCGGAGAACGATACTAGCAAGACGGAGATGAGTTTGTGCGGAGTGAAGACACGAACTCTGATTTTGGGGGAAGTGTGGCGTTGAACGAGACCGGGTTAGGAAGAAAGTAAAACCAGTCTATGTCCGTGTCATCACAAATAGACGTAAGTGGTAGAACTTTAGGCTCCGTTTGGTTCAGAATTTTTTAAGTGGAGGGGAGGGAATTGGAGGGAATTGAATCCCCTCCCCTTGTTTGGCTAAAATATTGGAGGGGATTGGGGGGAATTTAATCCCCTCTAATCCCCTCCCCCCTCCCCATTTTAAATTCCCCCAAATTGGGGTTTTTTGGAGGGGAGAGAGTATTTATTACTCAATCCCCTCCAATCCCCTCCAATTCCTTCCTAAACTAAACAAGATTTCATTAAAATCCCTCCAATCCCCTCCCCTCTAATTCCACCAAACAAGAAAATTTTAAAATCCCTCCAATCCCTTCCCCTCCAATTCCCTTCATTAAAATCCCTCCAATCTCCTCCCCTCCAATCCCCTTAGTTGAACCAAACAGACCCTAGGGAAATGAGAATTGTGACCAAAAGTTTAAATTAATATTAATTATGGATCTAAATATTTCAAAATTATAGAAGTAGACTAAGGTCCAAAACTAAGTACAATTAAAAATCTAAATGACCTAAACACCCTTATTCAAGTATCCCTTAACGCTGAGACACTCTGCCCTAACTCTCACATTATCGTCCCTAACTCGATAAGATACTGTCGAAACTTTTTGTGATGGAGGAAGGTATTCTCTGAATGAAACAAGTACCACAGTAGTTAGAAAACGTCATCATGTCGCGTTGCTCGCCTCCTATCATTGTTCTCAACTGATTCGCATTGTTGCTGTCTTTTTGATTCACATTGTCGCTCTCTACCTAATTTGCATTGTTACTGCTCGCTACTCTCTGCTAAACGAAAGGTAGCTTCTATGCTTCTCTTGCTTAAGAATATTCTTCATTCCAACTGAATGTTACTTGAATGTTAGCCCTTTTTCCCGTGTTGGTTAATAATATTCTGTCGCTTTCTGTCTCAAACCAAGGTAGCTTCTTTTGTTACTTGAATGTTAGCCCCAACTTCATCCCAACTACCATGTGAGATTGCCTCAACTAGGAAGATGCTTTGAGGTATCTTTGTGCCTTGCCTCAATGCCTTTAACTACACTGCCCTAATCCTTAGTACTTGTTGGACCAATTGGCCTTTGATATATATGGTGTTTGGGCTTGTAGGCATGTGGCAGCAACACTAGCATGTAGTTAATCAATAGTTGGTCCTACACTTGCTTTAGGTGAGGCTTGAAACGAATTAAACTATAGTATCTACATTTGGCTGATAGTTTTCTCAATTGATTATTTTGGGCCAATATGCATTGTGTAGTCAATTCCAAATTGATTTCATTCCTCTGATTCTTGGGAAAACTATTGTCCAAATTGTGGTTTGAAGTTTTGTCCTGAGAATCATGAATCACAACTAGATGTACAGTTTGCTTCATAACTTAGGGTGCTTATGAGTCCTTGGAAGTTGAGGTAGTGTGTGTTGTATATTTTTTCTATATATTTCATGTATTCAAGAAAAGTTTATATTATTGCCATGATAAACAACAAATTTATTAACATGAATTTTATTCAAGATTTCCTATTTTATACTGGATATTTTCAATGAATTTGCTTATGCATAATGTGAACTTTTATTTTGTTGTAATGAGTATCAAAGTTGTGAGCCTTTGTATAAACTTCCATATCTACCACTTGAGGTTGCCTAAGTTAGTTGCATTAATCTTTTTTATCAACTTATTTCTTACATATTTAAACAAAAATAATTCATGGTTATTGGTTGCTGAGATTTATGATTCCTCTTATCATAAAATGTGAAGAAGTGAGATATATAATGTGAAACTCCTTGTATAGTGAAAGTTTTGGAATTTCACATGAGAGAATTTTTTATTTCAAAAATTTTTAAGTGAACATTCAAATTTTTATGATGTGGACAAATAAAAGGTTTGGAGGTTGAAGTTGATATGCTACGGCTAGGATTACTAATATCAGTTGCACTTTTACTGACAATGACAACCAACCTAAAATATACTAAACTACAAAGTTAAATATTAAATTTTGCACCACTGATGCCAATTATAAAAATAAAATGCTAGTAGCCTCTATTGTCGTTTAACTACTATAGGTGAATGATGAGAAAGGCAAAGAGAAGAAAAATATTGGTTGGATAGTTGAAATGTTAGGATGTCAGTATATAATTAGATTTCATGTAGGTATACTTTGTACGTAAATATACATTGGAACATGTGGCGGTCCTAGTGGAAACTTCATGTTGACTAATATCATGGCTTGATCTCTCTTGTAAAAAGAATGTAAAATTAGAAGTGAAAATGGTGTTGAGTAGTATAAGAGTTGGCGAAAAGTTCATGCTTAAGATGCTAGATTCTTGACCTCTGAAATTTATATATTGTGGCTTACTTTTATTAGTTTATGTATGGAAAATCTTTACTCTTAAGGATATGTGCAAGTTATCATATAAAGTACCAAAACTCGTGGTGCCAAAACATGTTCTGCTTTTGTCTTGTGGGAAGAGACTTAATTACGTAATTTTTCTATGTAATTGGTGACATAATTTTTCTTTCACAAGTCAATAAACCAATAATGGCGAAAGGTGAAGGTAAAAAAATTACAGGTTTCACTAAATTTATGTAAGATTGAAACTCCAATTTTGATATAATGTTATGTTGTTAGCTATTTGTATCTAATGTATGTTTCATTTGTTTTTGTTATGTAGGCAAGAATTTCATTCCAAAAATAAAGGAGTACACAAGAATGTCGTTGATGCAAATGAGGCTATAACGTGTATCATGGAATAGGCTATCAAAGCCTGAGAAGGCTATATATGACAAGAGAGCCCTTAAGGAGGGAGGAAAAGGACAAGAACTAGGTAGGAAAAGAAGTGGATCATCATTCTTTACCTGATACTCTTCGGGTCAATTTAAGGAAGTGGTTGACTACGTCAATCAGCATGAAAGACTAAAGAAGGTTGAAGAAATGGGATTTGGATCCCTATTATAGTTTGGATGTAAAAAATTTCCACAAGAACTATGTAAGTACTTGTTGATTGCATTTGATCCTTCTACCAAAACACCTGTAATTAAAGGCAGGAAATATTTTATTCAAGTGAGGTGAAATCAATACTTGGGTTATCTTGCGGTGGGAAGGAAATTGATTTAAGCATTGATCACACTGAGTTTTAGGCAATGAAGAGGCAATTTGTTGGACAACAGCTAGTTGATTTGAAGGATAGAATTCTTAGTGGAAAGGAAATGAAGAAGTTTGAAACCCTCTTCATGCTCTTCACACTTGTTACGTTCCTTTACCCCACCTCTAGCACAAGATGTTCCAATAGAATTGTTAAGGCAATATGCAGAAAAGGACTAGGAAAAGATTGGGACTGGTGTGATTATGTATTATCTGAGTTTACCAGAGAAATTGCATCGTACAAGCAGTCCTTGCATGGAGGGCAAAAGAAGAAGAAGACTGTTGGTGGCTGCCTCTTCTTCCTACTGGTATGGTACATAAGAAATTTGTATTTTTATTGTATAAATGTTTGTACTATCTAATCAATATCCTTTGAACAGATTTTTTTTTCCAGCATGACCATTTGAGGTCACCACCCAAACTTGATGAAGAAAGTGTAATAGGATACTAGAACCAAGATATGATAAAGGATTGGGTTAATATAGAGAGAACCAGTATCCATGAACTTCTACATGAATCCTCATCCACAAATATTTCGAGTGAGCTTCGAATAGTCACATTTATACATCTGGTAATGAAATTATTAAAACTTTGAAGCATGATTAGTATTTCCATAATAATTTGAACTGATATTTGGTTTTTCTTTAGGAAATTAAACAAATATGGGAGAAGGTAGTAAGATGTGTAAATAAAGTTCATCAAGACCTCCTATGGCTGCAAACAAATCTCCTTATAGGATAAGATGGAGGTCAAAGTGTGGGGAAGGGTAATCATGAAGGAGAAAAAAATGTGGAAGACCATATGTCTCTATCAAGTGAGAGTGGATAAGAGGCATGAGATGATGATGAATCTGAGAAAGATGGAGACAATGAAGATGAAGATGATGGTGATGGAAAAGATGCAGAGAATGAAGAAGAAATGAAGATGAAGATGAAGATAAGGGTCATAGAGATTATGATGATAGAGAAAAGGGTAGTGATGGCAGGATTCAACAGATTCATCCACCAATGATGAATCATCAAAGAGGAAGGCCAAGAATGAGCCCCTGATTAGGAGATCTCAGCGTGGGAGGAAAGCTCCGAAAATGTCACCTTATATGCAACAACCTTTGAAGGGGAAGGGGAAGGGCAAGTCCTCTAACAATAAGGAAGAATTATATGAATTTTGTAAATGATGATCTAGGCCTGCAAAAAGCGATTAGTAATTCTTTCATATGCTATTTAATTTTGCTGGTTTCATTTTTATTGTTTTTGCTAATTTTAACTTGCTCATCTATTTGATACACAGTGTGGTTGTTGAGATGTATGATTTCTACCTCACTAGAGATGATTACACAACCATTGGTCATAGAAAGTATTTAAGAAATACAGTACGATAGTTTTGACACTTAACTAGCATTTATGCCTATTCATTATAATTTGCTAATTCATGTGGTCTTGAGGTTGCATTATTGCTTTACATGTTATTCATATGGTTTACAATGTTGGTGAGCAAAAGAGTAGCAAAGATAGGGTTCGTCGTTACATTTAAATCCTAGGATTATGATAGGTGTGGTTTTATTGAATACATTCTGGATTTAGAAATCGATGTTTCTATTTAATATATATTGGTTTATTATGCTATTATGTAGGCAGTTAAGGCAAAAGTGAAAAGTGGATCTTGTGATGAATGAGATAATGCCTAAGTCAATTGGCTACAATATTGCTGATTGCGATTTCATCTTTGCTCCCACATGTTTTCTTAATCATTGGTGGACTTATGTTGTTGAGCCAAAGTCCAATACGTTGTTCATCCTTAATTTCTTGGCCTAGGTGTTCAAGATTGACAAAGAAAAAAAGGATGACAAATTTTGTGGTAAGCTTTCTTTGTTGTATGTATGAGCTATTTGATCATTTTGTGGTGGAATGGTGTGTTCATGTATCGAAATCTAATTGCAGAAGAATTGCTTTCAAGTAATACTCAAGACAATGAAACCACAACATTATATCAAGCTCCCAGAATTGAAAGTCCACTTTTCCCTTATCCCACTACCACGTAACACATAAATATCCAATTAAACTTATGTTATTTTTTAATGTATTTAGTAAAACTTATCTAATTTTTTTATATTTAGCCATAATTGTGGACTTCATGTGATTAGATGCTTACAAGAATGGGACAACACAATAAAGGGTCAATATACCATGGATGAATACACCAAGGTAAGCAAAATTTTAACTCAAAGCAAAGATTACATATATATTGTGTAATCTCATTATTAAGTTCCCAATGTTGTTCAGGCACAATTTTCAGCGGTTTTGGGAGGATTTGATTTGGTGGCTAGAGTATCATCCTAAGAATAAGGTTCATGATGAGGTATATGCTTATATATCAGGAAATGGTCGACAGAAGCGGTCTAGGAGAAGTTGATTTTGTGGTGGGTTTATTGCTTTGCATTTTTTAGTTACCAGTTGCACTGAATACTGTATCCAGTGAAGTTTATTTTATTACCTTTCCCCTCAAGCTTTGAAAGGAAAAGCTGTTAGCATTTTTTGTGGACTTGGTTGAAGTTTAGTATGTTTATTTCATTACCTTTCCCCGCAAACTTGTTCAATGTTGCAGTCACTAGTATTCAAATGGTTTTTAAAGGATGTTAACAAATATGTTGTTTTTACTATGGATGCATTGTATTCAGGAATTCTTACCATTGATTTGTTTCCCAATGTAGTGGGAAAAAGTGTGATCACAGTAAAAAATATGCTGCTGAACATGGGTTACCCATTTTGAAATATGTTTTCCTTCCAGAGACAAAGGGTTTTTGCACATCCTTACAAGAATTTAGGGATTCTCTGAATGAAGGTTATCCTTTCTTTCTTTGTTTCTTGTGTTTCTTCAACTATACAGGTTGGACAATGTCTTTGGAGTGAAGCCTTCAGAAATTCACATCTACGTTAGCTGCATTTGCCCCAACTGCATCCCAGAATCAGAAGACAAGATGTCTTCATGGCTCATGTTCAGATTCCGAGTTAAGGACCAACTTGTTTCAAATTTTTTAGGCTTGGGTTAGTTTCGTGATCAAGTATTGGGAAAGGAGCTGCCTGATGTGAACAATATTTTCAACTTCGTAATGGTTGTTGTGTTAATTGGAATATGCAAGTTCTACATTTTGTCATCTCTCTAGTGTAAAATTCATGTTTCTAAATTGTGTTCATTATCTGGCTTCTGCTTGCTATTTTATTGTACTATGATTTTCTTGTAATAATAATATTATACAACTTGATATTTCATGTAATTGCATCCCCTGTTTTGTGGAAGTGGGAGGATGAAATTATCTCAAACAAGTGCAGGAATGAATGATTTACTAGATGATAATTGAAGAGCAGAGATCATATCTTATACTATATCAATTACTTATTGGCATAGAAGAAAATGTATGAGTGAAATCTTAGAAAAAAATTACATACTTTATTGAAATTTTAATATATTTATGTAAATTTCATTTGTAAAATTGTGCAAAAGAGGCGTAAACAAATTTTTAATCGAAATATTCACAATTTGAAAGAATAGATTAATAGTAATGTAATTACAAATTTGCAATATTAGCTTATTTAATTTTAAAACAACCTCATAAAAATAAGAAATACTACACTAAAAACTTCAGTATTTGTTACTTGGCAACCCAAATTTGTTATTCTTGTTAAAAAATTTTACACCAAACTACCCCAATTTCGTACTCTTGAAATTGTGTTTATTAAACTTTTCATATAATCATATCCAATATTTAACACTCGGCACTATAAATTTACTACTCATGTTTAAATGTTTTACACTTAACAACCCCTATTTTACAAAGAAGAAATTGTGCACTAAATTTATCAGATTCAATATTTAACACTCGGAATCCTGGATTTAGTACTAATGTTGCAAGATTTGACACTGAACGTCTCCAATTTAACACTGATGAAATTATGTTCATCAAATTTTCAAGTGAATAGAACTAGTATTTGACACTTGGAACTCGATTTTACTTCTAACATGTAAAGATTTGACATTGAACTTTCCCAATTTCATGCTACTGAAATTGTGTTCAAATTTTTCATGTGGGCAGATCCAATATTTGACACTCAAAACCTTTGATCCACTACTGAAATTTGAGGATTTGACACTGAACTTTTCCAATTTTATACTGAAGAAATTCTGTGCATCAAATTTTTCATGTGGTCAGATCTAGTATTTGACACTTGGAACCCGGGATTTACTACTAATATTCAAAGATTTGACACTGAACTCTCCCAATTTCATGCTGATAAAATTGTGTTCAAATTTTTCATGTGCTCAAATCCAGTATTTGACATTTAGAATCCTGATTTTACTACTAACATGTGAAGATTTGACATTGAACTTCCTCAATTTCACACTAATGAAAGATCGGATTCAGTATTTGACACTCAGAACCCAAGATTTACTACTTGTGTTCAAATATTTGACATTGAATTTTCCTAATTTTACATTGATGAAATTATGTTCATTAAATTTTTCATATAGTCAGATCCAGTATTTGACACTTGAAACCCTGGATTTACTACTCATGTTCAAAGATTTGACACTAAACATCTGTAATTTCACACTGCTGAAATTGTGCACTAAATTTCATTTTATCAGATCCAGTATTTAACACTCAGGACCCTATTTTTCCTATTGATTTTCAAAGTTTTGACACTGAATTTCCTCAATTTCACACTGATGAAATTGTGTTAATTAAATTTTTCATGTGGCCAGATCCAATATTTGACACTCAAAACCCTATATTTACTACTTATGTTCCAGGATTTGACATTGAACATTTGCAATTTCACACTGTTGAAATTGTGCACTTTCATTTTATCAGATCCAGTACTTAACACTCGGAACCTTATATTTACTACTAATATTCAAAGATTTGACACTGAACTTCCTCAATATCACACTGATGAAATTATGCGCAAATTTTCATGTGATGAGATCTTGTATTTGACACTTAGAACCTTGATTTTACTAAAAACATGCGAATATTTAACACTAAACTTCCCCAATTTCAACTGATGAAATTGTGTTCAAATTGTTCATGTGGTTAGATTCATTATTTGACACTTAGAACTCCTTATTTACTACTTATATGTGAAGAATTGACACTGAACTCCCCTAGTTTCATGCTGCTGAAATTGTGTTCAAATTTTTCATGTGGTCAAATCCAGTATTTGACACCCGAAACTTTGGATTTACTACTTATGTTCAAAGATTTGATACTGAAATTTTCCAATTTCACACTAATGAAATTATGTTCATTACATTTTTCATGTAGTCAGATCCAGTATTTGACACTCGGACCCCTATAGTTATTTCTAAGGTTAATAGATTTGACACTGAACTACCCCAATTTCATACTATTGAAATTATGTTCATCAAATTGCGATCAGATCCAATATTTAACACTCGGAACCCTAGATTTACTGTCTATGTTTGAAAACTTGACATTGAACTTTTGCAATTTCATATTGCTAAAATTGTGTTGATTCAATTTTTCATATGGTTAGATCCAATACTTGACACGATAGTTCATGAATTTACTACTCATGTTTGAATGTTTTACAATGAACTGCCCTAGTTGTAACACTAACCAATTATAATCACAATTTTTTAGTTCATTAGATACAATATTTGACACTTAGATTCCTGAATTTACTACTCATATTCCAAAATTTTACACTAAACATTCTAAATTTCACCTAACGAAAATATGTTCATAAAATTTTTCATATAATCAGATCTAGTATTTAACACTTGACACCCTAAATTTACTATTGATATTCAAAGATTTCACACTAAACTACCCTAATTTCATATTATTGAAACTATGTTCATTAAATTCATGTGATCAATTCCAGATTTAACCCTTTGTACCCTGAATTTATGTAACATTCATAAAATATTAGATAACTAAAAAATGTATAGAGAATCTGTAAAAACGGGCAGACACTGTTTTGCGTGAAATAGGGTAAAAAGATAATTTTTCCTGATTGGATGGAAAAATGAGAAATTACATTTTTACCCCTAAAAATATAGAAATGACGATTTTATCCCTAAGGAAAAAAAAAAGGAAAAGTCGAGGTGGTGGGCGCATGAGAGGATTGAAGAAAAGTTTATAAATTTTGGGGCAAATTACACCTAATAACCTGAAAGTTTTAAAAATTATAAATTTATCCCGGGTCAAGGGCATTTTTGTAAATATGAAAAATTATAGTCAAAATGAATTTCTCAATGAGCTAAGACCATTGGAATATAGTATGGAATTTATTGAGATCAAAATAATATTTATTGGGTAATTATGATTTAATATTAATGTCTTACCCGATAAATGTCAGTCTGGACTGCAGGAAGAAGCAGTATTCATTCAAGAAAAATGTGTGGGTCTTATATTTGAACCAATTGGGATAATTATATTATGGTAATTTTATGATTATAATTAGTATCCCAATAATAGTAAAATATACTGCTAAAGTAGTTTTAATTGTCCAGACCGGTCCAGGATATATCTGGATAAGTAAATAACTAAAATTTTTGGACCAAAATACCCTCCATTTTGTGCTCCACAAGCTGCACATGTCAAAATAGTCATATTTTATTATTTTCATGAAAAAGCTAGAAAAATCAAGTCATTAGGTGGCAAGTTTTCATTGGTTAATGATTTTTATATATACTCCCTCCTTCCTCATGGTTTGGCTGATGAATTAGAAAAGAAAAGAAGGGGAAAAGCTGCAGCAAAGTGATGAAGAAAGAAAGCCACGTGAGGAAGGAGAAAAAAAGGGAAAAAGAGAAGGAAATTCAAGGAAAAAAAATTGGTAAGCTTCTACTTGTAATTTCTATGGTTTCTAGCTTAGATCTTGGGTAGTTTAAGATGGTTTCCTTGAACTTTTCTCCCCTCCTCTTGCTGTTTAGTTTCTGTTTTAATGTGGATTTAGGAAAGCAAGTGGTTTTGTGCCATGACTTAAGGAGAAAGCATGAGATTAAGCAAAAGAAAGCAAGTATAGTATGATTTAAGCAAGTTTTGTGAAAAACCAATTTCTTCCTCTTAAGAACAGATTTTGGTCAGACTAATAAGGTGGGAAGGAGCTGGATTTTCATGTATTTGATGGCAAAAATGAGTTCCCCATGATGAAAAACTTTAAAGACAAGTATTGGCTCAATGATGAGACTTTAGATAAAGAAATTGAGTCTTTAGGGTTTTAATGAGACTTTATGAAGTAGCTACTTGTTCTAGTTGATTGAGCAAGTGTTTAATGATGTTAAGGGACTTGAGGAAGCCTAAGGAGGCTAGTGGAAGCATTAGATTCAAGAGGAAGAGCCAAAGGAATGCTTCAAGGTAGCTAAGTTCCATATTCTTGCTTTATGTTCTTTCATTGTCTTTCTATGATTAAATTGTGTTGCCATATTGAAATTGTGATTTCATTGATTGGTCTTGGCTGTTAAATGAGGGGTTTTATTCCCCGGAATGTCCATTTTCTAAGCCGTTATGCTGCCAAATTTTTTATGACTAATATGGCAATTTATTGTTTAAAGGTGATTGTGTGATTATATGTGATCAAATGTGAGTTTATTTGACATGATTGACATAATTGCATGGAATGTAACTTGCTACTGAGATTGCCCCCAATCTCATCCCCTCAAGTATCCCAAATGATAGGCACAAGCAGTGTCAAGGAGAACAAGGAGCTAAAGAGAATGAAAGGGAGAATGATGCTTGATGATAATTTCAAGCTATGAGTGTATATTTTGAAATTATGTATAAAACCATGTATATGCTTTTAGATCTGTCCCATTGTGCTATTATGTCCTTATGAGCATTTTGAAATGTTTGTCATGGATTTGAAACATGGAATGATCATATGAGCTTGTTATGAAGTCTACTTTGCCATGTTATATTGTTAGAAGTTCATTTTGTAGTAATAAAAGTAAACTCAATACTGTTTGACCGAGACAGGGCAAGTAAGTCAAGTGTTATATATTCTATGAAAGTAGAGAGAACAAGATTTCCAATGAGCTAAAGAACACTTAATTTGGATGTATGCACGATTTATAGTGAAATTTTAAAGTTCAGGATCAAAACTGGACAGTGATGTGAAGGCTGCGAATCTTACTGAATATATTACTTCTCTTTGAAAAGTGATATAAAATCGCACAGAGCTCCAAAAATTCAGTGACTTACATTTATGAAAATATCTATCTTTTGAGATTAATATGCCACTGGTTTGAGTTCAATTGGAGCTGTACAATGAGAGATATACAAGTTTTCCCAAGACTGTTCCAGTAAAAGTGATGTTCTGATCCCTAGTCATTCAAATTGATGTTGTGCTCTGTATAGACCAAATAAATGTATAAGAAAAATACTAAGGTAAGTAGACATATATATCTTTCCAATGGCATATAGAATACATGATTTGGCTCAGTATATAGTTAGATATGAATTTTTAAAGTTACGGCCAAAATCCTGGAAAAGATAGAAATGACCATTTGTACAGTGTAAGTTTGAGTAATAAGCTGTACTAATTGGTCAGGTTAAAGGAAATTTTCATATTTTTATCTTGTATATCATGTTTATAGCTTCATTTATAGACTTGAACCACATTGATACGATTTTTCTGGATTAAGTTATGATTTTTCAAAGTTCATCCAGAAAACTTGAGAACCAAATGAATAGTACCACGCTTTTTTTTATTAAATATTTTGGTTCTACTAATGGTTCAAGCTCTTAATACACTCAATCTGGACATTGTACATACTATGATATATGGAAAATATAGATAAAGGTAAGGTGTTACAATTTACTACTTATGTTCAAATGTTTTACACTAAACTGCCCCAATTTTACATTGAAGAAATTGTGTTCACTAAATTTTAGTTAATCAGATCCAATATTTCACACTTGGAGTCCTAAATTTACTACTAGTCTACGAAGATTTTGCTCTCAACAACCCCTATTTTACAGAAGGTTCAATAAAGCACAGGCAAATATAACTTTTACATATGCTTAATTTTCATTCATATCGCACCCATAGGGCATTGTATCATTATATATATGATGTGATAAATATAGAAAATGAGCTTTCTACCCATATACAGTTATGCCATGTACCCTATAATGCCCTTCAATAAGCCATTTATATTAGAAGTGTTCATATACACAAAAGAACACTATATCAGCTGCATGTACAAAAATAAACTCATACCTATGTACCCTACAATGGTATGTCCTTAGCCCATCTATATTAGGACTATTCATATATACAAAAAGAACACCGTATCAACTACGAGATGCATATACAAAAAATTACCCTCGCCACCTAAGTCATAAAGTCAAGTATAATAACAAAAGATATCCCCAAAATCCATATTGATGTAATACCCATGTGGAACTATATCAACTTGGAGTTGGATTTGTGCATGTCTTCTTGGTATGACCAGTTTGTTGACATCGAGAACAATGATAGGGCTTCTTGTGCTGAAATTGGGACTCAACTTGCTTTTTCCGTGGTCTACCAGGGGGCTTATTTGTCATAGGTGGTCTTAAAAAGGTTTGCTTCATCAAATCAGTTGCTCTCAAGGCATTCAGTTTCGGCTAGTCATATGTCTCAACAAGATTCAAAGTGCCGTTGTAAATCTTCACCTGTAAGCTGAGTAGGAACGATTCATCAACAAAGTTATAAATATTGCCATGCACTTTTTTAATGGCTGCACAAGCGTGAGGACAAGGAATTCCACTAATCTCCCAACCTTTACATGTACATTCTCGTGAGGCTAAATTCACATGAACATGTACAAAACTAGTTCGCACTAATATCATATTTTCTCCATAGTAATCAGCTAGCATAATTTCTCCTCTCAAAACATTCTCCTTTAGCTTCTCCTTAACTTTGGGACCAACTCCATTTTTCCACTTCCCCATAGCTTCCTTAGTTTTAACAAATTTCCTAGCCAACTTGTCTCTATGTTCATTGATTAGTATACAAACAAAATGCCTCCTCTCCTTAACTAGCCATGAATTAAATGATTTGGCCAATTTAGTTGTTATTTGGTCCCACTAAACGCATGGGAACTTGAACATTGACCACTTATCAATATTACTATCACTTTCTACCCATCTTGCTAATTCTGGAGAGATTTTCCATAAATTTCCCATTGCCATGTCAAAATCGCATTCAAGTCTTGCTCTTCCTTCCCCTTCCTTTGCAAACTTTTGTAAACTCAGTGCTAAAATTCTCTTTCATGTGATGAAAACAAAATGCATATTTATCACCTCCAAAGATTGCTTGCACAGCACCAATGATTGCATGATGTCAATTGGACACAATAGCTATTTGCAAAGAACTTGTAATTTCTTTGAGGTTTTGACAAAACCATACCCAATCATCAAATGTTTCACATCCAACAATAGCATATGCTATTGGGAAAAGGTTATTGTCTGCATCATACACGGAAGCTGACTGTTGGATAAGCTGGCTTCCCAAGAGGGGGCGAATTAGGAAGATTAAAGATTTTTCTACAAAACATCAAGAAAGTGAAGAAAGCAAAGCATGATGGTAAAACAGAGTATAAATGAATAAATAGTAAAAGTAGCAGTAGGGAAGAGAAGACTCAGATATTTATCCTGGTTCGGTCTCTCAACTTGACCTACGTCCAGTCCCCAAGTTACCACTTGAGATTTTTCACTATTCTGCAAGAATTCAGTCCTCAGTACAAAGTTGATGCTTTGTTTCTAGAGCTCACACTTTCACTCTTTGCACTCTCACTTAGTGCTTCCCCAATCCCTTGTGATATCTCCTCACAAGAAAATCTTTCTTCCAAATGAAGATAAGATTGTGTACAGTTAATAAACTCTCTCATTCAGAGTGAATATGAAAGTTGGAGTACAAATATTAAAGTTTGAGAGTAAGAAACTTTGAATAGATGATTTGGCAGAGTTTTAGTATATACAAAGTAATTTTTTTGTTACCCACATCTTCAAATGAAGTTCTATTTATAGATTTCTGCCTCAACTATACGTTAGAGACATTACCCAATGGTTATACTGAGAAACTATCCATTCACCAACCATATTTAATGCTTCTGACACTCAAAGTTCAAATTTCAGTTAGTCAACAGACAAATTTCACAGAAACCGAAAGTTACAGCCTTTAACGTTGAACTCTCGAAGTTCTTCTGTCATGAGATAAAATTCAAATTTTCATTTTTAGAAAATGATTCTATGTTGGAAAATATGAATTTTCATGTTCAAAGTTATTCTGTTAAGTGTGAACAGTAATTTCAATTTGCTACAGTGCCTTCGAAATTCGAATCTTGGAACCCCAAAATTCGTCTGTCAGAAGCTGGTTTACTGAGGCACAATAGTTCATGAATTCAAAATTCAAATTTTGAAATGGTAAATTTCGTCTGTTAGAGAGACTTCTTTCAGACTTGCTTCAAAATTCAAATTTATGAATACTGTCATTCGTATGTCAACATTTCATTATAGCAGACTCACAAGCTTTGTTTCTGAAATTCAAATTTTCACATTCAAAGTTTATCTGTCAGTGAGCAATTTTGAAACCCATTCTTAGCTTGATTTCAGATGAACTTTGATATATTCTCAGACAAATTTTTCAATTTTCATAAGTTTCATTTTATCTAAAATTTGAATTTTCAAAGGCCAAAATTCGTCTGTCAGAAAAAGCTATTTTCAGACATGTATCAAAATTTGAATTTCTCAAGTCAAAATTCGTCTGTCAGAGAAACCTCTTTTCAGACTTGTTCATTTTCATCACAAAATTTGAATTTCCAAAGTCAAAGTTCGAATTTTCAAAATGACAGATCAGTATAAACCTTTCAAACTTCATCTGTTGGTGGGTGTTTTTCAAATATTCCATGAATTAACATAGAATCAAGGTTTTAATGTTAATCAAGGTTTTAAAATATCTTTTTAACAATCAAAGTCTTTTATTCAAATTAAAACATTATTAAACATTCTACATCTATCCTTACACTGATTTCTCCAGAATTCCTTCACTTGAAACTTTTTGTGCACCTTTGATATCCTTGTTCCAAGTTCTTGAAGGTTGGTTTGGAGTCATCAAAACACTTGATTCAACATTCTCCTCCTTTTTCATGATGACAAAACAACTTACAAACTAGATTAGTACTTGGGTTTGATTTAACAAGCTTGTTGAATCAAGAGTTTTGATGATTCCAAACCAACATTCAAGAGCTTGGATTGAAGATATCAAAGGAGATCAAAGCTGTCTCAAGTGAAGATTTTCTGAGTTCTTGGTGTTAGATCTTTTGTAGGATCCTTAGTTTTTGTTATGACTGGGTAAAAGATTTTGATTTGAAGAAAAGATGTTTTCAAACTTTGATTTTATGTTAAATCTTTAAATATCTGAAAAACACCCACAAACAGACGAAGGTTGAAAGTTTAAGCTAAACTGTCAAGTTGGAAATTCGAACTTTGCCTTTGGAAATTCGAATTTCGAGCTAAAACTGAATAAGTCTGAAGAGATGGCTCTCTGTCAGACGAATTTTGGTTGTTCAAAATTCGAATTTTCATCTAGTCTGAAAGAGGCCTTTTGGTAACAGACGAACTTCACACTTTCAAAATTCGAATTTCAAGTAAAATGAAGTTTGTAAAAACCAAAGAAATTCGTCTGAAACTATGATAAAGTGCATCTGAAATCAAAATGAAATTGAGTTTGATAAATGCTCTCTGACAGACGAATTTTGAACTTCCAACATTCGAATTTTCATATAAGTCTGAAAGATGCTTCTTTGCAACAGACGAACTTTGAGTCTTCAAAATTCGAATTTCAAACAAAACAAAACTTGAGAAAATGGAAGAAATTCGTCTGAAACTATGTTAAAGTTCACCTGAGATCAAGAGTAATTTAAGTTTCAAAACTGCTCTCTGACAGACGAACTTTGAACATTGAAATTCGAATTTCAGAAGCTAAGTTCTTGAGTCTGTTGAAATGAAACATTGACATACGAATGATAAAAACTTGCAACATTCGAATGATGAAATTAGTCTGAAAAGAGTTTCTTTGACAGACGAATTTTGCCCTTTCAAAATTTGAATTTCGAAGAAAGTAATCTACTGTGCCCCTTTAAACGTTCAATGGACAGACGAATTTTGGGGATCCAAAATTCGAATTTCGAAGGCACTGTAGAAAATTGAAAATACTATTCACACTTAACCGAAAAACTTTCTTCTTGAAAATTCGTATGTCACATTGTGAAAATGTTTTGTAAGTTTCAAAATTCGAATTTCACTTCATGAACAGACGAACTTCGTGCTGTAACGTTGGAAGCTTTAATCTTCAGTTCCTTCGAAATTCGTCTGTTGGCCAACCAAAATTCGAATTTCAGTATGTCAGAAACATTAAATGCGGTTAGTAAACGGATAGTTTTTCAGAGTAACCATTGAATAACTTCCCCAACGGATAGATTTAGTCTCTAACAGATATTTGAGACCTAAATCTATAAATACAACATCATTTGAAGTTGTGGGTAACAAATAAAACTTGTATATACTGAATTTCTGCTGAATCCTCTTCTCAAAAGCTTTTATCCTCTCAACTTCTATACTTGTACTTAAAATTTCATATCTACTCTTTTCAAGAGAGTTATTTCATTGTAATCAATCTACTCTTCATCTGGGAGACAGATTTACTTGTGAGGGGTATTGACAAGGGGATTGGGAAGCACATAGTGAAAGTGCTTGGAGAGTGTGAGAGAGCTCAGAAACAGAGCATACTCATGTAATGTGGCTTTAGCAAGAAGCCCACTGAAATTCTTGCTGTATAGTGGATAAATCTCAAGAAGTGTCTTGGGGACTGGATGTAGGTCAAGAGAATAGACCGAACTAGGATAAATTACTGAGTTCTCTTTTCTTTATCTCTACCTTTCACCTTGCTCTATTTTACGCATTGTTTTCATTATACTGTGATATCTTCACTAACTTCACTTTGTGCAGAAAAATCTCAGACTTCCAATTCACCCCCCTCTTGGGAAGTCAGCCTTGCTAACAAAGCTCCCCCTCAACATATGCATTAAAATCCAAAGGATATCATGATCAAGTAAAGAGATTAAAGAGATTCAAAGATCAATAAGAACAGATCATTGCAACCAAGGAATTCTTTCATTTCATCAAATGTTGCTTTACAAGAGACAATTAATGCAAGATATTACAGAGACACAAAATACAAACAACAGAAACAAAATATAGCACTACAAGGGGACCCAAGCCTAAGTTCTAATTACTTTTTCTTTGACTTGGTCTTGGTCTTCTTGCTATAAGTTTTTCCAGAAGGTTCAGCAGCAGATTTTCCAGACTTTCCAGTTTGCTCACTCTTCTCCCCCTTTTTGGCATCATCAGGAAAGTGAACAAAATCAGCAGGAGGAGGGATCTGAGACACTGGAATAGCTTGAATAGGCACAAGAACAAATGACATTTCTGGATTGAGCTTTGGCAAGGACCCAGAAACTTCAGAACTTGTGTCTTCATCTTCATCATCAGAAATCTCAAGAAGTTTAGAAATTTCTGGCCTTGTAACTGCCAATTGTGCCCTTCTTTCCTCCGAGAAACCATAATATGTAACAGGTAAGGGAGCAGGAGGAGGAAACATTTCTTCAAGCCTTCTTCTCTGAGCTAGCAAGAGAGCATTGTGTTCAATGGCTTCCAAATCAACAAAAGGCATAATGCTTCTTTCTTCATCTAGGGTAGCCTTCATGAATGGCGAAGTGGAGATGGCTGCCACTCATCTTTCTACTTGCTTAGATTCTTGCTGAGACAGGATTGACTCTTGAGCATCTGCTAGAATGGGGTCATGAGAGCTTGAATCCCGAGGGCCTTCTTCTTCCATACCATAGTCCAAGGGAGGACCAGGACTTGGTGTGCTCAATGTACTAGCAACCTCAGTATCATCTACAACATTATCATGTTTAGAAGAGGCTAGCTCAAAGGGACTTGGAGGCTCAGGAGTTGGAGACTTAGCAGGCTCAGAGAATCCTGGCTAAGGTGGAGCTGATGTGGCAGGAATGGCATTCCAAATGTCTTCATATGCATCAGCAACCACCTTCATGTTCTTGACCAACTGGTGGATCTGATCTTATAGTTGAGCAAACTTGGCATTTTGCTCATCCCTGATGCTTAGTATAAGTGTAGACAGGTTGTCATACAACTCAGTGATCTTGGTTGGCTTGGCACGAGAGGAGGGAGTAGATGGAATATGAGCAGGCAGAGATGGAGATGGGACAGGCTGAGAACGCTGAGTTGTAGGTCTTGCAGGAGCCTCAGAGGTTCCTTCTTGGTGTAGGAAGGCATCTTCAACAAAGAAGAGATCTTCAGATTTTCCTGCTCCCTTCCCAATCCATCTTCCTTCATTTCTCTCAATCCCCATTCTTTGTAGCTCCTCTTCCTTGAAAATCTCAGTAGGCTTCCCTTTTCCTTTTTCAAGGTGCTGAATTCTAGCATATTGTAGAATTTTGGAAATGATTGCTACATAGGGGAGTATAGAGTCTTTCCTCTGATCCCTTGCCTTGATCATGCATTGGAGAATGATATGTCCCATATTGATGAGCTTCCCACGCATGATTGCTGCCATTACATGTGCCTCTGCCCTTGTGATCAGATTGAAGCTACCTCCTTTGTTGAAGATAATCCTAGACACTATGTAGTGTAGGATCCTTACTTGAGCACTGAGGTCAGTGGGCTTCAGCAAATTTATGGTTGGCCTATTCTCCTTTCTTCTGAACAAAGTGTTTAGGATTGTGCTCTCCTTGTAGTTCAGAAAGGGGCCACTTTCTTCATCAGCAGTCTCTGCCTCATCCATATACCCAGAAGCAGTGATGTCAATCTTAAGGCCATCTTGCCCCGGGATTTCCAACACTTCATTAAGAGTTTCATCTATGAGTCAGATGGTCCTTGATCTCAGATTGACCTTCCACTTCTTCTTCTTGCTGTTGTATTTCAGGGAGGCATACCATGTCTTAACCACTTCATCATCATACCAGTCCAGTATCTCTGACAGATTCTTATACCTCAGCATCCATATCCCAGCATCAAAACTGTTAGAGACTAAGAAATTTTCCATGTTCACACAATGAGGCTTCATTACATTTTTACTGGAAAACTTGGTCGAGTATTCCTCCTGAATCTGAGGAGTACTTTATAATGGCATTGTTGTGAGTTGGTATTCTCTAGATTCAGTACTGGAGGAGGAAGTGGAAGCAATAGCAGTAGCAGTAGGAACAGGGACCGAAGGCTCTATTTTCTTTGAAGAAGAAGGTCCAGCTTTCTTTGATTCTGCCTTTGGGGTTGTTCTCTGTCATTTAGAGGGAGTTGCCTTGCTTAATTTGGCTTTTCTCTTTGGTTTTTCACCCTCCTTTGAGGCATATTGGGATTTAACTGTTCTCTTTGGTCGTGCCTCTCCTTTTCCAACTTCTGGATTCTTTACTCTTGCTATTTTTTGTGGATGAATGTTTCAGAATGAAGTTGAGAATGGGTTTATAGGAAGCGAAAAGGAGTTTAAATGGTGGAAAATGAAGATTTACGATCAGAATTGAAGAGCATTAAAGAGAGAATTTGAATAGACTCAGAGATGAGATAAGTAGCATTGCGTCTGTTCAGAAGAAAACCATTGGTTTTAACGTGTGTAACCGTCTAACAGACAAATTTTGAGGGGTCAAAATTCAAACTTCAAGCAATTAAAAGTTAAACTGTTTCAGCAAAGCTTACTGATAGACGAGTTTTCTTCTGAAAGTTCGTCTGACAGAGGCTTGGTCTAAGCAGGACAAGATGAACAGACGAACTTTGTTTCAACAAAGTTCAAATTTCAAAGAGCAGGCATTAAGCAACAATCAATGCAACAAACAATAGATGAAATATGCACATAAAAATTCGTCTTTTAAAGGTTCAACAATATGAGCATGTTCCAACAGACGAATTTTGAATCACAAATTTGAATTTCTGTACTTTGTAAAGGTTCTCCAACATGCATATGTTATGAAATGGACATTTGTATAAACATCATGTTGCACAAAGATAACATTGAATATTTTTATTTTCAAAAATTTGAATTTTCAAGGACCAACAGATGAATTTCGAGGGATCACCGAGAATTGTTCCAAGCTGAAGTTTGTTTGTTGGGCATCTAAATTCGAATGTTGAGCATGCTCCCTCGTTCAAAAACATAATTTATTAAGGAAATTCATCTAACACACAACCAAAATACGAATTTCAACTTTAAAAACTTACAGAATGGATCCAGAACTCAGATTTCTTGCTGTCTCTTTCTCCTTTTGACTGTTCCATTCTGATTTGCTCCATTTTTCAAATCTACTGTCATTTAAACTCAAGAGGAGCACCTGCAACTTACATTAAACTTTCTCTGATGCTTAAGTTAGAATTAATTTACTATTAGAAAATCTAAAAATAGAAATTCATAAGGATTTACTTATAATTCATTGGGATTTACCATGCCCAATTCTCTCCTGATTTTGCAGTGTCTATCTTCTGATAGAGGCTTTGCCAAGATGTCAGCAACTTGATCCTCTGTTGGGATGTATTCTACTCTAATTTCTCCTTTTAGAACATGATCTCTTATGAAGTGGTGCCTAACTTCAATATGTTTTGTCCTTGAATGCATGACAGGATTCTTTGTCATATTAATGGCACTTTGGTTGTCACACATTATTGGTATTTCCTTCATCTTAACCTCAAGATCTTCAAGCTGCTATTTCATCCAGATGATTTGGGGACAACAGCTTCCTGCTGCAACATATTCAGCTTCTACCGTGGATAAGGCCACACTGTTTTGCTTTTTGCTAAACCATGAAACTAAGGATCCTCCAAGAAACTGACAAGTTCCACTTGTGCTTTTTCTGTCAATTTTGGATCCTGCAAATTCAGCATCAGTGTATCCTTTGAGATCTTCTCCATTGTCCTTTGGATACCAAAGACCCATCTGTGATGTTCTAATAAGATATCTGAAGATACGCTTCACAACAGTTGCATGGGTTTCCTTGGGACATGACTGGAACCTTGCACACATACAGACATTAAACATGATGTCAGGTCTGCTAGCAGTTAGGTACAGTAGAGATCCAATCATTCTTCTATACTGGGTTATATCAAACATTTTCCCTTTTTCATCCATATCCAGTTTGGTTGTTGTAGCCATAGGTGTTCCCATTGGCTTGGCATTCTCCATCCCAAACTTCTTTAGCAATTCTTTCAGATACTTGGATTGATTGAGAAAGATACTATCATCACACTGCTTGATTTGCAATCCAAGGAAGAAGTTGAGTTCACCCATCATGGACATTTCGAATTCTCCCTGCATTAGCTTAGAAAAATTCTTGCAAAGAGATTCATTAGTAGCACCAAATATAATACCATCAACATAGATTTGAACAATAAGTAAATCTTTATTTTCTTTCTTATTGAATAACGTTGTATCTTCTTTTCCTCTGTTGAACCCCTTTTCAGTTAGAAAATTACTTAATCTTTCATACCATGCTCTGGGAGCTTGCTTTAATCCATAAAGGGCTTTCTTTAGTTTATAAACATGGTTCAGTTTTGTAGAGTTCTCAAAGCCTAGAGGTTGGTCTACATAAACTTCTTCCATGATATATCCATTAAGGAAGGTACTCTTCACATCCATTTGATATAACATAATATTTTTCATGCATGCATGTGCTAATAGAATTCTAATTACTTCTAATCTAGCCACTGGAGCAAAGGTTTCTTCAAAATCAATTCCTTCTTCTTGATTATATCATTTTGTAACCAGTCTAGCTTTATTTCTGATTATTGATCCGGATTCATCAAGTTTATTTCTAAAAACCCATTTAGTGCTAATGATAGGATGATTTTTGGGTCTGGGTACTAAATCCCAAACTTGATTTCTTTCAAACTGTTTTAACTCATCTTGCATAGCGAAAATCTAGTATTCATTAGTTAAGGCCTCTTCAGTACATTTAGGTTCAACTTGGGAAATAAAAGCACAGTTTATCATTTGATCCCTTAACTATTTTCTGGTTTTAACTTTCTCTTGAACATCCCCTATCACTTGATCAACAGGATGATTCCTTTGATATCTCCAAGGTCTAGGGAGTTCTTGAGACATGTCTTCATTATATTCATTCTCAAGGTCTTTCTCCTGAATATCTTCCTCTATGTTAATAGATTCAGAAATTTTTGGAGGTTCAATTTTGCCTTCATCAGAAAAATCTAAATTTTTAAAATTTGAAATAAGATCATCCTTATCAGTGACATGTTTGGAAATAGTTTCATTTTCAATGAATACTACATGTACAAACTCTTCTACTAATTTAGACCTTTTATTAAAAACTCTATATGCCTTACTTCTACTAGAATAGCCAAGAAATATACCTTCATCAAATTTGGCATCAAACTTACCTAGATTCTCCTTTCCATTATTGTGGATGAAGCACTTGCAGCCGAATACATGTAGATGTGAGAGATTTGGCTTTCTTCCTTTGTATAGCTCATAAGGAGTCTTCCTAAGGATTGGTCTAATGTAGGCTCTATTTATGATGTAGCTTGCTGTGTTTACTGCATCAGCCCAAAATACTTAAGAGAGTTCCTTTTCATTCAGCATAGCTCTAGCCATCTCTCCAATTGTTCTATTCTTCCTTTCCACTACTCTATTTTGTTGAGATGTTCTTGGAGCTGAAAAGCTGTGATCAATTCCATGCTCATCACAGTACTCTAGGAGGTATGAATTCTAAAACTCTCCTCCATGATCTGACCTGATAGACACAATAGAAATATATTTCTCATTTTGCACTTTCTTAGCTAAGGTTACAAATGCATCAAACGTATCACTATTAGAGGAAAGAAATAGTGTTCAGGTAAATCTAGAGTAATCATCCACAATTACAAGCACATACAGATTTCCACCAAGGCTTTTTACCCTAGATGGACCAATCAGATCCATATGCAGCAGTTCTAGTGGTCTAGTTGTGGTGACTACATTTTTAGATTTGAAAGAAGATTTGATTTGTTTTCCTTTTAGGCATGCATCACATTCTTTGTCTTTTTCAAAAGTAATTTTTAGTAAGCTAGTGGCTAACTCATTTTTAATTAGTTTTGATAGTTGATTCATGTTAACATGAGCTAATCTTCTACGCCACAACCAACTGTCATTATCCTGGCTAATTAAACAGATAGAATCTAATGGAGGAAGTTCATCAAGATCAATAGTATAGCAGTTACCATCCCTTTGAGCTTTGAGGATTATCTTGTGATCTCTTTTTCTGATGACCAGGCAGAACTTTGAGTCAAATAGTACCCAATTTCCTTTGTCACATGTCTGACTCACACTTAGCAGATTGTGGTTAAGGCCAATTACAAACAGCACCTCTTCAATGGATGTTTCAGGATTTTTCCCCACAATGCCAATGCCAAATATTTTGCCATATTGATCACCTCCAAAGGTCACCTTTCCTCCTTTCTTGTCTCTAAGGGTGATAAACTTCTCCTTATCACCCGTCATGTGACTTGAGCATGCACTGTCCATATACCATTTGTTGCTCCTTTTAGCTCTAAGACAAACCTGCAAAATAAGGTTCATATTTTCTTTTTAGGTATCTAAATTTGCTTGGGTCCTTTTCTGTCAGTAGTCTTTTCCCTAGATACAGATGTACCTTTAGGAACTCACTTAACCTTCCTGTCAAGTCCATTTTTCTTTAAAGTACATGAACTGGAAATATATCCCTTCTTGTTACAGAAGTGACAGGTGGTGAAGGGACTGCTGGATTGAGATGCAGGAAGAAAGTAATACAGATAATATTTTTGTTTTGCATGTCTTGGTTGATTATAGGATTCAATGTGCTGTGAAGTATGCTCTTTCTGTCTATTGCCACTAGCATGCATAAAATGTCTCATATATACATTCTGATTCTTTTTCTTAATCTTTTCTTTGACTGCACATGGATCATAGAAAAATCCAGCCTTTCCCTATGATATTCTTTGACTTCCCATTAAAGCAAAGAACATATCTTTACCTTTAGTAAGCCTAGACATGCTTTTCACTAGATATTCATTGGTTTGCTTTAGTTCAATGCATGATTTACAGCAAGCAAATTCAGCAATAGGTAGAGAAGTAATTTCAGAGATGTTGCATTGTGATTCTAGTTTGTTAATCTTTTTCTTAGCTTGCTTCAATTCTTTAGCAACCTTAACAAACTCATCATGCAGCTCATGAAATGCATCCAGTAATTCAGAATAGGAAGGTTCAAATTCATATACCTCATCTTCTTGATCACTGTTGCATGGGATTTCAGCTTCTTCAAAGGCAAGTGCCATAAGAGAGATGTTGGCAATTTCATCTTCATCATCTTCTTCTTCATCTGAGCTGTTGCCCCATATTGAAGAGATGTAAGCTCTTTTCTTCTTGCCTTTGTCTGTAGCTTTCTTTTCTTTCTCTTGTTTCTTGAGGAATTGTGGACAATCCCATTTGATATGTCCCTGCTTTTTGCACTCATAGTAAGTGACAGGTTCTTTTGCTTCTCTCTTGCTATCTCCAACTGCTCCCTTTTTGAATATTTTCTTGTTCCTCTTCTTATTGTAAAATCTTCCAAATTTTCTTACCATCATAGCTAGAGTTTCTTCATCTAGCTCATCTCTATCGTCAGATTCTTCTTCTTTTTCCACAGTAGCTTTTAGAGCAAGACCTTTCTTCTTTCTATCTTGTCTTGCCTCCTTGAGAGCCTTCATTTTTCTTTCATACTCCTCGAGGCTACCAAAAAGAGCAGTGACAGAGGCCATTAATTCTCCTTTGGCTTCCTCTATTGCTATTACTTTGGGTTACCATTCGAGAGGGAGAGCTCCGAGGATCTTTCTGACCTTTTATGTTTGAGTGTACTCCTTTCCCAGACTCTTTAGTTGATTCACAATAAGGGTGAATCTCTTCTGTAGCTCTTTTATACTCTCTCCTTTGGCCATTCGGAAGCTTTCATATTCACCTATACATGTATTCAGCTTGTTTTCCCTAACTCCAGTTGTTCCTTCATGAGTAATTTGCAAGGTGTCCCACATTTCCTTAGCAGTGGAGCATTGTGAGACCCTGTAGAATTCATCTTGATTTAAAGCACTGACCAATTAATGTTTTGCCTTGAAGTTCAGCAAGACTCTTCTTCTATCTTCCTCATTCCATTCAGCTTCTGGCTTTTCTATGTACTTTCCATCATTCTGCAATACCATTGGAACAAAATCTCCTCTTTGGATAACGAACCAGATGTCCAAGTCAATGGATTGGAGATAAATTTGCATTCTCATCTTCCAGTAGCCATAGTGTTCTCCACTGAAGTCAGGTGGTCTATTTGTGTTGTTTCCCTCTGGTAGTATGCTTTCTCAAAAGTAAGCCATTGTAATTCCCGGGCTGTAAAATCCTTTGATGGGGAATCCGGGCTCTGATACCACTTGTTGGATAAGCTGGCTTCCCAAGAAGGGGGTGAATTGGGAAGATTAAAGATTTTTCTGCAAAACGTCAAGAAAGTGAAGAAAGCAAAGTATGATGGTAAAACAGAGTATAAATGAATAAACAGTAAAAGTAGCAGTAGGAAAGAGAAGACTCAGATATTTATGAGGTTTGGTCTCTCAACTTGACCTATGTCCAGTCCCCAAGTTACCACTTGAGATTTTCCACTGTTCTGCAAGAATTCAGTGGGCATCTTGCAAATGTCTCAGTACAAAGTTGATGCTCTGTTTCTAGAGCTCACACTTTCACTCTTTGCACTCTCACTTAGTGCTTCCCTAATCCCTTGTGATATCCCCTCATAAGAAAATCTTTCTTCCAGATGAAGATAAGATTGTGTACAGCTAATAAACTCTCTCAATCAGAGTGAATATGAAAGTTGGAGTACAAATATTGAAGTTTGAGAGTAAGAGACTTTGAGTAGATGATTTGGCAGAGTTTTAGTATATACAAAGTAATTTTTTTGTTACCCACATCTTCAAATGAAGTTCTATTTATAGATTTCTGTCTCAACTATTTGTTAAAGACAAGATCTAGCCGTTAGAGACGTTACCCAAAGGTTATACTAAGAAACTATCCGCTCACCAATCGCAGTTAATGCTTCTGACACTCAAAGTTCGAATTTCAGTTAGTCAACAGACGAATTTTGCAGAAATAGAAAGTTATAGCCTTTAATGTTGAACTTTCGAAGTTCGTCTGTCATGTGGCAAAATTCAAATTTTCATCTTTAGAAATGATTCTATGTTGGAACATACGAATTTTCATATTCAAAGTTGTTCTGTTAAGTGTGAATAGTAATTTCAATTTGCTACAGTGCCTTTGAAATTTGAATTTTGGAATCCTAAAATTCGTCTGTCAGAAGCTGGTTTACTGAGGCACAATAGTTCATCAATTCAAAATTCAAATTTTGAAAGGATAAAGTTCGTCTGTCAAAGAGACCTCTTTCAGACTTGCTTCAGAATTCGAGTTTATGAATACTGTCATTCGTATGTCAACATTTCATTATAGCAGACTCACAAGCTTTGTTTCTGAAATTCAAATTTTCATGTTCAAAGTTTGTCTGTCAGTGAGCAATTTTGAAACCCATTCTTAGCTTGATTTCAGATGAACTTTGATATATTCTCAGAAGAATTTTTCAATTTTCATAAGTTTCATTTTATCTAAAATTTGAATTTTCAAAGGCCAAAATTCGTCTGTCAGAAAAAGCTATTTTCAGACACGTATCAAAATTTGAATTTCTCAAGTCAAAATTCGTCTATCAGAGAAGCCTCTTTTCAGACTGGTTCATTTTCAATACAAAATTCAAATTTTCAAAGTCAAAGTTCAAATTTTCAAAATGATAGATCAGTATAAACCTTTCAAACTTCGTCTGTTGGTGGGTGTTTTTCAAATATTCCAAGAATTAACATAGAATCAAGGTTTTAAAACATCTTCTCACCAAATCAAAGTCTTTTACTCAAATTAAAACATTACTATACATTCTACATCTATCCTTGCACTAATTTATCCAGAATTCCTTCGCTTGAAACTTTTTGTGCACCTTTGATATCTTTATTCCAAGTTCTTAAATGTTGGTTTGGAGCCATCAAAACACATGATTCAACACTGACAACATAGTTCCTTAGTAAGGACCATTGAGATGGCATCCATACACAAAGATAGTAGGTCAGCCTACTAGTAAGAATCCCTTGATAGAAAAACTATATGCAATGAATAATCTTTCAAATATGTTATTATATGCCACCCACTTGGCTATGGTATCTGGATCAGTTTCCTTCAATCGATTACATAACTAAGGTATTAGGAAATATGATTGTCCTGGCATGCCATGTATTTGCTCCAAAGCTCTCTCTTTGTCCCTCAATGCTTGACAATAAGTTAGTTCTAGTCCATAATCTCTTAATAACTCCTTTCTAATGTCATTGGGAGCTTTGTCAGGACTGTCCTTCACTATATCAATAATAATTGATGATATCAATATGCATCTAAGATTATGAGTAAGTACCAGGCTATCTTGTGTAGAATGAATATGCTCCTTATGGAAAGTCATCACTTGAAGGTAGGAGGACTCCTCATCAAATACATACGCCGTCAGCTTCTAATTGTATCCTTCAACTTTGCAGTTCACTATCATTTTATCAAGGCTATTCTTGTGAATTCATAATTAAACTTGTGGGTAAGGCTATACTTGTATAATGTCTTTCTAAAGGTATTAGCATTAGGAAATATCTGTCCACTTCCCACAATCACATCGTGCCATTTTGAACAATTTAGTTGTGGCAATGATGATGGAACACTTGATATTGCACAAGGTAGAGGGTCAATCTCAAGCATAGAGGGAGAGCCAATGTGTGAATCATCATTTAAAAAGCCCATCGTACATGTTCAATTATCACAAATTCATTACTTTCTTCAAACAATAACACAATGATTATATTTATGCACATGTAAAAATTTACTATTCATGTAAGTCTATTGCTGCCTCTATACTTTGATGACCATTCCCAATGATGTATATGCAAGCAAAATCATCATTTAACTTAATTAGATTTTCTACCCATCTATCATCTATGAGGTCTGAAAATATTGTATTATCAAACTTAAATGTATGCTTCAACTTCGAATCATGAACATCATAATTGATAAATGATGATATTAATATTATCAATTGTTCAAGTGAAGTTTCTTCTTTGATCAAGCTTCCACTTGATTGCCCCCCCTCACAATGCAAAGTGTCATTCAAATCCTTTATCATTTCTCCACCAAAATGAAAATAACAAAATTTCATTTGTCATTCCACCACTGATACATCAACCTTGACTGTTAACACCTTATTTTGTCCGGGCGTTGAATAAAAAAAAATAAAAATAATTAAAGTTCTTTTAAATTAATCCTTTAATGGGATCTTAAAAAAGAAAAAGAAGGAAAAACAACAAAAACATGAAAAGCAAATAAAATAAAATAACAAAAGTATATAAAAAAAACTTAAAAAAAAAAACAACAACCGAAACCCAAAAAATTTAAAAAAAAAAAGAGGGGGAGTAGCTTACAACGTTGGGCTTGAAATGCTGAAGCTCAGCATTTTAAGCCTATAATCACCTGAGCCTTAATTAGGGTTCAGGCACACTAAGGCTCTTGAAGAGCCAAGAGCAGTCTGAGTGAGGAATAGAGGGAGCCACAAGCGAGGCAAAAGCAGAAAGCAGAAAACAGAGGGAGTGAAGATGTGAGAGAAGACCAAAGAGAGGGCAGAAAAAGCTTGAGAATGCAGCAGCATGCAAGCTTGGAAAAGGCAGAGGAAGACTTGCGTAAAGAACAGAGAAACAGGGGGAGCAGGCGGGAGACTCACGAAAAGCAGGATTGAAAAGCAACCACATGCTCAAGATTCCTCTGTCCTTCACTCGTAAAATTACTATAAAATGGATTAGAGGAACACGGTGCAAGGGGAGAGTAACTAAAGGGACTGCGCACAAAGGCGAGGGTGGTCTGAGCAAAGGAACAGGGGAGGCCTAGGGTGAAGCTGTGCAGAAGAAATGAAGGAGCAGATAATTCGGAAAGAAATTTGAAGTTTACTAGGTCGTTTGGGTAAAACAACATTGTGCCTTCAAAGAAGAATTCTTCCAACCAGATCCCACCAATAAGGGTCTATAACACGTAATCGCATAGCCCTGCACCTGAAGATGAAAGCATGGAAGGAAATCAGGAAGTTGAAGTAGGATCAACTATGATCAATGATCAAATATCCACAACGGAAACGCAGATTGCTGAGATGAATGCCATATTAAAGCTGTTGGCTAAGTTTGTGAAGGGTAAAAATACACACAAAACACCAAGTGCTTCGAATCGTGCTCCACCTAATATTGAAGTGGCCTCTGATTCACCAAGGATAATGGAGAAGGAAGGACAACCGGGTTTGGGAGTGGATGCTCATTAGATGAGAAACCCATAAATGTTAGTCTTTAGAAACAGGGTTCTAGAAAGGGGACTGCAAAAGAATTGGAATATCTAGGGGAAGACCCTGTATACACCTTTCAAATCCAAACACTAGTAAGCAAGGATAAAGAATGGAAGGACAAGTTGGGAGAGGTAAAAGAGCAGTTAAAGACTTTACAGGGATTAAACGACTTTGGGTCCTTGGAGTTGAATGAATTATGCCTAACCGCTGAAGTAGTCATACCCAAAAAGTTCAAAGTACCTGATTTTGATAAATATGATGGCAGTGGCAACCTTGTATACCACTTGAAGTCTTATTATATCAAGATGTCGGTCTGGTCTCAAGATGAGAAGTTTTATATCCATATATTCCCTGAGAGCTTAACAAGCCCTACGCTGCAATGGTACATGCAGTTGGATAGGATGAAGATTCAAAGATGGAGTGATCTTACAGATGCTTTTATGAAACAATATAAATTCAATCTCGACATAGTCCCTACCAAGGAACAACTAAAGGCAATGAGTAAGAAGCCCATGGAGACCTTCAAGGAATATGCTCAAAGATAGAGGGTATTAGCTTCATAAGTTAGACCTATCATGGACCTGATGAAATTTGCTCATATTTCATCCACACTCTACCAGAACCTTTTTACCAGTACATGGTAGGTATGTATACTAATGATTTTGCTAATCTATTGAAAGTTGGGGAAAGGATCGACACAAACATGGGAGAAGGGAAGATCCCAACACCCTAAGCAAGAGCCAATGTTTGGAATGCTCAGCATGTTAAGAGGAAGGAAGGGAACGTGAATTATGTTCAAAACATGAAGTCGGTGTTTACAAAACAACCTATCTCTTACCAACTAGGTGGAGGTCATCAAAGGCCATCCCAACCAGGTCCAGGGTATGGCCAAAGAGCCCAAGAAGGAAGGCCACAAAATCTTCCCCACAAAAATAATCGGCCATGGCCTAACTTTGGTATGACAAATGCTGAGTTGTATCATAAACTCTGTGAGGCCCAATTGCTCAGACCAAAGCCCTCTAACTTGATTCATCCCTCATACCTAAATGGTATAACCCTAACGTAATATGTGAATATCATATGGGAGCTCCCAAGTATTCGATCAAAGATTGTGTCACTTTCAAATGAAATGTGTAGAGCTTGATCGACCCTAACCACGTCCAACTTAAGACTAGAGAAAGCTCTACCATCACTTCCAATTCGTTGCCTACTCATCAAGGACAATTAAATGCCATTGATAGGGAAATTAATACTTTTAAGAGCTCTACAGATGCTAGGGTCCCTTTTAGTATTTTATATGCCTATTTGAAAGAAGTGGGGTATGAGCTAGAGATTGTCGAAGAAAATTGCTCAATAGAGGATGAATATGTGGAAACATACTGTGAATATCATCAACACAAAGTAGGTCATGACATTGAGCGGTGCCCTCAGTTTAAAGAGGAGGTGAGGAGAATGATAACCTTGGGGGTCTTCATGTCAAGTAGAACTAAAGCGGGAATTAATATGGTGGAAAAGAGGTCTGTTGAGTTATTTTTCATGGAGCCAACACCTCAAAGAAACCTGGGGCATGTCTCTTTTGTCATTAATAAGCTGCCTCTAAGTTCTCCAGTCCTACCAAGCTCCATGGCCCCTATAGCTTCAAGTCAAAAGCAACCCGTGCTGACTATAAATATACCGGCACCCTTTCCTTACAACGATAACAAGGCAGTCCCATGGCGAAATAGGAGCATCATTGAACGCCCACAAAGTGGCTCAAGAGTGACAGAGAAGAGTCCTCAAGCAGTGTCAAGTATAACTGGCCCTGGGAGAGTCACTCGAAGTGGTAGAGTATATCTTCCATTCGAGATGAAAAAGAAGGGAAAGGAGAAGGAAGGGATGGATGATAATCTTAAAGGGACTGCTCAAGTAGAAATGGTCATGGGAGATGAGGAATTCTTAAAGATTATGAAGCAGAGTGATTACAGTATCGTAGATCAACTCAAAAAAACCCTAGCTCGAATTTTAATACTTACACTAATTCTAAGCTCTGAGACGCACTGCCGAGCCTTATAGAAAGTACTCGATGAAGCATATGTACAACATAAGCATTACCCCAGAAAAGGTAGCAAGTGTGATGAATATCTCAAAGATGGTATCCATAATTTCTTTTTTGGAAGAAGAAATTGTAACGACTGCTACCCATAATGCGAAAGCTTTGCATATCACTTTAAAGTGCGGCAGATATGTTGTTGCTAGGGTGTTGATTAATGGTGGTTCTGCACTCAATGTTATCCCTTTAACGATGCCCAAGTCATTGGATATAGATATGGCGGGAGTTCAAAGTAGTGATATGGTCACTAGGGGGTTTGATGGGTCTCGAACCAAAGTATAGGGTGCTTTACAGTTACCCCTAGAAATAGGGCCTTGTGTGTTTATGGTGGATTTCCTTCTCATGGACATAAATTCCACTTATACAATGCTACTCGGGAGACCATGGATCCATTCAGTGAGTGTGGTACCATCTACTCTCCATCAAAAAGTCAAATTCGTCTGGGAAGGAAAGATAGTTGTGATCAAAGGAGAAGGGGAGATATTGGTGAGCAAGCCTAGCTACCTCTCATACATTGAAGTCGTTGAACAGGAGGACGGCCCAATTTTCCAAGGCCTAGAGATTGAAACTGCTCAAAGTAGTAAGGCAAATATCAACTTCGTTATCACCAAGATCATGGAAAGGAGTGAATTTAAACAGGGTAAAGGACTAGGCACACACCTACAAGGTATTCGTCAGCCTTTATGTTTACCAAGTAACCCTAAGTGTCAGGGCCTGGGGTATGGTCATATTGAAAAGAACTCCAAAGAAAAACCTCCACGTGACAAGAAAAGGGTTGAAAAGCGAGAAATCTCCCACCTTCATGAAACATTCCCCAAGCCAGCTGAAGTTATCAATCAACTAGCTATCTCGATGGTCGCACCTAGTAAAGACAAAATCCCAGACATCAGTGCCAGGATTATGGCTAATGCTTCAGAGGCACCGCTGCCAAATTGGGAGTATGAGGACGTAAATGATGTCGTTGCTTTAGAGTAACTGTTTTGATTATTTCCTTCTTTTAAATATGTGTTTAGGCATCATGTTAGTTTTGTAATCCTATTTGTTTCAAGGCCCTAGGCATCTGAACTATAGTGTCATTCGAAACGTAAATAAAATGCATCCACACAAAAGAGCCCTTTCTTGTCAATCATTTTCTTATTTCACTTTTATTCATCTTGTGTTATTTGATTCTCTTTACCCGATATTCATTCTTGTCAAGGATTTGGCCTCCGTTGAATCCATGTCCGACATGGAAAATGTAAGGTCCTCAATAGACGATTTGCTTGTTACCACTGGTATGCATAACTCTAAGCCTAATGAAGAGGATATCCAGACATTCGCTAAACTACTCAAAGTGGAAAGTGAAGGAATCTCCCCACATGAAGAGACAATAAAGACTATCAATATGGGGACTGAAGAGGATAAGAAAGAACTCAAGATTGTAAACAATCCAAAACGGGAATTGATGATTGAGCTTTTCAAGGAATATTTAGATGCATTTGCTTGGTCTTACAAAGACATGCCTGGTCTGGATCCCAGCATTGCATCCCACAAAAGCAGAAAGCAAAGGGAGTGAAGACATGAGAAGAGAAGACCAGAGAGAGAGCAGAAAAAGCTTGAGAGGTTAGCAGCACGCAAGCTTGGAAAAGGCAGAGGAAGATGTGCGTGAAGAACAAAGAAATAGGCGACGCATGAAAAGCAGGATTGAAAAGCAGCCATGCGCTTGAGATTCCTCTATCCTTCATTTGTAAAATTACTATAAAATGGATTAGAGGAACACGATGCAAGGGGAGAACAACCAAAGGGACCGAGCACAAAGGCAAGGGTGGTCTAAGCAAAGGAACAGGGGAGGGCAAGGGCGAAGCCATGCGGAAAAGATGAAGGATCAAACGATCCAGGAAGAAATTTGAAGTTTATTGGGTCATTTGGGTTAGTAGCATGTTGTGATTTTTTCTCTTTTGCTATGGGTTTACTATCTCTGTTTGTTCCCCACATTCTGCTTTGTTGCTGTTATCATGATTTTACAAATTCTAATATTTAATTTGTTTAAATTAACTAGATCTTAGATCTCGTTTCTAGGTGCTTGGTTCCTGAGAATTTTGGTTAGGCCTACTTGTTTCTTAGAATCTCGATTTGTTCCCTTGTTGAGTAGTGATTTGTTTTGGTTCATTTATCGCATAATTAAGCCTATGTGTCACAACGCTTGGTCATGTATCCTTAACTCTATAATCAACTAAAAAGTGATATGTTCAGGGTCTTGGTTGTTTATTATACTATGGGAGTTGAATTCTAGCATTATGGTTTAACTCAGAAGTGGAAAATTGGCCTAAGGTCCTTTGCCACAGATTTGATTTAAGAGGCTTTAGCCCCTGTAAGTGTTATGAGAATGACTAAGGTGTCGATGGTTGTTGATTTAGATGCATGGGTGAAAGTCTTTGTATTAAATGGAGACTGAATTATCTCAGTTGCACTTTGTGAGTCTTTATGGTTCTCTTTCTATCTGAAAATGGCATCCTAACTGGTACATATGAGAAACGTTTGACTGATATTTGACAAATGTTTTAAGAGAGACTAGTCTAATTGAAATTTGGGTTTTGTCTCCATAAATTTGCTTCCCTGTGATCTTTGGACATGGGTATTTCTATTTGATGCTGTCTTAGCATTCTTGAGTTCATTTAAATGAATAAACATGCTGTAGGTGGATTGATATAATGCTTTACACAATTTTTTTGCTTTAGGCTCCACTTTTATTTGAATTAGATTAGTAACAAAGAACGATTAAAAGATCCAATGGCCAATCCCTTCAAGAATCACTTTTTTCTGGAAAATATGTACGTGTGTATACTAAATAAACAATGATCAGAAAAGAGTTTGATCCGATTAGCAAATAATCATGCCACGTGTGGTTCAAGAACCCACGTAAGCACCTGAATTAACTGTGCTGCCGCATGAGACTGCGAGTCCATGTAGGCATGTGAGTTAGATGTGTGGTTTGTAATTGTAAAAATGAATAACTTTTTGTTTTATGAACTTCACGACAATATTTTCTTAAATAAAAATTTTTTTTCAAACCTTTTTATAATTACCCAAATCATTATACCCCAGAGATTTTAGAATTTTTGCAGGTATTTTGGTTAAATGTTGTTACGTGAAACTACGAGTCCATGCATATACATCAATTGGTTAGGTAATTAATTTTTAAATAATAACTTTATATATATATGTAGTTCTAGTTTTAAAACCAGAGTGTATTTCAAAATATTTGTAAGCTTAGTTAAAAGTAATAATAATACAATTACAAAGAAATATTGACTAAATAATTATTTATAAAATAGTCTCAAGGCAAAATATAATAATGTGATGTTTTCAAATGCCTCATACCAAATAGAAATAGTTTGTAATAGCTTGTTTTAAGAAGAAATGGGTAATAATATTATTTTGAATAAAGAAATGAGTGGCTTAATAATTACACCACGTGAGTTTTTGGAACCCACGCAAGTATCTAATTTACTGAGTTGTTGTGTGAGATTATGAATCCATGTAGATATATCAGTTAAATAACTTTCTTTTTGAGAAAATAATTATATTTCATAAAAAATAAACTATGGTGATATAACAAGTTTTTTTCCAATTTTATTTTAAATATATAATAAAACCTTTATGCTACGAGGTTTAGAACTTCCATAGGTGATTAAGGAATCGATTTATTGGGCATGGCTGCAAGTCTGCAACAGATAGATTTGTTTTCTTTTTAAAAGAAAAACTTTCAAAAGTATACAAAAAATGTGATAGTTTTTCAAAAGTCAAAAATTAAATAAAAGAATTTTCAAAAATTAAAGAAAAATAAAAAATATTTTCAAACAAAATAAAATAAAAGTAAATAAGTAGAATTAAATTATCTTTTACAAATTAAAATACACCAACTTAATCTCAGAAAATTATTTTGTTTGCAAAAAAGTAAATTATTCTCAGTTAGTTTTCTCTGATTATAAAAATTATAATAAAAAATACCCACCAACATACACGCATTTTTAGCCCGAACTATGTGGACTTTGATCCTTATTGCAGGGTACGTAGGCCCCATGCTCTAATCCTGGGTCAAGTCTGCCTTTATAAATAAATAAATATCTTTTTTCAAATTTGTTTTCCTAATTTATTTCTTTTCTTAAGTTTCCTTAATTTAATAAATATTTTCCAAATTTCCCAAATTTTCTTAATTTTTGTTTTCTCTACCCTTATTCTTGCATGTGAATGATAAAAGGAAAACCAAAATACTTTTAAAGTCGTATTACACAAACACAATTAACATAAGATAACCGTTCCTATGAATGGGTATCATGGGGTGCCTAACACCTTCCCCACACATAATTGACTCCTGAACCCAACTCTAATTACGTAGACCATCTTTTTCCTCCTTAAATCGGTTTCCCAAGATTTTTCCTTAAAATTTTGGTGGTGACTCCTCACAAGTCGGTTTTCGTCAGGAAATCCGATTTGTCGATTTGTCTCTTTTTCCCTTCGTGGCATTTTTTCAGGTGTGACAGCTTGATGACTCTAGCTGTCACACCCATCACCAACAAAAACACAGACTCAACCCTGTATTCCTCGAGTAGTGAACATACCTCATTCATGGATTTAATCCTGTATTCTCAGCCTACTAATTAAAACTTTAAACTTAAAAATACAAATTACCCATTGAAGTCTCTTTGATCTCTTCCTCCTTCGATGGTTTGTGTCCTCTGTTCGTATCCGAGTGCTTCTCAGTCTTTCAAAATTTCACCTCAATGTTCCTAAGATTTTTTTTTGTCCCCCTATGGATTTGTTCTCTGATCCCTTTTATAGCAGTTTCACAAGTGAAGTTGAGGCCTCCTTGGCGTGTGACTACTTTTTGCGGCCTCCTGATGCTGCTTTCTGCGCCATCAGCCTGTTTCTCTATTCCTATTGCTTGCCACCATGCCACATTCGCCTTCCTCTGCTCTGCTACAGCAAGTACAGAGTAGTGTGGATCTTACTCTTTTGCTCGTGTTTTTAGCTTTTCTGGCTCCCATGTCTGAGCCTCTCACATGAGCTTCCTCTACTTTTCTTTTCATCCTCTTCGTTAGTCAACATTGTTTGGAAGAGGCAAAACTCAAAGGAAAAGAAAATGGAAGCATAAGGTTGTCAACTTACCTATTCTTTCTCTATATTGTTATGTAATATTCAACAGATTTGATAATATGCCTAGTGTTTGTAAAGATTTTTGTGATAAATTGCTATTATTGGCTAAGTTGTTTGAGAGGTTTTATGACCATGGGTTGTCCAAAATACAAAATGAAACTACCAAAATTTTTACAAAACGTCAAGGCATAAATGTTTTCTAATGATTGAATGATGTTTCCATGATAATTGGGGAATAGCCATCCCACTTAATAATATTATAGTGTATACCCCATAATCCATGGAAAGAAATAACCATCTCACCCATTAATATATATATATATATATTATACTATATCTCATATGACTCATGGTGAGGAATAGCCATCTCACCTCATTATAATATTGTATAGTATCTCATAAATACTTAAACTATAAATTAATGAAGTAAATACAAGAACCAAGGAAATAGATGTTTGTTTTGAAAAAATAAGTCAATTTAAAATTAAGATGATTTGAAATTTAAATGTTATAGAAATGAATAAAATATAATTCTTGGAACAAAATAATTGGAATTAATTTGAAAATAAAAAAGGAGAAAATATATTGTTAAAAATATAGTTGCAATGGTATAAAAATAATAATGGTAATTGTAGTTGTGGAAGTAATAATAACTATATTAGCAATATTGATAATAATATTGATAGATGTGGCCACCACCATCAACACCATCATCACAATCATAATATGCCCTTTAAATTCAAGAAACTATAAGTAAATCACCATATGCCTTTTAAATTCAAGAAACTATGTGAAAATCAAAAACAGGGGAAAAAAGGACTATGGTAAGTTTAAACTCAAAGAACCTTATTATTTAGAAACTTAAAAAGAAAAGGAAGGAAAACCATTTAGATTTGCTTCCCAAGCATGATAGAGTAAATCAAGAAAAAAAAAACAATGTTTGAGTCTAGAGGACTTAGCGTGGATGCCAATAAATTGTGCCACCTTTCTATTTACACACTCACTAGTTGGGACTATCACAACTCTTACTTAGACCCATTTCCCATGTTTTATACTTCATTTAAATCCGCTAATGTATGATCAGAGACTTGATTATACAAAATAACCCAAATAAATTTTTCTCATTCTCGAGTATTATTCCTTGAGATAATTTCATTTACATGACAAATTTTGAAAACTTATAACTAAATATAAAAAAAAATCATCTTGAGTTGATTCAAGTCTCCAAAAATATGTCAAAAGGTTCTCTACATGGAAAAAATATTGAAAAGGCAAATACTTAACTAATTCGTACAACAAATTCATAGAAACTTTACTATAGCAATGGTAAATTTTAAAGTTCACTGAAAATGTCCTCAACTTTGAAAATGCACCATAAATCATACACAACTCCAAATTGAGTGATCTTAGTGTCTATGAAAAGAATTTTTGTCTAGTTTACAACCGTATAAAACATTCAAAATTAAACAACAAAAAGTTTGTACAGTACACATGTTCTTCAGCAACAGTCACAATGGTCATTTACATCCTTTAACTTTACAAAAAACATATTAATATTTACATACATGGCCATTTCTTGTCTCAACTTTACATGTTTCATTACATTGGACCTAAAAGGACATAATCACATGCAAGTATAGTCCCAAAATCTTACACATCATTTTTCCAAGATATTCCAAACAAAATACCAAGTAAAGCAAGTTCACATTAATTAACAACTTCCTTCTCCTTTCGTTTTGCCTCCTGGGAGGCCTTACCATAACTTGGACCTAGACAATTTGAGCATTTGGAAAGGGTTGAAATTCAAAAAATTTCAGTAGCAACTACCATATATGGCCATATATCATCATACATTACAAACTTTCATGAAAAATGCATTAAACTTTCATTTAAAGTCAATTGTGTACAAATAATTTCTAAAATTTTAGGCAGCATCTCTCCTTAAAATTTGGACATTTCTACAATCAAATACCCTACAAACAACATAGCGAATCAATCCAATCTATCACAAAACATCATTTCAATCAACAAATGCATCAATTAAGCATAATGGCAACAATAACAATATATATGCATAGTAGGGTTAGTTAACTACCTTCAAACTTTCCAATGAACTCAAGACTTTGTGGACACTTCTTTTAGCCTTCTAACCCTCTTTTGGATCCTATTGTATTATAAAACAATGACATTAGTCACTAATTCTATGATTTCAACTACAAAATGTACTTAGAAAACCTTAAAATTCCATTTGATTAACATTTGAGAATTTCTTGTATAACACACTTGCTCTAATAATCTATTTTAGACCCAAGAAATCCATTTTCAAGGAAAAATCATGAAATTTCCTTCATTTTCAAACCCTAAATAAGCAGAAAATTTTAAAAAAATGTAGAAAAATAACTATCCGATCAATTTGCAATCAAATATCATATTCTTGCACCTTGTGGTCTATACTTCACTTTTCATAGATTGGTTTCTTCATGGAAAACTTTATCTCTCTAGTCAAAATTTTAGCAAGAAAATAAAGGAAAAATAGCCATCAAAATGCTTTAAAATTGCTAGAGAGCACAAGAAAAATACCTTGAAGTTTTATGACCAAACTTGTAATTTTCTCTTCTCCTTTTTGCTCTCAATAGGTCACGACTTCCTCCCTCTTTTCTCATTGGTTCAAACGCATTTAAGAAGTGAAGTAGAAGAAGTTTGATTTAATGATAATTATATAATATAGTTAAATAATTTACCTTTCTTTTTTACTTTTAGTTACTTTTCTTTTTAAGAAAACTTTTTGGAAATTCCCTTGGTGTCCTAACAAGCTCCCTACATGTCTTATTCTTGACCAAAAATTTTTTCAATAATTTTAATGGACCAATATACATTTTATCGATTAAATTTACCAATATCGATTAAATATTTTTGTCGAAATTGTCATTAAATTGATATAGGATTATCCAATAATTACTTTTGGTCTAAGCTCATTATTTTGACCCAAAATATATTTTAGCAAAACTCACTAATTTTTCTTGAATTAATACTGCATCTTTATACAGTCTAAATTGACTTTTATTAGGTAAAATATTAATATTAACCCTAATTACCCAATAAATATTATTTTGACCTTAATAAATTATGTACTATATTCCATTAGGCTTAACTTATTGAACGCTTCATTTTAACTATAATTTTTTATATTTACAAAAATTCTTATGATTTGAAGTAAATTTATAATTTTTAGAATTTTCAGATTTTAGGTGTAATTTTTCTCAAACTTTTATATCACTTCTTCTCACACGTTGATTTCCTCTCACTGAGATTAAAATAAAACAAAATCTTATTTCTAGGGGCATAATTATATTAACTCATACTTCTTAGGGACCATTTTGCAAAGAATTTTTTTCTTTTCTATAGCAAAACTATAATTTTTCCTTTTTCAGTTCTAATCCAGAAACTTGTCATTTTTGCTCTTTTCTGCTTATTTCTATACCTCTCTCTTTTATGAGATTTTAGACATATTTTTATATATCATTATTTTTTATCATTCTATACTATTTAATATCCAATAAAATTTAGAATATTACAAAGACCAATATTGGAGAACTCTTCAGTACCATCTAGAACCAACCACCAACTAATGGAGTCTCACCGGTGTCACCTCATGGAGCAAAGCGTCGAAATTTGAAGAAATGATCATAATACACTGGTTCTTGTATTTACTTCATTGATTTATAGTTTAAGTATTTATAAGATACTATACAATATTATAATGAGGTGAGATGGCTATTCCTCACCATGAGTTATATGAGATATAGTATAATATATATATATATATATTAATGGGTGAGACAGTTATTTCTCTCCATGGATTATGGGGTATACACTATAATATTATTAAGTGGGATGGCTATTCCCCAATATAAACTGAGATGTGGACTAATGGAGGTTGTAAGGCATTTGATATGGTAGTATTTAGTACTCATTAATGTACTTGGTTATTTGTTGACTAATGAAATATTATGTGATAGGTTAATTACTTTCTGGTTGGAAATGTATGGGATGTGAATGTTTCATGTAATTGGATGTAGTCACTCTAGTAAAATTGACTGTGAAAAGCTTTTATGTGTCATTTGCTTTTGTAATACCTTACTCTTATCTATATTTTCCATATATCATAGTATGTACAATGTCCAAATTGACTGTATTAAGAGCTTGAACCATTAGTAGAACCAAAATATTTAATTAAAAAAAAGTGGTACTATTCATTTGGTTCTCAAGTTTTCTGGATGAACTTTGAAAAATCATAACTAAATCCAGAAAAATTGTATCAATGTGGTTCAAGTCTCTAAATGAAGCTAGAAACATGATATACAAGATAAAAATATGAAAAAAAATTTTAACCTGACCAATTAGTACATTTTATTACTCAAACTTGCACTATACAAATGATCATTTCTCTCTTTTCCAGGATTTTGGCCATAATTTTTAAAAATTCATATCTAACTCCACACTGAGTCAAATCATGTATTCTATATGCCATTGGAAAGATATATATATATATCTACTTACCATCATATTTTTCTTATACATTTATTTAGTCTAGACAGGGCATGATTTCAACTTAAATTACTAAGGGTCAAAGCATCACTTGTATTGGAACAGTCTTGGGAAAACTTGTATATCTCTCATTGTACAGCTCCAATTGAATTCAAACAGTGGCATATTGAACTCAAAACACAGATCGTTTCAAAAATGTAAATCAATGAATTTTTGGAGCTCTGTACAATTTTATATCTCCTTTTAAAATAAGTGGTACTAACAGTGAAATTCGTAACTTTTACTTTACTGTCCAGTTTTGACCCTTAACTTCAAAAATATATTATAAATTGTACACATATCCAAATTCAGTGTTCTTTAGCTCATTGGAAAGCTTGTTCTCTCTACTTTGAGAGCATATATAACACTTGACTTATTTTCCCTGTCTCGGTCAAACAGTGTTAACTTTACTTTTATTACTATAAAATGAACTTCTAACAATATAACATGGCAAAGTAGACTTCATAACAAGCTCACATGATCATTCCATGTTTTAAATTCATGCCAAACATTTCATAATGCTCATAAGGACATAATATCACAATGGCACAGATCTAAAAGCATATACATGGTTTTATGCATAATCTCAAAATATACACTTATAGCTTGAAAACACCATCAAGCATCATTCTTTTCTTCATTCTTCTTGCCTTTTCTTTGGACTCCTTTGCCATAACCTGTGCTTATCATTTGGGATACTTGAGGGGATGAGATTGGGGCAATCTCAGTAGCAAGTTACATTCCATACAATTATGTCAATCATGTCAAATAAACTCACATTTGATCACATATAATCACATCAATCACTTTTAAACAATAAATTGCCATATTAGTCATAAAAAAATTCGGTAGCATAACGGCTTAGAAAATGAACATCCCGAGGAATAAAACCCCTCATTTAATAGCCAAGACCAATCAAATAAATCACAATTGTAATATGGCAACACAATTTAATCATAGAAAGACAATGAAAGAACATAAAGCAAGAATATGAAACTTAGCTACCTTGAAGCATTCCTTTGGCTCTTCCTCTTGAATCTAATGCTTCCACTAGCCCCCTTAGGCTTCCTCAAGTCCCTTAACATCATTATACACTTGCTCAATCAACTAGAATAACTAGCTACTTTATAAAGTCTCATTTAAAACCCTAAAGACTCAATTTCTTTATCTAAAGCCTAATCTTTGAGTCAATGCTTGTCTTTAAGGTTTTTCATCATGGGGAACTCATTTTTGCCATCAAATACATGAAAATCCAGCTCCTTCCCACCTTATTAGTCTGACCAAAATCTGCTCTTAAGGGGAAGAAATTGGTTTTTCACAAAAACTTACTTTAAAACACACCTAGTTTACTTTTCTTGAAAAATCTCATGCTTTCTTGTAAATTTATGGCTTAAAAACTCCTTCCCTCTTATTATCATGCTTAGGCCAAGATTAGAACAGCAAAGGGAGAAGGAGAAGATTGAAGAAAACTAACTCAAACTACTTAAAAACTATGCTAGGATATTTACAAATTGAAAGGAACTTACTTACCAATTTATTTGGAATTTTCTTCTCCTTTTTCTCCTCTTTTTCCTTCACCTTCACGTGCTGCTCTCTCCCTCTCAAAATGGCAGACCACTCTTCCTCATTTCCTTGCTAATTGATCGGCCAAAACATAAACCAAAGGGGAGGATTTATAAAATTTTCCAACCAATAGAATTTTGCCACCTAATGTCTTGATTTTTCCTGCTTTTTCATGAAAAATAATAAACTATGGCTAATTTGACATGTGCAGCTTGTGGAGCACGAAATGGGGAGGATTTTGGTCTAAAAGTTTCAAGTATTTACTTATCCAGATATATTTTGAACCGGTCTGGACAAATAAAGCTACTTTAGCAGTATATTTTACTATTATTGGAACACCTGTTTTAACTAAATTGGGATATAAAATTACCATAATATACTTATCCCAATTGGTCCAAATATAAGACCCATACATTTTTCTTGAATGAATACTATTTCTTCCTGCAGTCCAGATTGACATTTATTGGGTAAGATATTAATATTAAATCATAATTACCCAATAAATATTATTTTGATCTTAATAAATTCCATATTATATTTCATTGGTCTTAGCTCATTGAGAGCTTCATTTTGACTATAATTTTTCATATTTACAAAAATGCACTTGGCTCGGGACATATTTATAATTTTTAAAACTTTCAGGTTATTAGGTGTAATTTACTCCAAAATTTATAAACTTTTCTCCAAGACGTCCACCGCCTTACCTTTTTTTTTTCTTAGGGACAAAATTATCATTTCCATAATTCTTAGGGATAAAAATATAATTTCTTATTTTTTCATCCAATCAGGAAAAATGACCTCTTTATCTTATTTCACACAAAATAATATCTGCCCGTTTTTACAAATTCTCTATGCATTTTTAGCTATCTAATATTTTAGGGATGTTACAGCTTTCCTTCTGTACAGTTTGTTATTTATGTCCTCACTGAGTTAGTGGTAAACTAACCCCTCTTTTTTTATACATTTTCCAAATTAGCAGCTAACTAAATAAGATTCTCTAATAGAGCTAGGCTTTTTAGAAGCATTAGGTAGGGTATTGCCAATCAAATGATTATGTAAGATCCACCGGTGTCATGACTACTATAGCAGTATAGATGTTAGAGTCATGTTGGTTTCAAAATAGTCTTTGTCTAATTGTCGAGTTTCTTTTCTTCTTGTTTATTGCTTGAATTGAGGATTGAATGAATTGTGAATTGTGAATTGTGACAAACTATTGGAACTAGTTTTGTATTTCCCTTTTAGTCTTCTTTAAAATTGTTAGTGTTTGGGAGTTGCTCTCTTAGGCTTGCTAGGATAGGTAGATTTGTATAACACCTTACTTTTAACCTCATATTCTATGTATTAGACTATATTAGAGGTCATTTATACTTATTTAGGAGCTTGAATCACAAAAAAGTGCAAAACAGAATTTTCAAAAAATTTTGGGAATTGTTCATATGGTATTTTCTATTTCACTTATCGAACTTTGAAAATTCATAACTAATTCTATAAAAATCATATGCATGTGATTTAATAAAAATAACTTGAAATTTTCTCTACATGGGAAAAATAAGGAACATAACTTTAATCATGCCAATTGATACATTATTTTGTATGAAATATACTATTCAAATAGTCATTTTATACCCTTCTCATAGTCGTGCAAGACTGTAGCCCATGTGCAGCAATTACATATAAAATTGTTTTACCAAAACTTCCTCAAGAAGGTTTTGTGGACACTAATTATGTAATTTTTGCTTCCTTCACTTATGATCCCTCATCCTGCCAACTTGCACACTAGAGAAAGAGAAAAAGAGAACTCTGAAACATTAAGTGAAGGGAGAGAGAACACAAAGAATAAGAGGGAAGAAGAAAATAGAGGAAAAAAAATTCAAAGAAAAGGTAAGAAATTCCTCTCTTGCTCCTTTATGAATTTTAATTCAAGTTATGATAGTTTTAAGTAGTTTGGCTAAGTTTTCTCCTCCTTCCTCTAAGTCTAGATTTTGTGTAAGGTATAGGAAGAGAGGAAAAGTGTTTTTCTGGCATGAAAATCAATAGAAAGTATGAGAAATTGCAAGAAAAAGAAGACTGAATAAGCCTAGGACTAATATTATGAAAAATCACTCCTTTCCTGGGAGTCCTATTTTCGGCCAGAATAAAAGTCCATGAGGGAGTGGTAATTTCATGTTTTATGCCAAAGATGAACTCCCCATGGTTCAAAATCTTAAGAACAAGTATTTGTTCAAAGAGAAACCAAAAGGAAATTAAAATGAAATTTCAAGGGCTTGTGAGTACTTTGTGATTTAACTTCAAGAATGAGTAGCTTGTGTGCTCTAATGATGATGTATTTAGGTAAGGAAGCTTAGGGAAGTGTTTTGAAGAGGCAAAACTCAAAGGAAAAGAAAATGGAAGCATAAGGTTGTCAACTTACCTATTCTTACTCTATATTGTTATGTAATATTCAACAGATTTGATGATATGCCTAGTGTTTGTAATGATTTTTGTGATAAATTGCTATTATTGGCTGAGTTGTTTGAAAGGTTTTGTGACCTTGGGTTGTCCAAAATACAAAATGAAACTCCACTGAAATTTTTACAAAATGTCAAGGCATAAATGTTTTCTAATGATTGAATGATGTTTCCATGATATTTTCTTAGTATTATGCGATAATATGGTTGCATGAACGGTGGTTGCTACTAAGATTCTTTAAATCTCATTCCTTCAAAATGATCATTATGCTAGGGCAAAGTAATACAGGGAGTCTAAGAGGAGCCAAAGAAGAGAAGGAAGACATGGATGAATAATTTGATTATGCAAGCTTTGATGTTAAGCTTTGATAACATGTATAAATTTACATGTAATAGCTAAACCCTATTTGATACCATGTTTATGGTTCTTTAAGTCCCCTTATGATGTTATGAATGGATTTGGAACCATGAATGATTATGTATGTATGTTAAGGGTTTTTTTTTTTTGCAAAGTATATGAATGAAAAATGTTATTCCAACCCTTAGTGAGTGGGCGAGTTACTGTTTGAACCAAACAGGGGATGATGTATGAATGTTATATATGCTCATAAGGTAGATAGAATAAGTTTTCCAAATAGCTAAAGAACACTTATTTTGGATAAGTAACCAATTTATGATGAATTTATAAATTTAGGGGTCAAAAACTGGATAGGAATGTAAAACTTAGATTTTTACTGGAAGTACCATTCACTTTAAAAGATAGTATAAAATGAGTAGAGCTCCAAAAATTCATTGGCTTATGTATATAAAAGATTTAAGTTTTAAGTTTAAGATGCCACTAATTTGGAAGTAATTGGAGTAATATAATGAGAGCTATATGATTTTTTCTAAAACTATTCCAGTAAAAGTTAAGTTCAGGGCCTTAATGATTTAAGTTAATAATATGAAATATTCTAGCAGAATAAATGTATATAAAAATTATGTCTAGAAAGTAGACAGGTAGAGCTTCCAAATAACACAAAGAATACATGATTTGGCTCAGGGAATAATGAGATATGAATTTTTATAATTAAGGTCAAAATCCTAAGAAGGTGAAAAATGACCAAATGTATAGTAAATTTTAAGGAATAACCTGTACGAATTGGCCTAGTGAATGACCTGATTCATTTTTTCCCATGTAGAGGATTTTTTAGCTACTTGAATCACCTTCATATGATTTTTATAGATTTAGTTACGAATTTTCAAATTTTGGCTAGTAAAGTGAAAAACACCATATAAACAATAACCAAATTAATTAAAACTTCTGTTTTACAAAATTAAGTTATTCAAGTTTTTAATCAAGTATAAATGGACTTAAATGAAGTCTAATACATGGGAAATGAAGCTAAAAGTAAGGTGTTACATCAATCACTTCCAAATTAGTGGTATCTTAAACTCAGGTCATAGATCTTTCCAAGCATGCAGACCACTAAATTTTTGGAGCTCTATATGATTTTATACTGCCTTTTGAAATAATCAGTACCTATAGTGAAAGTTTCAGTTTTTCCTACATTATCCAGTTGTGATCCTTAACTTTAGAAATTCATTATAAATCATGTACTTAACCAAATTGAGTAATCATTAACTCTTTGAAAAACTTATTCCATCTACTTTTAAAGCATATATACTAATTGTGCATCATGCCCAGCCTCATGTGAATAGTACCTACTTTTTTATCAAGATGTTCAAAACAAATATTTCCATTCACAACTTGGCAAAGTGAATTTCATAACATGGTTACATCATCATTCATTGTTCCAAATCCATACATAACATTTCATAATGCTTCAATGAACATATTAGCATAGAGATACAAACCTTATGGCCTATACATGATTATACATAATATCTCAAAATACAATATCATAGCTTGAATCATTAAGTCAAGTATTAGTTCCCTTTTCTTGCCCCATAGCTTCATTGTCTCCATTGTCATTGCTTATGTAATATCATGAAATTTCTCTTAAATGTTTAAGACTTAATATTTTAAAATTTATAAAAAATTTGTAAAAATGGATATACACTATTTTGCATAATATAAAGCAAAGAGGTCAATTATCTTGGTCAGAAGGAAAAATGAAAAAGTGACCATTTTACCCCTTAAAAAAAGAAAGAGAAAAGAAGAAGATGGAAAAGAAAAAAAGATGGGAAGAACGAAGAAAGCCAAGCAAATTTTATGAATTTTGGGAAAAATTATACCTAATGACCCGGAAGTTTTAAAAATTATAGATTTGTCTTGGATCAAGGACATTTTTGTAAATATAAAAAATTATAGTCAAAATGAAGCTCTCAATGATCTAAGACCAATGGAATATAGTATGAAATTTATTAAGATCAAAATAATATTTATTGGGTAATTATGATTTAATATTAATGTCTTACCTAATAAATGTCAGTCTGAACTGCAGGAAGAAGCAGTATTCATTCAAGAAAAATGTGTGGGTCTTATATTTGGACCAATTGGGATAAGTTTATTATGGTAATTTTATATCCCAATATAGTTAAAATAGGTATCCCAATAATAGTAAAATATACTGTTAAAGTAGCTTTATTTGTCTAGATCGGTTCAGGATATATTTGGATAAGTAAATATCTGAAATTTTTGGACCAAAAGACTCCCTATTTCGTGGCCAGCAAGCTGCATATGGGGAATTTCAATTGTTTAATATTTATGTCATTTTTACATGGATTTTCAAGAATACAAGTTGGCAACATTTGATTGGTTGGCTCCTTTATAAATACTCCCTCATGTTGAATGACCAAAGCACTTAAAAAAGAAGGAAGAAGTGGCTGCAAACAGTGGAAAAAGGAAGGAGCACATGAAGAGCAAAGGGAAGAAGAGGAAGAAGGAAAAAGAGCAGGAAAAATCAAGAAAAAAAATAGGTAAAAATCTTCTCTCAACTTCTAATGATTTTTCCTTCAAGTTTTGAATGGTTTAAGGTTAGTTTTCTTGAGTTCCTCTTCTCCTCCTTTGCTGTAAATTTCATCCAAGATAAAGGAGTTAGGAAAGAAAGTGATTTTTTGCCATAAATTAAAAAGAAAGCATAAGATTAAGTGAAAGGAACAAGGTTTGGTATGTTTGGAAGTAAGAAAATGAAAATCACTTCTTTTCTCTTCCAATCCTTGTTTCAGTCAGTTCAATATGATAAGAAAGAGTTTTATTTTCATTAATTTGATGCTAAAAATGGATTCCCCATGGTCCAAAACCTTAAGAGCAAGTATGGGGTTAAATAAAAAGTTTAAGTTGAAGAAAATGAAATTCTAGGATTTTGTAAGTTTTTAATAAGTAACTCATGAAACCAGTGAATAAAATGAGTGTTTGATGGTGTATTAGGAATTGATAAAGCCCAAGTAAGTTCTTGAAGGAGGTGGAATCAAGTGGTAAAGCATTGGATTCAAGAGGAAGAACTAAAGGAATATTTCAAGGTAGTTAAGTTTCATATTCTTGCTTTATGTTCTTTCATTGTCTTTCTATGATTAAATTGTGTTGCTATATTGAAATTGTGATTTCTTTGATTGGTTTTGGCTGTAAAATGAGGGGTTTTATTCCCTGAGATGTCCATTTTCTAAGCCGTTATGCTGCCGAATTTTTTATGACCAATGTGGCAATTTATTATTTAAATATGATTGATGTGATTAAATGTAATCAAATGTGAGTTATTTGACATGATTGACATAATTTCATGAAATGTAACTTACTACTGAGATTGCCTCCAATCTCATCCCCTCAAGTATACCAAATGACTAGGCACAAGCTATGGTAAAGGAGTTCAAGTAAAAGGCAAGGAGAATGAAGAAGAGAATGATGCTTGATGGTGTTTTCAAGCTATGAGTGTATATTTTGAAATTATGTATAAAATCATGTATATACTTTTAGATCTATGCCATTGTGCTATTATGGTCTTATGAGCATTATGAAATGTTTGGCATGGATTTGAAACATGGAATGATCATGTGAGCTTGTTATAAAGTCTACTTTGCCATGTTATATTATTAGAAGTTCATTTTGTAGCAATGAAAGTAAAGTCAACACTGTTTGACTAAAATAGGGAAAGTAAGTCAAGTGTTATATTTCCTGAAACTAGAGAGAACAAGCTTTCCAATGAGCTAAAGAACACATAATTTGGATATATGTATGATTTATTGTGTAATTTTAAAGTTCATAATCAAAACTGGACAGTGATGTGAAGGCTGCGAATTTTACTGAATATATTACTTCTTTTTGAAAAGTGATATAAAATCATACAAAGCTCAAAAAATTCAGTGGCTTATATTTATGAAAATATTTATCTTTTGAGGTTAATATACCACTGGTTTGAGTTAAATTGGAGCTGTACAATGAGAGATATACAAGTTTTCCCAAGACTGTTCTAGAAAAGTAATGTTCCGATCCCTAGTGATTCAAATCAATGTTGTGCCCTATATAGACTAAATAAATGTATAAGAAAAATATGACAGTAATTAGACATATATATCTTTCCAATGACATATAGAATACATGTTTGGGCTTAGTATAGGGCTAGATATAAATTTTTAAAATTACGGCCAAAATCTTGAAATAGAGAGAAATAATCATTTGTACAGTGTAAGTTTGAACAATAAATTATACTAATTGGTTAGGTTAAAGGAATTTTTCACATTTTTATCTTGTATATCAAGTTTCTATCTTCATTTAGAGACTTAAACCAAATTGATACAATTTTTTTGGATTAAGTTTTGATTTTTCAAAATTCATCAAGAAAACTTGAGAACCAAATGAATAGTACCATATTTTTTTTATTTAAATATTTTGGTTCTATGAATGGTTCAAGTTCTTAATATGAATTATTTGTACATTGTACATCCTATAATATATGGAAAAATATAGATAAAAATAAGATGTTACAGCTTATGCCTAATATATTTATCATTTTAGAAGAGTGAGATTCATTGAATCTCAATAGCGTTACCAATTACACACATATATCATCACATAATTCATGAAAAACATTCATCAAACACGTTGAGCACATTATGTCATATCATTTTGATAGAAATTTTATCATAGTTTCATTTTGTAAATTGTGCATCCCAGGGTCTCAAGCTTCTTCAAACAACTCAAGCATCAATCAATAAACATCATAAAACATTAAATATAGCATCATAAAAACATATAATTCATATCATGGTAGAAATGCTACCTTTAAGTCAATGGACTAAAGAAGTTACTTTTCAATCTGCAAACGTACTTTTATCTTACAATTATTTTATCAAACTTGCTTTTACAACGAAAAATATTCAAATATAAATCATGTTACAATAAACATACTTTTATCAAAACTCCATTTTATTCAACTTAAATTTACAAACTAAAAACCAAATAGGCTCTTAATCATCTAATGGACAAAATTTATCATAAATCATACCCATTTAATCATAACAATCATCCTAGGCCAAAAAAATCATAATAGTTATCTTTTTTTTCTTGTAAGACAATCATAAAATTTGAATGAAAACTTGTAGATACTTATGTCAACATCAAAAGCAAAATTTTCCTATTGGTTTTTCCATTGGGATGAAAGGTACAAGTTAAATCAACCATAATAGTCATGTATTTTGGGTAAGAAAGGTATGAGTTAGCATGAAATGATGATAGTATGAGTTCTCAACACTATTTTCTTATGATTTAAATTTTCAATATTTGGGAGGCAAAAGTTTTAAGCTTGACTGGGGAGTATCACATATATAAGAATGGAAAGGTGTGCACTTGAGTGAGAAGTAAAAAGATACAAGGAAATAGGAATAGGAGAATTAATTAAGAACTTTCAGGCTTACACTTAAAAAAAAAAAAAAAAGAACATGCATGGTCATAAATGTAAATTTAATTAAGCTATTTAATATGAAACTAACAACTAAAATTTAATCATTGAATTGGAAATAATTCATTTAATTTGTTTTGGCCATGATTGCATGATGGTTGAATAAGCAAAAGTTACTTTTTTAAAGCTTAATATAATAATTAATGAGAAATATAAAAATACTATGTAACAACTAATATCCCTAGAAAGTTTTTAGAAAAAAAATTGTATATATATTAGTCGTCCCAACTCGATGCTTAGCTCAAAGTGTTCGAGAAGACCAAGCCATTGAGCCACTTGCGCGCCCCTATTATCAATATCAAGAATTATGATTTTCATATCCTTTCTATTGTGTACATGGGATACAACAATGTACAATTGATTATACATGAATATAAGTCTCAATAGGTTTAACCTAAAATTGCAATAGGTTTTGACGCTGGCTCATACTTATAGTGTTTGAAATGACGGATCCAGGGTTTAACATGTGGGGGGCTAAATTGAATTGTAACAAGATTTAGAGTAAAATGGTGGCGCACTGAAAAATGGAGTGTATAGTTTGGAGTCTTAACCAATTCCTTCTACAAACGGCAAAGTGAGGGTTTTACCTTCTCTCTCTCTATGGCTCATACTTACTAAAGTAACTTCCCTTCTAAGCAACTTCCTCTTCAAAGCATCTCTTGTTCCTTTTCCTGGTAAGACTTCTAAGCAGCTTCCCTTCCATTTGTTCTAATTTGAGTTTTATATGTTGTCATAGATTCCAAACTCTCCCAAGTTTGATATACTTTGGAGTTTGGAAAATTGTATTTTCTCTTTTTTTTTGCCATTTGCAGACTGTTGTTCTTCGTATGGATTTGGCAAACAATTGATGGATCTTACCCAACTCTATTTTGCTTGAAAAGTTTCAGACTTTTCTGTTGTTTCAATTTAGAGTCAATTGCTAAAATATTTTCTTCACTCTCAGCTATTTTAGAAATTATATAACAGTTGTGGAAAACTGTACTAGAAATAAGTAATAATAGGGGAAGTAATGGTTGCGAGGAGACTATGAATTACTTGACATTCTATAACAAGAAGTAAGGATTTAGACATTTCATCAACATAAAAATCCTGGCTACAATAATCATCTTCCCCAAATGATAGATCTATAGCATATCATATGTCAGAGCAAATATACAAACTAAATCCAAGATCTATTTCTTTCAAACATGCATCAGGCATTCTCACATGCATGCCTCCTTCAAAAGTGGAGGGGGAGAGAGTAAGAGAAAGAAACATTGATTAGAGAAAGAGAAAAAGACAAAAGGAAAAATGATATTAAGAGAGAAAAAGCAAAAGAAAGCAGGCAATGAAAGGAAAAGAGAAAGACAAAATAAAGAAAAAGAAAGAATATGTCATCATGAGGAATGCATGGCATTTTATAATTGTCCTTGAAGCATGATAAGGGTAGAAGACATAATAATTGCCCTTGAAGCATGATAAAGTTAGAAGATAATCCAAAAGGAATCTATGTATAGAAAATGAAATGGAAATGAAATGCAATGTAATGAGATGTTAGGAAAAGCCCTTTATAAAAGCTCATTCCAGTATCTAGAAAGACACACTTCACTACATCCCACTTTACTTCACTTCCTCCTTTCTACTTCTTTGCCTTTGAAGTTTTTTGTAATCCTCATCTATTTTAGTCGTCAACTTTGCAAATTTTATCTTGAAATAAAATCTTATATTATAGTCATCTACTTTTGTTTATTTTTCAGTACATCAGTTCTATATCTTATAAATATTGGTATTAGAGACTTGCATCCTTTTAAACTATTTTATAGTATTATTTCTATAATAAGATTCAACTATATTTTCTATATGGGTGGAAACATTGGTAAGTATGATAGGCTAGACCTGACAACTAGTAAGTCCATTGGATTAGCATAGTGTTCCCATTAAACTTGAGAAGAAAACATAGTTGAAAATATTATAGGAGTAGTTGCATGAGTTGGTTTAGAAGAATTCTAGAATCTTATAAAGATATAAGAGAAAGGGTAAGCCTCAAGAGTTTAAGTCTACATTCAAATAAAACTGAAAATGAGGAATCAAATGAAGAAATAAGTGGAGCTAGCCATAAAACTAATGAAACAAAGCTAAGTCTACAAGAAGTATTAACTAATTGGTCTATGCTAGTGTTTAAGAAAGAAGAGGCTTATAGGTCTACCATCTTTAACTTTTCCTATGTAACCTAGACCATAGAAAAAGAAATAGGAATAAATAAAGAAAGACAAATGATATATATGATCCCTACTGAAACAATAAAGAAATTTAAAGATAAATACAATTGGATGCATATAGGTATAATACAGGTAGCCATAAAACCTAATTTCATATTAGGATTAGATAAATCAGTATTTATATGTTTAAAAGATCAAAGACAAGAAGTAAATTTTCAAAAATTCACAGTAGAAATAATTCAAACCAACCTATACGAGGGACCAATATACTTTGATTGCTTTCCTAACTATGTTACAGGATTAAAAGATGATGATTGTAGGGAAGCTTTAATTATGGAAGTAGGTTCGGATGGGTCTCAGAAAAAAGGCACTACCTTTATGGTTATATAACATAGCATTGTGTTTAGATTACAAAAAACTTATCAAAATTTTAAAGCTCTTAAAGAATCTACTAAAGGAGAATCTATGTAAATAAAAATAGGAGATCCCTAAAAAACTACAGTTATGCTCCCTAGAAGATTAAAGCATAAAGAAATAAATATTCCCTCTAATTGGAAATTTGCTAGATTAACAAAGCTAGAACCTTTAGGAAAAATAGAATTAGGAAAAATAGTTGAAATTTCAGAAGGAGATATTACTTATGAAATATTTACTAGAACAAGATCCTCCTCTAGTTTAACTAACAAAGAACCAATATAATATATTGTAACACCCTACTTTTATATCTCATTTCCCACGTATTAGACCATGTTTATGGTCCATTTGATTATGTTTAGAAACTTGAATCACATAAAAAAATAAAATAGAAAATTTTCAATTTCAATGGTACTATTCACTTGATAATACCATTTTCCCAACCAAACTTTAAAAATTCATAACTAATTTTAAAAAAATCATATGAGAGTAATTCAATTCTCTAAAAATAGCTTATACAAATGGAAAAAATGAGAAATAGAGTTTTAAACATGTCATTTTGTACAATAAATTCCATGAATTTTACTGTTTATTTAGTCATTTCTTTGTTTTTCAGCTTTCTAGCACCAAATTTGAAAATTCATAATAAATCATATACTTATCCAATTCAGGTATTATTTGATTATTTGGAAAGCTTATTTTGTCTACTTCTCAGGCATATGTAGCACTTATACATCATACTTTGTTTCATTCAAGCAGTGATTACTTCTATCAGGGTGTTCAAAATGAGCTTTTTCATCCATAAGTTTGACAAAATAAATTGCATAACATATATACATCACCACTTCTTGTTTCAAATCTATGCCAAACATCATATGAAACTTAAAGGGACATAATAACCTCAAGATAGAGATTTAGAAAAATAAATGTAATTTTACATAAAAGTTCAAAATAAAAAATCATGGCTAAAAACACTAATTTAATCATCTATTTCTTCTTCTTTTCCTTAGTCTTTCTGTTGAGCCTTGTCATGACTTGTTCCTAACATGGTTAGTAATTTGAAATGGTGAGATTCATGGAATCCCAGTAGCAACTCTAATTAATGTATGCATGTTATCACATAGATCATCAAAACATCAATTTAGCACATTTAACCACATAACACCATATTGTTCAAGTAAAAATTTTAGCAGAGTTTCTCCTTAAAAAATAGGCATCTCAAGGTTAAAACCTTTACATATTTTTAGCCAAAAAAATCACCAAATATCAAAATAACAATATGGCAAATCATATAGTTTCACAAGACATTATAAAATAACATAATACAATAAATAGAAAGTTACTACCTTGGTGAGACTTTTTGCTATTTCACTTGCTTTCACTTCTTTCAAAAGCTTTCTTAGGCTTACTCAAACATAAATACAACATTAAATACTCACTTAAAGCACTGATTTCATGAGTTACTTCATAAGTCTCACTTAAACCCTAAAATTCTATATAGTTTATCTTAAACTTTTTCCTTAAACTAATACTTGTCTTTAAGTAAATCAACCATGAGGAATCCATTTTTCACATTATTTTCATAAAATTCCCACCCTTTCATGACCCTGTGTACTAGTTGAAATTATGCTTTATGAAGGAAAAGAAGAAATTTCTTTGTAACTTGCTTTTGAACACTAAATTATACTTTTCTTGATTTCTTTTCATGAAAGCATCTTCCTTTCCTTTCTCTCAAGCTTTGGCTGAAACTAACCTTTAGAAAGAGGAGAAGAAAGCTAACCCCAACTAACTTGTTCAACCTACTTTACATCATAGAAAACCTAGAGGATTTGGAAGAGAAGCTTACCTTGGAACTTTGCTATTTCTTCTCTTCCTTTCTCCTTCTTCCTCACACCACTTCTCTCTTCCTTGGGAAAACTTTCAGCTTGCTTCTCTCTCTCTCTCTCTCTTCGTTTCTTTAGGTCATATGTTAAATCTTACAAAATTGACCAAATGTCCCTTCAAGAGTCTTCTAGCTGATTCATGAAAACTAATTAAATAATCACCCCTTTCACATGCTGAAAGTCACGCTTAAGAGAGAGGAAAAAATATCTAAAATACTACATATTTTTCCCAATCTAGACATACCCTAAACTTATTATTTTTTACCCGGATTGTTAAAGATACGTTTTGCAGTATTTTATTACTATTTGTACTTTATTTCATACAGGAAATATATCATATTGGGATCTATATTTAACTTAATGTATTGTCCCAAACAATCTTTATGTGCATCCTACCAACTTTTCTTTTTTTTTTTATTGGTATTGTGAGACCCACAATACTTTTACCTTTTTAGTATAATTTTTAACACTTTCGACAATCAATTTCTTTCTACATTGTTCCCTTTTGACTCCATATATTGTTCCATTGTATCCAGCATGTCATAAGTTCTATGTTGACAATAATATTACATATTTACAAAATTGTACCCGAAGGACCAAAGTACAATTTTTATTTAGGGACTAAACTGTAAATAATTTTTCTTCCAGGGACTATTGTAATTTCATACTATTCATGTCCCTAGCCTAAAAATTATCTTTTTACCCTTTTCCTCATTCATTTTATACATCTTAGGCTATTTATCATATTTTTATATTATAACATCATATTGTATGCATAATATCCAGAAAATTGGAGATGTTACATATACAAAAACCTGAGATTCTATGAATGACTTGCAAATAGATTATAAACTAAAAGGAATATATTTTAATCCAGCAATACCAAAACCCATATATTAACCAGAAATTCCAAATAATTTTGAAACTCAAACAGAGATAGATAGAGAATTTTAACCCACTGTGTACCAATCAGTAAGGGATTCTGTTAAGGCATCATTAATGGTAATAAAAAGAGAAGAATAAAAAATAAATAAAGAAATAATAAGAAAAGAATTCATGTCCCCACAACATAAAGAAGAAAGAGAATGGTTCTTTAATAACTTTAGTGAAGAAGAAAGAAATAAAATAAGAGAATAATACTATAGAGATCTAGAAGAAATTTATTTTTTCCAATGGTTCAAAATGTACACCTTTGATAAAGAAATATTTAACCCTTTTTATCAAGAGAATCCATCAATTAATACCACCACATCTATAACCAAAAATTGGAAATGTAGAAATAATCATTGTGTTACATCCATTCATCCACCTCTAGAAGAAATAATCATAGAAGTCAAAGAAAATGAGATAATAGCTTCACCACTAAAGCTTTCAAACCATCAGGACAACAAAGGAATACAAAAAATACAACAAAATAATTATACCAACCAAATACTATATACTGTAAGTCAACAATTAAATAAGGTAGAAACCAAAGTAGAAAAATCAAATCAACCTTTATCAGATTAATCCATCAAAACCCATATTCAAACATGAAGCAATACCTTTAGAAAAAGCTAAAAAGATCACCCTAGGAAAATGGGAAATAAAAGACAAAAATACTAAGAGAACAGAAGATATTTTAGCAGAAATAAATAACATAATGAAAGGTTAAGTATAGAAGACACAGGAAAAACTAGTATAAACATATTAAGTAAAACTAAGCCCACACTATAAGTCAAAGTCAAAGAGTATAATGAAATAATTAGAAAAGCAAATACGAAATTAGAAAAAATAAATATTAATACTTTAAAAAAAAGGAAAATGACTTAAGTATAAATAACATAAAAAGAAACAATGGAATAAACAATTACACTCAAAACAATTATTATCCAACGCCAACATTACATAATTTACAGTTTGAAGAAAGACATGCTATGGCATCTTCCCATTATGATGGAAGGTCAATATATAAATGGAATTTAGATGGTTATAGTGAATATGAAATAATGAATTTAATACAAGAAATGATGATCATAGTTGCCGTTTACAGAATAGAAAATAATAATGATAATAATATATTTGATATTTTAGTACAAGGATTTACATGAAACTTAAAAGAATGGTGGGAAAATGTCCTCATCGATGAAGAAAGACAATAAATAAAACATTGATATTCAATAAAATTAAATGCCATAGGACAAGAAATTAGACATCTAGATAATATAGCACAACTTGTTTATGCTATAATAAAATCTTTTATAGGAGAACTAGCTACAATACAAAAAAAGATATTTAGAAGAACTTACTAATTTAAGATGTCATACTTTATCTGATTTCAGATGGTATAAAGATAATTTTATTTCAAAAGTATTCCAAAGGCAAGATGCTAATTCAATAATATAGAAAGAAAAATTTATTTTAGGATTGCCGAAATTATTAGATGAAAAGGTAAAATATGAGTCGAAATCAAGGCAAGGAGGAATTTTAAACAAAAACTTACTAACGTATGGTCAAATTATTAATATTATTAACACAATAGAAATGACATTATATAACAACATTAAAATGCAAAAGAAAATAAATACAGAAACTAGGTAAGGAAGATTAGAATTAGGCAGTTTTTGTGAGCAATATCGATTCAAAAAAAGAATAGCTCCCTCTAAAAGATATTACAAAAAGAAAAACTATGGACAAGAAAAATATTATCCAAAAAAATACTTTAAAACATATAAAATAGGAAAGAAATATGTTAATCCAAAGATACAGAAAGAAGGAGAAAGTTCTAGAAGAAATAAAAAGGAAATAGTATGTTATAAATATGGAAGATTTGGGCATTATGCTAACATTTGTAAAATAGAAAAGAAAATTAGCAGCCTAAATTTGAGTGAGGAGCATAATAAGAGTCTTTTAAGTATTTTAATTGACATAGAATTTTCTACAGAATCCTCAAAAGAAGAGTATTCATCTACTTCTGAAGAGGAAGAGGAACATGTATACAGGATACAAAAAGAAAGCAATAAAGAAGAAACAGAATCCGAAGATGAAAGATGTTTAGGAATAGGATTATGGGATTGTGAAGATTATCTAACTAAGCCAAATGAAGAAGGGATTGAGACACTAAATAAAGAAAATCTTCAGTTCCTAATTCATATAGTCCAGAAAATGGTCGATAATGATATTAAAAGACAATACTTTTTAAAGATAAAAGATGTACTAGATTCAGAAGAAAAGGAAATCGAAGAACCAGCACCCATAACAATGAAAGATCTATTAAGTAGATTTGATCATGAACAACCACAGGTGGGAGTAAAAGAGTTACAACAAGAATAAAAGATATTACGGAAGAAATTAGGATGTTAAAAGAAAAAATTAGAGAAATAAAACAAGAAGAAATATCTAAAGAATTAGAAATTTTAAAAATAAAGGAAACATTAGAAAATAGGAGTCAAGAAAGCATAATCAAGGATGAGGAAGAAAGTAATAAACTAACAGAAATATCTAATGAAATAAACCAGGAAAAATTTCTAATGAGAATAGCTTAAGTCACCTTTATAAAATGGCATTGTCAGATAAAGATTGTTATAAATAGAAAATACTTAAGAAATATAATATCATTAGTAGACTCAGAAGCGGATTTAAATTGTATTCAAAAAGGGTTAATACCCACCAAATATTATGAAAAAACATTAGACAGTTTGTCTAATGCTAACAACAATAAATTAAATATAAAATATAAGATAACCATACTCCTGTATGTAACGAAGGAATATGCTTTAAAAACATCTTTGTCTTGGTAAAAAATCTAAGTAAACCCACAATATTAGGATCACCTTCTTTTAAAACAGATAAAGCCTTTTGAAACCACATACTTAGGAATTATAACAAAAGTAGGAGGAAAAAGAGTAATATTTAAATGGATAAAACCCCCGATAGTAAAAGAGATAAATATGGTAAAGGAAGATTCTAATTTTAAAATCAATGTAATAAAAAGAAAACAAAACCAAATAAATTTCTTACAGAAAGAAATACATTACAAGTGAATAGAAAAACAAGTAAGGAATGAATCAAAATATAAAAACCCAAACTGAAGAAATAAAGAAAGAATTTGAAAAAGATATATATGCAAAACACCCTAATGCATTTTTGGATAGGAAAAAACATGTAGTAACTTTGCCATATGAGGATGAATTTAATGAAAAGAATATACCTATTAAAGCCAGATACACAAATGAATCAAGAATTGCTAGAGTATTGTAAAAAAGAAATAGAAGAACTCCTAGATAAAAAATTGATAAGACCAAACCAATCACCTTGGAGTTGTTCTGCATTTTATGTATAAAATCATGCAAAAATAGAGAGAGGTGCACCTAGATTAGTCATAAATTACAAACCTCTAAATAAAATGTTAAGAGGCACCCCATACCCAATAAAAAGGACTTAATAGGGAGATTATCTAGTGCATCAATATTTTCAAAATTTGGTCTAAAGTCAAGATATTATCAAATACAAATAAAAGAAAAGGGCAGATATAAAACATCATTCACTGTACCTTTTGGCCATTATGAATGGAATGTCATGCCTTTTAATCTAAAAAATGCCCCATCTAAATTTCAAGAAATAATGAATGATATATTTAATCCTTACAAGAAATTCACCATTGTATATATTGATGATCTTTTGGTATTTTTCAGATTTTCTTGAGCAACACTTTAAATATCTTCAAGAATTTTATGAAATAATAAAGAAAAATAGTCTGGTTGTTTTAGTCAAAAAGATGAAATTATTTCAAGTAAATGTAAAATTTTTAGGAATAAAAATATATTAAAGGTCAGTCACTCCGACTAGTAGAGTTATAGAATTTACTAATAATCTCAAATGAAATAAAAGATAAAACTCAGTTACAAAGATTTTTAGAATGTTTTAACTATGTCTCATCTTTCCTACCCAACTTAAGAATTAGAGTAGCGCAGTTGTTTTCTAGGCTAAAAAAAATCCACCTAAATGGAGCAATAAAATGACTCAAATAATAAAAGAAATAAAAAGACAGGTTAAGAGTCTACCCCATCTAGGAATAGTAGATCCAAAGGCCAAAAAGGTAGTAGAAATTGATGCTTCAAAAATAGAATATGGAGGATTATTAAAGCAAATTTTTGGAGAAAAAGAACAAATAGCAAGATATTATTTAAGGGCATAGTCGGAAACCCAACAAAAGTACTCAACTATAAAGAAAAAAGTTTTATCAATCGTATTATGTAATTCAAAATTTCAAGACAATTTAATAAATCAAGAATTCCTATTATGAATTGATTACAAGGCAGCAAAAGATGTGTTACAAAAGGATTTTAAAAATCTTATTTCTAGACATATTTATGCCATATGATAACCTATTTTGTCATGTTTTGATTTGGAATTCATAAGGGGAAAATAATTTTTTAGCAGATTTTTTAAAAAGAGAATTCCTACAGGAAAAAGATTTTCAGTTTTCATGAGTTCTATGTGACTTAACCTTAAATAAAGGCAAAAGGATATCTTCCCCATCTACTCCAGCAACAGTCACTGCTAGATCAGTACAGCCATAGGACTATGCTATCAGTCCTAAAACCACAACTAACCAAATCCCAACATACCAAAAAAAAATTAACCCAGTAGTATATAGACAATGAAGAACCTCAATATATACCCAAGGAGTATATTTTGACAGTGTACCCCTGCAAGAAGAATATTACAGAAATAATATTGCTAATACCATTGAGACTTTATTTCCTTTACATGAAACAAAAGAAATATGGAATTTTATACTTCTACCCACCAATTTCAAAAAAGAGAAAAGGTATTACAAATTAATTTTGATATTTCGAGTCTACCATCATAACTTATCCAGATGGGGGAGTAGAACGAAATGCAATCAAATCAAGGTCAATAAAGTAATAGTCCTACAAGAATGGGGACAATCTCCATATACAGCAAAAGGTTCTCTATTGAATACTATGAACTTACTTATAATTATTTAGATCATAAGGAGAATGGGGACAATCTCCATATACAACAAAAGGTTCTCTATTGAATACTATGAGCTTACTTATAATTATTTATATTATAAGGAAACTTGGTATAATATGTTTTATTATAAAAATTATGACCATTCATAGTTTGAATGGATCAATAGAGACTACCCCAACCAATTTCCAAGATGGTTTATGAAATGGTTCCAAATTTTTGGTTCAGTATAGAAAACATTACCACCAACAATTGAAAAAAGCTATCAAGCATTTAAGGCCATAACAGATTATCCCAAGAAAGAGAAACCGTTCTACTTCTATCATTTCAGAGTACCCTGGATTGTAAGTTGGTGCTTCTTAGTTCTTATAAAAGGGCCACCTAATCCTACCTTGCAATACTTGGTTAGAAGATTTGGAGTAAAATGGTGGAAAAAATACAACAAATGTTTAGCTGATAAAGGTCAGGTCAATAAGTGGACAAAATCCAATACAAAAAAAATTTGAGACAATTAGTAGTAGCAAAAACAAATTAATGATACAATTAGTAGCAGCAAAAACAAAAGAATATGTCAACAAAATTCAAGAAATAGCATCTCAAGTGGCTTTATTAGAAACAACATCTTCTATGCAAGAACTTGGAGACGAGGATTTTTTGGCACTGATTAGAACGAGTTCCAACTGGTCACCTGACATTCTCACATGCATGCCTCCTTCAAAGTAGGAGGGGAGAGAGAGAGAAAGAGAGAAATTGTCTGAAAAGAAATGAAAAATGGATTAGAGAAAAAGAAAAAGACTAGGAAAATTGATAGTAAGAGAGAAAAAGAAAATGCAAAAGAAAGAAGACAATGAAAGGAAAAGAGAGACAAACTAAAGATAAAAAAATGAATGTTATCATGAGGAATACATGGCATTCTATAATTGTCCTTGAAGCACGATAAATTTAGAAAACAATCCGAAAGGAATCTACATAGAGAAAATGAAATGAAATGGAAATGAACATGAAATGTAATGAGATGCTAGGAAAAACCCTTTATAAAAACTCATTTCTGTATCTAGAAAGACACACTTCCCTAGATCCCACTGCACTTCACTTCTTTCTACTTCTTTGCCTTTAAAGTTTTCAGTAATCCTCATCTCTCTGTCATCAACTTTGTAAGTTTTATCTTGAAATAAGATCTTATATTACAGTTATCTCTTGCTTTTGTTTATATTTTAGTACTTCAGTTTTGTATTTTAAGAGAATATACCATTACTAAGTTGAGTGATTCGCAAAAGGAGAAAAGAATATAAGTTACCAAATAATAGAAAATCATACAGAAAGAACATTCTCCAAATGCACTCTCTGCATTCACAAAAGTGAATGTAAAGAATTTAGACTGAACGAATTATAATATCAGGATTTTGATGAGTATAACATGGTAGCTGGTTGTTGATTCCACTCTTAAAAGTCTTACCTCCGGTTGATCCAAATGGAAAGACCATTGTATAGTAAACAACCTCACAACTCAACTAGTTGTCTGCACATGTTGAGAATTCTTATGTAGTCCCAATTTATAAGTTAATGAACAAAGACAAGTTATGAATAGGCATATAAGCATGCCACAGAAGATTTCATTGAAAAGTGTCTTCTAATATGCTTACATGTCTACCCATAACTGCTTTGAACAACAAATTTTCTAAAAACCAAGAATAATGAAGAATTTCTTATTAGCTTGGTTAGCATTTGAATTTATGGCCCACTGTCCCAATTGATGGGTCACATTCCTCTCATGACAAATTAACCTGCAAAACTTCAATACTGCAAAGTTCAATGCACTAACCGTGAGAGTTAAGATCTTGAAAAAGAATATATCATTACTAAGTAGAGTAATTCACAAGAAGAGAAGAGATTATAAGTTACTAAATATGACAAAAAAATCATATAGGAAAAACAGCTTCCAGTTTTTTCAATTGGAAGAAGCTCTGGGACCATCCTACTCTTAACGTGAAGAAATTTACTTCCATATCTAAGAGGAACAGAAATCAACTGTAGCATGGATTCTATAGAAGATTATGAAAGAAAATTCAAAAGAAAAATATAAACGTCATGAAAAGTATTTTGAACATATAATAATGTTCATGAATGAATTGATATAAAGGGTCATAAAAAAAGTCTTCCATTTTGTATGAGCAGATCATCTTCCCAATTTCATTACTAGCCACCACAAACTGCAATTTGTATGTCCTGGCTGCCTTCTTCTTGATTTTCATGAAACCAAAAAAAGAAAATGAAAGTGAATACAAAGGAAAAGGATCTAACGATTGAGATATAGGATGAAAACATTTCAGTTAAACAGTATATCTACTTAAAAAACGCAAGCAAATGATACAGACAAGTTTAAAGGAAAGAAGATGCAGGTCGAGATGTGCAGTGTATTTGTTTCAATACAATTACTGAGAAGCATTTATATCTGTAAGAAATAAATTATACATCTATCCATTGTTAATGCCAACAATTACTAGCATACATCAGATCGTAGTCAGTGCCTCATGTCCCTAATCATTGCAAGACCATATTGATTCAAATTAGAAAGGCAATACAGCCACACTAATCAGTACATAAGTGAACATGTAAAAAATTATGATTCATAGAAGAAGTGTTTCTAGACATTGATACAGCATTTAGAAGGCATACTTCATTACATCAATAACAACAAGCAAAAATTAAGGATTTCAAATCATTTTCCACACCGTATAAAGAAATCAAAATAGGAGACCTTTCGATGTTTCAAATAAATTAAAACCTAGGATAGAAAAGAAAGTTCAGTAGATCTTCTTATTGTTCTATTCCAAAGACGAAACCAGGCAGTAAAGCTCAATTTTCAGCAGAATGAACCCGAAGAAGAAGAAACAATAATCAACTAGACAAATAAGAAAGAAGAACCGCCTCACTTAACAAGATAACTGCAGATATATTTTAAAGAACAAGAATTCATTCAAGATCATAAATAAAATGATCTCATTTTCAAAAGATCATAGGTTAATGGTTCATACAACAGAATAAAAATTATTTGGTTGATTGTTAAGAAAAGTTGAGAACCAACGAATGAGAAAACCCAAGTATAATACCTCTCAAATCATCTCTAGTAATTATAGGCAATGAATCCAAACAAGGTTGATATCCTTCATCTTTCATCAATTTGGTCAATAACCGTAACTCTGAACGTATTTCATCTATTTGTGGATGCACGAGGTCACCAACAACAAACACATGAACTAAACTCTTTAACTCAATCCAGCTACAACCAGGTTCTTTAGTCACCCCTCGGACTTTCATTGTCCTTCTTACACGCTCTACATCTTCCCACTTGCCCAAGGCTGTATATATACTTGATAACAGAACATAAGTTGATGATTCTGGAGAGCCCAACTCTACTAGTTTCTCCCCAGCATAGGCACCAAGATCATAGTTACGATAGTTCCTACAGGCCCCTAATAATATGCGCCACAAACACAAACCATGATCAATTTTTGCTGATTCAATGAACTCTTTTGCTTCATTCAGCTTACCAGCACGACTAAAGATATCAACCATGCATGCATAATGCTCTACTGTGGGAACAATGCTGAACTCATCAAACATCATCTTGAAATAATTCCAACCTTGCTCAACTAGTCCCATATGACTACATGCAGAAAGAAGATTCACAAATGTGACATAGTCTGGTTTTGTGCCCTCCAAGCGCATCTCCTCAAACAGCTCCAAGGCTTCATTACCAGAACCGTTTTGAGACAGTCCAGATATCATAGCATTCCATGAAATTACATCTCTAGCAGGCATTCTACAAAAAACAAGGAATCCTTCATCCATACTTCCACACTTCGCATACATGGCCGAAAGAGCACTTCCAATTGGGATTTCCAAGCTGAAACCATACTTTACAATCCGCGCATGGATTTGCATTCCTTGATCTAAAGCAGCGAGGCTTGAAAGAGCTTTTAGGACACTTGCCATAGTAAGCTCATTAGGAATAATTCCTTCAGTCTGCATTTTGCAGTACAGATTTAGAGCACCTTCATTATCCCCATTCTGTGTATAACCTGTTATGATGGAAGTCCAAAGAACAATGTCAGGTTGCCGGAGATAATCAAAGCCTTTACGAGCATCAGCTATACTACCACATTTTGCATACATGTCCACTAAAGCTGTCAAAATGTACATTTGTGATTCATAACCTAACTTCAATGCATAACTATGCATCTGCTTTCCTTCTAGAACAGTACAAAGGTCACTACAAGCATTGATAACCCCAACAAGAGTAAATTCACTTGGCATGACTCCAGAGAGATGCATATTGTGAAACAACTTCAACGCCTTATCTGAATCCCCACTTTGTGCATAACCAGTAATCATCGCCGACCATGTGATTGAATTTTTATTCTTGGACAAGTGAAATGTCTTAAGTGCCTCATCCAAGCTCCCACATTTTGCATACATTGTTACAAGAGCATTCCCTACAGAGGTAATTGACAAAAGCCCGTTTTTAGTGGCGAGAGAATGAATTTGCTTACCCGTGTCTACAAGTTCAGGAATTGTCAAAGCACTAAGAACACTAGTAAACACGAACTCATTCTCGCCCTCAGTTTCACAACGCATGGATTCAAAAAGCTTCAGAGCCTCTTCAGCCATCTCTTGCGTGGCACACCCAGAAATCATTGTAGCCCAAGAAACTGGGTTCCTTTCAGGCATTCTATCAAACAACTTACGGGCTTCATTGACAAACCCCGTTTTGCAATACATATTAAGAAGTGAACTCCCAACAAAAACATCATAAAAGCTTGCGGTTTTAATAGCAATTGTGTGCACTTGCCTACCACCACAAATGTCGAACAAATTGGAAGCAGCAGTGAAGACACCAGAGAAAGTGTGGGCATTGGGAGAGCTGTTCTCTGCAATCATGCGTCGAAAGAGTTCCATAACGAAGGAAGAGCCGGAGTGCCCTTGTTGGGAGTACCCATTGATGAGGCAATTCCATGAGATGACGTCCTTGCCTTGGATGTTGTCAAAAACAACCTTGGCCTTGTGCAACTGACCGCACTTGGCATAGAAATTGACGAGGCTATTATCAAGGAAAGTACAGGAAGGCGAAACGCTTTTGAGGATCCGAGCATGTAATGCTCGACCTTTGCAGAGATTTTTGAGCTGGGTGTACTGGAGAAGCTCCCTGAAGAACTCACTAGACAAAGGAGAAAGCCGCATCAACTTTCTTCCCACGAACTATATATTGTTCCTCCTATGTTCTTGACCATATACATATAACAAAGCATTCGGCTTCTCTCCACCGCAGAATTCCTCATTTACACCTCCAATTCAATAAAATGACATCATTTGGAATATCCCCTTTGGTTAAGTTCCCTTGTCAATCGCAAAACAAATAAATTTCACAACGCCAAACATTGGTTACGCAGAGAGATAAGAGGACCTTACCAGGATGTCCAATTTCCCATCAAAGATAGAGAATATGTTCTTCGTGATGAAATGGATTGGTTGCCTTCCAACTTTACTGAAAAAAGGGTGAGAAAGTGCATGAAAGAGATCAAAAGGAAGGGGGAAAAGTGTGTGAAGTGTGAATCCACAAGTTGCTTCAATTAGATAATCCTCCGATAAGTTGAACATGCACAGCTTACCAGAATTGTAGTAGCAAAACAGGGTTCCAGTGCATGAGTCGTGCCTCTAATTGGAGCATTTCAACTCAAAAAAATAAATTTTGATACAACCATCAAACTTCTCAATCTCTAATTGCTCTCATCATCTCTCAGTTCTACGATTATGCCCATCTTCTCCATTACCCCTCAGGGATTTCCATAGCACCAAATCAGCAAAAAAAGAATCTCCATTTGCCGTCACATGAAGCTTGCCCCACTATTGCCAGGAATGCTTACTACAGTAATATGTTAAACGGAAACCGAAAAGGATGGTCAATGTGTCTATGGGAACAATTTATAATTAGAACACGAAGTAATACTGTGTCAATGTGTACTTCCAGTATAAACATGACAAGTTGACAATTGACAATTATCTCTCATAAAACTCAACCACATGCCACCTTCACTGCCAGATCCAAGACATAGCAGCAGCAACTGGCATTTGGTGTCTATGGGAATGAACCACTGGCTCCTAGAGGGTGAAGAATGGGGGAAAAGTGAAATAGGTCAGAGGAACTAACCTTTCCAAATAATACCTACCAAACAGTGCTGTGTACAAAAGAGAGAATACCTAATAATCTTGTCTCCCTTCTGTTTCCCTAAGGTGTCAGAAAAGTATCATTACATTAGTCATTCATGCAATGCAAAAATAAAGAAACATTCCAGTCAGTGCCCTATGCCCAAATCAAAACCAACATAGGGTGTCAATATTTTAACACATAACCAGTTAGCCAACAGATCCGATGTTTTTGCAACCACATTGTTAAGTACAGTTTATATTTAGAAGCAATGCAGTATTCACAAGATTATGACTCTGCACAGATTCTCGCATTTAAGGAGGACAAAGTTAATGAGCCTAAGGGATACAGAAGTCTCATAATGGAGAACAATATATCATTAGGGAAGGTAACTCTAACAAACTAGAGATTCAACATAAGGATTATCATGATGGAGATTCAGAAGAATCATGGTCACAAGAATTATCAGACATCCTGATTGAACCAAATTCAATTTTACATTTTCCTTACACAATTAAATTTATCAGAAATCATGATCCAATCGGATCACTTACATGTCCAAGGGCCTAACTACAAATTCTTAGATTAAAAAACGAAGAGACTTTAAGATGAGCAACTGTATCTAGCAGGAATAAGACAATGAAACCAAATAGATCATTAAGCATACTAATCAATCACAGAAAAAGAGAACAGCTGAAACCCAATAAAGTAATCCGCTTTCTTGTTTATCCTACTATCTGTGTATTGATTGGGCTGCCTACTCTGATTTGCCAAATACTGGTATCTTTACTGTTTTATTACATTCAGATAAATAAATGAAACCTTCCAGCACCCATCATACCTTTTCTCTGTGGCAAAGCAGTTCCAAAACTCGAGCCCCAACACCATATCCAGCATCCTTCAGTCTGGTGCATTCAATTGTAAAGATCAAAATAAACGACATGAAATTAGAAGTCAACTGGGACATCACATCAACAGCATAGTTAAAAGCCTAATTCAATTATGTTTCATCTAGTCCACAATCTTCATCTCTTCATGCTCCATTAATTGCAAATAAAGTACAGGATTATAATTATAATAACGGCATACAAAGTATAATGTTGCATTAATCATTTATTAGGGCTAAAACCAGGGAAAGAAATTATCCTTCTCAGTAGAATGACTTGCTTTCCATTACCATATGATCGAGTTTCCAACTTAGAAAATTTAAGGAAAATGAACAAAAATACGAAGATCCCATATGTCTTTTGGTTCATTGACCCCGTCCAACTGAACAAATAAAAGAATGCACTGAAACAGAACAATCACCTTCGTTCTAACTCAGCAATATTGTCAACCTGTGTTTGGTTGTACTGCACAAGCTCTGAGAACAAGAACGCAAATGCACTCAAACTAACCTGCACCAAAATCATATCTACATACAATTACTATAGAAACAAACACAACGAACTTCAAGTATAGCGATAAAACGCAACGCTTAATATTTCGAGTTCCACATTATCAACGAAGGTTTAAATTCCCTAACTTTCCAGGACACCAGAAAGATTGAACAGCAGCAGAATGCCCCGAAAAGTGAGACTCAGGCAAAAAAAAAAGAAAAAAAAAAGGCAAGGGGGAAAAGGGGTCTTTTTCTATTTGCCCGAACACACCTAGTTGCGTCGATTTCCATCAATATTCTCTACAGACAAATTAACGGGCGGGAAGAGAACCAAAGAAAAAGAAAAACAAAGAAGCAAGAAGGTTGACTAAGAAAGAGGACCTCTTGCTTGCCCTTGAAAACTTTTCGAGGACGTTACTCTACTGCTTGATTTTTCCAGCTCCGATCATCGTCAGCAGTCTCTCTTGACACTAGGGTGAGTTGCATGGCGGTAAATCCCAACTCACTCAGTATAACAGAGATTGAAATCTGGATCGGATTCAGATGACTCCGTTGGGAAATTAGAAATTGCGAATTGGTCATTAATTGGGTATCAGCTTGGATGAGGAGTTTGGCCCCGTACCCGAATACAATACTTGACACCGGAGAAGCCACCTACAGTAGGAAGAAACGAGAACGGCCACGATTACTCCGGTGAAATGCAGCAGTGATATACAGCAGCTATGGTAGCTTTGTGGTGTGCAAACGAATCATTTAACAGTGACTCCCTGTTGGGGAAATTGGAAATTGCGAACTGGCCATTGGGTTATCGGCTTCAATGGTGGGGTGTGGCCCGTACCCGAATACAGTACTTGACCCGATCCTTTTGTTTCTTCGTTTTCCAATTATTAATTTTTTAGCTTAATTCATTATTCTTTGCATTTCATAATTTTGCTCAATTTTCACTATAACATAATTAATTTTTGTTATTAAATTCTTACTGTGTGTCACTACATTTATTTAAGTAAATAATTATGCATCATTTTGATATTCTAATTCTAAATTCCAAATATATAAATAATTTAAATTATATTATCTAAGTTATTTAAGATCTGTTGCATCAATAGTATTCCTGATTATAGGGAAGCCCATATTGGATGTCCATATTTTGTCATTCATTAGCCCCTCCCTTTAGCTTGCAGAGGGTTAATGGAGTTAAATAAACGAGGTGCTTAGGGTTCTTTTTTTTTTTGTGTGTGGTTGTACTATTGCCATTTATTTAAAAAAATAAAAATAAAAATAAAAGACCAGACATAATTGTTTACATATTCCAAGTACGTAAATGATTAGTAGTCATTTATATTGATAAATGACTAGAAGTCACTTATAACATACATTATTTAATTAGGAAAATTATTATGGATTTGAAATTTGAATAAAATATTATTTATTAATTGGCAACCACAGTATAAACAATTTAACTCACACCCGAAGTTTAAATTAACTGGTATTTTGAAATAATTTGTTCTAAATCATGATTTTTTTTATTTCAAATAATTGAATATTTTGTTAAAATTAAATTCAAAATCATTTAAGAAAGTTTTAAATTCTCTTTTTCAAAACATTTTTTTATGAAACTCCATAGGATTGTTTATTGAAGTGCAAGATCTGTGAAATTTTTTATTACAATTATTGTTTAAATAACATGAATTATCAAAGAAAATATCAAGATATCTCATGAAGTGCGGCTGATTCCTAGTAGTTGTTTTTTTGTTTTTGTCTTATTATCAAAAAAGATATTAAGATAATATAAAAATTGTTAATTCAACTTACTCCATCCTTGTATAATCATATTGGAGTAGTTTTAGATTTTTGCTATTAGATCATGGAAAGTAAAAAGATCATGAAAACAAAATATAGGAAAAGGTAAATAGCATTTAGAGAACAGACAAGTATCAAATGAATAAAATAAAAAATTATCTAAAAAATATGAAATGGACCAAAAAAAAAGTGGGAGGGAATATTGGAATTGAGGATAAAAGCAAATATGTAGAGCCAAATGAAATTGTACTTGCAATTCAAATAATAACATAAAATGTTCTAACCTTTCATTGATTCCATTAACCATAATATAGCACAATTTATAAAAGCACTAAGCTAATTTTAGCTTACAACTCCAATTGTGAGATATTTCCTAACTATAAACTCTATATTGGTAGGGAGTAATAGATCTAGCATAGCAGATGCCTCCACTACGACATAAAATTATACCTGAATTTAAAAAAAAAGTTTATTTTGATTTATAGAACCAAAACCAAAGCACAAATTGGATTTACCATTTTACTCAAAATACATAATCAATCATACAAACTTGAAATTTTACAAATTCTAAAGATTTTTCAAGAAATATACCATCAATATACAAAGCCAATACAAAATAGCAATTTTCCAGCATATTTCATATCAATACAATTTCAAAAGTTCACATCTATACAAAATCTCAATAAATCATAAAATAAAAAATTGATACACATATCTCATAAAAGCAGGGAAGGAGATGGCATAAGAGAATGATATATGAGGAATTGGCATAAGAGAATGACAAAGATGGTGTGAAAGATAGAGGAGATTGTAAAATCTGAAGAAATTGGTAACAAAAAAATTTGAAAAATCAATACATACCCAAAACTTGTTCTTTTCTGATTCAAAAAAATGCTTCTCCCTCGACCACAAAACTTGCTATTATACTTCTCCCTCCACTATAAATCTCCCTGCTTGAGTCCTCAGAAGAGATTTCTCTTGGAGCTGCCGTAGATGTAATTCATATGGTGGAAGACGATAAATGGCTTCAGCCTTCAGGGAAGCATTTACCGATAGGCGTGGTGGCCAATGGTACGGAGAATGGTGGAGGCGCGGAAGAAAAGATATAGCGTGGATTGAGATGGCACATTTGTATCTCAGTGTCATCCATAATGAGTATATATAGTGTGGATTGGATTCATTATAGCTGCCTATTCATTTAATGAAATTTATTAAAATTAAATGGAGATTGATTGCAAATTTCTCAAATTATTAGAAAATGGAAAACTAAATATGAATTAAAGTAAATTGATTGTAAATTTTTCAAATGAGATGAAATTGCCATAAAAAGGGAAAAATTAAATTACATTTATGATAAATTTGAAATCTTCAAATTTACGTTAATGTCTAATTGTAATCACCTAATTAAATTATAAAAGATATTAATTGGTATAATGGGTCCCACCACCTTCTATCTCACAAGGCTGATATGGCAACATAATACTACAACATATTGTACTAGTATTCTCTACTTTAATATATATAATTGATTTTGCGTTATTTTGATATTCTAATTCTAAATTCCAAATATATAAATAATTCAAGTTATATTATCTAAGTTATTTAAGATATGCTGCATCAAGTTTGTTCCTGATTACAGGAAAGCCAACACTTGAAGTACATATTTTGTCATTCACTAGACCCTCCTTTTAGGTTGCAGAGGGTTAATGGTGTTAAATAAACGAAGTGCTAAGGGTTTGTTTTCTTTTTTTTCAGGGTTGTACTATTGCCTTTTATTTAAAAATAAAAGACAAGACACAATTGTTTAAACATGTGAATTCTCTCTGATTTAATAACGATAAGTTAAGAATTACTATTTGTTACTTGTGGCCGAATATAGGTCAGTTCGAAGGCATGATAGCTATAAAAAAAAATACATTTTCAATGGCATTTATTTGCATCTTCTTTATCTAATTTATTATGAAATCATTTTTATTAAAGAAGCTATAAATTATAAAAGTTTATAAGCCACCTAAGCTCAAGTAGTTGAGCAGGTCTTAAAATGTGCGATACTATGGTCACAGTCAAACACAGACAAACAATGTAACTACATCTAAACACCACAGAAACCCTACATTTCTCTCTTGTGATCATCCCTCTACTTTAACATCTATCAACTCAAAATTATAAAAATGGTAGATCGTACATGCAAGAGATCCAAATGGAAGATAAAACATATAAGATTCACAAAGCATATAAGTCAAATTATATTTAGAGAAACATCTGAATCCATCATGCATTCTTTAGAGAATGAATCTCTGTTTACAGCACCAAATGAGGATAACCATGTCATTTGTGAATCAAACAAAATCCTATTGGCCAATGACTTTAAAAATTAAGAATACAACAAACAAAATGAAAAGAAACATATAGTCCAGCACTCCTGGTTCTTGGTTTTACTACCAAATAATAAACAAAGAAACATGCCACATCTAGGGTAGACTCGAGTATCCCATGATAAAGTAGTTTTGTTAACCTTATAAAATCAGTTTGAACTCTTTCAACCAGTTAAAGATAAGCATATCTTATCAAAGAAAAGAAAAAAAATAAGCATAACTCACTGATGAAGCAAAAGTTGTAAATTGTATGGTTGGCAAGCAGTTCACGAGCTCACAACTTCCACTTCATCTCTCTTGACATCAACAATGCCTTCCTCATTGAGGATGCACAGATCTGGATAATTTCTATGGTTCAGAGAATGCAACCAGAGAGCCACAACTCCATCCTTGTGCTCTGTGGAAGCAATATGAGAATATATATACTTCATCTTGAAATCTTCAGCTTCTTTCTCATATGCTCTCATTGACAACTCTTCATGACTATCTTTCCATTTCTGGTTATATGATGCAAAGAAGCACTCATCCAAGTATAAACCAACCTCAGGAGCAGTAGGAACGTTAATGTGAACATCCCTGCATTTTACAAATATGAAATTGGATGTGAATCAATGTTGTCTATTAATCTGAAAATTGAAGATAACAGAAAATACAAAAGCTGTACTTACTTCTGCAAAGCTTTCTCAATAAGTGACTCTTGCGCGCAATTTCTCATAATTGCCACCGCAAGACCAATCATCTTCCGTATCTGATGAAGCATGAAGCTCTGTCCCACAACCTCACACTTAACAAATTCCATGCCCTCAACTGTGACAGTGGTGTTTGCGTCAAATGAAATTATGAAACGCCTAGCAGCAGGGTCCTCAGCTGTTGTTCTTGTGGTGAAGTTATGGAAATTATGAGTTCCCACATAATACTTCAATATCCTATTAAATCTCCCCCTTTCCTTCTCACCATAACAGAATCCACTTCCCTTTATGGTCTTCTCTCCTTCATTAACATTTTCTTTTCCAAGAATGCTTGAACCATTCACTGATCCACCATTCATTTGAGTACCCTCATCATGAGTAGGAACCACAGACTCAGGGCAAAGTTCAGAATTCAAATTCTTCATTGGAATCACTCCCTCATTACTGGATTCCTTATTTAAAAGATTACCATCACTTTTATTCGAAGAAACCCCAAAATCCTCTGTGACTCCAAAGTTAAGAGAAGGATCTCCTTTGGATGAAATGCAAGTATCCACATCTTCTAATGCTGCATTGTGCTTACCAACTAAGCTAGGCACCTTACGGCCTCTCTCAGAACAGTCCAAACATTTAACAAGCTCATCTTCAGATCCCAAACTAGCCAACACACTCTCTCTATCACGATGAGAAGATGGATCAAGAGCAAACACAGGGATGAGATAGACATACCTCCTCCGATCACAGAACTTCTTGGCATTAAAAGATGCTGTCACACGCTTGTAACCAAAGATTCGTATCTGAGGAGAAAGGCTTGATTTAAGGCGATCAACAAGACCAGGTGGATCAATATAAAACCGTCCTGAGACAACTTGACCAACAGCACTAACACCTTTATCTGTTCGAGCAGAGCGAGCCCAGTCATACCTTTTAGGAATTCCACGGTCCTGTTCAGGGACAGCTCCAGACACAAATAAGGCTTCTTCTAGGTCACCTTCAATAGTCTTGGCACCAGGATTTTTCTGCATGCCTTGATAGCCAACACCACAGTAAGCAAAGAATATGGCAATCTTGCGACGCTTGTACCGTTTCTTGGTGCCTGTCACAGTTGTGCATTCTTCATCATCAGAAGTGGTGGTAGACATTTTAAGCTTCTTTAGCTCTGGCTCTTCTGTGACTATCTCTGGCAGCAGCACTGGTGGTGATGAACTCGTCACTTTTGTATCTGAGTTTTCCATTTTTTATAAGTGATAAGAATATGGCTTGTGCAAGATAATGTTTTAAAATCCAGACTATTCAACAACCTGGAAATGGGATCAAGTTAAGTGGTCACTCGCTAGGCAACCATATCAATCTATGGCCAACCCAATGGCATCATCATGATGCCACAACTAATCACTAATTTTAAATATTATTTTTATATATATACATATATATTAAAAAACTCACATTGGGTTGAAAATTCATTCACAGAAAGTACAAATATCTTCAAGTAAAATTGAGCCAGCTTTTAAAAAACAAAATCTATCAGAAATTGGAAGATCTTAAAACAGGTTTTCAAAATGAGATTAGCATGTTTCTTCTCATCAAAGCTATACAACAGATCAATCAGAACTAAAAGAGTTGAGCATAACGCTTAAAAACAAAGAGGCACAGAGGGAATCCAACAAGGTCAGTTGCAAACTATAATGTATTCCATTGCCATTTAATGATTGAACAGATAAATATGACAACAATACTACCTCATGAAACGAAGCAAACACACATGAAGCACATCAGCAGAGGACAAACAACCAATAATGGGAAAAAACTCATCCTTGGTCTAAAGAATTGATTTTAGAAAAACAAAAACAAAAAAGATAAGAACAGTTTTCCACAGCGGTTATATAATTTCTAAAACAGCTGAGAGAGAAGAAAAGACTTCCACAATTGACTTTAAATTGAAACAACACAGAAGTCTGAAACTTTTTGATCAAAATAGCGCTGGGTAAGATCCGTCAATTGTTTGCTAAAACCACACGAAGAACAACAGCCCACAAACCGCCAAAAAATAACAGAAAATGAAATTTCCCAAACTCCAAAGTATATGAAACTTGGGAGAGTCTGGAACCTATCACAACTAATAAAACTCAAATTAGAACAAATGGAAGGGAAGCTGCTTAGAAGTCTTACCAGGAAGAGGAACAAGAGATGCTTTGAAAAGGAAGCGGCTCTAGTATGTATAAGCCACAGAGAGAGAGAAGCTTAAACCCTTATACACTCCATTTTCAGTGCGCCACCCACGTCCTGTGCTTCTTCTAGCCTTCTAATGTCTCTTGTTTGGCCAAAAATGTGCATTAATGTCCAGAATACAAAAAAAAATCAAAATTAGAAGTCAACTGGGACATCACATCAACTGCATAGTTAAAAGCCTAATTCAATTATGTTTCATCTAGTCCACAATCTTCATCCCTTCATGCTCCATTAATTGCAAATAAAGCACAGGATTACAATTATTATAATGGAATACAAAGTATAATGTTGCATTAATCATTTATTAGGGCTAAAACCAGGGGGAGAAATTATCCTTCTCAGTAAAATGACTTGCTTTACCCTATGATCAAGTATACTTAAGAGTTTCCAACTCAGAAAATTTAAGGAAAATGAAACAAAATACGAAGATCCCGTATTTCTTGAGGTTCATTGACCCCGTCCAACTGAACAAATAAAAGAATGCACTATAACAGAACAATCACCTTCGTTCTAACTCAGCAATATTGTCAACCTGTGCTTGGTTGTACTGCACAAGCTCTGAGAACAAGAACGCAAATGCACTCAAACTAACCTGAACCAAAATCATATCTACACACAATTACTATAGAAATAAACACAACGGACTTCAAATATAGCGATAAAACTATATACAGGCAACCCTTAATATTTGAGTTCCACATTATCAACTAAGGTCTAAATTCCCTAACTTTCCAGGACACCATAAAGATTGAACAGCAGCAGAATGACCCGAAAAGTGAGATCTCATGGAAAAAAAAAGGCAAAGGAGAAAAGGGGTCCTTTTCTATTTGCCCAAACACAGCTAGTTGTGTCGATTTCGATCAATATTCAATTAATGGGCGGGAAGAGAACAAAAGAAAAAGAAAAACAAAGAAGCAAGAAGGTTGAATAAGACAGAGGAACCTCTTGCTGGCCCTTATTGAGGGGCTTTTCGAGGACGTTACTCTACTGCTGGATCTTTCCAGCTCCGATAATCGTCAGCAGTGTCTCTTAACACTGGGGTGAGTTGTATGGCGGTAAATCCCAACTCACTCAGTATAGCAGAGATTGAAATGTGGATCGGATTCAGATGATCCAACACTTACCCCGTTGTTAGGAAATTAGACATTGCGAATTGGTCATTCATTGGGTATCAGCTTCGATGTGGAGTTTGGCCCCGTACCCGAATACAATATTGACCCGATCCGTTGTTTCTCAGTTTAGAAAAAAAAAATGTCAAGACGTTCCCGTCGCAAGCGAGGAAGAAAGGAGGAGAACGCCCGCAAGGGTAGCGTTGACGGACGGATAAGCCACCTACGTTGTCGCCGGCGGCCTTTAAGAAGGGAGAAGCCACCTGCGTCGTTGCGAGGAGGAAGAAATGAGAACGGCCGCAATTGCTCCGGTAAAATTCAGCAGTGATATACAGCAGCTGTGGTACGGTTGTGGCGTGCAAACGCATCATTTAACAGTGACTCCCTGTTATAGGGGAAATTGGAAATTGCGTATTGGCCATTGGGTTACCAGCTTCGATGGTAGAGCCGGTAAGTCCCGCTTAGCGTGCCAAAAATGGTAAGTTGGGTTAAAAAAATTGAAATATTTTATAATGGGGTCAAAAATTTGGCCCGTCCCACCAGCCTGCCACTTTAAGCGGATTCGCTCATCTGGCCCGCGGGCTGGACCTTTTTTTTAAAAAAAATATTTTTATAGTTTTTTACTCTATATAATTATATCTAAAAAAAATAAAAACTAAAAAAAAAGGCTTAAACATCATTTTCTTTCTCAATCTTTCTTATATTTTAATTTTAGTTGTATTTTATTTTATTGAATTAAATGTTACTTGTGGTATTACCATATTAATGTATTAATATATTATGCTTTAAGACTTTATGCATCAAACCGATAAAAGATTTCATGAATATAATTATTTTATTCATGATAGTGAATAAAAAATTAATAATTTAACTAAGTAGGGGAAAAAAAGGGCTAACCAAACAAAAAAAGCAAAAAAAAAAAAGGAGAAATTTTATGATTTAACAAAAAAATATAAAAAAATATAAAAAAAAATGGGCTAGCCCGTTTGGCCCACCAGCCCATATATGGCGGGGCGAGCTGGGGATTTCCAGGCCCGCCCTTAAGGGGGCCTCAGCCCGCCCTGCCCCGCCCAGCCCAAAAAGCGGGCCTATGGCGGGCCGGCCCGTTTACCACCTCTATTCGATAGTGGGGTGTGACCCCGTACTCGAATACAGTACTTGACCTGATCCTTTTGTTTCTCCGTTTTCCAACATTAATTTTCTAGTTTAATTCATTATTCTTTTCATTCCATAATTTTTCACTATAACATAATTAATTTTTGTTATTAAATTCCTACTGTGTGTCACTACATTTATTTAAGTAAATAATTTTGCGTTATTTTGATATCCTAATTCTAAATTCCAAACATATATAAATAATTCAAGTTATATTATCTACGTTATTTAAGATATATTACATCAATTTTGTTGCTGATTACAGGAAAGCCGACACTTGATGTCCATTTTTTGTCATTCACTAGCCCCATCCCTTTGATTGCATAGGGTTACCGAAGTTAAATAAGCGAAGTGCTTAGGGTTTTTTTTTTGTGTGGTTGTACTATTGCCTTTTATTTAAAAAAATAAAAATAAAAGACATGACACAATTGTTTACATATATGAATTCCCTCAAGGTTAATATTACTATTTGTTACTTGCGCCTGAATATAATTTAGTTACAAATCATTAAGTTCGAAGGTATATGATAGCTGTGAGAAAACGACATTTACATGGCATTTATTTGCATCTTCTTTATCTAATTTATTATAAAATCTGTTTTATTAAAAAAGCTATAAATTATAAAAGTTTATAAGCCACCCAAGCTCAAATAGTTGAGTAGGTCTTAAAATGTGCCATGCTATGGTCACAGTCAAACAGAGACAAACAATGTAACTACATCTAAACACCGTACAAACCCTACATTTCTCTCTTCTGATCATCCCTCTATTTTACATCTATCAACTCAAAATTATAAAAATGGTAGACTATACATGTAAGAGATCCAAATGGAAGATAAAACATATAAGATTCACAAAGCATATAAGCCAAATTATGTTTAGAGAAACATCAGTATACATCATGCATTCTTTAGAGAATGAATCTTTGTTTCTAGCAACAAATGAGGATAACCATGTCATTTGTGAATCAAACAAAATCCTATTGGCCAATGAAGTAAAAATTAAGAATACAACAAACAAAATGAAAAGAATCAGATAGTCCTGCATTTCTGGTTCTTGGTTTTACTATCAAATAATAAACAAAGAAACAAGCCACATCTTGGGTAGACTCTAGTATCTTGAGGTAAAGTAGTTTTGTTAACCTTATAAAATCAGTTTGAACTCTTTCAACTAGTTAAAGATAAGCATATCTTGTCAAAGAAAAGAAAAAATATAAGCATAACTCAATGATGAAGCAAGAGTTGTAAATTGTATGGTTGGCAAGCAGTTCACGAGCTCACAACTTCCACTTCATCTCTCTTGACATCAACAATGCCTTCCTCATTAAGGATGCACAGATCTGGATAATTTCTATGGTTCAGAGAATGCAACCAGAGAGCCACAACTCCATCCTTGTGCTCTGTGGAAGCAATATGAGAATATATATACTTCATCTTGAAATCTTCAGCTTCTTTCTCATATGCTCTCATTGACAACTCTTCATGACTATCTTTCCATTTCTGGTTATATGATGCAAAGATGCACTCATCCAAGTATAAACCAACCTCAGGAGCAGTAGGAACGTTAATGTGAACATCCCTACATTTTACAAATATGAAATCGGATGTGAATCAATGTTGTCTATTAATCAGAAAATTGAAGATTAACAGAAAATACAAAAGCTGTACTTACTTCTGCAAAGCTTTCTCAATAAGTGATTCTTGCGCGCAATTTCTCATAATTGTCACTGCAAGACCAATCATCTTCTGTTTCTGGTGAAGCATGAAGCTCTATCCCACAACCTCACACTTACGAATTACATGCCCTCAATTGTGACAGTGGTGTTCGCGTCAATTGAAATTATGAAACGCCTAACAGCAAGGTCCCCATCTTTTGTTCTTATGGTGAAGTTATGGAAATTATGAGTTCCAACATAATACTTCAATATCTCTCCCTTTCCTTCTCACCATAACAGAATCCACTTTCCTTTATGGTCTTCTCTTCTTCATTAACATTTCCTTTCCCAAGAATGCTTGAACCATTCACTGATCCACCATTCATTTGAGTACCCTCATCATGAGCAAGAACCACAGACTCATGGAAAACTTCAAAAATCAAATTCTTCATTGGAATCTTCCCTCATTGTTAGATTTCTTATTTAAAAGATTGCCATCAACTTTATTCAAAGAAACCCCAAAATCCTTTGTAACTCCAAGAGTTAAGAGAAGGATCACCTTTGGATGAAATACAAGTATCCATAGCTTCTAATGATGTATTGTGCTTACCAACTAAGCCAGGCACCTTATGGCCTCTCTCAGCATAGTCCAAACATTTAACAAGCTTGTTTTCAAATCCCAATCTAGCTAATTTACTCTCTTTGTGGTGATGAGAAGATGGATCAAGAGCAAACACAAGGATGAGATAGACATACCTCCTCCAATCATAGAACTTATTGGCATTAAAAGATGCTATCAAATGCTTGTAACCAAAGACTCATATATGAGGAGAAAGGTTTGAATTAAGGCAATCAACAAGACCAGGTGGATCAATATAAAACCATCCCAAGACAACCTAATCAACAACACTAACACCTTTATCAATTCGAGCAGAGCAAACCCAGCCATACCTTTTAGGAATTCCAGGATTCTATTTAGGGATAGCTCCAAAAACAAATAAGGCGTCTTCTAGGTCACCTTCAATAGTCTTGGCACCAAGATTTTTCTGAATGCCTTGATAGCCAACACCACAGTAAGCAAAGAGAATGGCAATCTTGTGATGCTTGTATCGTTTCTTGGTGCTTGTCGTAATTGCGCATTCTTCATCATCAGAAGTGGTAGTGGACATTTTAAGCTTTTTTGGCTCTAACTCTTCTATGACTACTTCTAGCTACAACGCTAGGGATGATGAACTTGTCACTTTTGTATTTGAGTTTTCTAATTTTTATGAGTGATATGAATATGGCTTGTACAAGATAATGTTTTAAAATCTGGACTATTCAACAACCTGGAAATGGGATCAAGTTAAGTGGTCACTGTCTAGGCAACCATATCAATCTATAGCCAACCCAATGGCATCATCATGATGCCACAACTAATCATTAATTTTAAATATTATTTTTATATATATACATATATGTTAAAAAACTCACATTGGGTTGATAATTCATTCACAAAAAGTACAAATATCTTCAAGTACAATTTCTATCAACTTTTAAAAAACAAATCTAACAGAAATTGGAAGATCTTAAAACAGGTTTTCAAAATGAGATTAACATATTTCTTCTCATCAAAGCTATATAATAGATCAATCAGAATTGAAAGCATTGAGCTGAATGCATAAAAACAAAGAGGCACAGGGGGAATCCAAGAAGGTCAGTTGCAAATTATAATGTATGTCATTGCTAATGAATGATTGAACAAATAAATATGACAACAATACTACCTCAAGAATAGAAGCAAATACACATGAAGCACATTATCAGAGTACAAACAACCAATAATGGGAAAAAACTCATCCTTGGTCTAAAGAATTGATTTTTGAAAAACAAAAACAAAGATAAGAATAGTTTTCCACGGCTATTATATGATTTCTAAAATAGCTGAGAGACAAGAAAATATTTTAGCAGATAACTTTAAATTGAACCAACACAAAAGTCTGAAGCTTTTCGATCAAATAGAGTTGAGTAAGATCCATCAATTGTTTGCCAAATCCACACGAAGAAAAACAGCCCACAAACCGCCAAAAAATAACAGAAAATGCAATTTCCCAAGCTCCAAAGTATATGAAACTTGGGAGAGTCTTGAATCTATGACAACTTATAAAACTCAAATTAGAACAAATGGAAGGGAAGCTACTTAGAAGTCTTACCAGGAAGAGGAACAAGTGATGCTTTGAAGAGGAAGCTGCTTAGAAGGGAAGTTGCTCTAGTATGTATAAGCCATAAAGAGAAGGAAGCTTAAACCCTCACTTCGCCATTTACAGAAGGAATTGGTTAGGACTTCGAACTATACACTACATTTTTTAATGCACCACATGTGCTTCTTCTAGCCTTCTACTGTCTTTGGGCCAAAATTGTGCAGTAATGTTTAGAATACAAAAAAATAAAAATAGAAATGTGGTTGTTTTTGTGTTCTATCTTTGGGCTGTTTATTATTAATTTTTAAATTAAATCATCCCAAATTTAACAATGACATAATATGCATATAATCTAATTGAAACATTATAGAATTTATTTGCAAAAATATACAAATACATTATTATTACTAGAAAATTATATGCTTATTATGTTTTAATTAAAAAAAAAACGATAAATGATAGAACTACATATAAGTTTTTTATTTAAAAGTATAATGTACATTTTTTTAATTATGTAATAATAATTAGTACTTAAAAGAAATTTTTAATATTTAATTACTTAAAATCAAATTATTTAATAATGAATAATTCTTAATAAAATTAAATCAATTATTACGTAAAATTATCATATAAATATAATCAAACAGCTAAAACAATGTTTATGCTTGATAATTATTACATTATACCTTACAAACATTGTTTCTTCCACTTTTTCAAAGTTCAAATCAAATAAAAAATCTAGCAAAAAAATGGATGATTTGATTGTGACTCCAATTCATTTAAACTTCAAAATTAACTTGACAAATAAATGAAAAAAATTAACAAATTGGCAATAAGTTATTTAGAAATAAATTGTTTTTTTATTTTTATCTAAATTAAAGATTTAGCATTACATAATAAAGATTTATAATATTTAACAAATAATAGATCTTGTATAACTCACTTCACATCAATTTGGAGTTAATTCAGAATACTATATATATGTTATATAATAACGCTTGAAATATATATAACTATATAATGAAATGGAAAAGACCTCTAGTTGATCCAAATGGAAAGACCTGTGTGCTCATGTGTGTGTGTGTGTGAGAGATTCTTGTTTGTGCCTAAGTAACTTGATAATTCAACTAGCTATTTGCACATGTTAAGAATTCCTAGGATGACCCAATCTATAAAAAGTCTATGAAACAAAATAGTTATGAATAGATGTAGAGTGTACTTAATTAATATGCTTACGCCCCTGTTTGGTAGGGGGTTTGAGAGGGGAGGGTGTTAGCAAGGCTGACTTCCCAAGAGGGGGGTGAATTGGGAAGATTGAAATTTTTCTGCACAAAGTGAAAAGGGTGAAGATAGCACAGTGTAAAGGAAGCAACGTATAAAACAGAGCAAGCTAAAAAGTAAAGATAGGGAGTAAAAGACTCAGTAATTTATCCTGGTTTAGTCTATCCACTTGACCTACATCCAGTCCCCAAGACAACTCTTGAGATTTTTCCACTATACAGCAAGAATTCAACGGGCTTCTTGCTAATGCCACAGTACAACGAGTATGCTCTGTTTCTGGAGCTTTCTCAATCTCTCTAAGCACTTCTACAATGTGCTTCCCAATCCCCTTGTGATTTTTCCTCACAAGTAAATCTATCTTACAGATGAAGGGTAGATTGTTTACAAAGATATAACTCTCTTGAATAGAGTAGATATGAAGGTTAAAGTACAAATATTGAAGTTGAGAGAGTAAAAGCTTTTGAGAAGAAGATTTGGTAGAAATTCGGTATATACAAGTTTGATTCGTTTTTCACAACTTCAAATGTTGTTATATTTATAGATTTAGGTCTCAAATGTCCGTTAGAGACAAAATCTATCCGTTGGGGAAGTTATCCAACGGTTACTCTGAAAAACTATCCGTTTACCAACCGCATTTAATGTTTCTGACATAATGAAATTCGAATTTTGGTTGGTCAACAGACGAATTTTGAAGAGACTGAAGGTTAAAGCTTCCAACGTTACAGCATGAAGTTCGTCTGTTCATGAAGTGAAATTCAAATTTTGAAACTTACAGAACATTTTCACAATGTGACATACGAATTTTCAAGAAGAAAGTTTTTCGGTTAAGTGTGAACAGTGTTTTCAATTTTCTACAGTGCCTTCGAAATTCGAATTTTGGAAGCCCAAAATTTTTCTGTCAGTAGAACGTTCAAAGAGGCACAGTAGATCACTTTCCTCAAAATTCGAATTTTGAATGAGTGAAGTTCGTCTGTCAGAGTGATTCTTTTCAGACTAGCTCCAACATTCGAAGTTACAAAACTCTGTCATTCGTATGTCAATGTTTCATTCCAACAGACTCACAATCTTGACTTTTGAAATTCGAATTTTAATGTTCAAAGTTCGTCTGACAGAAAGCAGTTTTGAAACTTAAATCATTCTTGATCTCAGATGAACTTTAACATTGTTTCAGACGAATTTCTTCCATTTTCTTAAGTTGTGATTTGTCTGAAATTCGAATTTTGAAGACTCAAAGTTCGTCTATTTCAAAGAAGCTCCTTTCAAACTTATATGAAAATTCGAATGTTGGAAAGCCAAAGTTCGTCTGTCAGAGAGCATTTTTCAAACTCAATTTCTTCTTGATTTCAGATGAACTTCAACATTATTTCAGACGAATTTCTTTGGTTTTCACAAACTGTATTTTATCTTAAATTCGAATTTTGGAGATGTGAAGTTCATCTGTCACTAAAAAGCTTCTTTCAGACTTTGATGAAAATTTGAATTTTGGAGAATCAAAATTCATCTGACAGAGAAACATCTCTTCAGACTTATTCAGTTTTAGCTCGAAATTCAAATTTCCAACATGACATTTCAGTTTAAACTTTCAAACTTCGTCTGTTTGTGGGTATTTTTCAAATAAGTCAAGTTTTAACATAAAATCAAGGTTTAAAAACATCTTTTCTTGAACTCAAAATCTTTTACCCTCTTTTAAACATAACAAAAGATCCTACAGAAGATCTAGCAGCTAATACTCAGAAATTCTTCACTTGAAGCACTTTGATCTCCTTTGATATCTTCAATCCAAGCTTTTGGATGTTAGTTTGTAATCATCAAAACTCTTGATTCAACAGAGGAGAGATGAGTTGCTTTCCTCCCTCTGTTTGGATTCAAAAGTTTTTATGGAGGGAAAGGAAGCAACTTCCCTTCTCCATTTTGGATGCCCTCTTCCCTTCCACCCTTTACCTTCAAAGCTGGGGGGTTTGGAGGGGAGCAGTATTTTTTTTAATTTTACCATATTGCCCTCACCTTTGCTTTTTGTTTCTTCACATCTTCTCTCTCTTTTCATATCAAAATTCCAGAGAGTTGTCACTGAGCATCATCATCTCCAACCGAGCAATCCTTCGTCACCACCTAACCAAGCAACCTTTGTCTTCGGCAATCGAGCAATCTACATCACTGCCATCTCATAGGTTTCTCCCTTCTCATTATTTTTATTTTCAAGATTCGAAAATTGATTGCCTCAGATCTAGTCTATTCTCTATCATACATTATGAAATTGGCTGAATTTTTGCAATTTCATATGTTTTATCATGTCATATTTGCTAGATTTGGTCGATTTGCTATGTATGATAAGAAGTACAGTTTGTTTGTTTGGGGGAAGGGTCAAATGACATCAATCCATTGTTGAATGATTCAAGTGAGGCATTTGGGGGTTGGGATGAATCATACATATACTTGGGAATGAATTCTGAGAAATAGCTAAGCCCCCACCACTGCAATGGTGTCAAATCTTAGCTCCGCTGAGTACTACAAGTAGCTAGTTTCGGTATAGTGGATGATTGGCCCCTCTACAATGCTTGTGTATCTTCAATTTTATGCTAGTATGTCCCCTTATTTTTTCCACAAGGTATTCAAAAGTGCTACCCTAACTCCCCTATAGTATAAAATCTCCCAGATATCAAAGTTATCTTGAATTTTTTTATTTTGCTTTCCAATGGGACATCAAAGTAGACCAAATGCCCCCACTCCATGTTCTTTTCTAACTTCGAGCTTTTTTCTCCATTTTACTTTTCAAATCTTTCCTTCATTACCCATTAGTCAAACCCCATTCGACTACTTTTCTTGCTTTCTTTTGTAACCACCATCCAAATCATTACCTATGATATACATGTATCTTATCTATGTCAATTATCTCTGCATTTAATTAATATTTAGACGAAATTATACTTATTTCCTTAACTTCAGCCTATTTGCAAAAGCTAACATAGTTTATAATTTGCTCTTATGTTTAATAACAATTAAAAATCAAATATCTAGTGATAGGAATCAAGTTTCCTAATATTTACCTAGTTTCATTTGTTTCTATGTGTGGAGTTATCAATTTTATCAATAGTTAGGCAAATGCAAATCTGAATCTCATGTTTGCTAGAAAATATGACAATTCCTTCTTTATTCTTGTTCTTATCATCTTACTCATAGTCATGATGACCATCATGTCACCTGTCATATAGAAATTTTGGCACATAATTTAGTATAAAACTGATGGTCAATAATGATTAACTTATTTATCTAGTATAAATTGATTTTCATTTCCATAGATTTATAATAAAGCACTCTTATTCTAATTGGAACCATGTTTTTTTACTTGATAATCCACTTTAAATTGCATTTGCATGCAAGGTGAGGGGGATCAAGTATGAAATAGAATCATTGAATGGGGCAAGTTATTCATATTAAATGCTTGAGTTCTCCTAAAAAATTTCATTTCAAACGATTTGAAGGTCTACTTAGGAAGTTAAATCTCATTTTTATGTTGTTTGCTTGATCAGGAAGCCAATCAGTAATTCAATATAATCAGTTCAACTCAAAGCTTCGGAGATTTTCTTTGATTTATTTTCTTTCTTGTTTTGTTCTTGTAAATACTCCATGTACATGCCTTTTTGAGTTTCAAGATAATGCTTTTTTTACTAACAAAAATATAACTTAGATATAACTTTTTCTTTTGGTTGAATTGCTATTGATTAATACTTGAATTAGATATTACCAACTCTCATTAACAAATTTCATAATTAGTTTCATTATCGACAACTTGGTTTTCTAAATATGATAGGTCTTTATGATTAGGCATTGAATATGGTGGACCAAAGAATGAGGGCAGTGTTTTCACTTCACAGGCAATATGCTTTAATCATTCACCGATACTTAGATATGCGTCGAAGAGTTATAGCTCAATTGATATGTGTTCTTGTGTAGTACTACTTGAATGAGATGTCTCTAAAAAGACAAATAAGTTATACTATGAGTTCCAAGAGTGAAATGGAATGCGCCCAAGTAATGAATTGAATAACTTGTAGTAAAACCAGTTGAAATATTATTAGGATGAGTCCTCAAGCTTTTCTAGCACTATGTGGTATGTTAGAAAGAGATGGTGGCTTAAAAGCAACTAAATATTCTACTGTGAAAGAACAAGTTGCCAAAACTCTTTACATATTAATACATAAACTAAAAAAACGTGAAATAAGCTTTTGGTTTCAACGTTCCAAAGAGACAACTAGTCGTCAACTCCATATGGTTTTAAGAGCTATCGTTGAATGAGAAGAAAAATTTCTTGTACAACTTTATGGCTCCACAATCCCTCCTAAAATCCATCATAGTAGTTAATTCCTCCCATTTTTTAATGATTGTGTTGGTGCCATAGATGAAACACACATACATGCCAAAGTATCTCCCGCGGATGCTCCCTGCTATCATGGTAGGAAGGACTACCCAATACAAAATGTGTTAGCAGCATACACATTTGATTTATGGTTCACTTATATACTTCCTGAGTGGGAAGGCATTGCATTTGACTCAAGAATTTTGAAAAATACATTAACACTAGAAGATAGGCTTAAATTTCCCTAGGTAACTCTTTTAGACATGATTAAAACATTATTCAAATTAAAAATGGTATTTTAAAACTATAGTAATAATTACTTTCATTGATTATATATGGAAATATTATTTTGTAAATATTGGTTTCATGTTAACAAGTGGGCTTATTACACCTTATAAAGGAGTTCAGTATCATTTGAAAGAATATTAAGCAAGAATTCCACCCAAAAATCATAGAGAATTATTCAATATTCAACATGCATCATTACGTACTGCAATTGAATGAGCCTTTGGTGTATTGAAAAAGAGATTTGAAATTTTGTCTAATTCAATGAAGCCTACTTAGGGAGTCAAAGCTCAAAAATTGATAATTGTTACATTTTGAATTCTTCATAACTACTTGATGAGCATAGACCTTGATGAAGATCTTATAGCTGAAGTAGATGCTAAACTTGCAACTCAAACTGAAACAAATGATAATAATCATGCTCCAAGTATTCACAATGCTGAGACTGCTAGGGGAGAGCTTATTAGAGATAATATAGCTAATCAAATGTGGATTGATTTTTCATAATAAATCCACTGAACTTTGATGTACTATTCATTGATGTTTTCATTTTTACTTTGATTTATTTACCTGAGTTTGAACTTTTCAGTTTGATGTACTTATAAGTACTTTGATATATTTCCTCGAGTTTGAATTTCGGATTTGATGTACTCATTTGTACTTAGACTTATTTCCTTCACTTTAGACTTTGTAGTTTGATTTCAATTTACCTTGATTCAATTAGTTACTTTGAGATTGAACCTTGTGGTATTATTTGATTGAATTAGTTACTTTTAGTTTTGATTTCATGTGTAACTTGGTTTAATGTATATTTTGATGTATCTTTGCTTGATAAAGTTGCTTACTCAACATATCCTATAGAATGGCACCAAAAAAGGATGTGGGTAATGAGTTGATGAACTAGACAAGAATTATGGATAATGCTCTTGTGGATGCTTTCATGAATGAGTATAATGCAGGTAGGAAAGTTAATGGTCAATTCACTACTCAAGCTTCTGATAACATAGTGAAAGAATTGAGGTGAACAATTTGGCAAAAAATTGAGAAGCAAAGGTAAAGAATAGGTGGAAAACCTTAAAGAAAAATTTTTCAAAAGCTTATTATATTTTCAAGAATGGTTTAAGCGGATTTGGTTGGAACCCATCAACTGAAATGTAGCATGCGCAGCCGCAAGTTTGGGATGCTTTAATAGAGGTTGGGTCACTCCCTTTTTTGATGTAATGAATATGTTCTTATTCACAACTTGTTTAACTTTAGATATTTTGTGTAAATTGCTTTTTTCAGTCTAAACCTAAAGCTACAAATTGGAGAAATACCCCCATCCCAAATTATGACAAAATGATGATATTGTATGGAAATGATATAGCAATGGGAGACGAAGCTAAAACTGCAATTGAGATGTGGACACGACATCATTCATCCGTTGACCAAGACTTCAATAATGTCACTATCAATGACATTGACCATCTCATGTCATAAAATGAGGTGACATTAGAGTTTTGAGCCTTATATATATTGATGTTAGTAATGATCATTCTAATTTTTCAGTTAATAAGCAATCAGGTTGAGCAACTAGTGGTAATAGTAAAAACAAAAGAAAAGTGGCAGACAAAAACATTGATTATAGTGGAATTCAGGGGGTACTATTTGAAGTTGGAGCAACAATTAGAGAAGGAAATGAAGCAATTAGACAAGGTATTGAAGCATTAAGGGATAGAAATGAAGCAATAAGGGATGGAAATAAAGCAATAAGAGAAAGAAATCTAATACAAAGAGAGAGCTTCAACTACAAGAGACCGCATATGTCTATGGAAGAAATTTGTACTTTGATAATTAAATATGGATGTGATAGTGACAAGCTGCCTAGGATATATAACTTCCTAATTAATGATGTTGATAAGCTTAGGACAGTTGTTGAATGTCCACCTCCACTACGCAAGGCAGTAATTATGGAGATGATTTTTGGTTCTTCAAATCCTTGTTAAGGGTATTCTTGTTTATAGGTAGAATGTGGTGTTAAGTGTTAAAACTATTTTGGAACCATGGTACTATATGGAACCAATTTATTGTTATTGTAGTAGTGTTATTTTGGAATAAGATATTATGTGAAACTTTGTAATTCTCATATTGTCTACCTACTAATGAGGTATCTTTTTCTAAATGCGTGTGAACATAACATTTATGGCTACACGAATACTTGTATTCATTGCAGGATTAGAATTGTTGGCTTTACTTGTTTTAGGATTTGTAGGTGCGTGGTTGCCCAAAATGATATTAGTTTGTTAGCGAAAAAGTGCACTGATTTGTAAAACACAATAGGGTATTTTGGTAGTTACTTAGCCTAGGGCTATAAAAGGGAAGGGTAAGGGTGAGTTGAATTTTTGCCTTTTTTATGTGAGGTCAAAACATTGTGCAGTAATGATGGTTTCTTTAATTATCTTCCATCACGTGAATGTGTTTTGCTCTTTATAATGAAAATATTATTGAAGTTCATTATTGTAGTAGTAAGGTTTATGCATATTTGGATATTCAATTTTAAGTAGGACTTGTAGGTTTTTCTTCTTTTTCGAATGGTGGTCCATATTATATAATAGTTAATATTAATTCTAGAAGTGGCTTTTGTGTTTGAACAACTTTAGAGACTTCGAAAAAAAGTTGAGACATTATTTGTTAACTGAAATCTCAATAGTTCCTTTTGTTAGATATGTTGGCTTCCCAAGAGGGGGTGAATTGGGAAGATAAAAATTTTCTACAAAAGTCAATAGTGTGGTAAAGACAAAAGAGACAGCAAAACTGAGTATAAAAGAATAGTAATGTAAGAGAAGTAAAAAAGAAGGGAAGACACAGATGTTTATTCTAGTTCAGTCTCTCTATCTTGACCTACGTTCAATCCCCAAGCAACTACTTGAGATTTTTCACTATCCTGCAAGAATTTAGTGGGCTTCTTACAATTGCCTCAGTACAACTTTGATGCTCTATTTTTAGAGTTTACAATTTCTCTCTTTGCACTCTATCTAAGTGCTTCCCAAATCCCTTGTGATATCCCCTCACAAAAAAATCTTTCTTCCAGATGAAGATAAGATTGATTACCAAGAATGAACTTTCTAATTTAGAGTGTATATGAAAGTTGAAGTGCAGAAGAATGAAGTATGAGAGTAAGAGACTTTGAGTTGAGAATTTGACAGAGTTTCAGTATATACATTGTAAATTCGTTACCCACAACTTCAAATGAAATTCTATTTATAGATTTATGTCTTAACTATTCGTTAGAGACAAGATCTAGCCATTAGAGACGTTACCCAACGGTTACTCTGAAAAACTATCTGTTCACCAACCGCATTTATTGCTTCTGACACTCAAAGTTCAAATTTTGGTTAGTCAACAAACAAATTTCGCAGATACCGAAAGTTAAAGACTTTAATGTTGAACTTCAAAGTTCGTCTGTTTATGAAGCAAAGTTCAAATTTTCATCTGTGAAAAATATTTCTATGTTGGAACATACGAATTTTCAAGTTAAAGTTCTTCTGATAAGTGTGAACAGTTGTCTCATATTGCTACAGTGCCTTCAAAGTTCAAATTTTGATACCCAAAATTCATCTATCAGTGGGCAGCTCAATAAGGCACAATAGTTCATCTTTTCAAAATTTGAATTTTCAAGATTCAAAGTTCGTCTGTCAGAGGGAGCTCTTATCAGACTTATTTCAAAGTTCGAATTTCTAAAAACTAACATTCGTATATCAATAGATTATCATAACAGACTTGCAAGATTTGTTTCTAAAATTCAAATTTTCAATGTCAAAGACGAATTTTTCTTTTTTATGATTTGTGTTTTATCAGAAATTCAAATTTTCAAAACACAAATTTTGTCTGTTAGAGAAGTATCTTATCAGACTCATGCCAAAGTTTGAATTTCTGCACTCAAAGTTCGTCTGTCAAAGGAATCTCTTTTTTGACTAACTTATTTTCAATTCGAATTTCGAATTTCAAAAGCCAAAATTCGAATTTTCAAAGCAATAGATTAGCTTTAGCACTTTAAAGTTCGTCTATTAGTGGGTGTTTTTCAAGTATTCCTTGAATTAATATGGAATTAGATTTCCAAAAATATTCTTTTGCCAATTCAAAGCCTTTTACTTAAATTAAACATGGTAAGAAGTCCTATATCTAATCTTATGCTGATTTTACTTGGATTTCTTCGTTTAGGATCTACTCCTACAAGTTAATCTAGTCCCAAACTAGCCATAGACATCACTTCCACCTTAATCCAACTCCGTTTGGAGATTCTGGACCCTCGACACCATTTTGGCCACTGATTGACTAAAACTCACTACTAACCACCTCTAATTGCCACCAAAGGCAACTGGTCGCTCAAAGACCAATCATATAGGTCCAAAACCCCTAAACCAACTTGTTTAAAGAGGTTTCACCCCAAAGGAACCACTCTTTTGAGATTTGACCCATTGGAACCCTTACTTGACAAACGGGCTATAAGCCCTTAAGCACACCAACAAGGCCCAAATCTACTTTGGACTCACAAACATTAACATACTAACTTCTCAATAACCAAAACCATGTAACCATACATACAACATCCATACAAACCTTATCCATAACCATACATTCATTACAAACCATTCTATCCTACTTGGCACAAGATATATTTCCAAAATACACACAAACTACATTGACCTAGTATTCCCATGTCTGAAGCTACTCCCTCTGCTTCTTGGGACTAGTGCCAGAACCATCACTTGAAAGGTTAGTTCATGGGAGAAGGGTGTGAGACAATGTCTCAGTAACCAGGGACAACTACACACACACACACATATATATACATATATCTCATGCAACTTATAAATGCAATGTGAAATGAATGGTATGCATGTTCTCCCTCATACATGACTAGAACCATGAGCTGTTGTCATCACAAGATATTTCAATAGATGATTCCCTTCCAACAGTCGGTGAAGACTGATTCCGGGACATCACCAAGCTCACCTTATCCTAATGCAACCCAGCCAATGGTTACACTAGAGTTTGGACCATGGCTCTCCTTCCCCTGGACCATCACGAATTAATGGTGATTTAGGGAAGGTGCATCCCCAAATCCACTGCCACCTTGCTCTCCCAAGGAGAGGATTTAGTGATAGGAATATTTCATCATATCATATTGTCCTCTGTCGTCTAGTTTTCCCATGGAGAGGATTTAGCAACAGGGATCTTTCTTATATCATCATCTGATATCACATCATCTCATCATCACCTCATCATCAATCTCTCACTATGCAATCATATGGTGATGATGTCAATGTCATGCCAATATGCCTCTACACATATATATACATCATTATCATCACAATCATCATATGGATATGTTAGCATGCAATGGTATGGGGATGCTACACATCACAATATAATATATAATTATCATACATCAACTAGTAGTGCATACCATGATATATAGAAAAACCATACACATACATAATTAATATCATGGTATGAAAAAAAACATGCATACATATACACAAATATACGTATGGTCATACTACACAAATAATACAATACAAACATACACCTGGTTATCTTAGGCTGTCAATACCACACACATGAGTTCCACGAACTTCTCGAATTGCCCAACACGCTTGAACCCTCTTGGTTAACCAAACAACCTTCATAATAACGCAATTCTTCCATTAACACAATATACCATTTAACCAAACATCACAATTCAACTGCTTTAGGCCTAATCCAAGGTTCCAACACCCCTTTCATGCATAAATAAGCTAGGAACCATTCAAACACTACTCAACCACACACACTTTGGATTCCTAAGAGCCCAAACCGAAAACAACCTAGGGTTAAGCTCAAATCATGTATAAACCCTTCAAAACTCACAACCAAGCAACAAGAACACTAAGACACACTTTCTTAACCTCATTTTATCCATTTCAATCAGTGGATTTCGGCCACAACCGAAGATCCACCCTCAAAACTTCAAAACCCCAAATTTCAATAGAAGAAAATGGAGAGGGAGGAGTAGAGAACGCTTACCTACTTGAATCTAAGCTCTTGAGGTCTAAAAATACTCTCAACGGCCGAAAAACACGAACCCTAGCAGAGATCCTTTGGTTTCCTCCATTTTCTTTCTTTTTGATCATCTGAAATGACCCGAATTTAAACAAAATTCTCAATCCTCACTGCGGCATCACCACACCTCACCGCGGCTCCACCAATTTCAGTCGAAACAATGCCACTGGACACACTCTCGCAGCGGCGGCCCTACCTCTCACCACGGCGTGGAGCTCTTCCAGACTCCACTTGATCCTTCCTCTAACCTGTTTCCTTTGGTCCTGAACATTGTTGAATCAAGAGTTTTGAAAGCAAACCTAAGTACTAATCCAGTTTGTAAGTTGTTTTGTCATCATCAAAAAGGGGGAGAATGTTGAATCAAGAGTTTTGATGATTCCAAACCAACATTCAAGAGCTTGGATTGAAGATATCAAAGGAGATCAAAGCTGTCTCAAGTGAAGATTTTCTGAGTTCTTGCTGTTAGATCTTTTGTAGGATCCTTAGTTTTTGTTATGACTGGGTAAAAGATTTTGATTTGAAGAAAAGATGTTTTCAAACTTTGATTTTATGTTAAATCTTTAAATATTTGAAAAACACCCACAAACAGACGAAGGTTGAAAGTTTAAGCTAAACTGTCAAGTTGGAAATTCGAACTTTGCCTTTGGAAATTCGAATTTCGAGCTAAAACTGAATAAGTCTGAAGAGATGGCTCTCTGTCAGACGAATTTTGGCTGTTCAAAATTTGAATTTTCATCTAGTCTGAAAGAGGCCTTTTGGTAAACAGACGAACTTTACACTTTCAAAATTCGAATTTCAAGTAAAATGAAGTTTGTAAAAACCAAAGAAATTCGTCTAAAATTATGATAAAGTGCATCTGAAATAAAAATGAAATTGAGTTTGATAAATGCTCTCTGACAGACGAATTTTGAACTTCCAACATTCGAATTTTCATATAAGTCTGAAAGATGCCTCTTTGCAACAGACGAACTTTGAGTCTTCAAAATTCGAATTTCAAACAAAACAAAAATTGAGAAAATAGAAGAAATTCGTCTGAAACTATGTTAAAGTTCATCTGAGATCAAGAATGATTTAAGTTTCAAAACTGCTCTCTGACAGACGAACTTTGAACATTAAAATTCGAATTTCAGAAGCTAAGTTCTTGAGTCTGTTAAAGTGAAACATTGACATACGAATGATAAGAACTTGCAACATTCGAATGATGAAATTAGTCTGGAAAGAGTCTCTCTGACAGACGAATTTCACCCTTCCAAAATTTGAATTTCGAAGGCACTGTAGAAAATTGAAAACACTGTTCACACTTAACCAAAAAAACTTTCTTCTTGAAAATTCGTATGTCACATTGTGAAAATGTTTTGTAAGTTTCAAAATTCGAATTTCACTTCATGAACAGATGAACTTCAGTGTCTGCATGTGTGCAAGGTTCCAATCGTGCCCCAAAGAAACCCATGCAACAGCTGTGAAAAGAATTTTTAGATATCTTATTGGAACATCACAGATGGGTCTTTGGTATCCAAAAGGCAATGGAGAAGATCTCAAAGGATACACTGATGCTGATTTTGCAGGATCCAAAACTGACAGAAAAAGCACAAGTGGAACCTGTCAGTTCCTTGGAGGATCCCTGGTTTCATGGTTCAGCAAAAAGCAAAACAGTGTGGCCTTATCTACTGCAGAAGCTGAGTATGTTGCAGCTGGAAGCTGTTGTGCCCAAGTCATCTGGATGAAACAGCAGCTTGAAGATCTTGAGATTAAAATAAAAGAGATACCAATCATGTGTGACAACCAAAGTGCTATAAATATCACCAAGAATCCTGTCATGCATTCAAGGATGAAACATATTGAAGTTAGGCACCACTTCATAAGAGATCACGTTCTGAAAGGAGAAGTTAGACTGGAGTACATTCCAACAGAGGATCAAGTTGCTGATATACTCACAAAACCTCTAGCAGAAGACAGACACTGCAAAATAAGGAGAGAATTGGGAATGGTAAATCCCAATGAATTGTAAGTCATTTCTGTGCAATTCTGTCTTTAGAATTTTTAATACAAGAATAAACTCTAACTTGAGCATCGGAGTATATTTTAGTGTAGTTGCAGGTGCTTCTTGTGAAAATCAATGGCTAAAAGTTTGAAAGATTGGAGCACTCCAGATTGGAACAACCAGAAAATGAAGTGAATGATAATTATTCTAAGTTCTGGATCCATTCTGTAAGTTTTTAAAGTTGAAATTTGTATGTTGTTTGATTGCTAGATGAATTTCATTGATAATATGTGTTTTTAAACTGATCAACATGGTCAACATTCAAATTTTAGTTGACCAACAGACGAACTTCGGCCTGTTATGCCTTGGAACAGTTCTCAGTAATGCCTCGAAATTCATCTGTTGAAGCTTGAAAGTTCAAATTTTCAAAATCAGAAATTTCAAAGTTATGATTGTCCATCACTGCTACACAAATTATTACTTCTTAACATACGAATGTTGGACAATCTTTACAAAAGTTGAAAAATTCAAATTTTCAGTTCAAAATTCATCTGTTAAATCATGTCCATCATGTTGAATTATTGAAAGATGCAGTTCTGCATGTTTAAATTCGTCTGTTGATTGATAGTTTGATTGATGCCTGCCTTTTTCTTTTCAACATTCGAACTTTGGTGGAACAAAATTCGTCTGTTGTGCTTGTATTGCTTGTTTCAAGCCACTGTCAGACGAACTTTCAGGATGAAAATTCATCTGTCAGTAAGCTATGATGAACGGTTTAACTTGTAACTGCCCGAAGTTCGAATTTTGACCCCTCAAAATTCGTCTGTCAGACGGTTACACACGTTAAATGCAACGGTTTTCCTCAGAACAGACGCAACCCTATTTGTAACCTCTCTAAGTCTGTTCTGATTCTCTCTTTAATCCTCTTAATTCCTGTCCAAAAACCGTCATTCTTCACCATTTAAACTTCCATTCGCATCCCATAAACCTTTCCTTAACCACATTCTGCATCATTCCACTGAAAAATGGCGAGAGTAAAGATCCCTGGAGCAGGACAAGCTGGAACTCGGCCAAAAAGAACGGTCAAATCTCAATATGCTACAAAGGAAGGAGAGAAATCCAAGAGAAAGGCCGAACCCAGTAAAGCTACCCCTTCTAAACTCCAGAAATCATCATCCAAGGCAGATTCACAGAAAAATGGACCTTCCTCATCAAAAACTGCGGTCCCTTCGGCTGATACTGCTACTGTGGCTTCCTCCTCTTCTACATAATCTGGAGAATTGAGCTTACTACACTGCCACTTTGGAGCACTCCTGAGATTCAAGAAGAGTTTTCTGCCAAGTTTTCCAGCAAAAAGGTAATCAAGCCTCACTGTGTAAATATGGAGCAATTTTTGATATCCAACAACTTTGATGCTGCATTATGGTTGATAAGATACAAAAACCTGTTGGAAATTGCTGAAAAATATGATGATGAAGTAGTGAAGACTTGGTATGCCTCTCTTCAATATAACAGCAAGAAAAAGAAATGGGAGGTCACTTTGAGATCAAGGACCATCTGTCTTGCTGATGAAACAATCAATGAAGTGCTGGAAATCCCAGGGCAAGATGGGCTGAAAATTGACATCACAGCCTCTGGGTATATGGATGAGGCAAGCACAGCTGATGAAGAAGGTGGATCCTTTCTGAACTACAAAGAGAGCACCATTTTGGACACCTTATTCAGGAGAAGGGAGAACAGGCCAACGATAAATCTGTTGAAGCCCACAGACCTAAGTGTACAAGTCAGGATCCTGCACTACATAGTGTCCAGGATCATATTCAACAAGGGTGGCAGCTTCAACTTGATAACAAGGGCAGAGGCTCATGTGATGATTGCTATCATACATGGGAAGGATTCCACACTCCCCTATGCTGCAATTATTTCAAGAATCCTGCAGCATGCTAGGATTCAACACATTGAAAAGGAAAAAGGGAAACTTACTGAGGCATTCAAAGAGGAGGAACTGCAAAGGATGGGCATTGAAAGAGATGAAGGACGATGGGTTGGAAAGGGAGCAGGGAAATCTGAAGACTTGTTCTTTGTTGCTGATGCATCCCTCCAACAAGAAGGAACTTCCGAGGCCCCTGGCAGATCTGTACCTCAGCCTTCTCAGCCAATCTCATCTCCCTCCAGGCCTACTCATCCTCCTTCCACTCCCTCCTCACGGGCCAAGCCAACAAAGGTCACTAAGTTGTTTGACAGTCTATCAACACTCATTCTCAGCATTAGAGATGAGCAAAATGCCAAATTGCTCATCTACAAGATCAGATCCATCAGTTGGCTGTAAATATGAAGGTGGTAGCTGATGCCTATGAAGAGATAAGAAATGCTATTCCTACCACTTCAGCTCCACCTCAGCCTGGTGTCCCTAAGCCTACTCAGTCTCCATCCCCTGTGCCTCTAAGTCCCTTCAAGATTGCCTCCTCTGACCATGATGATGATGATATAGATGATGCTGGTGCAATGAGAACACCAAGTCTTGGTCCACCCTTGGACTATGGATTGGAAGAAGAAGGTCTCCAAGATACAAGCCCTCATGAGCCCATGCAAGAAGATGCTCAGGAATCAATTCTGTCAATTCAAGAATCTGAGCAAGTTGAAAGACTGGTTGTAGCCATTTCAACCTCCTCTATGCAAGAAGCAGTGAGCACTGAAGAAAGGAGCCTTGTACCTGTTGTTGACTATGTTGCCATTGCTCACAATGCTCTACTAGAAGCTCAGAGGAGAAGGCTGGAAGAAATGTTTCCTCCTGCTAAACCAGCTTCTTCCTCTCTTGCTGCCTATGGACTTACAGAGGAACAAAGAGCTCAACTAGCTCTTTCCAGACAAGCAATGCAGCAGCTGCTGGAAATCTCTGACGAGGAGACAAGCACTGAGCCACTAGCTGATCCTGAAATCCCTTTTGCTCCTGTGTCCCTTCGTGCTATTCCTGTCTCTCAGATCCCTCCTCCGGCTGATTTTGTTGGCCTTTTTGATGATGTCAAAAAGGGGGAGAAGTCTGGGCAAACTAGAAAGCCTGCTGCTGAGCAATCTGGGAAAGGGAAAGGAAAATCCTACAGCAAGAAGGCCAAGTCCAAGAAGAAATTATTGGAGATTAGGCTTAAGTCCTCTTGCTGTATTTTGTACTTTGTTGTTTTTGTGTTTTGGATTTGATGTTTGAACTTTGATTAATTTGTTTCTGTACAAGCAACTCTTGGTTAAATGAATGGATCCCTTTGTTGCAATGTTTTGTGCCTTAAATCTCTTCACTTAATCTGTTGATTTGATATCTTATGCATATGTTGAGGGGGAGCTTGTGAAAGCAAACCTAAGTACTAATTCAGTTTGTAAGTTGTTTTGTCATCATCAAAAAGGGGGAGAATGTTGAATCAAGAGTTTTGATGATTCCAAACCAACATTCAAGAGCTTGGATTGAAGATATCAAAGGAGATCAAAGCTGTCTCAAGTGAAGATTTTCTGAGTTCTTGCTGTTAGATCTTTTGTAGGATCCTTAGTTTTTGTTATGACTGGGTAAAAGATTTTGATTTGAAGAAAAGATGTTTTCAAACTTTGATTTTATGTTAAATCTTTAAATATTTGAAAAACACCCACAAACAGACGAAGGTTGAAAGTTTAAGCTAAACTGTCAAGTTGGAAATTCGAACTTTGCCTTTGGAAATTCGAATTTCGAGCTAAAACTGAATAAGTCTGAAGAGATGGCTCTCTGTCAGACGAATTTTGGCTGTTCAAAATTTGAATTTTCATCTAGTCTGAAAGAGGCCTTTTGGTAAACAGACGAACTTTACACTTTCAAAATTCGAATTTCAAGTAAAATGAAGTTTGTAAAAACCAAAGAAATTCATCTAAAATTATGATAAAGTGCATCTGAAATCAAAATGAAATTGAGTTTGATAAATGCTCTCTGACAGACGAATTTTGAACTTCCAACATTCGAATTTTCATATAAGTCTGAAAGATGCCTCTTTGCAACAGACGAACTTTGAGTCTTCAAAATTCGAATTTCAAACAAAACAAAAATTGAGAAAATAGAAGAAATTCGTCTGAAACTATGTTAAAGTTCATCTGAGATCAAGAATGATTTAAGTTTCAAAACTGCTCTCTGACAGACGAACTTTGAACATTAAAATTCGAATTTCAGAAGCTAAGTTCTTGAGTCTGTTAAAGTGAAACATTGACATACGAATGATAAGAACTTGCAACATTCAAATGATGAAATTAGTCTGGAAAGAGTCTCTCTGACAGACGAATTTCACCCTTCCAAAATTCGAATTTCGAAGGCACTGTAGAAAATTGAAAACACTGTTCACACTTAACCAAAAAAACTTTCTTCTTGAAAATTCGTATGTCACATTGTGAAAATGTTTTGTAAGTTTCAAAATTCGAATTTCACTTCATGAACAGATGAACTTCGTGCTGTAACGTTGGAAGCTTTAATCTTCAGTTCCTTCGAAATTCGTCTGTTGGCCAACCAAAATTCGAATTTCAGTATGTCAGAAACATTAAATGCGGTTAGTAAACGGATAGTTTTTCAGAGTAACCGTTGGATAACTTCCCCAACGGATAGATTTAGTCTCTAACGGATATTTGAGACCTAAATCTATAAATACAACATCATTTGAAGTTATGGGTAACGAATCAAACTTGTATATACCGAATTTCTTCTAAATCTTCTTCTCAAAAGCTTTTACCCTCTCAACTTCTATACTTGTACTTAAACTTTCATATCTACTCTTTTCAAGAGAGTTATTTCATTGTAATCAATCTACTCTTCATCTTGGAGATAGATTTACTTGTGAGGGGTATTCACAAGGGGATTGGGAAGCACATAGTGAAAGTTCTTGAAGAGTTTGAGAGAGCTCAGAAACAGAGCATACTCGTGTACTGTGGCCCTAGCAAGAAGCCCATTGAAATTCTTGTTGTATAGTGGATAAATCTCAAGAGGTGTCTTGGGGACTGGATGTAGGTCAAGTGGAAAGACCGAACCAGGATAAATTACTGAGTCTTCTTCTCCCTATCTTTACTTTTCAGCTTGCTCTGTTTTACGCATTGTTTTCATTATATTGTGATATCTTCACTTACTTCACTTTGTGCAGAAAAATTTCAATCTTCCCAATTCACCCCCTCTTGGGAAGTCAGCCTTGCTAACAAACACAACGTCAAGAAAGATATCATGAGGGGTGTTACAGGTAGGATGTGCAAAATATGAAAAATGAGTACAAAATATTAAAATTTATGGGCATTACTTATTATTTCACCAAAATAGAGAATGGAGAATAGAAGGAGAAGTGGAGTATTGAGCAATTTTTTCAGAACTAAACCAAATCAGATAGAATTGGACTGGTTAGATCCTCACCTAAATATAACAACAGTTCATTTTCAAGCTTTAGATCATTTTAGGGGTTGGACTTCTTTGAACCAAATGATTTTTTAAATTATGTAAATTTTAACCTAAATTTAATTTTTTTGCCAAAGTCATTAATTATAAAAATTATTAGAGAATAAAAATACTATTTCCCTTTTTATTTTAAGATTACTAATTATAAAAATGAAAATTTTCATTGTATTATATAGTCATTTTATAATGTTATGATTAGGTAATATTATTATATTGAAATGTTTTAATATTACTTTCAATGATTTAATATTTATTATTACCATGTGAGCTTTTTAATTTATTATGAACCTAGACTACTTAAATTTATTTTCTTAACAATTTATATTTTATTTTTATACATATAATATTATATATAATATTATTTTTATTTAATTATTATGTCATCGGTTCGACTGCCAATCTAATCAATTGAACCATAAAAATTGTGGCCCGATGACATTTTTTATTCAACATCTGATCTAGTTTTTAAAACATTGGTGTTGAGAGGAGAAGAGAGAGAGAGTAGAGAGGTAGCAAGACCGAGAGAGAAATATAGAAGGCAATATTCCATCCAATTTTGTTCTCTTTCATGCTTCATGTCTGAACTCTTGATACGGTTTTACTGGAGTTAGATATAATTTTCCTTTGGTGTGTTTATGAAAAGTTGTTAAATTCAGCTGATCATCTAGTTTTCTCCAATTACCTTAATTTTTATTTTTATCTCTATGATATCACAGTTGAATTTTGAGGAGAAGCCGTGCTAGATGGTTTGATCCGACATGAGAAAGTTTTACTCTTGAATTGAAAATTTTTTCTTGGGGATTTGTGGGTTGATATGCTCGTACAGACGTTATCTTCCCTCTATGGGTCCTTCTCTCAAAATTTCTTTGTGATTGTTAAGGTAACAAATTCTGTGTATGTCATTTTTCTATCATATTAATCATGGTAGTTTGCTAAATGTCCATTAGTGATTTCACCATGTACAATTGAATTGAGTTACTTAGGTGTAGTCAACATTATATATGCACCATGTACATAATGGTTACCACTAATATTAAGAAAACTCAACTGATTACTCGACCGGTAGAGGTACCGATTCAAAGTTCAATATTTTGACCAGGGTTGAATTGGGGCTGAATAAGTAGTAATTAAACTAATATTTTCCCCACAAATACCCTTGCTAATTGTAATATACAATGACTAGCTATAATTGATTTTTTTTTTCTTTGACATTTATTTTTGATAAATTTAATGTTTTACCTAACTATAACTAATTTTTTTAATATATGTAAGGTAGTTAAAAATGATTTATATTACAAAGTTAGGTAACATTAAATTAATTAGCATAAATGCTTAATAAATATTTTGTTTGTTAAAAATTAGTACTCCCTCTGTTATGCTATATAGTGTACTATTATGAGAAATTCATATTTCAAAATATAGTGTATTGCGTGGATTACATTATGTTTTTTTTTATTGTCTTTCCAGTATTGCTCATAATAAGTAAGCTTATATATTCTACGGTTTCCAGTGCATTTAATGAAAATTCTTTAAATGGTTTGGTCAAACCACAAATGAATGAAGGAGAATTTCCCCCCAAAACTTTACTTTTCACAATTGCCAATGACCCATGGAAACTCGGAAAAAAGAATGAAGCAGAGAATGGCTACAATTATTAATGTAGGAAGTATTATTAAATAAAGGTAATTTGAAAAATAATGACAAAAAAATTTTGGTTACTAATCATTGTTTTGGTACGTATGTAGTAATTAAAAGTGCATTATAAATTGGAACGAAGGGAGTAATAAAATTATGATACATGTGCATTTATTACATATGTATTAAAAATTTATTTAAAACAACATATTCATGATTATAATATAATATTATATAATAGTACTCCCCCCGGTTCTTAATATAAATCACTTTCAACTACTTTACTAGAACTAAGAAAAGTTTGTTACATTATTAAAATTGTCTTAAAAATAATGTAGTTTCCATCTTTATCCCCTAATAAATATCACAAATTTAAACAATTCATTTTCTCTCTCATAATTAAATAGGGGTATTATTTAAATAAAATAATTAATGCTTTAGAAATCTATAGAATGTGACTTATATATAGGATTACAAAAAACTTCTACAAGATGACCAATAAAAAGGATGGACGGGAGTAATTTTTATCTTTTAGTTTTTTTATGACAATTTATTCCTCATTTAAACTTTAAATGGCCTACATTCTTTGCCCTAATATGCATTAATGCCTATTTTTGACTTAAAAGTGCCTTCTCACATACCAAGCATGCACGTAATTGAGAGAAGGGAGACAATAAGCTTTTTAAAAAAGAAAAGCATGGAAAGGAGCAAAGAAATCCCTCATTTATTCAACTTTATGATGGATGCTTTGGACAATTGACTTCATTTCTCAAGGCGCTGAACGAAAAAGCAAAAGTTGCAAAACAAAGTTGCCTCATTTCTCATTTCGCAGAATGAAGTTACCTCTTCGTCTCTCTGTCTTCTCCGGAAGCCTCATTTCTCATTTTCATACTTTCTCTTTTATTGGTCAAACCCTATTACTTGCCAAATCTTTCTTGTTGTTCTATTTTCATAATAGCTGTTTTTGAATCTTCTATGGTTTGATCTTCCTTCTTTTCATGGTAAGATATTTCTCTTCTGTTTTTCTTTTTCATCTTGGCATTCTTTTATTTTTCTTCTTCACCTCTTCATTTTATTAGATCTTTATGTATGCGTTCTTGTTTTTCTTCTTTGCATCTAGGGTAGATCTTCTTACACTTTGCTTCATTTCTGCTCCATTGTTAGATCCCTTCATCCTAGTTCTCTCTTTCCTACAACCAACTGAACCAGTTAACCGGTTTTGACCAATTCAATTGGTTTCTAGCTCGGTTTATTATACCTCCAGTTACCCTATATCTCCAAACTATAAATGTGGCCAATTCCCAATCTAATTGGTTGAATCAGCTGGTCGGGTCTAGCTTGGTTTTCAGAACATTAGTTATCACCATTACAAGAATTACTATAGTTTTGTTGTTTATACCTTTTGTTGTTTTCTGGATGTGGGATCAATACTGTGCCAAAATAAGGGAATGATGCAAGTTGCAAAATTTTCAAGGATATGAAGAAGTATTGTATGGGATTTTTTATTATACCAACACACACTATCACTAACACATGCAACATTGTGACTTTTGTATTTTTTTTCTTCACATATTATTTATCTTTGTTTAATTTTAGTATCGTGTTTTAGTCTTTGCAGGTAATTAGGGTAGTTGGTTTATTGTGTGTGGCAATAAGCCTCCACAAGTTATCAGTTTAATTGAATGAATGTTTTCTATTTGAAAAATTATTTTGAGATCCAATTTTTTATTAAAATTAAAAAGTTTTCTAATATATTCTAACAAATAAAAATCAAAATAATAACAAGTTTCATTAAATTTGGCAAAGCTAAATATCAATATTAAGTAAGGGATTTTTTTCCAAAAAATAATTTTGTAATATCATTTCTCTCCAAAGTCATAACGTGTAAGGTTTTGGAATCTATGTAGCTATATGGGCTGATTGGTTATGAGACAATAAGGCTCCATATATATCCTGGCAAAAAAAAAAGGCTCTGTACGTATATACCAATCAACAATCAAGAATGATAAGAAATAGGTTTTCTTAAATAAAATATAATTTATTTGTCGAGAAAAAAATCCATTTAATAGAAATTTTACATCTTCATCTATATTATAATTCTTTTTCGTCAATATTTTTTTTAGTCGAAAAACAAAAATTCCATTCAAGAAAAATATAATACAAATAAAGAAGCAAGACCCAGAAGCAAGGAGCCCAACACTACTCCCACCAAACACTAACAGGAACAAAGTCATATACAAAGCCAGCCACGTAAAAATAGAGATCCTGAACATTTGCTTTTGAAAAAAAAATTTATCAATAGTTTTAAAACTTGCGAATTAACAATCTCCTAATTATACTAAAGATGGAAGAATAGAAGTGCATGTTTAATTACTCATAGAATACATGTATATTTATATTAAAAGCAATATTATCAAAACTAGACCAAACCATACAGTTTAACTAGAAAATTGATAAACTAGTGCCAGGTCCAATTTAGGATGAAAGGGGAAGTGTGCAATTTTAGAATTGGTGGAATCTAGCTCGAACCGATAAAATTGATGGTTCATATGGCTTGAGTGGTTTTGAAAATTTTATTTTATTTTTCTTCAAAACAGACCACATGATGTCATTTGGTCTTAATTTTTTTTATTCAATTACATCATTTGGTCCAATTGTTTTAATTCCCCTTGTGAATACCCTATTTTGTTCGGATAAAAATAAAAATAATAAAAAATTGAAAAAAAAAATTTCTTCTTATGTAAGAAAATTAGTAATTATCATCTAATTTCAAGAAAAATGCAAATATTTCAAAATTTAAAAACAAAAAAATCAGATCATTATCCAAATCCAATTTCCTTTTTAAGATTTTTAAAATCATGTCTCATTCCCCCAGTGTAAAAAAAAATATAAAAAATAAAAAATCAATCAAATCATTTTCCAGTCTTATTTGTATAGTATTCTAAGCCTTTATTCGAAAATCTTTTTTTTCAAAAAGGGGCTTATGAAAAAAAAACAAAAAAAGAAAAAAAAGGAAGAAACTAAACAAAACAAAATAGTAATAATAAAAAATAAAATAAAGAAAGAAAAAAAGAGGAAAGAAGAAAGGAAATAAAATAAACTAACTAAAAAAAATTTGCATTAAAACAAAATAATATAAAAAATTATCAATTAATTAAAAAAAAAGGGGCTGAAACGTAGCGTTTCAACCCCAAAAAAGACCTGAGCCCTAATTTAGGGCTTAGGCAGCGTGGAAGTAGGCTCTGTGAAGCAGTATGAACACAAAGAAAGACGAGAGACAGAGGCACGTGAGAACTGGCAGAGGAGAACAGAGGATGAGACCAGAGGGAGCACGCATGAGGGGAAAGCTGGGCACAATGGACATAAAACAGAGGGAACTGCGGATGAAGGGAGAGGAAGACCGAGAAGGGACGAAGAACAGAGTGCAGCGGATGAAGGAAGGAGAGAGAGCTCAAGCACGATGGAGTTCAAGAACACAAAGGAAAGGTAAATCACAAAGAGAGCAGCGTGAAGAAAGGCAGGGGATTGTGAAAATTAGAGCGGATGGAGTTGGAAGGAGAGGTAGAACTGTGTGAGAAAATTGAAGGAGGCAGAGCACTATGGAGACTGAGATCGAGAGGGAACTTCAATCTAAACCAAAAAACAGAGGGGGACACGGATGAGAAGGGAGGAGAGCTCGGTCATGAGGGTGAGACAAGAAGAAGTAGGGCTAGAAACTGAAGGAGAGGCAGGAGAAAACCCTAGAGGAGGCCGGAGAAATCTGGAGGCTGGAAAAACCAGAGCAACCTTCTTGAAGCTCGTGGCCAAAACCTAAGTCCCTAAACCCAAAACTCATCATCGCTCAATCCCTCGTAGTTGCCAGTGTCGTTTTCTCCATCGGCCATCGTAGTTCAAGCAAAGCTTCAGTTCTCCGCATTCAATTCATTGGCGATGAGTCATCCGCTGTGAGGGGACAAGTTCTTCAACTGGCAATTTCTTTATTTTCTTGGCTTAGTTCTTAGATAGTCAGTTGAGAAGCTCTGATCTCTGTATTGGGTTAAGAAATGACATTTGGGTTTGGAACATGGTGCAAAGTAGTGTTATAACCATGATTTTGGCACATTTTCTAGTCCACTACATGAAGCTTGAAAGCCAGCTTGCTGTCTGTTTCTATAATGATACTTGGTGTCTGGGTCTTATAGCTAGATAGAATTTTGGTATGTTAAGAGTCAAGTTGTAGTAACCCATAGTGTATGGATTCATCTTTGTAATACACTGTTGTTGGAAATCTAATTTAAGGCCACCGTTATTGGTGTTGTGCCTTTAGTGAAAAAATTTCACATGATTTTGTCCTACAATAGGTTTCCTTTAGTTGTTTAGGTGACCTGTTTCTGACTAAGATTTGCATTATGCTATGTGGCAAGCTGCGTTAATGAACTCTGTTTTCTGAACATAAATATAAGTTGTGTTTTGTGGATGCGTGAATCTATATATTGATCCCACCATATGAGTTTTAGTGAATTTGAAAGTAATTGCTTGCTTATGCTTTGTATCCTCTGTGAAGGTCATGAGTTTTAGATTATGTTTGAGAGATGTTTGTCATGCCTCTTGAAACATGCTTTTGGGATGATGTTATGCCTCTTGGTATATTTTAATGGTCTTAGATATCATATGCATGCATTGGGTCATTTGGACAAAGCATGGGACATTCTGACACTGATTCTCTTGTCTTGCTTGAGCTTAATGAAATACTCATTCAACTTTGGTTTTGCATGAGAAGGCATGTTTCAAGTGTTGCATTAATGTTCCTATTGCAAGCTTCAAGTCCTGCCCTTTATACTTTACTTTTTTATTCTAAACTTGTCTTTGCTGTCATAAACTCATTAGTTCTGCTTAGAAAGTTGATCATATGACTATGATTCTTGCATTTGATGATTGGTTGTGAGACAGTACATGCCCATTTGATTTCAAGCTTCTCAAGTGGTCATATGATCTTGTGTTTCTGGCCTAAGCATTGAGTTGGTTGTTGTGCGATTATATGTAGTTATAATGGTGAGAAAGGGCCACACCTCTGTGACTCTCCATGTTCAAAAAATGTAGTTTAGTATGCTACAGGTTAATGTTCTGATTTATGTCCATAAATGAACTATTTTTCCATATGCTTTCCATTTAAAGGTTGGGTGTATTTGTTGCACCTATCATATATGTGTTGCATTCCTAAACTGGACTTTGTAGCCACTGGTTCGCACACTGAAATTTCACTTTAGTCGTTAGATATTTAAGCTCCATTTTGGGTGAAGAAAAGACCCATATGGTTTTGGGTTAGGGTGAAAAAGCTCCCTTTTTGCTAATAAGCATTGTATATTCGCACCACTTGATTCATAAAACGTTCTCACTACATTTGGCTTCTATATGAAACTTTAGATATCTATGAGGGAGTATTGGGACTTTGAAGGGGGTATCTTAATTCGTTGGTCAACAACATTGTGTGCCATGTTAATTGTTTAAACCTCTTTCAAAATACTTTTGAATTTGGGTTGATGTGGAGTCACAGGAAACTTGGGTTATGTCTGTCATGCTTTCAGGCTATAGTTTCATATACCATTTAAATCTTGAGGATTGACAATACTTGAATTTCTAGTTGAGAAGGTTGTTCAAAGAGAATACTAACCTCCTTTTATTTCTTTGCGAGCATCACAGGAGTATGGATCAAGTTAAGGAAAAATTAAGGTCATCGTCATCAAGCCAAGCAGGGGAAATGGAAGCTATCAACTACGAAGAAAAGGAGGACACTAGAGTTTGAATCTCATTATCTTATGATTATAGTTAAGTTATCTGAGTTTGCATGATAACACACACCATCACAAAATTATGCACATTTGTAAATATTTGGCATGATGTATATTTTTTATTTGCTTTAAAAAATTGGTCACGAAGGTTTGTAGAACTTTCACAGAACCCTAAAATAATCGCACTGTGTGAGCCTACGGGGCTACACGAGCGTATTATAAAGGTATATGTATAATAGGTCCCAGTGACCTCTCCCTCCAAAATTTTATTTTCTCATTAAAAATAAATAAAATAAAAAGAATAATAAAATGAATAATAGAAATAACCGATTTGGTAACCACACCACGTGAGGTTTCCAGAACCCACGCAGGTATTCTGATTAACTGTGTCGTCACGTAAGATTGTGAATTTACGCAGATGTACTAGTTGAACTTTCTTTTAAGAAAATAATTATATTTTATAAAGAATGAATAATAATAATAATAATAATAATATAACAAGTTCTCAAATTTTATTTTATTGCCTTAAAATTATAATAAAGCCTTTATGCCGCGAGGTTTAGAACTTCTGCAGGTAATTAAGAGATCGATCTATTGGACATGACAGCAAGTCTGTAATAGGTGGATCGGTTTTCTCTTTTTAAAAGAAAAATTTTCAAAAGTACAAAATATGATGATTTTCAAAAGCAAAAAATCAAATAAACGCATTTTCAAAAATAAAAAAAAATAATAGTGAAAACAATAAAATAAAATATTTTTGAACAAAATAAAATAAAATAAGTAAGAGGAATTAAATTATCTTTTTACCAATTAAAATGCACCAACTCAATCTCAGAAAATTATTTCATTTGCAAAAAGTTAAATTATTTCCAATTAGCTTTCTCTTATCAGAATAATTTTATAATTAAAAGATATCAACCAACTGACATGTATTTCTAGTTCGAACTATGTGGACTTTGATCCCCATCGCAGGGTATGTAGGCCCCAGGCTTTGATCCTGGTCAAGTCCGCCTTTGTAAATAAATAAATATTTTTTACTTTATTTTCTTAAATTCCTTTTCCTCATTTTTTTCCCTAAATCTCCTTAATTTCCAATTTAATTTATTTTCCTTATATCGTTTTCCTAATTTCTCAAATTTTCTTAAATTCTTCTCTACCCTTATTCTCGCATGTGAATGATAAAAGGAAAACCAAAATACTTTTGAAGCCATATTAATTTGCATAATCAATGTAAGGTAATCGTTCCTAGGGATGGGTGTTGTGGGGTGCCTAGCACCTTCCCCACACACAATCGACTCCCGAACCCAACTTTGATGACGTAGACCATCCTTTCCTCTTTAATTTGGTTTACCAAGATTTTTCCTGAAAATTTTGGCGGCAACTCCTCACAAGTAGGTTTTCGTCAGTAAATCCGATTTGTTCTCTTCTTTTCTTTTGTCGCATTTTTTCGGGTGTGACACCCTTACTCAACTCATTGTCAACCCTTTGTCCCTTCCCTACCCTCAATTCCAAACCCTAACTTTAGCCAATTGCCAACACCTAATAATGCTCTGCCTTCTCCATCATTTCTAACTCGATGAACCATAGTCGTTGCCGATTTGAATTGTTGAATTAAGTGTTTTGATGATTCCAAACCAACTTTCAAGAGCTTGGAATAAATATATCAAATGTGCACAAAAGGTTTCAAGTGAAGGAATTCTAGAAAAATTAGTGCAATAATAAATGTATAATGTTTAGTAATGTTTTAATTTGAGTAAAAGACTTTGATTTGGTGAAAAGATGTTTTAAAACCTTGATTCTGTATTAATTCATGGAATATTTGAAAAATACCCACCAACAGACGAAGTTTGAAATGTTTATACTAATCTGCTGTTTTGAAAATTTGAACTTTGGCTTTGAAAATTCGAATTTTGTATTGAAAATGAATAAGTCTGAAAAGAGGCTTCTCTGACAGACGAATTTTGACTTGAGAAATTCGAATTTTGATATGTGTCTGAAAAGAGCTTTCTTTGATAGACAAACTTTGGCTTTTGAAAATTTGAATTTCAAATAAAATGCAACTTTATGAAAATTGAAAAATTCGTCTAAGAATATGTTAAAGTTCATCTGAAACCAAATTTAGATAGGGCTTCAAAATTGTTCACTGACAGACGAACTTTGAACATGAAAATTCAAATTTCAGAAACAAAGCTTGTGAGTTTGTTATAATGATATGTTGACATATAAATGACAGTATTCAGCAATTCAAACTTTAAAGTAAGTCTGAAAAGAGGTCTCGCTGACAGACGAACTTTGCCTTTGAAAATTCGAATTTTGAATTGATGAACTATTATGCCTCATTGAACCAGCTTCTGACAGACGAATTTTGGGGTTCCAAAATTCGAATTTCGAGGGCACTATAGAAAATTGAAATTATTGTTCACACTTAACAGAACGACTTTAAACATGAAAATTCGTATGTTCCAACATAGAATCATTTTTGAAAGATGAAAATTTGAATTTTGCTTCTTAACAGATGAACTTCAGGAGTTCAATGTTAAAGGCTATAGCTTTCGGTTTCTGGGAAATTCGTCTGTTGACCAACTGAAATTCAAACTTTGAGTGTCAGAAGCATTAAATGCGGTTGGTAAATGGATAGTTTCTCAGTGTAACCATTGGGTAATGTCTTTAACGGCTAGATCTTGTCTCTAACGTATAATTGGAGCAGAAATCTATAAATAAAACTTCATTTGAAGATGTGGGTAACGATTTTAACTTTGTATATACTGAAACTCTGTCAAATCATCTACTCAAAGTCTCTTACTCTCACATACTTCATTATTTGTACTTTAACTCTCATATACACTCTGATTGAGAGAGTTTATTTATTGTAAACAATCTTATCTTTATCTGGAAGAATGATTTTCTTGTGAGGGAATATCACAAGGGATTGGGGAAGCACTTAGTGAGAGTGCAAAGAGTGAAAGTGTGAGCTCTAGAAACAAAGCATCAACCTTGTACTGAGGCATTTGCAAGAAGCCCACTAAATTCTTGCAAAATAGTGGAAAATCTCAAGTGGTGACTTGGGGACTGGACGTAGGTCAAGTTGAGAGACCGAACCAGGATAAATATCTGAGTCTTCTCTTCCCTACTGCTACTTTTATTGTTTATTCATTTATATTCTGTTTTACCATCACCCTTTGCTTTCTTCACTTTCTTCAAGTTTTGCAAAAAAATTTTTAATCTTTCTAATTCACCCCCTCTTAGGAAGCCAGCTTATCTAACAAGTGGTATCAAAGCTTAGATTTCCAATCAAAGGATTTTACAAACCAGGAATTACAATGGATGGCTTTGGAGAAAGCATACTACCAGAGGGAAACAACACAAATAGACCACCTGACTTTAGTGGAGAATACTATGGATACTGGAAGATGATGATGCAAATCTTTCTTCAGTCCATTGATTTGGACATTTGGTCCGTCATCCAAAAAGGAGATTTTGTCCTAATGGTATTGCAGGATGATGGGAAGTACAGAGAGAAGCCAGAAGCTGAATGGAACGAGGAAGATAAAAGAAGAGTCTTGCTGAACTTCAAGGTAAAACACTGCCTAGTCAGTGCTTTAAATCAAGATGAATTCTACAGGGCCTCACAATGCTCCACTGCTAAGAAAATGTGGGACACCTTGCAAATTGCTCATGAAGGAACGACTGGAGTAAGAGAAAACAAATTGAACACCTGCATAGGTGAGTATGAAAGCTTTCAAGATGGCAGAAGGAGAAAGCGTAAAAGAGCTACAAAAGAGATTCACCCTCATTGTGAATCAACTGCAGAGTCTAGGCAAAGAGTACACTCAGACAGAAAAAGTCAGAGAGATTCTCAGAGCTCTTCCTCTGGAGTGGAAAGGCAAAGTAATAGCAATAGAGGAAGCCAAAGGAGAATCAATGGTGTCTGTCACAGCCCTCTTCGGTAGCCTCGAGGAATACGAAGGAAAGATAAATGCTCTCAAAGAGGCTGGACAAGATAGAAAGAAGAAAGGTCTTGCACTAAAAATTGCTGAGGAGAAAGAAAAAGAGTCTGACGATAGAGATGAGCTAGATAAAGAAACTCTGACTATGATGGTCAGAAAATTTGGAAGATTTTACAACAAGAAAAGAAACAAGAAATTTGTCAAGAAAGGAGTAGCTGGAGATAGTAAGAGAGAAGGAAAAGAACCTGTAACCTGCCATGAGTGCAAGAAGCAGGGACATATCAAATGAGATTGCCCATAATTCCTCAAGAAGCAGAAAAAAGAAAAGAAAGCTGCAGACAAAGGCAAGAAGAAAAGAGCTTGCATCTCATCAATCTGGGGCAACAGCTCAGATGAGGAAGAAAATGATGAAGATGAGATTGCCAACATCTGTCTGATGGCTCTTGCATCTGAAGAAGCTGAAACTCCATCCAATAGTGATCAAGAGGATGAGGTATATGAATCTGAACCTTCATATTCTGAATTACTGGATGCATTTCATGAATTGCATAATGAGTTTGTTAAGACTGCCAAAGAACTTAAGCAAGCTAAGAAAAAGATTAACAAACTAGAATCTCAATGCAACATCTCTGAAACTGCTTCTTTGCGTACTGAATCTGCTTGTTGTAAATCATGCATTGAGTGAAAACAAACTAATGACTATCCGGTAAAAAGCATGTCTAGACTCACTAAAGGAAAAAACATATTGTCTGCTTTAATGGGAAGTCAAAGAATATCACAGGGAAAGGCTGGACTTGGCTTTAATCCTTATGCTGTAAAAGAAAAGATTAGAAAGAAAAATCAGAATGTGTACATGAGACATTTGTGCATGCTAGTGGCAATGGAAAGAAAGATCATATGTCACATCATATTGAATCATCTAATCAACCAAGGCATGCTAAACAAAAATATTATCTGCATTGTTTTCTTCCTGCTTCTCAATCCAGCAATCCCTTTACCACTTGTCACTTCTGTAACAAAAAGGGACATATTTCTAACTCATGTGCTTTAAAGAAAAATGGACTTGACAGGAAGGTTAAATGGGTTCCCAAAGGTACATTTGTATCTAGGGAAAAGACCACTGACAGAAGAGGACCCAAGCAAATTTAGGTACCTAAAAAGAAAACATGAACTTTGTTTTGTAGGTCTGTCTCAAAGCTAGAAAGAACAATAAATGGTACATGGACAGTGCCTGCTCAAGTCACATGACCGGTGATAAGGAGAAGTTCATCACCCTTAGAGACAAGAAAGGAGGAAAGGTGACCTTTAGAGGTGATCAATATGGCAAAATAGTTAGCATTGACATTGTAGGGAAGAATCCTGAAACATCCATTGAAAATGTGCTGTTTGTAATTGGCCTCAACCACAATCTGCTAAGTCTGAGTCAGACATGTGACAAAGGAAATTGGGTACTGTTTGACTCAAAATTCTACCTGGTCATCAGAAAAAGTGATCACAAAATAATCCTCAAAGCTCAAAGGGATGGTAACTGCTATACTATTGATCTTGATGAACTTCCTCCCTTAGATTTTGTCTGTTTGATTAGCCAGGATAATGATAGTTGGTTGTGGCATAGAAGATTAGCTCATGTTAACATGAATCAACTATCAAAACTGGTTAAAAATGAGTTAGTCACTGGCCTACCAAAAATCACTTTCAAAAAAGACAAAGAATGTGATGCATGCCTAAGAGGAAAACAAACTAAATCTTCTTTTAAATCTAAAAACATAGTCACCACAACTGGACCACTAGAATTAGTGCATATGGATCTGATTGGTCTATCTAGGGTAAAAAGCATTGGTGGAAATTTGTATGTGCTTGTAATTGTGGATGATTACTCTAGATTTACCTGGACATTGTTTCTTTCTTCTAAGAGTGATACGTTTGATGCATTTGTAACCTTAGTCAAGAAAGTGTAAAATAAGAAGGGTATTTCTATTGTGTGTATCAGGTCAAATCATGGAGGAGAGTTTGAGAATTCATACTTCTTGGAGTATTGTGATGAGCATGGAATTGATCACAACTTCTCAGCCTCAAGAACTCCTCAACAAAATAGAGTGTTGGGGAGGAAAAACAAAACAATTAGAGAGATGGCAAGAGCAATGCTAAATGAAAATGAACTCTCTCAAGTATTCTGGGCTGATGCCATAAACACAGCAAGTTACATAATAAATAGAGCCTACATCAGACCAATTCTTGGAAGACTCCTTATAAGCTATATAAAGGAAGGAAGCCAAATCTCTCACATCTAAATGTAGTTGGCTGTAAGTGCTTCATCCATAACAATAGAAAGGAGAATTTGGGTAAGTTTGACGCCAAATTTGATGAAGGTATATTTCTGGGCTATTCTAGTAAAAGTAAGACATATAGAGTTTTTAATAAGAAGTCTAAATTAGTAGAAGAATCTGTGCATGTAGTATTTATTGAAAATGAAACTGTTTCCAAACATGTCACTGATGAGGATGATCTTATTTCAAACTTTAAAATTTTAGATCTTTCTGATGAAGGTAAAATTGAACCTCCAAAAATATCTGAATCTATTAACATAGAGGAAGATATTCAGAAGAAAGACTTTGAGGATGAATATAATGAAGAAATGTCTCAAGAACTCCCTAGAGCTTGGAGATATCAAAGAAATCATCCTGTTAATCAAGTGATAGGGGATGTTCAAGAGAAAGTTAAAACTAGAAAATAGTTAAGGGATTAAATGATAAACTGTGCTTTTATTTCTCAAATTGAACCTAAATGTACTGAAGAAGTCTTAACTAATGAATATTGGATTTTAGCTATGCAAGATGTGTTGAATTAGTTTGAAAGAAATCAAGTTAGAGATTTAGTGCCCAGACCCAAAAATAATCATGTCATTGGAACTAAATGGGTTTTTAGAAATAAGCTTAATGAATCTGGATTAATAATCAGAAATAAAGCTAGACTGGTTGCCAAAGGATATAATCAAGAAGAAGGAATTGATTTTGAAGAAACCTTTGCTCCAATGGCTAGATTAGAAGCAATTAGAATTTTGTTAGCACATGCATGCATGAAAAATATTACGTTATATCAAATGGATGTGAAGAGTGCTTTTCTTAATGGATATATCATGGAAGAAGTCTATGTAGACCAACCTCCAGGCTTTGAGAACTCTACAAAACCAAACCATGTTTATAAACTAAAGAAAGCCCTTTACGGTTTAAAGCAAGCCCCTAGAGCATGGTATGAAAGGTTAAGTAATTTTCTAATTGAAAAGGGATTCAACAGAGGAAAAGTAGATACAACTTTATTCACTAGGAAAGAAAATAAAAAATTACTTATTGTTCAAATCTATGTTGATGATATTATATTTGGTGCTACTAATGAATCTCTTTGCAAGAATTTTTCTAAGCTAATGCAGGGAGAATTCGAAATGTCTATGATGGGTGAGCTCAACTTCTTCCTTGGATTGCAAATCAAGCAGTGTGATGATGGTATCTTTCTCAATCAATCCAAATATCTGAAAGAATTGCTAAAAAAGTTTGGTATGGAGAATACTAAGCCAATGGGAACACCTATGGCTACTGCAACAAAACTGGATATAGATAAAGGGGGAAAAATGTTTGACATAACCCAGTATAGAAGAATGATTGGATCTCTGCTATACCTAACTGCCAGCAGACCTGACATCATGTTTAGTGTCTATATGTGTGCAAGGTTCCAATCATATCCCAAACAAACCCATGCAACTACTGTAAAGCGTATCTTCAGATATATTATTGGAACATCACATATGTGTCTTTGGTATCCAAAGGGCAATGGAGAAGATCTCAAAGAATACACTGATATTGACTTTGTAGGATCCAAAATTGACAGAAAAAGCACAAGTGGAATATGTCAGTTTCTTGGAGGATCCTTGGTCTCATAGTTTAGTAAGAAGCAAAACAGTGTAGGCTTATCCACCACAGAAGCTGAATATGTTGCTGCTGGAAGTTGTTGTGCCCAAATCATCTGGATGAAACAGCAACTTGAAGATCTTAAGATTGAGATGAAGGAAATACCAATAATGTGTGACAACCAAAGTGCCATTAACATCACAAAGAATCATGTCATGCATTCAAGAACAAAACATATTGAAGTTAGGCACCACTTCATAAGGGATCATGTTCTTAAAGGAGAAACCAGATTAGAATGCATCCCAACAGAATATCAAGTTGCTAACATCTTGACAAAGCCTTTGTCAGAAGATAAGCATTGTAAAATTAGGAGAGAATTGGGTATGGTAAATCCCAATGAACTATAAGTAAATTTCTGTATCAATCTGTTTTAGAATTTTTGACATTGATTTAATTCTAACTTTAGTATCAGAGTAAGTTTAATGTAAGTTACAGGTGCTCCTTATGAGTTTAAATGACAATAAATCTGAAAAATGGAGCAAATCAGAATGGAACGGTCAAAAGGTGAAAGAGAGAGCAAGAAATCTGAGTTCTGGATCTATTCTGTAAGTTTTTAAAGTTGAAATTCGCATTTTAGTTGTGTATTAGATGAATTTCCTTGATAAATTGTGTTTTTGAACAAGTCAGCATGCTCAACATTCGAATTTATATGCCTATCAGACGAACTTCAGCTTGGTTTACATTGTAACAGTTCTCGGTAGTCCCTCAAAATTCATCTGTTAGTCTTTAAAAGTTTAAATTTTCAAAAATAAAAGTTTCAATGTTATCTTTGTCCAACATGATGATTATACAAATGTCTATTTCTTAACATACGCATGTTAGAAAACCTTTACAAAGTGTAGAAATTTGAATTTCTGATTCAAAATTTGTCTGTTGAAACATGCTCACAATGTTGAATCTTTAAAAGACAAATTTTGATAAGCATAATTCGTCTGTTGTTTGTTGCATTGATTATTGCTTGATTCCTGTTCTTCAAAATTCGAACTTTGTTGAAACAAAGTTCGTCTGTTCATCTTATGCTACTTGGACTAAGCCTTTGTCAGATAAACTTTCAGAAGAAAATTCGTCTGTCAGTAAGCTTTGCTGAATGGTTTAACTTTTAACTGCTCGAAGTTTGAATTTTGACCCTTCAAAATTTGTCTGTCCTGCGGTTACACATGTTAAAACCAACGGTTTTCCTCTGAACAGACGCAACCCTATTCATCTATTCTCTGAGTCTGTTCAAATTCTCTCTTCAATGCTCTTCAATTCTAACCGTAAATCTTCATTTTCCACCATTTAAACTCCTTTTCGCATCCTATAAACTCATTCTCAGCTTCATTTTGAAACATTCATCCACGAAAATGGCAAGAGTAAAGAATCCAGAAGTTGAAAAGGGAGAGGCACGACCAAAGAGAACAGTTAAATCCCAATATGCCTCAAAGAAGAGTGAAAAACCGAAGAGAAAAACTTAATCAAGCAAGGCAACGCCTTCCAAACGACAAAAAACAACTCCAAAGGCTGAATCAAAGAAAGCTGGACCTTTTTCACCGAAGAAAATAAAGCCTTCGGTTCCTGTTCCTGCTGCTGCTACTGTTGCTTCCACTTCCACTCCCACCTCCAGTACTAAATCTGGAGAATACCAACTCACTACAATGCCATTATGGAGCACTCCTCAGATTCAGGAGGAGTACTCGTCCAAGTTTGTGAGCAAAAAGGTATTAAAGCCTCATTGTGTGAACATGGAAGATTTCTTATTCTCAAACAATTTTGATGCTGGTCTGTAGATGATGAGATATAAGAATCTGTTAGAGATACTGGAGAGGTATGATGATGAAGTGGTTAAGACATGGTATGCCTCCTTGAAGCACAACAGCAAGAAGAAGTGGGAGGTCAATCTAAGATCAAGGACCATCTGACTCACAAATGAAACTCTTAATGAAGTATTAGAAATTCCAGGGCAAGACAGCCTTAAGATTGACATCACTGCCTCAGGATATATGGATGAGGCAGAGACGACTGATGAAGAAAGTGGTCCCTTTTTGAGCTACAAGAAGAGCACAATCCTGAACACTTTGTTCAGAAGAAAGGAGAATAGGCCACCAATAAGCTTACTGAAGCCCACTGACCTCAGTGCTCAAGTGAGAATCCTACACTACAATGTCTAGGATTATCTTCAACAAATGAGGTAGCTTCAATCTAATCACAAGGGCAGAGACACATATAATGGCAGTAATCATGCATGGGAAGCTTATCAACATGGGACATATCATTCTCTAACGCATGATCAATACTAGGGATCAGAGGAAAGACTCTACACTTCTTTATGCAACAATCATCTTTAGGATCCTTTAATATGCTAGAATTCAGCATGTTGAGAAAGGGAAAGGAAAGCATACTGAGATCTTCAAGGAAGAAGAGCTGCAAAGGATGGGGATAAAGAAGAAAGATGGAAGATGGGTTGGAAAGGGAACTAGAAAATTTGAAGATCTCTTCTTTGATGAAGATGCCTCCCTATAGCAAGAAGGTACCTGTGAGGCTCCTGCAAGACCTACACCTCGGCCTGTCCTATCTCTATCTCTACCTGCTCACATTCCATCTACTCCCTCCTCTTGTACCAAGCCAACCAAGATCACTGAGTTGTATGACAGTTTGTCTACACTCATACTAAGCATCAGGGATGAGCAAAATGCCAAGTTTGCTCATCTACAAGATCAGATACACCAGTTGGCCAAAAACATGAAAGTGGTTGCTGATGCATATGAAGGCATTCGGAATGCCATTCCTGCCACATCAGCTCCACCTCAGCCAGGATTCTCTGAGCTTGTTATGTCTCTAACTCATGCGCCTCCAAACCCCTTTGTGCTAGCCTCTCCTGGGCCTAATGATGGTGTACATGACACTGAGGTTGCTGGTACACTGACCACACCGCAGGCCTCCAGCAATGAGGCAAGTCCTGGTCCTCCCTTGGACTATGGTATGGAAGAAGAAGGCCCTCAAGATTCAAGCTCTCATGACCCCATTCCAGCAGATGCTCAAGAGTTAATCCTGTCCTAACAAGAATTTGAGCAAGTAGAAAGATTAGTGGCAGCCATCTCCACTTCACCATTCATGCAGGTTGCCCTAAATGAAGAAAGGAGCATTGTTCCTTTTGTTGATTTGAAAGCCATTGCACACAATGCTTTCTTGCAAGCTCAGAGAAGAAGGCTTGAAGAAATATTTCCTCCTCCTGCTCCCTCATCTGTTATATATTATGGTTTCTTGGAGGAAAGAAGGGCACAATTGGCAGTTACAAGGCAAGAAATTTCTGAACTTCTTGAGATTTCTAATGATGAAGATGAAGACACAAGTTCTAAAGTTTCTGGGTCCTTGCCAAAGCTCAATCCATAAATGTCATTTGTCCCTGTACCTCTTCAAGCTATTCCAGTGTCTCAGATCCCTCCTCCTACTGATTTTGTTCACCTTCCTGATGATGCCAAAAAGGGGGAGAAGAGTGAGCAAACTGGAAAGTTTGCTGCAGAGCCTTCTGGAAAAACTTACAGCAAGAAGACCAAGTCAAAGAAAAAGTGATTAGAACTTATGCTTGGGTACTCTTGTAGTGCTATATTATGTTTCTGTTGTTTATGTATTGTGTTTCTGTATTCTGTAATGTTTTGCATTGTTGTTTCTTGTAAAGTGACATTTGATGAAATGAAAGAATTCCTTGGTTGCAATGAACTGTTCTTGTTGAACTTTGAATGAGTTAATAAATCTTTTTACTTGATCTACTATACATGATATCTTTTGGATTATAATGCATATGTTGAGGGGGAGCTTGTTAAAGCAAACCCAAGTACTAACCCAGTTTGTAAGTTGTTTTGTCATCATCAAAAAGGGAGAGAATGTTGAATCAAGTGTTTTGATGATTCCAAACTAACTTTCAAGAGCTTGGAATAAAGATATCAAAGGTGCACAAAAGATTTCAAGTGAAGAAATTCCAGAAAAATTAGTGCAAGAATAGATGTATAATGTTTAGTAATGTTTTAATTTAAGTAAAAGACTTTGATTTGGTGAACAGATGTTTTAAAACCTTGATTCTATGTTAATTCATGGAATATTTGAAAAATACCCACCAACAGACGAAGTTTGAAAAGTTTATACTGATTTGCTGTTTTGAAAATTTGAACTTTGGCTTTGGAAATTCGAATTTTGTATTGAAAATGAATAAGTCTGAAAAGAGGCTTCTCTGACAGATGAATTTTGACTTGAGAAATTCGAATTTTGATACTTGTCTGAAAAGAGCTTTCTTTGATAGACGAACTTTGGCTTTTGAAAATTTGAATTTCAGATAAAATGCAACTTTATGAAAATTGAAAAATTCATCTAAGAATATGTCAAAGTTCATCTGAAACTAAATTTAGATAGGGCTTCAAAATTGCTCACTGACAGACGAACTTTGAACATGAAAATTCGAATTTCAGAAACAAAGCTTGTGAGTCTGTTATAATGATATGTTGACATACAAATGACAGTATTCAGAAATTCAAACTTTAAAGTAAGTCTGAAAAGAGGTCTCGCTAACAGACGAACTTTGCCTTTGAAAATTTGAATTTTGAATTGATGAACTATTGTGCCTCATTGAACCAGCTTCTGACAGACGAATTTTGGGGTTCCAAAATTCAAATTTCGATGGTACTGTAGAAAATTGAAATTATTGTTCACACTTAACAGAACGACTTTAAACATGAAAATTCGTATGTTCCAACATAGAATTATTTTCTAAATGTGAACACCCCATTTTGTCCGGGCATTCAAAAAATATAAAATAAAAAATAAAAAAAATAAAAAATAATAATAACAAACAAAAAAATAGAAAGTAAAATAAAATAAAATAAATAATAAATACTAACATATATATATATATAAAACAACAGAAAAAACACAAAAAATAATAACAAAAAAAATGAAAAAGCAAAAAAACAAAACACAAAAAAAAGGCAAAAAAAAAGGGAGGACATTGGGCTTGAAATGCTGGGCAGCATTTCAAGCCCATAATCACCTAAGCCCTAATTGAATGGTGAAGGGTACCGAGGGTGGACTGATTTTCTTTAAACCTCTCTGTGTTTCTTTGCAATTACTGATTGGTTCGGTCTCATCTCCTTTTACAATGGCATATACTTTGCATTATTAGGAAGAATTGATCAGGGACAGATGCTACTGAGCCTTCGCATCTAATTCGAAACTGGTTCTTTTAGGTTGTTCTCCGTGCATCATATTTCTGGTCACCTGTGATCATGTCAGTGGGAGGGATCGGTTTACGCATTCTAGTTTTTTCCTATTGTTCTAGGGTTGTTCAGTGTCCTCTTGGGTGCGCATTGGGCCTGTCGGTGAGGAAGTGTGTGATGAACTTAGGAAAGCTACTGGGCCCAGGAGTTTTGGGCAAAGTCTTAAGAGATATAGTTTGGGCCGTGAATTTGGGGCAAAAGGGATATAGTTTTGGGCCATGAGTTTTGGGCGAGGTCTTAGGAGATATAATTTTGGGCCTGCAAGTCTTGTCTTCCTTTGTTTTTTTTGTTTTTTGTTGTTTTTTTTTGTGTTGTTTTTTATTTCTTTTTTGTTGTTGTTGTTGTTGTTTTTTGTTGTGGTATGGGCTTGTCATCAGAAGCCCATAACAAGAGACTACACATGGTAAGTCTAAGCGAATTTTTGGTGCCTAAAGCGCATTTTCTTAGTAAAAAAAAATAATAAAAGGTAGTAAAGTGAATAAATGAAATAATTATCCTTGTAATTACGCTCTATGAGGGTTTTCCAACCCGCACGAGTGTCTCCATTAATCACGTTGAACCTGCAAGTCCACGTAAATAATAAACAGTTTCGAGCTATATAATTTTGCAACATAATAAATATATCTTGAAATATTTTATACGAATAATACTTGTTGATTTTCAAATTTTTCCTATACAATAGAAAAAACTGAGTTAGTAGCTATACCACATGAGTTTCTGGGACTCACGCAGGTACACAAGTTTATTGAGCTATCGCGTGAGATTGCGAGTCCACGTAGATGCATCAATCAAATAACGTTCTTGAGAAAATAATCATATTAAAAAAAATATATATAAAAGATAAAATAATAATAATAATAATAGGTTTATAAATGAATAAATTTTGATAAAATAACAAGTTTTTCCCAATTTTATCTAAAAATATATAATAAAATCATCATTTGAAAATAAAAAAAATAGTAGTACTATTTTCTAAAGTTTTATTTTAAAAGCGTAATAAAACCTTAATACCGCGAGGTTTAGAACTTCTGCAGGTAATTAAGGAATCAATTTATCGGGCATAACTGTGAGTCGGCAACAGGTAGATTGACTTTCTTTATTTGGAAAAATTTCCAACAGTATAAAAGAAAAATAAAAAATAAAAATACAATGGTTTTTCAAAAGTTAAAAACCAAATAAATGCATTTCCAAAAATAAAAAAAATGTTTTCAAAGTAAAACAAAATAAGAGTAAGTAAGTGGGATTAAATTATCTTTTGCAAATTAAAACCCATCAACTCAATCTCAGAAAATAGTTTTGTTTGCAAAAAGTTAAATTATTTTCCATTAACTTTCTCTTATTATAAAAATAAAAAAATATCAACCAAATGACACGTATTTATATTCCCGAACTACGTGGACTTTGATCCCCATCGCAGGGTACGTAGGCCCTGAGCTCTGATCCTGGGTCAAGTCCGCCTTTATAAATAAATAAATATTTTCTGATTTATTTTGTGTTTTTTCCCTTAATTTAATTAATGTTTCCCAATATATTCTCTCAATTCATTTTCCTTATTTTGCATAAATATCCTCAATTTTTATTCAATTTATTTTCTCTATTTTATTTTCCAAGTTTTCCAAATTTTCCTAATCTCTTTCTTTCTCTACCCTTTTTTTTGCATGTGAATAATAAAAAGAAAAATCAAAACATATTTAAAGCCATATTAAATTACACAGTCAACGTAAGGTAACCGTTCTTAGGAAGGGTTGTTGTGGGGTGCCTAACACCTTCCCCACACACAATCGACTCCCGAATCTAACTCTACTTACGTAGACCATCTTCTTCCTCTTTAATTCGGTTTCCCAATATTTTTCCTTAAAATTTTGGTGGCGCCTCGTCACAAGTCGGTTTTCACTTGAAAACCCGATTTGTTCTCCTTTTTTCCTTCCGTCGCATTTTTTCGGGTGCGACAGTTTGGCGACTCCACTGGGGACATTCGAGAGTCAAGCCTATATATGTTGATTGTGTTTATAATATAGCTTTATATTTATTTTGGTTTTTCTATTAATTGTTATTTGCCGTGCGTGATAACATATTCTAATTGTTCACATGCTTCTTTTATTTTTCTTTTGTTTGAATACAATGCTATTGGATAGGTGGAGTGATTTACATTGCTCTCACACGCCTCCCTGTTTATTTGTTGTTTGAATAACATGTCTTAGGGTAGATAACATGCGGATTGAACCTTAGGATAGATGACTTTACATACTGTGTTTCTTTCCTGCAATTGTGATTTGTTGGATAGGTAGGGGTTAGGTAATGCATAAGTACAGGTTTGTACGCTCTCCTCACACACTGTTCACCGACACAATTCTCCTCACACACATTTTGGGCCCTATACCTAGGTCTGTGAGCACCCTAGGCTAGCGGAAGTTTGTAATGGTTTCCTCATGGGTTTTTGGAACTCATGACGGTTACTATGAAGACTTCACTCAGGTTGTATCTTATGCAACAAGTGCAGTTCCCAAGGAGCTTTTGAGCCTTTGGAGAATTGAATTTGTTAAATAAGATCCTCACCATATGGTAGGGGCAACTTGGGGACCTTTGTACAGTGATAGAACCACCCTGAAACCATGCACGCTAGCAAAAAAAATTAGTGGCTATCCTATTAGTTAATGCCCAACTACTTAGGGTAAAAAGACCCGGCCCAGGATTCACCTTGAATAAGACACATGAGAGCACATTCCTTTCTCCTCATGCATCATGACATGTCAACATTATAACCTATCTGGAGAATGGTGACAAATTGTTACCTTCACCAGAGCAAGTATCACATGTCATTATGAGCTAATACAAGGCAATGAAGGTGACTGCATTAAAAATCCAACTTCAACCTGCGGGGTCTCTGACCCTAGCTTAGCATTGAGTCCATGCATCATTGCTACATTATAGCATGAATTTTACCCTAAGCCATGAATTAATAAACAGTCTAATCATAGGAATTAATCTAAAAATTAAAAAAAAACAAAAAAAAAATGAAACAAACAATGCACATAGCCTCGGTTGCATAGAATTATGGATTTTATGTAGGCCGATACTTGTTAAATTTCCACAGAGACTGCGAGTCACTAGAGGAAAATTGACACCCAATAAAAAGAGGTCTTATGAGTTGTCTTTTTCTTTCTTATAATGGGCAGGTGATATATCCAGCATTAGCAATTGACATCAAGGTAATGGCGTTAAGAGGTCGTCAAGATCAGGCACCCACTGGAAAGACGTACAGAAACAAGGGCATCAAACTCACTCTGGAAATTCAACCGCTAGATAAGTTAGTCCAATTGAGTAAACACATCCGAGGACGCGTGGAATGTGAATTTAGAAGAAAGTACGGTAATATACTAGATCTTTTAATGGTACCCGTACACACCGAAGCGCTAATTGAGCTATGTCAATATTGGGATGCCTCACTCAGATGCTTCACATTCCCTAACTTCCAAATCACCCCAACGTTGGAAGAATATGGCGAGATCCTGAGGATGCCAATTAGGGGAAATTCATCTACGTACACGGGGTTGGAAGGATTACCATCCCAAAGGACCATAGCTAGGCTATTAAGAGTTGCTCCAGAAGCAGCATGAACAGTGCACCTAGGCCTAGGCGAGGGTATTGCTAGGCATGATGTTGAAGGCCACTTAGAGGAACTCGCAGAAAATCAGGAATGGAGCACTTTTTGTAGAGTCTTTGCAATGGCCATTTATGGGACCATCATTTTCCCATACACAGCCGGAGTAATTGACATGGAAGTTATCAATGTGTTTCAGAAGGTAGAAGACCACCAAGTTAACCCAGTGCTCGCAATTTTAGCAGAAACGTACAGGACCTTGACCCATTGCCACTTGAAGCAGAGAGGCAAAATAAGATGTTGTCTTGCCATCTTAGATATATGGATGCTAAGCCACTGGTATGGGAAGGAGCGCCCCTTTCGAAAATAGCAAGATCTTAGCAACAATCCTCTCACGGCATTTACCCCTCCTCAGGCCTTCGACCACTTGAGCCCAAAGGAATGGATACAAAAATTTATTGAGGGCGATAACAGAGATACTTTCTTATGAAAAGTGGACTGGTGGTGGGAGGAAGAAATTATTTATTATTGCGGTAACTTCCCAAATGTACCATTGATCGGACCCAGAGGCGCCATCAACTATAACCCAGCTATCGCATTGAGACAACTTGCATATCTCCAGACGATTCGTTCAGCCAATGAAATACGGGCCATATACATTAATCACACGGAGGAGGAAATGAAGGTGCTATGCATAAATCCTAAAAGGCCTAGAACAAAATAACCTACAGGGGAAGGGCTGAGTTGGGTAAAAGGCAAGTCAACCCCACTTCAGAGTATGAGGCATGGCTGAAAGGAAAGATAGCTGGAGTTAACCCCGCATACTCTTCCCAAGACCCACTGCGCGGGAATAATATATCCATAATCAATGGGGAGATAAGGAAGCGTCTTGCTATAAGGGAAAGGGAAATACAGGAACTGTAAGAAGAAAGCTCCAAGGACAAAGAGGAGTTAACCCACCTCCAAGAAGAATGCACCGCCTTAAAGAATGAATTAGCAGGGGAGAAATGGGCTAGAGACCTTAAAAGAATTGCTGAAGTTAAAAGGCTGAAAGAAGAAAATAGGAAGTTAAGGAATAATCTGAGAGACAAGGAGACAAAATCAACAAACAGCAAGGCCCGACTGATGAAGTTGGCAAAAGCTAAAGATGCACTTGAAAAGCAGGCGGTGGAAGACGGCTTTATTGATAACTTGCGACAAGAGGTCCGATCACTCACCAAGTTATTGCAAAAGCAGACGGATGAATTTTCCATGGTACGGGGAAGCACTGCGGAAGCAATTCAGAATTTAGTGAACAAGCTTAACCAGCAAACAGAGGATACCGATAAGTAGAGATCTCTATACCTTGACAAAATTGAAGAGACCAAAGAATGGATGGAAAGGTGCAAAAGGATGATCACACTCGCCAATAAGGCAATTTCGAGTTTCGCTTGGGAGTTTAGGCTCACCGAAGGCATGGCTAACCCAATGAATACCCTACCTAAAATAACAGAATTTTTGCATTATGCACACGCATCATAAGTGAGCTTCAACGTGTAACTAAGTTTTGATGAGGTAATGCTCTATGAACATTAAGTCTGTAAGACTTTTTCAAATTAATGCAATTATTGATCTCTGCTTGCGCAACTATCTCCTGATCTGTCACTTATGACTATAGTAAGGATGGGATTCGAGATCCTTCTTATACAATAGTCAACTTTAAACTCCCCTGAGACGATAGATCCTTAGGAGGAATTAAAGGGCCTTTAACACGTCTAAACCCTTATGCCAATGCAATGCATGATATTTCACATGATTAGACAAAGAAAAGGTAATTCAACTAACTAAACCTGTTAAAATTAATAATTTATTCCGTTAAAGCAGGTAAAACAACATTGCGCCCCCAAAGAAAAAATCTTCTGACCAGATCCCACCAGCAAGGGTCTATAACATGCGGTCACGTAGTCGAGCATCTGAAAACGAAAGCATGGAAGGGAATCAGGAAGCTAAAGTGGGATCAACTGTGATCAACGATCGAATAACCACAATGGAAACGCAAATTGCCGAGATGAATGCCACGTTGAAATTGTTGACTGAGTTGATGAAAGGTAAAAATGCCCATGAAACACCAAGTGCTTCGAATCCCGCACCACCTAATATTGAAGTGGCCTCTGATTCACCAAGGGAAGTGGAGAAAGAAGGACAACCGACGGATGCCCATCAAACAAGAAACCCGCAAATGTCAGTCTTTGAGAAACAAGGTTCTGGAAAGGGGACGGCAAAAGAATTAGAATACCCAAGTGAAGACCCGGTGTATACTTTTCAGATCCCAACACTGACGAATAGAGATAAAGAACTGAAGGATGAATTGGGAGAGCTAAAAGAGCAGCTAAAGGCTCTGCAGGGGTTGAACACCTTTGGGTCCTTGGAATTAAACAAATTATGCCTGACCCCTGAGGTGGTCATACCCAAGAAGTTCAAAGTACCTGACTTTGATAAATATGATGGCAGTGGTAATCCAGTATACCACTTGAAATCGTATTGCATCAAGATGTCGGTCTGGTCTTAGGATGAAAAGTTTTACATCCATATATTCCCGGAGAGTTTAACAGGTGTTGCGCTGCAATGGTACATGCAGTTGGATAGAATGAGGATCCGAAGATGGAGCGATCTTATAGAGGCTTTTATGAAACAATACAAATTCAATCTCGACATCGCCCCTACTAGAGAACAGTTAAAAGCCATGAGTAAGAAGTCCACGGAGACCTTCAAAGAATATGCTCAAAGATGGAGGGTGTTGGCTTCGCAAGTCAGACCTATCATGGAACCTGATGAAGTTTGCTCATACTTTATCCGCACCTTACCAGAACCTTTCTACCAGTACATGGTAGGCACGTATACTGATGATTTTGCCAATTTACTGAAAGTCGGGGAAATGATCGACACAGACATGCGGGAGGGGAAAATCCCAGCACCTCAAGCAAGTGCCGATGTTCGGAAAGCCCAGGATACTAAGAGAAAGGAAGGGAGCGTGAACTACGTTCAAAACATAAAGCCGTCCCCCACAAAACAACCCGTCACATACCAACTGGGAGGAGAACATCCAAGGCCATTCCAAACAAGTCCAGGGTATGGCCAAAGAACCCAAGGAGAAGGGCAGCAAAATGCTCCCCGCCAAGACAATCGGCCATGGCCCAACTTTGGTATGATGAATGCGGAATTGTATCATAAACTCTATGAGGCCAAATTGCTCGGACCGAGATCCTCTAGGCCGATGCATCCCCCGTTCCCAGCCTGGTATAACCCTAACGTAACCTGTGAATATCATATGGGAGTGCTCGGGCATTCAATAGAAGATTGTGTCACTTTCAAACGGAACATGTGGAGCTTAATTGACTCTAATCACATCCAGCTTAAGACGGGAGAGAGCTCTACCATCACTTCCAATCCATTGCCTGCTCATCAAGGACAAGTAAATGTCATCTATACGGAAGCTGACACTTTCAAGAGCTTTGAGGATGTCAAGGTTCCGTGCGATATTTTATATATCTACTTGAAAGAAGCAGGGTATGAGTTGGAGGTCATCGAAGGAAATCGCTCAATAGAGGAGGAATATGTGAGAACATATTGTAAGTATCACCGGTGTAAAGCTAGTCATGACATTGAATGATGCCCTTAGTTTAAGGAAGAAGTGAGGAAAATGATAGCCTTGGGGGTCATCACATCAAGCAGAAATAATGAAGAGATTAATATGATGGAAATGAGGTCTATCGAGTTAGTTGTCAAGGAGCTAACCCCTCAAAGAGACCCGGGGCCAGTATCTTTCGTCATCAACGAGCTGCCTTCGAATTCTCCAGTCCCGACAAGCTCAGCAGCCCTTACAGCTACAAGTCCAAAGCAGCCCACGCTGACCATAAATATACCGGCACCTTTTCCTTACAACGATAACAAGGTAGTTCCTTGGGGGTATAATGGTATCACTAAATGTACACAAAGTGGCCCAAGGGGGACAGAGAAAAACCCTCAAGCAGTGTCAAATATAACCGCCCCTGGGGGAATTACTCGAAGTGGGAGAGTATATCTTCCGTCTGAGAGGAAAAAGAAGGAGAAGGAAACGGAGGCTAAGGATGATAATCCCAAAGAGACTACTCAAGAAAAAGCAGTCACAGGGGATGAGGAATTCTTGAAGATAATGAAGCAGAGCGATTCCAACATCGTGGATCAACTTGAGAAAACCCCGGCTCGAATTTCCATACTGACACTAATTCTAAGCTCCGAGGCACACCTCCGAGCCCTACAAAAAGTACTCGATGAAGCGTACGTACAACCAAGCATCGCCCCAGAAAAAGTAGCAAGTATCATGAATATCTAGAGGATGGTGTCCACAATTTCCTTTTCAGAAGAGAAAATCATAATAGATGCCTCTTGTAATGTGAAAGCTTTACATATCACTTTGAAGTACGGCGGATACGTTGTTGCTAGGGTACTGATTGATGGCGGTTCCATGCTCAACGTTCTCCCTTTGACGACACTCAAGTCATTGGATATAGATATAGCGGAAGTTCAAAGCAGTAACATGGTCGCTAGGGGGTTTGACGGGTCTCGAACCAAAGTATTGGGCGCTTTACAGTTACCCCTGGAAATTGGGCCTTGTGTGTTTATGGTAGATTTCCTTCTCATGGACATAAATTCTACCTACACAATGCTGCTCAGGAGACCATCGATTCATTCAGCAAGCGCGGTACCATCTACTCTCCATCAGAAAGTCAAATTCATTTGGGAAGGAAAGATAGTTGTGATCAAAGGGGAGGAGGACATATTGGTAAGCAAACCTAGCTCCCTCCCATACATTGAAGTAGCTGAACAGGAGGACGGCCCAATTTTCCAAGGCCTGGAGGTTGAGACTGCTCAGAGTAGTAAGGCAGACATCAACTCCATTGTCACCAGGATCATGGAAAAGAGCAGGTTTGAACAGGGTAAAGGACTGGGCACACACCTGTAGGGTATCCGTCAACCCTTATGTTTACCAAGTAACCCCAAGCGTCAGGGACTGGGATATGGTTGTACTGAAGAGAGGTCTGAAGAAGAACCTTCACTCAACAAGAACAGGGGTGAAAAGCGAGAAATCCCCCACCTTCATGAAACATTCCCCAAGCCAGCTGAAGTTATCAATCAACCAGTAATCTCGATGGTCGCACCTAGTAATGATGAAGGCCCAGGCATTAGCACCTGGATTATAGCTGATACCTCAGACGTACCACTATCAAATTGGGAGTATGAGGATACAGACAATGTCACGGCTTTAGAGTAATTGTTTTGATTATTTTCTTCTTTTAAATCTGTGTTTAGGTGTTGTGTTAGTTTCGTAACCCGATTGTTTACTTCTAACTTGTTTTATCATAATGTCATTCGAAGCGTAAATAAAATGCCTCCACATAAAGGAGTCTCTTCTTGTCAATTCACTTTGTTTTTATCCATCTTGAATTATTTGTCTCTTTTTACCTTGACATTCGTTCTTGCCAGGGATTTGGCCTCTGCTGAATTCGTAACCGACATGGAAAATGTGAGGCCCTCGATGGATGATTCACTTGTTGCCACTGATATGCATAACTCTGAGCCCGACGATGAAGAGGATATCCAGGCATTTGCTAAATCGCTCGAAGTAGAAAAGGATGGAATCTCCCTGCATGAAGAGACAATAGAGACTATCAATATGGGATCTGAAGAGGATAAGAAATAACTCAGAATGGTAGATAATCCAGAATGCGAACTAATGATGGAGCTCTTCAAAGAATATTTAGATGTATTCGCCTGATCTTACAAAGATATGCCAGGATTGGATCCCTGCATCGCATCTCACAAAATTCCGTTATTCCCGAACGCCGAGCCGAAAAAGCAGAAACTGAGAAGGATGGATACAGAAACATCACTATAGGTTAAAGATGAAGTCATGAAACAACTAGAGGTAGGATTTTTAGAAGTCGCCAAATATCCTCAATGGGTAGCAAATATTGTCCCTGTGCCCAAGAAGGATGGCAAAATTCGGATGTGTGTGGATTATCGAAAATTAAATGACGCTAGCCCAAAAGATAATTTCCCTTTGCCTCACATCGACATCTTGGTAGATAATACGGCCCGAAACTATAGGTATTGCTTTATGGATGGGTACTCAGGGTACAACCAGATCCCCATGTACGGGGAGGATAAAGGGAAAACCACTTTCATCATGCAGTGGGGAACCTATTGCTATCGTGTAATACCGTTTGGTTTAAAAAATGCTGGAGCCACTTATTAGAGAGCCATGGTTGCATTGTTCCATGACATGATGCACGAGGAAATTGAGGTCTATGTGGATGATATGGTGGCTTAGTCTGCCCAAGATGAAAGTCACGTCGCCATCCTCAGAAAGTTGTTTGAGAGGCTACGCAAATACCAGTTGAGGTTGAACCCCAAAAAGTGTGTCTTCGGAGCATTATCAGGGAAGTTGTTGGGCTTCATTGTGAGCCAAAAAGGAATAGAGGTTGATCCTGATAAAGTAAGGGCTATCCGTGAAATGGCTCCCCCGAAAACAGAAAAGGAGGTCAGAAGTTTTTTGGGACGTCTGAACTACATTGCTCGATTTATCGCCAATCTGACAGCTACGTGTGAACCAATCTTTAAACTATTAAGGAAAAACCACCCTGGGAAGTGGGATAACAATTGCCAGCAAGCTTTTGATAAAATCAAAGACTTTTTACTGAAACCACCTGTTTTAGTTCCGCCTTCACCAGGCTGCCCATTAATCTTGTACCTGACAATCCTCTTCGAATCAATGGGGGCTGTTTTGGGCCAACATGATGAGTCAAGGAGAAAAGAACAGGCAATCTATTACCTGAGCAAGAAGTTCAATGATTGTGAGTCACGTTATCCCATGATTGAAAGAACCTGCTGTGCGCTTGTATGGGCAACCAGGAGATCAAGACAGTACATGCTCCTCTACACTACATGGCAGATTTCCAGGATGGACCAGTTGAAATATATTTTTGAGAACCCACATGTAGCGGGAAGGGTCTCAAAATGGCAAGTGGTGTTATCCGAGTATGACATAAAACATATGACTCAAAAAGTTGTCAAAGGAAGTGCCATAGTTGACCATTTAGTAGAGAATCCCTTGGAAGGCTATCAGCTGTTAGATTTCCATTTCCCTGACGAAGATATAAATTCGATCGAGGAAGACAAAGAAGAACATAATGGAGAAGAAAAGAGGTGGGAAATGTACTTTGATGGGGCAGCAAATATGCACGGGAACGGCGTAGGAGCCGTGCTAGTCTCCCCGGAGGGAAAGCAATTTCCTGTGGCCATTAAGCTTGAATTTGAGTGCACTAATAATGTGGCAGAGTATGAAGCTTGTGTCAGTGGCCTTAAGGCCGCTATTGATCTCGGGGTGAAATGTCTGGAGGTATATGGTGACTCGGCCCTTATTATTCACGAAGTAACTGGTGAATGGCGGACCAAGGACTCAAAGCTAATCCCGTATCAAGAGTTATTGGCGGAAATGATCAAGCAGTTTGAAGCCATTAATTTTCATCATCTGACTCGAGATAAGAATAGATTTGCTGACGCACTTGCTACTTTGGTGGCAATGATTCAACTGGACTGCGGAATCCACATCAATCATATTCAGGTGAAAGCCAGAAACCTGCCCGCTCATTGCTTCTCTGTTGAAGAAGAACAAGACAAGCTCCCATGGTTTCATGATATTAAGGCCTATGTGGCTGATAGAACATATCCGGCAGGGGCAACAGAAAATGATAAGAAAACACTGCGGCGTTTGGCCTTGAATTTTTTCATCAGTGCTAATGTTCTATACAAGAGAGGGTATGACAGTGTCCTCCTCCATTGTGTTGATTCAAGCGAAGCACAGAAGATCATGATAGAAGTTCATGAAGGAATACGCGGCACCCATGCGAATGGGCACACCATGACTAAGCAGATCCAAAGGTGTGGTTATTTCTGGATGACGATGGAAACAGATTGCATCGAGTATGTACTGAAATTCCATAAATGCCAAGTTTAAGCAAATAGAAGTAATGCACCGCCAGTACCGCTACATACTCTGGTATCACCTTGGCCCTTCTCCATGTGGGGCATCAATATAATCGGCCCTATCAATCCAAAAGCTTCAAATGGGCATCGCTTCATCCTTGTTGCCATTGACTATTTCACTAAATGGGTAGAGGCAAGTTCTTTCCTCGCCATCACGCAGAGGACATTTGTTCGTTTCTTAAAGACAAATATAGTTTGTCGTTATGGTTTACCGAAGAGAATCATCACCGACAATGGTCCGAACTTGAATGGGACTGAGGTCAAGAAATTGTGTGAGCACTTCAAGATCAAACATCACAATTCTGCACCATATCGACCACAAATGAATGGGGCAGTGGAGGCAGCCAACAAGAACATCAAAAAGATTCTGGGGAAAATGACAGTGAACTATAGGGATTGGCATGAAATGCTTCCCTACGCGTTACATGGATACCGTACTACAATATGAACCTCTACAAGGGCAACTCCTTATTCCTTGGTTTATAGGATGGAAGCAATCACGCCTATTGAAGTAGAAATCCCATCCTTAAGAGTAATGGCCGAGGCCGAGATAGAAGAAAGTGAATGGGTGCAAAATCGATTTGAACAGTTGAATATGATTGAAGGAAGAAGACTCAAAGCAATATGTCATGGTCAATTATACCAGAAAAGGGTAGCAAGGGCATTTGATAAAAAGCTTCACCCAAGGGAATTTAAAGCTAAGGAGTTGGTGCTTAAGAAAATCCTGCCAAATCAAGAAGATAGTAGAGGCAAATGGGCTCCAGCCTATGAAGGCCCATATATAGTCAAACAAGCCTTTGTTGGTGGTGCGTTAATACTGGCAGATATGGAAGGTTGGGAATTGCCCAAACCTGTTAATGCGGATGCTGTCAAGAAATATTATACTTGAAAAAGAGAGAGAAGAAAGGCCTGCCGAGGTGAAAACCAAAAGGCATCCTAGGCGAAAACACAACGGCAAAGCAGCATAAAAGGAGGTGGTCTCAAGGATGACTCCATCTAACACAAGAGGTGAAAGCCCGTGTCTGGGAGAACGTGGTCGCGCTCAGAGTATGCATACCTCTGGCAACTTGGAGGATACACGAGGGCCGCACACGACAAGAAACCATCAATATAGTAGAAATTACCCATTGTGTTTGCTTTCCATAATTCCTTAATGCTTCCCTTTCGACATTAGTAGTCACTGTTGTTCGTCTTTACGGTCAATTAATCTAAGTGCCCCATTATTCTTCACACTCTTGTTAACACTTCTTACTTATAGTGGTTATCGAACTCACGACATTGACATAACCAAAATTTTAAAAGAGGAAATTACCAAAACAGCCTCTCTAAGCACACATTAACTCTTATTCTTGCTTTAGGAGGTGATGATAAGCTTACTGGTAAAATGAATAACATGATTGGTTAGCGTGCCCCCTACAGAGGATGGGCTACAGCCTCTAAAAGTAGTGCCGTCATGAGTAGTGGGATCTGGTCACTGGATTTTGAAATGATAAATGAATAACAGATACCGAAAATTATCACAAAAACAATAAAAAATAAATAAATAAATAAACAACAAAAAAAACAACAAAAATCACATATGCATTTCCCTTGCGTGCATCACATAAGTGAGTTCCCATTTAAATTGAAAAATCATCACACTTCGTATTCATCTTCCTTGCATGAAAAAAAATATAAAATGAAAAATCCAAACAAATCACATTTCCCACATATTTTCCTCAATAAATTCCCATTCAAATTGCAAAAAAAAAATTTCTTCACCTTTCACATGCATCCTCTTTGCATACCTTGCATTTAAATTTACTCCTACTTAGATTGGAGCAAACATGGAAAAAGGCATTTTGCATCGCATCAAAATAAGCTTCTAGTCAGATTGGAGCAAACATGGAAAAATGCATTTTTCATCGCGTCAAAATAAGCTTCTAGTCAGATTGGGGCATACATAACAAATCATGCATTTACTCTGTGTACAAATTGGCCCACTCAAATAGGGTAACAAAAAGGAAAAACATGAAACGAAAAAGTAAAAAAAAAAAAAGAAAAATTTTTCTTATCTCACATGCATTTTCCTTGCATGCACTACATAAACAAATTCCTATTCAAATAGGGGTATAAATGGAAAATTTTGCATTTCGCATGTATTATTTCTGCATGGGTTATATCATTCCCACTTAGGTTGGGGCACACATGAATAATTTTTCACCCTTCATGCACCACACTATAAAAAAGTCCCACTCCAGTTGGGACAAAATATGAAGAAAACCTCATTTCACATGCATTTTCTTTGCATGCATAATAAAATAAATTCTCATTAAAATTGAGGCAGAAAATATATATATATATATATGCACTCATTTTTGTGCTTCACAAACTCATTATAAAGTCCTCCACTGTCAAGGGCACAATGAGCCTGGCATCGTGACAGGTACTTTTCAAATCCTACGTCAGAAGTAGGTACTTTTCAAATCCTGCGTCAGTGTAGGTACTTTTCAAATCCTGCATCAGTGCAGATACTTTTCAAATCCTGCGTCAGTGCAGGTACTTTTCAGATCCTACATCAGAAGTAGGTACTTTTCAAATCCTGCATCCGTGCAGGTACTTTTCAAATCCTATGTCAGATGTAGATACTCTTCAAATCCTGCGTCAGTGCAGGTAATTCGCAAATCCTACATCAGATGTAGGTACTCTTCAAATCTTGTATCAGTGCAGGTAATTCGCAAATCCTACGTCAGAGTAGGTACCCTTCAAATCCTGCGTCAGTGCAGGTATTTTTTTTTCAAATCCTACGTCAGAAGTAGGTACCCTTCAAATCCTGCGTCAGTACAGGTACTTTTCAAATCCTGCGTCAGTGCAAGTACCCTTCAAAATCCTGCATCAGTGCAGGTACCCTTTGAATCCTACGTCAGTGCAGGTACCTTTCAAATCCTGCGTCAGTGTAAGTACTTTTCAAATCCTACGTTAGTATAGGTACCCTTCAAATCCTGCGTCAGTGCAGGTACTTTTCAAATCCTACGTCAGAAGTAGGTACCCTTCAAATCCTGTGTCAGTGCAGGTACTTTCCAAATCCTGTGTCAGGGCAGGTACATTTCAAATCCTACGTCAAAGTAGGTACCCTCTAAATCCTGCGTCAGTGTAGGTATTTCTCAAATCCTACGTCAGAGTAGGTATTCTCCAAATCCTACGTTAGAGTAGGTATTTTTCAAGTCTCGCATCATGACGAGCACTCGAAGCCTTACAATATAGGCACCTCACTCCCACGTAGCCTTAACCATAATGTTTTAGGTTTTGCATGTTGTTGTTGTTGTCCATGCACCTTACCCCCCATACAAAATGCATGTTTTCTTCTTCATTTGTTTCTAAAGTGGGGATATCATTTCATGATCTTCTCCCTTAAAAAACAAATGAAGAGAAGCGGCTCATCAACATGGCACTTTGTTTGGATATTGCTATCACGTTTCTTTTAGTCACATCACCACATACAGCATCCATTTTAGTCTAGTGGTGTCACATCATTGCACGTTGCACCGATCCGGTCGCAACCATAGTTGGCCATTCATTTGTGCACATGTCAAAGCTGTGTTCTAATCTTTATTTGGTCACGCCTTAGTCCACCTTTGTTGTTGCATGCCTCCATTCACCCTTTTCATTTCAAATTAAATCATTCATACTAAAAAGAGGGCCTCATCTGCTTTATGCCTAGGTTATATACCATCTCTTTGCGTCAGGGGCAAGTGAGTCTTTGCATGTTCTACACGGACAAAATTCGTGTTCTAATCTTTACTCATTCCTTAGGTGAGAACTCACAAAATCACATTCTCCTCATTCTCCCATAAGAAACTAGTAAAGAGGGGCAACTGTGAACACTCCATTTTGTCCGGGCATTCAAAAAATATAAAAATAAAAAATAAAAAAAATAAAAAATAATAATAACAAACAAAAAATAGAAAGTAAAATAAAATAAAATAAAATAAATAATAAATACTAACATATATATATATAAAACAACAGAAAAAACACAAAAAATAATAACAAAAAAAATGAAAAAGCAAAAAAACAAAAAACAAAAAAAAGGCAAAAAAAAAGGGAGGACATTAGGCTGGAAATGCTGGGCAGCATTTCAAGCCCATAATCACCTAAGCCCTAATTAGGGCTCAGGCTCACTAAGGCTCGGGAAGACCCAGAAACAGGGGGGGCCGCGAGCAGAGGGAAGACAGAAATAGGGAGGCATGGCCGCGAGGAGGAAAAGCTGAAGACGTGGCCAAAAAAGGGCAGAGACACTGAGGAAGGAGCAGAGGGTAGAGCCAAGCAGTCTGAGCAAGGCCAGAAGCAGCCGAAAGCGATCTGGGCGAAAAAGAACAGAGGCAGAGTGAAAAGGAAAGGTGAACACAGAAATGGAGATGGCCGCGGACTGAAAGAAAAGACAAGACTGGAGAGGACGCAGAAAGCTGCTGCGAAGGCGAATCGAGGAGACGTGCACGTAACTGGAAGAACTGAAGACCACACGCACGGGGACTTCTCTCCTCTCGGCCGTGGAAGCTCTATAAAAGGGAGGGCCGAACACGGGAAGGGGGGATAGCCAAGCAAAAGAAAATGCAAAGGAGAGGGAGCTAGAGCTCTGAGCTAACCGCAGCCGAGGAAAGAAAAAGCAAGTTTGAGCAGGGAGGATCTGCAGGGAAAGGAGAGAAGGAGGAGCCCGAGAGATTTAGCTTGGCCGAAGAACTGTGGGGAGGAAATCCGGAGGGAGGAGACCCCACGGACGACAAGAAATGGAGCCCTAAGAATTTTGGGGCCGAAAATCCGAGCGAGAGTCCGTCGAAACAAAGGGTGCCGAGGTAGGAAGGAGCAAGGTGCCAAGATCCTTCAATCTGGTAATTTGTATTTCTGATTCAAAGCTCTGATCTGTAAGCTAGGAATGTAGGATTGGGTATGGGAATTGAATGGTGAAGGGTACCGAGGGTGGACTGATTTTCTTTAAACCTCTCTGTGTTTCTTTGCAATTACTGATTGATTCGGTCTCATCCCCTTTTACAATGGCATATACTTTGCATTATTAGGAAGAATTGATCAGGGACAGATGCTACTGAGCCTTCGCATCTAATTCGAAACTGGTTCTTTTAGGTTGTTCTCCGTGCATCATATTTCTGGTCACCCGTGATCATGTCAGTGGGAGGGATCAGTTTACGCGTTCTAGTTTTGTCCTATTGTTCTAGGGTTGTTCAGTGTCCTCTTGGGTGCGCATTGGGCCTATCGGTGAGGAAGTGTGTGATGAACTTAGGAAAGCTACTGGGCCCAGGAGTTTTGGGCAAAGTCTTAAGAGATATAGTTTGGGCCGTGAATTTGGGGCAAAAGGGATATAGTTTTGGGCCATGAGTTTTGGGTGAGGTCTTAGGAGATATAATTCTGGGCCTGCGAGTCTTGTCTTCCTTTGTTTTTTTTGTTTTTTGTTGTTTTTTTTTTGTTGTTTTTTATTTCTTTTTTGTTGTTGTTGTTGTTGTTGTTTGTTGTGGTATGGGCCTGTCATCAGAAGCCCATAACAAGAGATTACACATGGCAAGTCTAAGCGAATTTTTGGTGCCTAAAGCGCGTTTTCTTAGTAAAAAAAAATAAAATAAATAAAAGGTAGTAAAGTGAATAAATAAAATAATTATCCTTGTAATTACGCTCTATGAGGGTTTTCCAACCCGCGCGAGTGTCTCCATTAATCACGTTGAACCTGCAAGTCCGCATAAATAATAAACAGTTTCGCGCTATATAATTTTGCAACATAATAAATATATCTTGAAATATTTTATACGAATAATACTTGTTGATTTTCAAATTTTTCCTATACAATAGAAAAAACCGAGTTAGTAGCTATACCACGTGAGTTTCTGGGACTCACGCAGGTACACAAGTTTATTGAGCTATCGCGTGAGATTGCGAGTCCACGTAGATGCATCAATCAAATAATGTTCTTGAGAAAATAATCATATTAAAATATATATATATATATATAAAAGATAAAATAATAATAATAATAATAATAATAGGTTTATAAATGAATAAATTTTGATAAAATAAAAAGTTTTTCCCAATTTTATCTAAAAATATATAATAAAATCATCATTTGAAAATAAAAAAAATAGTAGTACTATTTTCTAAAGTTTTATTTTAAAAGCGTAGTAAAACCATAATATCGCGAGGTTTAGAACTTCTGCAGGTAATTAAGTAATCAATTTATCGGGCATGACTGTGAGTCGGCAACAGGTAAATTGACTTTCTTTATTTGGAAAAATTTCCAAAAGTATAAAAGAAAAATAAAAAATAAAAATACAATGGGTTTTCAAAAGTTAAAAATCAAATAAATGCAATTCCAAAAATAAAAAAAAAATGTTTTCAAAGTAAAACAAAATAAGAGTAAGTAAGCGGGAGTAAATTATCTTTTGCAAATTAAAACCCACTAACTCAATCTCAGAAAATAGTTTTGTTTGTAAAAAGTTAAATTATTTTCCATTAACTTTCTCTTATTATAAAAATAAAAAAATATTAACCAAATGACACATATTTCTATTCCTAAACTACGTGGACTTTGATCCCCATCGCAGGGTACGTAGGCCCCAGGCTCTGATCCTGGGTCAAGTCCGCCTTTATAAATAAATAAATATTTTATGATTTATTTGGTGTTTTTTCCCTTAATTTAATTAATGTTTTCCAATCTATTCTCTCAATTCATTTTCCTTATTTTGCATAAATATCCTCAATTTTTATTCAATTTATTTTCTCTATTTTATTTTCCAAGTTTTCCAAATTTTCCTAATCTCTTTCTTTCTCTACCCTTTTTTTTGCATGTGAATAATAAAAAGAAAAACCAAAATATATTTAAAGCCATATTAAATTAAGAAAAACCAAAATATATTTAAAGCCATATTAAATTATATAGTCAACGTAAGGTAATCGTTCTTAGAAACAGGTGTTGTAGGGTGCCTAACACCTTCCCCACACACAATCAACTCCCGAATCTAACTCTGCTTACGTAAACCATCCTCTTCCTCTTTAATTCGGTTTGCCAAGATTTTTCCTTAAAATTTTGGTGGCGACTCCTCACAATTCGGTTTTCACTTGAAAACCCGATTTGTTCTCTTTTTTTCCTTCCGTCGCATTTTTCCAGGTGTGACACTAAAAATGAAAATTTGAATTTTTCTTCCTAACAGACGAACTTCAGAAGTTCAATGTTAAAGGCTGTAGCTTTCAGTTTCTGGGAAATTTGTCTGTTGACCAACTGAAATTCGAACTTTGAGTGTTAGAAGCATTAAATACGGTTGGTAAATGGATAGTTTCTCAGAGTAACTGCTGCATAACGTCTCTGACGGCTAGATCTTGTCTCTAACGTATAGTTAGGGCAGAAATCTATAAATAGAACTTTATTTGAAGATGTGGGTAATGATTTTAACTTTGCATATACTGAAACTCTATCAAATCATCTACTCAAAGTCTCTTACTCTCACATACTTCATTATTTGTACTTTAACTCTCATATACACTCTGATTAAGAGAGTGTATTCATTGTAAACAATCTTATCTTCATCTGGAAGAAAGATTTTCTTGTGAGGGAATATCACAAGGGATTGGGGAAACACTTAGTGAGAGTGCAAAGAGTGAAAGTGCGAGCTCTAGAAACAGAGCATCAACCTTGTACTGAGACATTTGCAAGAAGCCCACTGAATTCTTGCAGAATAGTGGAAAATCTCAAGTGGTGACTTGGGGACTGGACATAGGTCAAGTTGAGAGACCGAACCAGGATAAATATCTGAGTCTTCTCTTCCCTACTGCTACTTTTACTGTTTATTCATTTATACTCTGTTTTACCATCACCCTTTGCTTTCTTCACTTTCTTGCCTTTTTGCAGAAAAATTTTTAATCTTCCTAATTCATCCCCTCTTGGGAAGCTGGCTTATCTAACATGGATGTGTTGCTAGTTTGTCATGGTTTGTAGCTATGTGTGTCATTGGTTCTTTATAGGTCCTCTATTGGTTCTGCAACATCCTAAGTGATTTGATCCTTAAAGGAACTTATTGGACCAAAACCAACACATGGACTCAAGATTTATTAAGAGGTAATTGTTAGCAGAATTGGATTGCCCAAAAGGGGGTGAATTAGGCGTGCTATTGAAATTTTCTGCAACACAAAAGCAACATAACAGTACAAAAACTAATTGAAAAATAGAGCAAGAACTTGAAAGTAAAAAGAGAAGAGTTAGAGAGAATCAAAAGCAATAATTTATCCTGTTTTAATCCTTCCACTTAGTCTATATCTAATTCTCAAGCTACTATTTGAGATTTATCAACTATTCTTGAAAGATTTAAGTAAGTTCTTGCAAAAATTGTAATATAATGCTTAGCTCAAACTAGAGCTACAATCCTCTCTTCTCACTAGAGTTGGTAAAATGGGCCGGCCTAGTTGTTTTGCCAAAAATTGCAATACAATCCTCTTTTTCACCGAGCTAACCTGAAAAGGACGGGTTTGGCTTTATAAGCTCGAGCCAATTGTTGGGCCAGTATTTTTTTTTTATATTTTTTAATTTTTTTCATATAATTATTTAAATTAGTATAGGTACTCATCACCATTATTCACCAGTCAACATTATATTTAAATTTTATAATTTATACATCATTAATTAATAAAATAATGTGTTTTTTAATATTTTAAACAAAAAAGAAAAAAAAGGCTAAATAAGCTGGCCTGTGGCCCAAACCCGATCAAGCTAGCCTAATTAGGTCACATGCTTGACAAGCTCAAGCCTAAAAGCCTATTTTCTATTTGAGTTCCCATTTTAAAATCTAACCCTCTCATTTTATTGGACTAAACAATCTGGCTTGTTGAGCTTGACCCATATTGCTAGTTTTACTTCTCGTACCCTTTCATAGTATGTTACAAACCCTTAGTGTTTCCTACACTAAGACACAACTACCCAATGATAAAGGAAGAGTTTACAACTCAAATAATCTCTCAAAGATTGGATGGAAACAATGAAACTGAGAATAGACTCAACTAGAGAGGTAAATGAAGGTTTGAATGCTCAAAAATCAGAGAAACAACACTTTAGCACCTATGATTCTTAATTTTGTTACCTACCAGTCTTAATGAGATTTTATTTATAGATTTTTAAGCTAATTTAGTTGTTATAAACAAATTATAGCCAATACTTAGAAGAACTAGCAATTTGCCAACCTCATTAAATGCACTTGTCAGGATTTGAACATTTAAGCTAGTTGGCTATCATAAGTTTCTAAGGTATAGAGCCTCAATGAATATTCAAGAGTTTTCCTCTTGATCGTTTATCATGTTTTCTCAAGTGGCTAAAAGAAAATCTAGACACGATGAATTATCAAGAAATGGAACTTGAACATTTAAAAGTTTCAAAGGCACACAGCCTAGAAACTTGGATGTTCAAGAGAAACATCATGATCGTTCAAGTTGGAAGAAGAGTAATACTGAGATTTTCAAAACAATACTTAAATGTTTGAGAGAATCAATCTTAACCTATCATCGTGTGAACAGTGAATGAAATTGGAACTTGTGAACCAAGATGAACGTCCAAGTTAAACAACTTAATTGCCAAAAGTGTTTCAGAAGAGTCACTCTATTCTATCTATCACCATGATTGTTTAAGAGGTATAATATGATTGCTCAAGACTTAGCATAGATCTTTCACATATTTTCGAAAAGGCCTAAATACATTTAAGAGGTTAAGCATGATCGTTCAAGCTGTCACCAATGAGAAAGATCATGAGAAACCCAGAAACTTAAACGTTTAAGCTAATTCTCATGAACTTTTAAGAGATAGAAAGGTTCAAAAACACTTTTGAAAAACATGGATTCTCTTGAGATCGAATGAGAAAACAAGACATGATTTAACAAAATTAGAGCATTTATACCCAATCACCTTACAAAGATCCTAAGAGAAACGTAAAAAATTAATACATAATTAAAGCTTAGTCCTCTCTTCGTCATATCATCATCTTATTCAATGAAGCCTCCTTTCCTTTTCTCCTTTTGTTTTGTGATTATCAAAATACATAGATATTCTAACAGTAACATTAGATCACAAAGTTGGTTGTAGCTAAAAAGTAAGGTGCCATGACTAGGACTAGGAAAATGAAGCAAAGGGAAACATTTTTGCACAATGACGCCAGGGCATGGAAAATTGTGCCGCAGCACCAAGAATCTTATATATATATATATATGAGAATTTTTGCTAATTTTTTGCTTAACTTTTGATATGCACAATTTCCTGCACAGACCTTTGATTTGTGTGATTCCAAATCTTACAATACATACTAAGAATCTTCTAACTATAAGTGCAAATGGCACCTCAAAATTCCTCTGTATAGGGATTTTGGACCCCGTGACCTATTTGGTCACTTTTAACTTCAACTCTACCCAAATTTTGCATAACCATGAACCTAACCCACCAAACCTGTCCCAACAAGTTTCAAATGACCTAAAGACTTTGTCTAGGGAGCTTACACACCACTCTTATTGCTCTCTTAAGTTTTGACTCCCTGGAACCACAAGTCTAACTAATGGGTGAAGTACTTATTTTCTACATGCCTTTTCAATTACACCATTGAATCACAAGTCATATAACTCAAAATACATATGGGACAACCCCTGCCTCATGTAAATACTTGGTTCCATAACACAGGGACTCCACATCCTAACTTCCTAAATGGCCATACACAACTCACAAACCTTTAATCAAACTCTTAATCAATGTATACCAACAATAAACATAAGCATAACTACTAAATCACATAGTAACATCAATGTCATACATGATTCATACCCACACAATTGACCACCAAAAGCAACACTAAATATATGGTATTAAAGGATATCCCTATACTTGGCACAATACTAAATCAACATGACATGTGTTCACAAATGTGCAATACCCTAAAACAAAAGTCTCAAATATCTTCGGAACTATCAAGGAAGAACTAAGTCTTCTTAGACTCTTCTTTGCTAAAGTTGGAACCCTTTTTTGAAAATGTTAACTATAAGGGGGAGTAAGATAGATATTCTAGCAACCAAGAAAGCAACCAAAACAAGTAGTAGTAGTTTAATATGTAGTCTACATGCATAGAACATATGATGCAAGATATAATGCTCATGATATGCAAATGAATCCCATAAAAATCATGGCTAGAATAATGAGTTAGTCCCCACCACAGGGTAACTTCAACAAATAGCCTCCTTCCAACAATTAATGAAGGTTATTTTTAGGGTAACTACTAAACTCTCCTTCTACTAGTCATAACCTGACCAAAGGCCACTACACTAATGGTTGGACCATAACTTTTCTTCCCCTAGACCACCCAAATTGGTGGCCATTTAAAGAAGATACATTCCCAACTCACAGTTACCTGAGTCTCCTGTCTAATGAATAACTGTTTAGAGATAAAGATATTATAAGTCTCACCACCTATACACAAGGTCTTATGTGCAATTTAGTGGATTGACATACCACGTGGTGTTCACTAACACCATCATCCAACCAAATCATACTCAATCATGTATAATAACCAGTGATAATACCAATATGTTATGTTAACATGTCATCTCAATATATATTATTGTGTCGACATTATACTATCATATGAAATATAAATACAGGGATGCACAAATAATCTACGTCATGTTCACTGGTCAACAGGTTCTATTTTACACATATACATTCATAGTCATTTGCAAAATTTCCATAAGCTCAATAGAGATAAGGAAATATAAGAGACTTACTAGCCATGCCAAAACATGCATATCATGATATGAAAAGTTAAAAGCATATACATTAAATAAAAGTTACTCCCTAGTTACCTAAAGTTACCTAAACTCACACCATACCTTAATAGGCCGTTGAAGAGCCAACTACATAAACACAAAGGGGATTTAATTCAAGTCAATACACAAGGTCTTTGAGAAGAACAAGGCCAAAGCATTCATCAAAATCCAACATTGACCATTTCAACATCTAAAGTCTCAAACCACATAAAGGACCCATCGTAGTCACTTACCAAAGGAATTGCTGCTTCCAAATAACTTTTTGCAATGTAGAAACTTCAATTAAACAAGCACACACCATACACAACCATTAAACACACCATTTAAGTGATTACATAACCTCAAGTTAGCCATAAATTAGGGTTCAAAGCTCTTACTCAACAAAATCATGCAACCATTACTATACCCACTCTTCTTTAACCCCAAATTAGCTTCCCATAACATAAAACAGCCCAAAAATTTCATGCATCAAGAAACCTCTCAAGGTCGAAGCTAGAGTTTTGGTGTCAGCTTAGAAACCACAAAAACTCAAACTTGAAGCTTAGAGACACTTCACAGCACTACGTTGAAGCGTTCTAACTCTGATTGTTCAGCCAAAACATTTGTGAATTTGGACCTCAAGCAAACCCATGAAAAACAACCAAGAGACTTGAGAAAAGTAAAGAAGAAGATGAGGAAATTATGTTATCTTAAAAATTCAAGCCTTCGAAAGCACTAGAAACTTGACCCCTCGCTCAGAAAGCAAAATCCTAGCAGAGCTCCCTTAGTCTACCTCGAAGCAACATTGTCATGGCAAGTTAAAATGCGTCCTTTTATAAAAAAATTTCAATGTTGCACAATATCCCCAAAACTATGGCCTGGCACCCCCTTTATTTTTTTTATTTTTTTTTTGAAAAAACATTTTTTACTTCTTTCTGATCCTATATAATTCCAATAATGCCCTTTATTAATCCAAAATATGTATTCGAAACATTTAATCAGAGTCATTACATGTTTATTCTCTAGCATTCGTATATCCAATTGGTTCGTAGTTGCTTCACTGCCATTTCAACCATTCTAAAAGGTATAAAGCTTTACATCCTCTCTAGCATTACTCTATCCAACTTCAACTTAAAGAGTTTATGTGCTTATATTTGTTGGGCTGTTGTTTGAACCTTGCCAAAGTATATGTGGTATTACTTTGCTTTGCCAAGCTACAAAAATCTCAATTGCTTGAAAGAATTCATAAAATATCTATCACAGTGGATATGTCTAAATGTATTATGCTAATTTATAATTTACTTGTATTAACTATAAATTTAGGATTAAAAAAGTGACCATTATTAAGAAGGCCACAACTATTTGCAAATTCACTATAAGCATGGAATAATGGTGAGTGGTGGTCATATACATAAACTCTTGTTCTTCATTGATGATGGTAAATATTGATTGAGTTAGAATCCTGTTATAAGATCAACATAGTATGCATCTATATATTGGAGTGGTTCTTTGAACTATATATTGAATCAAGAGTTTTGATGATTCCAAACCAACATCCAAGAGTTTGGATTGAAGATATCAAAGGAGATCAAAGTGCTTCAAGTGAAGAATTTGAAGAGTATTTACTGCTAGATCTTTTGTAGAATCTTTTGTTTTTAGTTATGATTGGTAAAAGATTTTGATTTGAAGAAAAGATGTTTTCAAACCTTGATTTTATGTTAAATCTTGACTTATTTGAAAAATACCCACAAACAGACGAAGATTGAAAGTTTAAACTGAACTGTCATGTTAGAAATTCGAACTTTGCCTTTGGAAATTCGAATTTCGAGCTAAAACTGAATAAGTCTGAAGAGATGTCTCTCTGTCAGATGAATTTTAATTCTCCAAAATTCAAATTTTCATCCAAGATTGAAAGAAGCCTTTTTGTGATAGACGAACTTCACACATTCAAAATTCGAATTTCAGAAAAAATGCAGTTTGTGAAAACCAAAGAAATTCGTCTGAAACTATGTTAAAGTTCATCTGAAATCAAGAAGAAATTGAGTTTGAAAAATGCTCTCTGACAGATGAACTTTGGCTTTCCAATATTCGAATTTTCATATAAGTCTGAAAGGAGCTTCTCTGAGACAGACGAACTTTGAGTTTTCAAAATTTGAATTTCAGACAAAACACAACTTGAGAAAATAGAAGAAATTCGTCTGAAACAATGTTAAAGTTCATCTGAAATCAAGAATAAATTAAGTTTCAAAACTGCTCTCTGACAGACGAACTTTGAATACTAAAATTCGAATTTCAGAAGCTATGTTTTTGAGTCTGTTGAAATGAAACATTGACATACGAATGACAAGTCTTGTAACATTCGAATGTTGAAGCTAGTCTGAAAAGAGTCTCTCTGACAGATGAATTTCACCCTTTCAAAATTCGAATTTCGAAGAAAGTGATCTACTGTGCCTCTTTGAACGTTCAATGGACAGACGAATTTTGGGCTTCCAAAATTCGAATTTCGAGGGCACTGTAGAAAATTGAAAACACTGTTCATTCTTAACAGAAAAACTTTCTTCTTGAAAATTCGTATGTCACAACATGAAAACATTTTACAAGTTTCAAAATTCAAATTTCACTTCTCAAACAGATGAACTTTGTTTTTCTACGTTGGAAGCTTTAACCTTCGGTTCCTTCGAAATTCGTCTGTTGACCAACCAAAATTCGAATTTCAGTATGTCAGAAGCATTAAATGCGGTTGGTTAGCGGATAGTTTTTCAGAGTAACCGTTGAATAACTTCCCCAACGGATAGATTTTATCTCTAAAGTACATTTGAGAGCTAAAACTATAAATATAACATCATTTGAAGTTGTGGGTAACGAATCAAACTTGTATATACTGAATTTCTGCTGAATCTTCTTCTCAAAAGCTTTTACCCTCTTAACTTCAATATCTGTACTTTAACCTTCATATCTACTCTATTCAAGAGAGTTATATCTTTGTAAACAATCTACTCTTCATCTGGAAGATAGATTTACTTATGAGGGGAAATCACAAGGGGATTGGGAAGCATATTGTGAAAGTGCTTAGAGTGTTTGAGAGAGCTCTAGAAACAGAGCATACTCGTGTACTGTGGCATTAGCAAGAAGCCCGTTGAATTCTTGCTGTATAGTGGAAAAATCTCAAGAGTTGTCTTGGGGACTAGACGTCGGTGAAGTGGATAGACCGAACTAGGATAAATCACTGAGTCTTCTTCTCCTTATCCTTACTTTTCAGCTTACTCTATTTTTACATTGCTTTTGTTTCACTATGATTTCTTCACCTATTTAACCTTGTGCAGAAAAATTTCAAGCTTCCCAATTCACCCCCCTCTTTGGAAGTCAGCCTTGCTAACACTATACAATAAACATCTTTGGCTGTAGTCACCTCAATATCGTGTCATTTTAGAAGGCACTATTGACCCTTGTTAATAATTTTCAAAGGAAAAAAGTAATGAGGTTTAGATTACTTCTACATGTTTTATGACTTCAGGTTTTACTAATCTAGTTTAGGGAAGGCAAGTTGCTAACTTGGGTATATTAAAATTAGTTATACAAAGGTTATGCAATAGAAGGAGATCCAAGTATCATTTTCTTTTGGAATGATAATGTTACATTGTTGCTTGTTCTATAATTCTTTAATGGATAATCTTGTTACTCCAATATTGGAGGGATAGATGCTCCAAATCCCAATAATGACCTCAACATCATTGGAAGTAGCAATGATGCTTCATCTAAACTATCAACTGTTGCTTTGTTGCATCGTAGGAAGAGTGTTCCCTACATGGAATTATTTTACATTAAAAAAAAAGAAAAGATTAATGTGTATGCATGCTTATTCCATTTAAATGCCTGTAGTGGAGGGGGATAAGTAAAATGAAGCAACATCTTATAGGGGTTCAAGGTCAAATATCTTCATGCAAAAAGCATTCCTCAAGATGTTCACTGTCAAATGCAAGAAAATTTGTTATTATACTCATGTAAACTTGCTATTTTACTCTTTTTCTATCAAATTCTATATCTCAAATTTTACCATAATTCTATACATATTGTATTATCCAAAAAATTAGAAATATTATATTTTCATCTCCTTTAAAATAAATTTTATTATCAAACCTTAATGAAATAGCTCTGGATATTTCTGTTTCATCTCAGCTTCCATCTCCCAAGTTGCCTTTGATGGTGACAAGCCTTTTAAGACAATCTTCAATAGCGGAATGTCTTTGTTCCTTAGTTGTTTGACTCGACAATCAATGATCCTTTCGAGTATTACATTAAAACATAGATTATCTTGTAAATCAATGCATTGATATTCTATAACATGCGAAGGGTCTAGTTGATATTTCTTAAGTTGGGAAACATGGAGAACATTGTGTATCTAGCTCAAATTTGGTGATAGGGCATATTTTCTAATGTTTGAATTGTTCTCTCAGTCTACCCATCTATTTGTGGGTGATATGCTATGCTAAAGCTCAACTCAGTACCTAGGGCTTGTTGTAATGATCTCTAGAAGTTAGAGGTAAACCTTGGATCTCTATCTAAAACTATGCTGCTTGGCACTCTATGTATCTTAGATTTCACCATAACTCTATACATCTTACATTATCCAGAAAATTAGGGATATTATGTTGACACAGGTTCCTAATCTAATTGGTCAGTTCAATTCAATTTTTAATATATTGATACTAAATAAAGATGATGATACAAACTCTCGTACCTGTAACAAATACACACAAAATCTAGGATATTGATGATGATGAAGACAAAACCCTAAATAATTAAAGAGGTGAAAGGGGTGATATTATGAACTCCAAACCAAAAGTCAAGTCCAAACTTTGGTTCAGATGAGGTGGCATCCATAATGAACCTCCCCTAAACTTAGACTAGGCCATGAACCATAGGACAGAAATCCCAACTTGAATCCATCTTAGGGCAGAATATCAGGCAAGGTCTAGTTTGTCTCATCCTTAAAGCCTAGTGAACATTAGTTTTCCATGTGTTTAACACATCATAATTCTATTTACCAACACCAACTAAGCAAGTTTTTGTTAGAGTTATGCAACAAGAACATTTTCAAGGAGTTATGATTTGGATAGTGTAGGGTTATGAATTGATTTGAAAAAAATAATAAATTATAGGAACAAAAATAAAATTTAAAAATGAGATAAAATATATAGTTCAATTGATTAATTTTTCTATGCTTATTTTAATAATAAATGTCTTATATTTTTTAAATACGCTAATCTTTGGATAAAGTAAAATACACTAATTTAAAATTTGAAACATGTTTTCTATGTTTAAATATATTCTTCATATCCCAATACCATACTAAAATACTCATATATTTTATTTATATCACACCTCATTATATTAAATTCATTCGCCTTGTAATTCAACCAAATCGTGCAGTAATAAAAAAAAAAAAAAGTAAATTCTAACCAAGTTAGTTAAGTCGGTGAAATCGATGGAAAAAAAAAAACTCGCCGAAATCAGAAGAGTCGGAATGCAGTAATACACTCTCCCAGGGAAAGCCAATCTCAGAACATAGAAGTGCGTATTGGCCCCAAAACACTTTCGATTTTGTGAAACCAAGGAATTTTGGGATCATCTCTGCGAATGGCTCCAATCCCTTCAAGCGCCTATTGACCTTATCCTGGTCGCTTCCACCGTACAGGAAGACCCCAGCTTTTGAAATGGCAACGATGTCGTATTTTGATGTTGATAGGATCAAGCTTCTCCCCCTTTCTCTGCCATCGCTCTGCCCTTGCCCTTGCCGTCCAGTATCGTCCCAATCCCTAATTCTTCATCGCCGCTGCTCCAAGCTAAATCATATCGGTTTCGTGTTCACCGGACGCAAAGCCGCGCTTCGGTTTAGCCGAAACGGCTTCTTGCCTTACCGGCGCGTCATCACAGCTGTAGCTCAAGCTGAGCCGGATCGACTTGACGGAGGCAATGCGAAAAAGGTGCTTGGGTATTCGGTATCAATAAATTGTGCTTTCGTGTCTATGTGCGCCTTTACGTTTGGGGGAAGTGGGACGGAGATAGAAGGAGGTGTCTTGAATTTGGCATGTTAATGTTTTTAGTGAGTGAAAATGGATGAACTTTAATATATTGAAAGATGACAATTTGAATAGCTGAATTGAGTTGCTTGATGGTGCATTGATAATACCATAGGGAATAGGGGTAACTGAATATGTTATTAAGCATGCGTTTTCAGCTTTAGGAAAATAATCATGTTTAAAGCTTGAAGTCATTTCGGAGAATTGGATGACGTTGAATTTGGGTTTGTATGAAATCAATGCATATTGAGTATGCCGCTTTGGCTTCTGAGTTATTTACATTTTAACTGAAAAACAAATTACTTGTACTATCTTTCAATTCTGTGAGCAAATATAGTTTAATGTAGTGTGTATATTTTTATTTTATTCTATTGATAAAGATATAGTGATGAATTTCAAAGACCATTTTGATTCAATTTAATTATATAAGATTTTGAAAACTTTAACAGGCAAAATTGTAAAGATAGGAAACTTTTTTATATGCATTTGCATTTTTACTGAGTATGCATGTGTAATAGAATGTAATTACTGAAGTGTTGCTTATGGTAAGTTAATCATAGCGTTACTTTGTCATTGTAGAAAGATGCAATCTTGGAATCTCAACAGAAAGTTAGTCAATTAAAAAACAGAATAATTTTTGGACTTGGCATTGGGGTAGCTGCTGGTGGTATTGTCTTGGCTGGAGGATGGGTTTTCACAGTAGCCTTTTCGGCCGTCGTCTTTGCTGGTGCACGTGAATATTTTGAATTGGTTTGTAGTCGTGGAATTACTGCAGGAATGACCCCTCCTCCTCATTATGTGTCACAAGTCTGCTCCATCATTTGTGCCCTAATGCCCATGTTTATCATGTAAGAATTAAGATTTGTTATTTTGCTTAAATTTTCTATGATAGCCTCCTTGCTCATGTATGTTGCATTTTTGCATTTGTTTACATTATATGTACTTAACATTGGAAGCCTAGAGATGTTGATATCAATTGTCAAATACAATCTATAATCTCTGGATTTCAGTTGACTAACCTTGTTGGAATTGGGTACCTGTAATCAGTTTTTTAAAATCATTTCATATGACACATTAATTGGTGCATTTCTTAAGCTATATAATTAATGGAAAATAAACTTGATAGAGGGAAGGGAGGCTACCTTCCCCTCTTGGACGTCAAAAATAACTGTGGGCTCCATGCTTCTCCTACCCACCCGTTGCTTGAGTAAGATGAAAGAAAGAACCTGTTGTTAATAGTTGTTTGCCCCTTTAAGACATATCATAAACCATTAAGCATTTAAATTCAGACACAAAAATATCTTACATTTTCCTTGTAAAGTCCATTTGTGCTTGTTTTGTGTGCCACAAGATTAAAAATAAGTGGATAAGCAAACTAATCCATCAAAACTGGAAGGTTTGATGAATGTGTCAGAAGATGATATAAGTTTTGAGAACTATAATTTCATTGTTCATCATGATTTACAATATTAACAATTACAATATCGAGAACCATAGTTATACATTTTATTTATATAGATGTTTACTTATAAATTATTTGGTGCTTCCATAATAATCATGATCTTCATACATCATTTTAATGTAATTAATATATTCTGATGATAGCTAGGAATGGATGACGTTGTCTTTTGCCATGCATATATTGTTGATGCAGAAGGAATAATTAAATAATTAGGATTTTAAATAATTATTAAATTATTTAGATTTAATTTATTTTGAATTTATTTTATCTTTTAGGATTTTCTTATTTTGTTTAGATTTATCTTTATTTTATGTTTTAGGATATAGTTTAGTTTATTATTTATCTTTTGTTTAGATTTAAATTATTTTATCCTTTTAGGATCCTAGTTAGATTAGAATTTAGAACTCTATAAATAAGCCCTAGAACCTCTCATTGTACTAAGTTCTTTTCTTATTGATTGAATATTGTTGAGAATTGTTCAATGAATTTCTTTTTCTTTTTAATTTTCTACTCTCCTTATTTATCTTCTACTCTTCCCTACCTTGTTTTACATCAATTTGGTATCGGAGCTAGTTTCCTCACCCTCTATTCCATAGTTCCCTCGCTGGAAAACCCACAAGAAAACTTGTTGGAACTCTAACCCTTTCATTGTCAGAGCCAGAAACCCTAGCTACCAACGTCCAATCAACAAACCATCCACCGAGCACCATCGCTGGTGGCCCTGCCACGCTCTCTCACGCGTCGGCAACCCTCCTTGTGTGGGGGCTTCACTTGCCCCACGCACCGCCTCACGCGTTGTCCGTATAACAGTCATAGATTCAATTTTTCTGCAATTTTCGCCTTGTTTCACAAAGTTCTTTCTCTTCCAACCTATCCTAGCTACAAGAGTCATCATCTAGAAGCTTATTTGGAGATATATTTGAATTAATATCATTATTATGGCTTCTTTAGAGTGCTTTGAGCCTTCGTTTGATTGCCTTGATGTCGCATGGATGAAATGAACCATAAGCTTGATGAATTAAAAAGGTTATCCAAAGACATCCTATATGCCTTCAGGTTGCTAAATAAGGGTATAGAGATGACTCTTAAAGCTTTAGAGGAAGGACACAAGTGTCGGATGGAAGAAAAGCAAGCATACCAAGAGGTTAAAGCTATAAAGCAGATTGAAACAATACTTGCCAACAATTCCTCGGAATCCAAAGAGGATCTTGATGTTATGGTTGTTGAAGATGACATAAGCCTGAAAAAGGGACAACCAGACAAGCACAGAAACAACTAAAAGTTGTGCAATGTTACCAATAATATTCATCATGCTATTGCTCTACCTCGCTTTTCTATTACAACAGGTATAGGGATTGTTACAACTACAGAAGATCAAAGTTTTCTCCAATCTAAGAGTCCTCTGCATTGTTACCTTATCCATTGGAAAGTTTTTCCAAATTTAGTTGCCATGTAGAGTTTGGATATGAAGTCTTGTTTAGATCCCATTCATTATTATCTTGTTTGGTGGAAAGGATTTCATGAGTTGAATAATACTTGGGTTGTTGAAGAAAGGGTCCTTCACGCAGATCTCATCCTTTGCTATCTTGTTTGTGGGAAAGGTTTTCTAGATCTACGTGGACTATTAATTCTCTAGAGAAGAGTTTTTTCAAGCAAGGGAGAATGATGCAGAAGTAATAATTAAATAATTAGGATTTTAAATAATTATTAGATTATTTAGATTTAATTTATTTTGAATTTATTTTATCTTTTAAGATTTTCTTATTTTGTTTATATTTATCTTTATTTTATGTTTTAGGATATAGTTTAGTTTATTATTTATCTTTTGTTTATATTTAACTTATTTTATTCTTTTAGGATCCTAGTTAGATTGTGATTGAAGACTCTATAACTAAGCCTTAGAATTTCTCATTGTACTCAGTTTTTTCCTTATTGATTGAATATTGTTGAGAATTGTTCAGTGAATTTCCTCTCCTTTTTAATTTTCTACTCTTCTCATCTATCTTCTACTCTTCCCTACCTTATCATCAACAAGCTTGATTTACTTCTAATTGTATGGTGAAAAGACTTGTGTAGAGTACTTATGAAACATATTTGTTAATCTGTGACTTTGGGTTTGAAAGGTTGATGGCTAGTGGTTATTGATTGGTGCTTCTGATACATGTCTAGGTATCGAGGCCATGTTGATGTTTCTGTGACTTCTGCTGCTTTTGTTGTCGCTATGGCATTATTCTTACAAAGAGGAAACCCTCGTTTTGCACAGCTAAGTAGTGCCATCTTTGGGCTATTTTATTGTGGTTATCTTCCCTGCTTTTGGATTAAGCTTCGATGTGGTTTAGCAGCTCCAGCTTTAAACACTAGTAAGTAGTTGGCTTCTTCATTTCTCTAATTTGGAAAAGCTTATTAGTTATGGCTATCAATAAAGGTTCATGTCCTGTTATGTTTGTTTGCAAAACTTTTTTTTTTTCATCCCTGTTCAGTTATTTTGTTTGGCATTGCCCTCCCCCCTCCTTCCAACGCTCTGTATTGCTTGAATTACCTGTTTGTTATAACCAGATTAAATCTTGGTAGGAATAGGTGCATCATGGCCTGTGTTTCTTGGTGGTCAAGCCCATTGGACAGTTGGTCTTGTAGCAACTTTGATTTCCATAAGCAGCATAATTGCTGCTGATACATTTGCGTTTCTTGGTGGCAAGGTATATTAGGCTTCTCATTCTGCTACTCCTTCAATTATCATTTGTTTTCAGATGTGATATTTACATTTAGTAATAAGCCAACTCTTCTTTTCATGTCTACATTCTTGCTATGAATCATGGACACTAAAAAGGAGAAGCCGTGTCCATGTCTCCCACGTGTTGGACACGCATATTAGACATGATGCGACACTTCAAATCACATATGATTTCTTTGTGATGTTCTTGTGCCATTGTGTCCATTTCAGTGTTCATGCTTCTTAGCTTTTTATGATTTCTTTGGTCATTGTTGAAGAATATCAGAGAGGAGCTCTGATAGCTTGCTTATTCCCATAGAGAAAGAGTGCATAAATTGGGATATGTGGCCACAAGTGATTAACCATTGAATCCCATGAAATCAGCAACAAACTTTTTAAAAATCAATCACAATATAAGATACAGCATGGCATGTTGGTTGAGGATGCTGCTGAGCTGGTCTCTGCCTTCAGGGCACTAAATGAGCTGAAGGTGATCATCAGTGCCTTTAGGCTCTGATATCATGAAAAACAGAATCGAGAGAGAGAGAGAGAGAGAGAGAGATGCAAGGAAAATAATCTCTGTATTATTGCTTCATCTTGGTATGATGATGAGCATGGTATCCATAAAGTGAATACTTGTGGCCTAGTCCTAGTAGTAGACAATTAAATAAAAGCTAATCCTAATGTAACAGAAATGGTTATAAAACTAATCTAAAAAATAAAAGGTGAAAAAAAAAGTGTCCATGGAAGCTTCTAAGAGAGATTCATTGAAGCTGCTGTCACCTGTCCTGTGTACTGTAGCTAGTGTATCACTAACATATTTAATCCCATGATTGGCGAACCCTTGGAGGTGTGACAAAGGACTTCCTTATAACAATAGGTTTACATCAAGGATCTTCCTTGAGTTCATACCTATTTGATCTGGTTTCGGATGTTCTTATAGAACATTTACAGGAAGAAATTCCAAAGTGGATGCTCTTCACGGATGATATAGTTTTAATTGAGAACTCAAGAGAAGAGATCAACTGTAAACTTGAATTATGGAGACACACTTTGAAATCAAAAGGTATCTGTCTTAGTAGAAGCAAGACGGAATATATGTATTGCAAATTTAATAAGTGGCCAATGAGAAATGATTTAGAGGTAAAGATTGGAGAGCAAACCATTCCTGAAGTGTCAAAATTTAGATATTTGGAGTCGATTTTACAGAATGATGGTGAAATTGATGGGGATGTTATGCATAGGGTACAAGCTGGGTGGTTGAAGTGGAGGAAAGCAACATGAGTTATTTGTGACCACAAGGTACCTACTAAGCTTAAAGGAAAATTTTACAAAACAGCTATAAGGCTAGCGATGCTATATGGTAGTGAATGTTGGGCTTTGAAAGGGAGCATAAGATGGGAGTAGCAGAGATGAAAATGTTGAGATGGATGTGTGGTTATACAAAATTGGATAAGATACAAAATGACTGTATACGAAGGAAAGTTGGGGTAGCACCTATCGAGGAAAAAATGGTGGACAATCATTTAAGATGGTTTGGGCTTGTACAAAGAAGAGGGCAAGAGGAGCCAGTGAAGAGAGTTGATCAAAAGGCTTGGAGCCTGATCAAAAGGTGTAGAGGAAGACCAAAAAGGACACTAAGGGAAGTTATAAGGAATGACTTTTTGAGAAATGATTTATCTAAGGAGATGACGCTTGATAGAGCCCATTGGCATTGTATGATCCATGTAGCTAACCCCACATAGTGAGATAAGGCTAATGTTGTTGTTGTTGTTGATTGGCGAATCTAAAGGTTCATGATCATGTAATTTCCAACTACTGTGTACACAAATTGTGTCATATTAGTACCTTGTCTAGTAGCTTTTCATGAGATATGCTGATACTGACAGAAAATGGATCCTAAATTTTTCATTCTTCATATTTGTTGTGAAAGCCAATCAAGTGCACGCCAATGGTATTTATTGATTATATAGGTGGAAAATGAGATAAATGAACTGAGTTATTTCTGAGTTAACTGAGTATGGCTCAGTAAGCTCTAATTTGGCTCAGCACATTTACTGAATGATTGGGTTTGAGTCTAAGTAGCATATGATGTTCATGAATAATTTGGCTATTGATAAATAATAAATAGTATATTATATATATTTATCCATTTATATGCGAATTTAATAAAAAAATCATATATTAGTACCGTAATTTTTGTGCCATTGAAAATTATAATGTATATTGTTCTAAATTTTTGGTTATATGCACACCCTTACACACTAAACAAAATTCTCCATTTTTTATTTTTTATGTATTTGTATACAAACTTGAGAAGACCGAGACTTAACTCAGTTTGCCTCAGTAATGAGTAATGACTTTGAATTTGCCAATATGCCAGTTATTAGATTTCCTTGATATCACGTTCTAATGATTTAATTACATTTTTTCCCATCTTTTGAATAAACAAACCCTTATTCTGGCCTTCTATTGTGAGATTCACGTTTACCTCCATGCAGGCATTTGGTAGGACTCCACTAACAAGTATAAGTCCCAAAAAGACGTGGGAGGGAACTATTATAGGCTTCTGTGGGTGTATACTTACTTCTGTTGTATTATCAAAAATTTTCAGCTGGCCAACATCACTGTTCAGGTTCTCCTTGTGCCCTGAATTTAAGTGTTTTCAATGGTGATGTGAGAATTGTATGTATGTGCTTAATAAAATTTGAGTTGGAATTTACTTTGTTTTTTTTCCCCAAAAAAAGTTCTGTTGGGCTTCACAAAGCTTATTTATAATTACAATTGAGCATAGTACATGACATGACAGCTGACTTCTTATTTGCAGATTGTGACCTTTACAAATTAATTGGTGGTTATTTTTTTATTTAAATATATTTACATCTAACTTCTTAAGAGTAGCTTCTTTTATAATATCGGTGATGAGAACTTAGGTAGTATGAGATATTTAAGTTCCACATTGAGTAGTATGGGATGTTTTATGATGTATTTAAGTGGATTAGTTTTCCTACTTCAATAGCTAACTTTTGTGGGAGAGTTTTTCATCCCACTTAGTACACATCTAGTCATATAATTTCTAGCACTATGATGTCCGGGAAAATCAGTTGAGTACCTTCTCATGTTAAAAATATTTTTAAATAGAAAATATGAATCTTCTCTTGGTTTCTTGGCATGATGGCAGTAACTGGAGATGTGCAGCATAAGCATATTAGTCAATCTCTGTATTTTTTAATAGAAAATATTATTGATGATTCTTGCTATCTTGATAATTGGTTATTTTTGCTTCATAACGTGGATCTGAAGTGTATAATACTGATAGTGTAGATGGTTGTTATGCGCCTTTCCATTGCCCACACTTAAGATATTGAAGTACGTTATCAGTTTTGTCATTTCAGTGATATCCCTCTCTCATTTAGTAAATGGCCTTGTTCTCTATGGAATCTCTTATATCCTGTGCACGTGTTGACACTCATAATAATTTTACCTGTTGTCATGGGTTTTTCTTTCAGTGCTATGGCTTTTGGTGTTCTGAATTTCTTTGGATCTGTATTTGGTGATCTTACTGAATCAATGATTAAACGTGATGCGGGTGTGAAAGACTCTGGCTCCCTAATACCTGGTCATGGTAATTACTTTTTACTTGTAAATATTCTTGTCATGAACTTATTTCTCAGAAATGATATTCTTGTCATGAACTTATTTCTCAGAAATGAAGAGTTTTTTTGGCTTTTTGGAGACAGAAGAAACTGCAAAAAGAGGAGAATAAGATGTCCCTTCACTATCTCATTATGATTTTCCTCATTTATATTATTTGAACGCTTGAATTACCTTTTTTATTTTTTTTATTTTTTATTTTCACTTGGACTCTACATAAAGCTCTCAGTAATTGTATTTGGGTTAGCTCTGGATTGACTATGAAATACACTTTTAGATTCTTCCTCATCTCTTTGCCTCCTTTCTCTTTTGCTTTACTTCTCCTTCCCCGTACCTCTCTACTATTTTGCATTTGTACTACATCACCTAGGCTATGAGGAGAGCAATCCCCCAAAGACTAGCTTGTTAGTTGGAGTGTCTCATGGCTTTAGTATCTCATCTTTTAGTCTTGATTGGCTGAATGTGTGACATATTATTCATACCTCTCTGAGAGGTATTGTCACTCAAACCTAGCTCTTGGACTTGCTAATTTGATCTCTACGCCATCATCTGGAGCCATAAAGGATTCCTCTGAGTCACATTGCAAGCCATTTTTTTTTTAAAAGGAAATCCTACTGACTTGATTGCAGATCAAATTGACTAAGATCAAGTCGACTAGTTTTATATCAAGCTGACAAGATTTCAATCAAGAGAACTACATCTTAGATCAAGTTGACTTGATCATGCTTTCACATGCATATATCTGAAGATCAATTCAATGAGATCTTCAATCAAGTTGACTGTTGAATGCATCTTCAGAACCCTAGGCAAGACCTCACAACTAAAAAAAACACCTAACATCTCATCAATAAAATTCACCAATATACTAGATCATCTCCATAAAGTGACCACTTGCACTATATTTCAAATCCTTAGTACTTGAAATTTTGGCATCCATAACATACAAAAGAAACTAACCAAAGAGTAATACATCCAAGGTCATGTGTTATATATATTATCCAGCCTATAACCGAAAATACTCTTTACAACTAAACATAAACCATAATCAAGTCTCAGAATGCTTTTTCGTGCCCTTGAGAGCACTGGAAAAGTGTAGCCCCTTAGTGGGGTGAGATACAAAATTGCAGTAAATAAGAGTCATATTCTCAGTTTTTATGGAATGATTGCAGAATCATCAATCAATGATAAATAAGTATTTCTCATATGTGCTCTATGAAATCATACTGAAAGGTACAAATAATTGAGATATTATTAAAGTTATCATGGGCTACAAGTGCGCATCCAATGGAGATGTCCTTGGCTCCCCTCTTCCTTCCATGCTATGGTTAGGAGGAGCTCAACTACCACTAAACTAAACTGTAGCTCATTGAAGGAGCCCCAGGCTACCACTCTGAACACTCCTTGATGATTCATTTGGAGTCTAATTACAAATGCAATCAATTTTCGATGGCATCTAACGGCTACAACCAAAAGCAACGTGAAGGCTCCAACCCTTTTGTTCTTCCAAGTGCTTATCGCCACTTCTAAGGTTATTCAAGTTGCTTATGTTCAGTTGTTAAATTATCCAACAATTAACAAACACAATTTTAGTTCAATACTTTACTAAGTTATAGTTAGCTAAAAGTTGTAGTGGGCTACATTACTTGATTTTGTCTTGTTTTGGGAAGATTAATTAAAATAGCTAGCATTAGCTTATTTAAAAAATTCTCAGCCTCTCCAAAATTGAAGATTCATATGTTAACCTCAATGTGGCCAAATTTCAAATGAAGATTAACTCACTCAACTGCTCTTCTGCTTGAGTTACCCATTCTGCCTTGTTTTTGCTCTGGTTTCAAACCCATGCTGTTTGGTTCTGATTGACTTAGTAAATGAGTCTAAACAATTGCAAGCCTTTCCAAATCTCCTTTTTAATATCTTAGCTAGGTGTGGCAAATATTGCATACAGAAATTCCATTGTTTAGCCCCTCAATATATTTCAAAAACTGTCCATATTTGGCCTAATATCAGACCTATGTGGTATTAAATTCATTTGGGCTCGTAAACTAACTTGAAAAATCACAGTGAAATATCACCCAGAAAAAAGAAAAAAGGAGGAAAAAAGGGGGGGGGGGGGTTGGGTGGGTTACCATCAGGTACGGAATATTAATTGAGTTTAAAACTTTTACCAGTTTCCAGCTAGCTTATCACAGTTTCATCCAATTGAACCTACAAAGCAAGATAAAGATAGAGATTGGAGAAAAACATGAGGACATATATCCTGGTTCGGTTCCTCTGATCTATGTTTAGTCCCTTGGGAGGCCTTGAGATTTTTAACTATAATAGTGTCAAATTACAATAAATGCTTTTAGGCAAGCTCATCGACTAGGTTTCAGCTAGCCTAAAACTTTCAGAGGCTCACACGAGCCTCGGGTTTTCATTCAAGCTCACACAAAACTTAACTGCCCATAGTAAATTGACAAACACACAAGAAGAGCCTAGGGTTTCACAACACTCTTTTCAGTTTGGTCACAATTGAATGCATAGGGTTGTTATGCTCGAACATCTGGCTACATCTTTTATACTTTGCATCCTCATGTGACTGATTAGACATAGGCTCTCATCATCAATGTTTGATCTTTGTCCTATTTAAATCTGCAACATACATTTTCCTTATATAACTAAAAAACTTAGTTCCGTAGTCATTGCATGAATCTTGTTCTGATATCTTTCCTTACAAATACATTGTTTAATACATACAAGGAATTAATTACTTAATATGTGAATGCAGAATTAAGATCTATTTCTAAAATTAGTGTTTTTGACCTGCATGAAATTAATTCACCATTCCTGAGAATCTGAAAATTAAGTCATTAAGATATACAATAACTCTTTTTTGACTAAGCCTATTTAAATGATTTGATGCTAATCATATTTCAATAAATAATTAAAATTTAATCTTTGGATTCATCAAAACCTATATGAAGCCTTGGGGCCAATACACAAGATGCTTCTGATTCCAACCCCAAGGTCTTAGGTATATATAAACCAATTGTCAGTTGGTCACAAAAATTCTAAGGTTTGACTCCTTTACTGAACAATTTTGTAAAACAACCGTGTTGCCTTGCAGTCCTGACAAGGTTTGACCCCTGATTTAACAAGGTTTTAACTGCTGCTTATACATACTGATTAGACCTCATATTTCATCTCAAATTTGCAACTTAACTGTTCTAAAGTTGTTTGGGTACCCTAGACCACTTAGAAAAATCTGAAATTTAGCATTTAAGTCGTCACATATGATCCTTAATACCCTTCCAAAAAAAAAATTTATGAGGTGGTTGACATGGTAAACTTATAGTCTTATACAAATACCTAATTCTGCCCTTTTAACTAAATGACCAAAATTTGGTCTACACTAAAAAAATGGGTTGAAGTTAAGGCATTACCTTATTTTTCTCCTTTTTTCTTCTTCCCTTCCATAGACTTGAGAGATCAAACATCCTACGATTAATGCCTCTATTTACAGTCCAGAAATGATGCTCTCTCAACATTCATGCAACCAACCAGAATAACCAAAACCCAAAAGCTAAAGATGAAGGAAATTACCTATAATATTCCTTTTCTCAACTTAGGGTGTGCTTTTATCAATCATTTCTCTTCCTCTTGGAAACATCTACTTTCAAAACAGAATCTAATCGACTTAAATGAAAGCTTTATGGATTTCGAACAACTTTTCCTCCTAGCATGAATTGAAAAGATGGAGTGTAGTACATCATGCAATCAATATTGGCTTTATCTTTCTCTGTTCAGTGGAAATGGCATCTAAGCTCTCTCTCTCTAGTTTTGGCTGATGATACGGAAGGGGAGATGGAGTATTGGACTTATTTTTGGATTAGTTAGAGGAGATACTGGTCCTTCTAATTAATCACATGTTCTTCACCAATGGCCATGCATTAAAAGTTCACTAATACGTGTTGACCATTAATTTAAGGCATATTCCCCGCAAGAAAAACATTAATATAAATACTAAAATTTCTACCTCTTAGTTTCTTTCCCTTCTTGGCCATGTTGAAAATAATACAATCATAACAACAATCTTTATCCTATTAAGTGAGGTTTGCTACATAAATCACGCATTATAACTTAAGAGTCTTTCTTGGTCTCTCTCTACGTGTATTCATAGGACTGAAGATTTATCTTATCAACTCTTTTTATTAGTTCCTCCAATGATTCTACCATTTTCTTCTTTATAGGTGTTACGCATTTTTTCGTCATATACAATCATTTCAGATCTTGTCTTTTCTTTTGTGGCCACATGTGGGAGAATAGACAGAAACCGATGATTATAATTCTTGAAACAGAGGTGTACATATAGTGATAAGAGACCGATAGAAAGAATCCCACCAAATCTCTTATCTTGGCGTTAAATCAGGGAATTTAAAAGAACGTATCTGATAATATATGATAACTAATACATGACAAAACAGTGAGTAAATAAATCAGAGATAAAATAGAATTAATGGGCTTAGGGTTTTCGGCCCATTCCAATACTCCCCCTCAAGCTGGAGAATAGATATTTATCATTCCCAGCTTGCCTCTTAGCTCTTCAAACTTCTTTCGTGCAAGTGCTTTTGTCATTATATCTGCCACTTGAAGATTTGTAGACACATAAGATATATCAATCACTCTTTCTTCAATTTTTTCTTTGATAAAATGTCTATCCACTTCAACATGCTTTGTACGATCATGCTGAATAGGATTCTTAGCAATTCCAATCGCTGCCATATTATCACACCATATCTTCATAGGACTAGATAAATCAATTTGTAACTCCCTAAGAATCCTTGTGATCCAAATTCCTTCACAAATTCCCTGTGCAAGAGACCTATATTCAGCCTCTGCTGAACTCCTTGCAACAACATGTTTTTTACTTCGCCAAGTCACTAAATTGACCCAAACATAGGTACAGTACCCAGTAGTAGACCTCCTATCAGTAACGGACCCTGCCCAATCAGCATCAGTATATACTTCAACATTCCTCTGATGTCTTTGGGCAAATAGGAGTCCCTTACCAGGTGTCATTTTTAGGTATTTCAAAATCCTATATACAGCTCCCATATGTTCCTCTAGCGGATTGTGCATGAATTGGCTGACAACACTGACTAGAAAACTGATATCTGGTCGTGTATGTGACAAGTATATCAATTTCCCAACCAGTTTCTGATATCTTCTTCTATCAACAAGATCTCCCTCTTGCTTCAATCCATTCTTAAAGTCAGATTCCATAGGTGTATCTGCTGGTCTAGCACCAAGCATCCCTGTTTCTTTCAAAAGATCAAGTGTATATTTTCGTTGTGACACACTAATCCCTTTATGAGGCCTTGCTACTTCCATACCCAAAAAATACCTCAACTTTCCCAAGTCTTTGACCTCAAACTCAGTAGCTAAGCTTTGTTTCAAATTTTCTATTTCAGCAATATCATCACCACTAACCACAATATCATCAACATAAACAATCAGTATAGTTTTCTTTCCATTATTACAACGGATAAACAAGGTATGATCAGCTTGACTTTGTACATAACCAAGCTTCCTAATAACACTAGTAAATCTCTCAAACCAAGCCCGTGGGGACTGTTTGAGCCCATATAGAGATTTTCGAAGCTTACATACCTTAGTGCCATTAGATGAATCCCTGAGTCCTTGTGGAATTTCCATATACACCTCTTCTTCTAAATCCCCATTCAAGAACGCATTCTTCACATCTAATTGGTGGAGTGGCCACTCTAAATTTGCTGCAATAGAAAGGAGCAATTTAATAGTATTAAATTTAGCTACTGGTGCGAATGTTTCCTCATAATCAATACCATAGGTTTGGGTAAACCCTTTGGCAACCAATCTGGCCTTGTATCTACTAACACTACCATCAGCATTATATTTGATAGTAAAAACCCACTTACACCCCACTGTAGTCTTTCCTTCAGGAAGGTCCGTTATTTCCCAAGTCTCATTTTTCAGCAAGGCATTCAACTCTTCAGTTATAGCCTCTTTCCACTTAGGATCAACAATAGCTTCTTTAAAGGTTGAAGGAGTCCTTTCTTCAAATATATTAGTAATAAAGGCCCTTAAACTAGGAGATAAATTGTTGTAAGATACATACTTATGGGGTGTTGAGTACATGCTCTTTTTCCTTTCCTCAAAGCAATAGGCCAGTGCAAATCATCAGAATTTGTCCCAGATTCAGATTCATGGTCTTGCGTGGGAATGGGATTGTCTCTTTCATTCTGCAAGTTCTTGCTACGCCTTGAGTATGTTTGAATAGCTGGCTGGGTTTCCTTCATATTAGGTGCTGCTACCCCAGTATCAATTATATCCATATTCTGAGATTTGGGTTTGGGTTCTGTTGCAGGTGTTAAGGAGTGGTCATTGAGAGACATGCAAGGACTTTGGGTTTCATTTTCAGCAATGTTAGGCTTGGGTCCAGGTCTAGCAATAGAATTTTCAGAATTATCTGGTTCAAACTGTTCAAAGCTAGAATTTTCTAAACTGTTTTCAGGTACAGAGTGTCCAAAGCTAGAAGGCATAGGTTCAAGATTGTCACAAATTAGCCATTCACTGTTGTGTTGCTCCCCCTGAATGGATAATTTGGGGTAATAAGCTTCATTTTCCAAAAATTTGATATCCATAGACACATACAGTTTGTGATTAGTGGGAGAGTAACATCTATAGCCCTTTTGGGTAGATGAGTAACCAAGAAAAATACATTTTTCAGCTCGAGGGTCTAATTTTCCAGATTTGTCATAAACAAAGGCTGTACACCCAAAAACCCGTTGAGTTAAGGATGAAAATAGATGACTAGAAGGGTAGTGTTCAATGAATTTCTGAACTGGTGTCTGAAATTGTAGAATTTTAGAGGGAAGACGATTAATAAGATAGGAGGCAGTAAGGACAGCATCTCCCCAATAGAAATTGGGAACATTATGGGTGAACATTAGTGATCTAGCAACCTCAAGCAAATGTCTATTTTTCCGTTCAGCAATGCCATTTTGTTGGTGTGTGTTAGGACAAGATGTTTGATGATGTATTCCATGGTTTTCAAGGTATGTTTGAAAATCATTACTTAGATACTCTCTCCCATTATCACTTCGAAAAATTTTTAGAGATGTTTGAAATTGATTTTGTATAAAAATATGAAATTTTTGGAAAATGTAGAACACATCAGATTTTTGTTTCATTAAAAATACCCAAGTGAGATGGGTATGATCATCAATAAATGTGACAAACCACCTAGCCTTTGAAAGAAAATCAACTTTGGACGGGTCCCAAATATCACTGTGAATGAGAGCAAAAGGATGTGTAGGCTTATAGTTAGAAGGAGAAAAATTGGTGCGAGTGGATTTAGCAATATTTCAAATGTCACAATGAAAGTCATCAACTTTATTTATGAGTTCAGGAAAAGGATACTTCATATAACTGAAGCTGGGGTGGCCTAACCTATAGTGCCACAACAACACATCTTTATTTGAGTTTGCATAAAACACAGAAATAGCTTCCTCCTTGGTGTCTTGCACTCCTCTAAGATAATAGAGACTCTCCCATTCCTTAGCAATTCCAATCCTCCTCCCCGAGATCAAATCCTGAAATAAACAATAGGTAGCAAAGAAGTTAACACAACACTGTAATTGTACAACAGTCCTCTTAACAGATAGAAGATTACACTTAATCTCAGGGACATAGAGGACATTATTAAGAATAATTTCAGCAGTAACCCTTACAGTACCAACACCGCACACCCTTGCATAAGTACCATTAGCAACTTTAACACTAGTATGTTCACAAAAAGGGTGAAATTCAACGAATAACTCCTTGAAGCCAGAAATATGGTCAGTTGCTCCAGAATCCACAATCCAAATGTTTGTAGATTTTATATTAACCCTAAGTACAGCAGTTAAGGAAGTACCTGCTTGTGCTAAAGTCACAGATGGAACCTGTTTCTCACTTTGTATAGTGTGTGCAGCTGGGTTTTCGGGCTTCACTATGAGCTTTTTCAATGCTACCATATCTTCCCTGCTTAGAATCCCCATGTCAATTTCAGAATTCACAAGCATCCCTCTAGGTTTTTGTTTTATATTAGGGGGTCTGCCATGAAGTTTCCAGCATGTTTCTTTAGTGTGGCCATTCCTATTGCAATGTTCACACCATCGGTTTGGCTTCTTTCCCCTCTGATCCATAGATGAGTTACCCCTTAGAGCCATAGCGGAGATTTCAGGAGTAGGAACTGTTGTAACAACTTGTAATAATTCTTTCCTACTTTCTTCACACTTCACCATATTAACAGTATCCTCAAGAGATGGAATTGGTCGCAAACCCATAATTCGTCCTCGTACTTCTTCATAAGTGTTGTTCAAACCAATCAGAAATTTAAGCGCACGTCGCCTATCCACCACCTTCTTGTAGATTATCTCATCCTCATGACACTTCCATTCGATGATTTCATATAGGTCCACTTGCTGCCACAATTTAAAGAGAGAGTTATAATAGATGGTAACAGATTTCTCCCCCTGTTTGGTGCCTTCCAGCAGCTGTTCAACTTGAATAAGGGCCGCAAAATTCTCACGGACAGAATAAGTCCTCTTTGCTGATTCCCAAATCTGTCTTGCTGTTGCTGCCATTAAATAATTCTCACCAATTTCTGGAACCATGGAGTGTATGAGCCATGTCATCACTATATTATTTTCACTGAACCATAATTCATAACCAGAGTCACTAGGTTCTGGAATCTTAGCCTCAGCCGAGAGATACTTTTCCTTGCCTTTGCCATGAATAAACATGAGTATGTTCCGTGACCATTGTAGATAATTATTGCCTGTTAGACGATGAACCACCATCACAGGAGCAGAAATTTCGGTTCCTCCCAGGGTAGGAGAAGAGTGAATAACGCTGGGTGAACCATGACCATTGCTGCCATGACTATTATGATTAGACGAGATAGAAGAATTGGATGAATTACTCATCTGATGCAAATTCTATTGTGATACCTCACCTGCCGCTGGTGGATTTGTGTTTCCGCCATTGGTGGTATAGGCACCGATTTGAAAGGGAATCTGCCTAGGGATCATAGCCAATTGCTGGCTCTGATACCATGTGGGAGAATAGACAGAAACTGATGATTATAATTCTTGAAACAGAGGTGTACATGTAGTGATAAGAGACCGATAGAAAGAATCCCACCAAATCTCTTATCTTGGCGTTAAATTAGTGAATTTAAAAAAACGTATCTGATAATATATGACAGCTAATACATGACAAATCAGTGAGTAAATAAATCAGAGATAAAATAGAATTAATGGGCTTAGGGTTTTCGGCCCATTCCAATACCACATATACATTTTAACATTCTCATCTTTGTTATCCTCATCTTTTGCTTTTGTTGCCTTTTCACTGCCTTTTATTAACTACTATATAGCGTTGTTGGTCTTATATATGACTTTCAATGCCTTTCGATGCCTTTCAATGCTTTTCGATAAATCTTCTCTTTAAGCTTAGTTGGTACTTTGCGATTATAAATGACTCCTAATGCTTGCCTCCACTTTAATCATCTAACTTGTGTCCTATGCATGATATTTCCATTAGTTTCACCGTGATTTTTGTAATATTGATATCGGATATCTAAACTTTGACACTTGTGGTGTGGTCTATTCTCAAAATAATATAAATACTGTACATAATTTCCTTTGTTCTTAAAATTAAAATCAAATTTCCAAATTCTTTATTTTACTAGTGTGATTTATGGAAGATAAATTTATGATGTGACTGGTAGCATTGCTGAGTCCTAATTTGTTTGATGTGAATCTGGAGGTTTTTTGCATTTGTATACAATTGAATTTCCCCGGTCTTGTTTTGTGATTGTGTTTCATGAAGCCCAATTCAAATATTGAGGATATTTTTGTTTATTTACTAATTTACTAATCTTGAGTATTTGTTGAACCATATATTTTATCTAAAAAGAAATTTATTGTCACGTGTAAATTATTGTAAAAGGAATGAAGTATTGTTAGAACTTTCATCTAATTTCACTATCGATATGGACCTCTAAAATATGCAATAAATACAAGGTAGTCTTGCAATTCTGGCCATTTTTTAGTAAGTAATCGTAGATCATGTGGTGGAAAATTTTGTCTTGGCTGCTCATTCAAATCAAACAGCATAATTTCTTCTACCATAACCAATTGTTCGGAGGTTCAATAAGTTGTTGACAATAATATGCTGAACTTCTCAATAACATGTTTTATTATGTGAAACACTTTATGCAGGTGGAATACTAGACAGGGTAGACAGTTATGTATTTACAGGAGCACTTGCCTATTCTTTCATCAAAACTTTTCTACCGCTATATGGAGTATGACATAAAGTGATGAAAATGTGAAAGTTTTGTTTTACCTGACTCTGGGAAACTCTGGCATATTTTCCGAAGGGACCAGAATACAAGTGATCACTTAAATTTGGATCAGCATGTCAAGTGGAAGGTACAAATAATTTTGAGGGTCACAGGAACAACACCAGGTTCTTTCTTATTCCCTCAACCTGAGTTAAAGCCTACATTTCTCTTCCGTCATGCTTCCAAATTCGTATGAAATCACAGGTTCGAGGGCTGACCAGTTATATATATCAATGAGTTTTGCATTAGCATTGGTTTTAAATTGTAAATAGCCTTAATTGACTTTCAAAAGAATAAGACCACAGTTAGCTGTGGTTTCTGTTATTAGTATTCAAGTCCCAAGTTAGAATCTCAGCATTATTAATTAACAGTAGTCACTATTTAGCGGGGATGTTAATGGAAGTTATATTGTACTGTTATACCCAAAGTAAATTTGTCTACGGTCGGATACCTGGCCATGTTAAAATGTCATCTATTCTTCCATTTAAAAGGTGCCGTTTCCTTGGTTCTTGCTATTAGTGATATTTTTATTTTTATTGTTGATTTGTTTCGTGAGAAGGCACGAACCTATTTGATCTCTCCCTGATTGTGACTGTTAGTTAACCGAAAAAAGAAAAAACCATTAATGTCATAAGCTTATTAGCCAAACTGGGGCTGCAAAATCAAATCGAAAAGGGAAGAAAATGAATGTAAAATATTGTTTGCTAACAGTAATTGAAATGCTGGCATGTGTATAGTTATCATCAATTGGCTGTAAGCTGTAACTTAACCTTCAGGGAAGCAACTTTTCACCTTGTTTATTGGGTGATTTAATAGGGAGGTTCAAGGGTAAATAAATTTTACTTTGTTTTAGAAGTCAATTGCTATTTTTTTCCAAACTGTACTTGCTAAAAAAAAGCTCATGTGAGTAAAATTATGATTTTAAACTCAACTTTCCTTCACTTCAATCCAGTTTACTTATTTATGTTCCATCTCTTAACAACGCCACCACACACCACCCCAAAACCAACACACCCCCCACCACCCCCCCCCCCCCAGCGCGGCGGGCCTAAAAACATCCAACTCCCAAATGTAACATAAGCAACGGTAGCATCTGTTCCGCCTCTTTTTGAAGCAATTTGACACACCGTATGGTTTATTTGTGAATAGAAAAGTATCAATTTCAAAACTATCAAACAAGGTTGTTGGAGAGATGACATTGTCAATTCTTGCAACATCTTTATATTGTGTCAGCGAATATGCAGGTTTCTGCGAAAGACATTAAATCTTTGTTATGTCAGTTTTCAGTGTGTCAGTGTAGTTCCAAAAGTTGAAGGCTGCAAAATTTAAGCTCAATCTCAAGATGATGTTACAATGCATTTTTTAATGTCTCCATTTGACTGTTGATGTTTATGTATAACCTAAAAAAATAGTCTTGATTTTTCATTCATGCATCATAACCCTTTTTTTGGGCCAAATTCATGCATCAGAGCCTTTTTTTTTGGGCCAAATTCATGCATCTTGACCATTGTGAATGAATAAATCCTGATTTAACCTAACCTCATATTCTTTAGTATTGTCAAATCACCATTTCTATTTTAGTTACAATTTGGGATATTTTACAAGTCTTGCCAGAAATTAAATTAAATTCTTAAGATAACACCATAAACCTCTTTAGAATATAACAATGTCATTTTTAAATAATTTTGCTGGCTTGCACTTCTCTTTGCATATACATCTAATTCCTCTAAGATTATCATCTTCCCAACAAAAGGCTGTGCAAGCTTGAGCATCAGTTTCGCACTGAACGTCTTATAAGTTATTTTTTAAGTAATAAATTGATAATGACCCTACATTTGTTCCATAATTTTGGTTGTTATGACATTGACTCCAATTTGCGTAATACTAAGGTCAATCACATTACTAAAAGCACCCAATAATTAAACCTTTTTAATAAAGTTTGACCCCTATAGCTTTTTTCTCCTAAATTCATTCCAACTTTGTGCCTCGTCCTCACTGTATTTGACCTTACGTTTATATGTTTTTAATTTATCATCATTTTCCCGACGAATAATAATTAATATCGTTTTCTCGTCTTAGATCGTAAGTGATATGATCTATTGTTTTAAGTTAGTATTAGAAGGAACGTCACTCAAGTTATCAGAAAATAACAAACAATTCATATATTTTTGGAAAAATTATACTTTTGGCCGGTTATTTCATTAAATTTTTAATTTGGTTCTTGTTTTAAAAGTTATAATTGAGTGCTTACAGTTTAAGTAATTTTTAATGTAGTCTGTATTATTATATTTTTGTCAATAATTTCATCAAATATGTTATTCTTGTTTCTCCATTATTATAGTTGTGTCTCATTTATTAGCATAAATCATATATATATATATATATATAGAGTGTGTTAAGATAATATAACAAATAATTAATTATAAGGGTCACATTTTTAAATTATAAATACAAAACTAAAAGTTGAGTGAAATTACAAGGACCGAAAGAAGAGAGTTCTTTGTTCTTTTTATTGCCTTGTCAAATCATAGTAAATGGAGTAAAGAATTTTTAGCTAAGAAAATTCAACAGGGAATTCCGTTTCAATGATCTTGGCTTCATTTGTAATTTTTAATCTCCTTTCATTGTCAGGGGCAACAAAAAAAAATCATTTATGGTGAAAGAGAATTAATTAATGTCCAAACAAGACATGCCCTGAAAATGATTTTGATTCAACCGATTTGTTCACAAGGTCCACAAGAACAAGACCCTTAAAAATTAAAAAAGAAAACATTAAAAATCATTCTTAAGGACAACTTGTGGTCCGTGTGGACTACAATATATGTCAATATCTAAACAAAGGAAGCCATATCCCTATCTTGTAACCGAAAGAACTGAAGAAGAAGAAACCATTGAACACAAGTTGTCACCAATTATTGGATTTGCTTACCCTTAACTTTTTAGGGCATTTCTTCCTTTCATATTGTCTTGGATTCAAGTTTTGTGTACTGAAGAAATTGTCTCTGGAGGAATTTTATGTCTATGTATGTGATCTAATCCAACTTAGTCAAATTAGTCGGATCAAATAGACCTTAAAAAATCAATTGGTATTACCAAAAAAAAAAAAGAAAGAAAGAAAAGATCTGTGCATGGTAGAAATTCAATTAAGAAATTTAAATGAACAATAATTTTAAATAAATATATAGTATCAATATATTTTATTGTATTATAATATATTTATTAAAAAAAAATCAAAAGCATATGTATAAATATATTATATACACACACTTATGATCATGTTCTGTTCTGTGATGCTGTGTGTTGTCCCGTTGATATCTTTGAGTGCAGCTTACTCTTTTTGGTTTTTTTTTTAATTTTATTTTTCGGACAAAATGGAAAGCATTTTCTTCTTAGCTAATATACAACTAAGGCACATTTGCCAGCCTTACTAAAGCTATCTAAATATCTAGATATTTGGTTGACACGTCTTTAGTTTTAATAAGAATAAATTAGACACATTTTTTTATGAAAATATTTTTTATTTTTAAAAGATACTTTGATCTATCCCAAATTTTAAAAAAATGTATTATATTTTATTTAAATTTGGAAATTAAATTATAATAATTTTGTTAAAAATTAAAATTGGTTAAAGTAGATATTTTATTAAAATTTGGCCAACTAGATTAAAGTATATATTTTGAAAACAATGGAAAAAATTATAATATTTCAGAAAAGATTACGAGAAGTTGTAATTTACTAATTAATAAAAGAAATTAAACTTTTAGTCTTTATCGTTTCAATCAATTTTCGATTCAATCCTTATTACTATACAAATACACACAAAATTTTAACAATGGTGAAAAAATTGAATGAAATTGTAGAGATATAAATATAATTTTTCTATGAATATGTTACGCACACTCCCCTCTCCCACACACAGACACACACATGACGTGTGTGTGTATATAATTATTAAAGCAGATAAGCTTTATTAATCACAAGGCCATTGACCAAGGAAGCTAGCAAGTTTGGCAAACACAACCTGGACGACATAATGAGGAAGAGAAACATTCACAAAAATAATGAATGAAGAAGACACATCAGAAGTGAATTGTGAGTTGACTTTCATCAACTTTTCCTCATTCCACAGTGAGAAGAAAAGAAAGGTCCGAAAATAATTGGCAATAATAACAACAAGAAGAAGTTTAAATTGTACATAATTCATTTGAACATTGAATTATATATAAATATCTTTTTAGACATTTAAATCTCAATAATAAATTCTCTTGAACTTTTAAATTTATGCAAGTAACTTCCTATAGTTATTTCAATATTTTTAAAATTGGATATTGGTCATTGAACTGTATTGAACTAATAGTAATAAAGTTAATATTTTTAAATTTTATATATTAATATATTATGCAGAACAATTAAAAAAATTACTAATAAGTTTTATAACTTGATATTTAAATCTAAATAAGTTAATATTCATTCATAATCATGTTATTTGTTAAAAAATTTTATAATTATTAATAATTATGTATCATAATAATGGTTATATATAATATTGTAATATAGAAAGAAAAATTCATCCAAAAATTAATTTTATTTTGTATTAAAAATATACTATTTTATTTTAAAAACTAAAAAAGTAAAAAATAATTTGACGGGTTCTTACCTATTTTTAACTAATTTTGGCTAATTTTTTACTCGTTTGGTCAATTCTTATTTGGTTCCTTTTTTCTTTTTCCCACTGGTTCCACATAAAATTCTAGACCAGTTCTAACATTGGTTCACTAGTTTTGACTAGCTCGATTTGATTATGTTTAGATAACTTCATTAAACTTCATAACATATCACATGTTTAGCTCGAAGTAATATATTATTTAATAACAAAGGTGACATAAATTATTTGCACACACACACACATATAAACCCTAATAATAATAAGAAGCGGAATGATAATTTCATGCAAGGTTATGTGGAGCCAAAGTTACTTTCTTGTAAGCCTCCTGTAGACAAGTTGACTGATGAGTATTTGTGATGCATTATTTAAAGAATTATTATATATAATTGAATGGAATTTTAAAGTAACTTTTTAATGAACATAAAAAAATGAAATGGGAAATATATATATTTACACACACACAAAAATAAAATACGATGGAGAGTGACTTGTGTGCATGAATTAGACAGAAAGCGCTTGTGTTTGGAATGGGAGACCCTACCATGCATAAGTGGCCTTTGACAAATGACAATCATATGAATGAGTGCTTCCTTTTTGTATTTCTGAGATAAATTAAAGATGTGTGGAATGCCAAGAATGCGTTGTTCCAACGCTGACTAACAAAATTAAAAAGAATGATAAAGGTTCTTTTATATATATATATATATATATATATATGTGTGTATGTATTTGAAAAAGTCACATTGAATCCTTACTAATTCAAATTAATACGTCAGTGTAAAACTCTCCCAAAAACAATGCTCTCTGTATACAAGATTCGAAGCGATAATTGGTATTTAACACAATTGACTAGTTCACATTTAAAGTTATTGAATTTTTTCTCACTTTCAACCCAGTCATAATTAGTTTTATTAGCATTTTCTAAAATTTATAGTTAGAAAAGTATATTTATTTAAATAAAAAATTAAATTTTAAGAAAAATCACATGTATGTACTCTCTTTGATTCATATTATAAGACATTTTATATAACAAATTTTTGGTCTAAAATATAGGATATTAGATATTATTCTTTGCATTTTATCCATATTTTTAATGTTTCTTCTCTCCTCATTTATAGTCATATAATAATAATAGAATGAGGTATTTAATAAGGATAAAATAGGAAATATTGATACTTTTTATATTAATTTTAGATGAAAAATAATTTCTTTAATATATGTATAATTAATACAAAATATTCTATAATGTGAATCATATGGTTTAAATTATAAACCGTTCATATTTAAATTTAGATCATCTAAAAAAAACTGCTTTGGAGAGGGATTGAGATGAGAGAGAGAGAGAGGAAACAAAAATGGAAGGAAGGGAGGAAATTTAGATATAAAGAGACGGATGATGGAGGAAGAGATATGGTGGGGAAGAATCTGAAAAAGTTTGAGAGAGAAGGATGGAGATGTAAAAGATTGTCCCTCTGATCATAAAACTTAACTTTTTCTACAACACGCACATCCATGTACTTCTCTCACACCAACCTTTTAGCTTTTCATCTTTTTTATTGCTTTCCCAATGCTATTTGCCTTGGATTCTCACCTTTTTTTTTTTTTAAAGAAAATTAAGTAATCTTAAATTGTGTTGGCAATAATGTCCAAAGCCAACTTTTGATTCCCAAGTCGTAAATCACCTACAGAATATTAAAATGTAGGTTTGCACTCTAAAAGAAAAAATTGTAGGTTTGCACAACGTCTTGTCATTTTACTGCCTCCTTTCATTTTCATATATTCCCTCCAACACGACACATTTTTAAATATAATTTATTTTAAAATATAAAAAATAAATAATTTTTATTTGATAAATTAATATTTTTTAATTTTATTATTAATTAAAATAGACATTATTATGAGATAGGGACTAAAGTAGAGTTAAGTGAAAATATTAAATAAGAATATTTATAAAAAAAAATTTCTTTATAATATATTTAAGACATTAAAAGAAGTATTTTATTGATTTTTATGATTTAATTGTTTGTTTCTTACATTTTGAAATAAAAAAAATATAATATATAAATAACTTCTTCACGAAAGACAATTAAAAATAGTTGAGAGTATTAAATTTGCTAGAAATTCAATATAGTAATTTTATAAAATGCTCTCATTTAATGTTTAATACTTCTATTCTATAATTAATGAAAATTAATTATATCCACTTATTTAATAAGGTTAAAATTGAAAAAAAAAAATTTATAAAGACAATCCATTTCTGTATCTTATATCTAGGAAAAAAAATCTTATTTATATCTTATATTTTAAAATCAAATTAAAACTTTACCTGATGGAAAAGATAGAAAAATTGAGATATTAGTTTAATTTAAAGTTTGTTGACTCTATAAAAGTGAAATCAGCTAAAATTAAATTTATATATATAAATGAAAAAGTTTTATTATTTTTTATTTTTGTTAATTTTGATCAAATTTCAGTTATTTTCTTAAAAGTTTTGATCGATTTTAATAAAGCTGATTTTAAAAGCATTTCTAATTAGACTAAGGTCTGGTTAGTGCGATCAAATTTTTTTTTTTAAGAAAAAAACTTATAACCACATTACACATCTATTCCTCTTGAATTAGGAAAAAAAAACTGATTATTTATAAAAAGTTCTGAACTTATTATAAATGTTTCTTTTAACATGCAGCCCTCAATCACATCTCGTCAATCGATCTACGGTTGGATCTCTCTAAAATTAAACATATTTTAATTAATCTATTAATTATTAATTATGAATTATTATTTAGATTAGATCGCTTAACATATGCTCCCTCCGGTACCATTTATAAGGTGTTAGTATTTATTACACGGGTATTAAGGAGATATAATTATACTCTTGAATTGATAAAAAATTAGTATAAACTTTCAATCTTATTTTTACTGATTAAAGACTGGAATAATTTATGAGATAAAAAGGTCATTAAATGAAGGGTAAAAAAGGAATTCAAATGAAAAAATAATACAACACCTTATAAATAGGACCAAACAAATTTTTAAAATAACATCTTATACATGTGATCGAAAGTAGTATAACATATTCTAATGAGTTGTTTTATTTTATTGGAAAATAATTGATAATATATTCTAACTAATGACGTTATGTATCATCAATCTATATATAGTAATATCCAGTATATATATGGTAATAACTCGGTTGATAAATGAAAAGAGAGGGATCGATTGATGAGTTTTGATAATTAACTGAACAGATTTTTTTTTTATGCACATATTTCATACAGTTTAAGTTAGGTATGACCACAAAAGTACCAAAACTCTTGTAACAAATATCTAATACAGTTGCATACCTATGGCTTAAACTAGAAATTATTGGTTAAATTAGTATAACCTTTAATCATTTGAGTTATGTGCTCGTTGTATGTATATTTTAGATTTAATAAATCACAGCATGTAAGCATTTTTATGGGTCTGATCATTATTATTTTTTTTTTGGGATGAACAGATCAGTATGCTTTTTGTTACATCTAGAAGATACATGAAGGTAGTAGGGTCGTGGCTTTTAGTGGACTGAAAATGGCTATTCATCAAGAAGTATTTATTTTGTTTCAACCCACTTTTAGTTATCTCATAAATTACACGAACTTCTTCCAAATTTTGTTGAAATTATATGGAAACATCTTTCCAATTCAAAAGCTACACAGACTTTCCTTAATATTAAAAAGTAAATTACATAGAGTTTTCTTAAATTTTGATAAATTACACAAATTTCTATTCTATTTTCAAAATCATACGAAGCTCCCTCTCATTTACACATGCATAATTCTCCTGAATTATTTCAAAATTAAATAGACTTCTCTACTATTTTTAGGGGTATTCTTTTTGTGTATTTTAAAAAATAGAAAGAATGTCCGTGTAATCAGCCATATATAATATAAAAATTCTAAGAAATCACACTGTTCATGATCATGCATGCATGGACCTACACTAGTTATACTACATAAACTACAGTAAAATCCTGCGACACCGTTACATTACCGTTTAGTGTTTTTTCAAACAATATTTGAATCCCTCGATCCCCATGCATAGGAAAGGGAAAATGCTAGCTTTAAGCTTACAAGGATGAATTTTGCATATTTTTAAAACAGAATGGATTTCTGTGTAATTTTAAATAAATTAAAGGAGGTTTGTATAAATTTTTTTTCTGTTATAATTTTGTCTAATTAAGTTAGGATGTAGGTTTGTGTGATCTTAACATAAATTAGGTGAGCTTCGTATTATATGTGAAAATAGAAGGGAAGTGCGTATAATTTCAATGAAATATATATAGGGAAGGTTTACAGTTATTTATTTGATTATTATTTAAAAATATTTTGGCGGACAAAATGCTACAACTTTAATGAAGGTGGAAGAGAAAAAGCTGTGAAATGTCTTCGAGTCTTTATGGCATATTTTTGTCGTTAAATAATAATATCTGAATCCCTCACTCCTAGGAGGAGGCTTGTTCCAGACAAAAGGGCTTATAATTCATTTCTTATTAAAAAGGTGTTTATCATTATACTTTCCAAGCAAGGGCAAATTTTTATGGAACATGTAAATACAAGACCACGTAAAATAGTCCCACTTTTCATGGGCTTCCATATGTATACGATGTCTTGCATATTGAGAAAAAAGGTTCTATTTAACGATTGGAGTTTTGAAAAAGGTCTATTTAAAAGATATTGAAAATTGTAATTATTGATAACCATTAGAATTATTATTAGTACAATTTGCAGGGAATTTGGGAAACTACGCATCCCACATTATTGTTTTTAATAAATAAATGGCAGAACAAAAATAATAGAGGGAAAGGACGAGAAAGGAACTCAATGCAAACCACATAGGGGGAATTATAGTTAGGGATTGTTGGAGTAAATTAACTATAAAAAAACTTCAACTAGTAAAAAATGTTAAAATCTAGAATATTGAGTTGTGAAATTGAAATAATGAGTAGTAACAGATTTTATTTTATAATAATTTATTATTTTGGTTTCAAAATGTAATTCTCTCAATCACATATATCAAATCAAAATACTATTTATAAGTCTTGGCTTTCTACATGATTATTAGATATATAGATTTACAAGATTTACTGCAAAATTTTAGAAAAGTTATTATTACATTTTCTTAAAAAAATTTACAGATTAAATAATTTTATAATATCTCTTCAAAAATTAAGAATTTATTTTTTTTAATTTTTCCATCTAATTTTGATCTTTTGAAATAACTATAATTTTAATATTTTTATTCTATTGTTTTAAATTTGGCTTTTTATGTAATTTTCCCATGGATATTTCCGCCTCTCTTTTATCGGAATCTACTTTTTCAACCAGGGATGAGATGACTAACGGCAGCAATATTGTGCATGAGGCCATATTGAATTTTATTTAAGTGGGTAATTATTGATATGAAAATTAATAATAAAGGAAAATCTCTTTTCCTTTAATTTGTTTGTGTGCTTGCTTTCTCTGTCTCTTTCCAATTTGGCCACTTACAAACCAAAAGTTTGTACCTAAAAGATGTCACTGTTTAGGGATGCTAACATTTTCCATATGATCATTCTTAAGTCATCTTCCATATGCATGTCCCAAAAATTAGGGCTTTATATGTTCCTTAATTGGGAGTAATAAAGATTGTTTTATAAAAAAAAAAAGGTTATAAAGATTGGTTCACAATGTTGGAAGCCAACCAAATTTCAAAACCCTTCTATATATGGGGGGATCAAGTTCAAATTTTTTTAAGGTAAGAGCTACGTACTTCTTGAAAAGACATAAATAAACTTTTACCAAAAAAATTGAAAAAGATGAAATTGTACAAAATATGCCTAAATTTTGAGTCATATGCATTTCCAATAATCCTTAAACTTTTAAACTTGTGTAGATGATCCTCATACTCTAAGTTAGTTGATTATTTTATTGAGAGGATATCTTCATTCGTGAGTAATAAAATAATAAATCTCTTTAACTTTATTTTTCTAAAAGACAATCCTTTTAAATTTAAGGAAATAGAATGATAATCTTTTTAAACTTTAAGTCACATGTAGATAATATATTTAACATGTTACACTTTGTTAATAAAATAGTAGTTTAATTAATGATATGGGAATTATTTCGATATATTTGAAAGTTTCGCAGGCTCATTGTCAAATTTTAAAAATTTTAGAAAATTTCTACTTAGAGTTTACAAGAATTATTTAAAGTAATTTAACCATGCACCTGAAACTGACATTTCAAGACAAATGGCAGTGGGAATTCTTCCGTCGTTCGTAGACCATGTATATATTCTTTGCTTCTTCAATTGTTGGTCTTGGAGAATTTCTTTTCTTACATGTAAGGTAAAATCCATCCAAATGTCTCTTGGTTAGACAGACAGCATCTATGACGTCAACCTAACTCCATCTTTCTTTTTGTAATTATATTAAATTTTAATACTAATTGATTTTTGAAAATTACATTGGATATTGACTCACTATCCAACAAAAAGGAAATTAGCAATGGTTATATTTTACTTTAGAAGCGGTTATGCTACAATGAACATTAGCAACAGTTTCAACAATCCCCACCAAAGTAGGTGACAGGAGCAATATAGCACCAGTTAAGATTAACTGCTACTAGATTTAGCCGAACTGCCTCCAAATTAACAGCAAATAAAGCTATCCCTACCAAAAACCCACTACAATAAGGACAAAATTTGTGATGCAAATGAGTGCTGTCAACATTTTGCAGCGGTTAATTAAATTGTGATTGTGGCAGTTAATATAACCACTTTTAAAGTCAAAATTCAATATTCAATTTGAATCTATTTGGATTGGATCAAGGGAATATAAAGCTCTCCTAACCATCTTAAAAGAAAACTTTAATCCTAATAAATTAAATCTTAATCAATATATATATATATATATATAGAAACAAGTGGATGTGAAAAAAAGATTTAGGGCATGTTTGGTAATTGTTTTTAAAATAGTTTTTTTATTTTTGAAAAGAGAAAAAAAAACTTGTTTAGTAAACCTACTTTTTATAAAATATTTTGAAAAATAGAAAAATAAAAAAATAGAAAATTCAAAACATCTTTAAGGTGTTTTATAGTTTTTGTTTTAAAAAATACAAAAAAAGGTGAAAATACCTACCTCATTAATAGTAAAGTTATAAATTTTGAATAATTCATCTAACACTTATTAATTATGATTTTGAGAACAATTATTCAAACAGATTTTTCTAATTTCTTGTTTCCAAAACTTGTTCTTGAAAACAGTTTTATAAAACTATTTTGAAAACAATAAAATATAAAATACTGTCAAACTTGCTCTTAGTTTTGGGCTAATCTTGATGAAAACAAAATTGATGTGAATAAAACATAGTTATTTTTCAGTTAATTTACTTTAAATTTATTAAGTTTTCTATCCATCTTTGAAAATAAATTAATAATTTTATTCTCCCTTAGCACTATTAATTTACTTAATAGAAAATAATTTCATGGAATTGAATTAACTTACCTATAACAGTTAATTTTAATTTGTCATGCAAACAAAACAAATAAAAAAAAGGCTTCCGTTTTCTTTGAACCATCAATCGTATTTTTCACGTAAAAATCAAACAATTTGATCCTTTAATTTTATTAAATTTTCTTCTTATCTTTGAGATGTGTGCATTTTATACTTATAAAATATCCATATTTAGACTTCAAAATGTAGGAAATTATGATTGCATTGGCTCAATCTTACTTGATTTTACATACTTTGCTATCTTGTGGTGTTTCATAATTGATTTGGAGCTTATCGGATGAAAAGTGATTAGAATATGAAGTATTTTGAGCTAGAAAGATCCCCAGCAAGTTCATCCATCCATGTCTAAAAAAATGTAAAAGAAAGGGAGCCCGAGTTGATTCGGCATCAATTGGAATTTGAACTGGTGCCGACTGATATTGTACACGAAGATAATACCATCAACAGGATGAAGGTTGTTGAGCTAGCGCTGGTTTAAGATGAAAGGCACAAAAAGAAAGAAGTGGTACATCTAGCGCCGAATGAACAGTAGCTATATATCATTGGTTCAACATTGTGCACTGACATGGAGAATAAGTTATTTCTCAATTTTCATGATTTTCTTGGATTTTGGGTTTTTGAACTTCCTCTATAAATAGGAATGCTAGGGAAACGAATAAAAGGACACAATCAAGCATCTAGAGGCTAGAAAATATGTTTTGAAGGCTTTTGGAGCAACTAGGAGCATTCAGCAAGCTAAGAGAGCAAGGATTGAGGGAGTATTGGAGCAGCCTCTGCATTTCTTCTCTACGAACTCTTCTTTTGTTGTTGTAATTTTTGCTTATGATTTGGGATTGTTTTTGTCTTGAATTCATGACATTTATGTATAGCTAAATTTCCAGTTAGGGATATGGATGTAGCCTAACTGGGGTTAACTTAGTTTTACTTTTTTCAATATGGCTCTTGGATTTGAGCTCTATTTATATACACACACACACACACACATAAATTTAGTATTCTTCAATTATATTTATCTCTTTGGATTTTGTGACTAGCCACAGGAAGATCTGACCTGTGGGTAAGTTTGAAGAATCAAAAGAAGAAGAACAAGCCTAGAGTTAGGAAGGTAAAGATAGATAACTAGACTAAAAATAAATTTATTGATTTACAATGATTTAAGTTGTAACTCCATGATTTAATTAGATGTGTCGATTGTGCGAGAGCAAATTCAACATTAATTAAACACAAACTAATTTACCAAGATGTCGTTAGGACACTTTAGATATAACTGTAATTATAATTGCAAAGAGTCTAATTAAAGAATAGAATTAAGCTACCTCGTAAGGTGAACCTCGGCTTCTTGACACTTCTAGTGATTGAATTAACTTTTGCTCATTGTGTTTGCTTGCAATCTTTTCTTTTAATTAACTTTTCCTTTTAATTTATTTTTAATACTTGGGATTGAAACTTGAGGACTGGTAATTAAACGCTAAACCTTTCTTAATATTGTTGAATCTTGAGTTTTGATGATTCCAAACCAACATTCAAGAGCTTGAAATGAAGATATCAAAGGAGCTCAAAATGTTTCAAGTGAAGAAGTTCTAAGTAATCTGTGCAAGATTCGTTGTAGGATCATTAGTTATGTTTAAATATGGGTAAAAGACTTTGATTTGATGAAAAGATGTTTTAAAAACTTGATTTTATGTTAAATCATGAAATATTTGAAAAATACCCACCAATAGATGAAGTTTGAAAAGTTTTACATTGAACTGTCATATTGGAAATTTGAACTTTGGCTTTGGAAATTCGAATTTCGAGCTAAAACTGAATAAGTCTGAAGAGATGCTTCTCTGACAGACGAATTTTGATTTTCCAAAATTTGAATTTTCATAAGTGTTTGAAAGAAGCTGTTGGGTAATAGACGAACTTTGAATTTTGAACATTCGAATTTCAGACAAAATGAAACTTATGAAAACTGAAGAAATTCGTCTGAAACAATGTTCAAGTTCATCTGAAATCAAAGATTATATTGAGTTTCAAAATTGCTCACTGACAGATAAACTTTGAACATGGAAATTCGAATTTCAGAAGCTAAAGTTGTGAGTCTGTTGAAATGATATGATGATATACGAAGGACAGTGTTTACAAATTCTAATATTGAAGTAAATCTAAAAAGAAGTCTCTCTGACAGACGAACTTCACTCTTTTAAAATTTGAATTTCGAAAGAAAATAAACTACTGTGCTTCTTGAGCATGCTATGGACAGACGAATTTTGGAGTTCCAAAATTTGAATTTTGAGGGCACTATAGCAAATTGAAAATACTGTTCACACTTAACAGAAAAACTTTCTTCTTGAAAATTCATGTCACAACACGGAAACACTTTCTAAGTTTCAAAATTCGAATTTCATTTCATGAACAGACGAACTTTGGTATTTCAACGTTGAAGCTGTTAACCTCTGGTATCTGCGAAATTCGTCTGTTGACTAATCGAAATTCGAATTTCAGTATGTCAGAAGCATTAACAGATAGTTTTTCAGAGTAACCGTTGGATAACTTCTCCAACGGATAGATTTTGTCTCTAACGGACATTTGAGACCTAAATCTATAAATATAACATTATTTGAAGTTGTGGGTAACGAATCAAACTTTGTATATACTGAAATTCTGCCAAATCTCCTACTCAAAGACTTTTACCCTCTTACTTAATACTTGTACTTCAACTTTCATATTCACTCTATTCAAGAGAGTTTCATCTTTGTAAACAATCTAATCTTCATCTGGAAGATAGATTTTCTTGTGAGGAGATATCACAAGGGATTGTAAAGCACTTTGTGAAAGTGCAGAAAGTGATTGAGTGAGCTCTAGAAAACAGAGCACTGACGTTGTACTGTGGCATTTGCAAGAAGCCCGTTGAATTCTTGCTGAATAGTGGAAAATCTCAAGTGGTGTCTTGGGGACTGGATGTAGGTCAAGAGGAGAGACCGAACCAGGATAAATATTAGAGTTTTTCTTCTCTCTGTTACTACTTTTTCATCTTACTACTTTATACTCTATTTTTCTATCGTACCTTGCTTTCTTCATTGTTTTCACCTTGTGCAGAAAATTTTTAATCTTCCCAATTCACCCCCCTCTTGGGAAGTCAGCCTAACTAACATATATGACCCCTGAAATGCTTTGGGTGTAACAACCCTTAGTATACTATCTTAGAGTTAGTCTCGAACTAACAGGAAGTATACTTAATGATGTGTGCAAGACCGAAGGAAATAGGACGGAGAAAGAATAAAGAGGAGATAGAAGTGCTCCATGTTGCGGCGAGTGAGCTGAAACTTGAAAAAAAATTTTGGATAGAAGGGCTCTACGTCGCGGCAAACTTATTGCCCATTGTAATGGCAGACACTGGATCTTTATAAATTAGAAGCATTTTAGTCAGCTAAAATGAGAAAAAGATTGAAGGAGGAAGCATTTTCTTTGCTAGGGTTCGAGAAATTCAGCCTTGGGAGGTGATTTCTAGCCTCGAGGAGCTTTAATCTTGGTTGGTAAATGATTCCTAACCTCTCATCCTATCAAAGGCCTATGAATTTCAGTTGGAATCCATGGGAGTGTGTTATATTTTGGATTAGTCGAGGTTTCTACCTATTAAAATGGATGTAAAGGGACCAATGGAGTGTTGTTTAGTGTTATCGATGCATGGGTATGAGTTTTAGAGGGAGTATGTATGAATTTTGCCTAACCTTAGTTGGAAATTGTGAAGGGAAGTGGAAATCCGAATTGTATGTGAATGACTATGATTGGAATTGTTATTTGTAGCTCATTGGTATGTGTTTATGTGGTTGGAACCTTGAGTAAAGCTTAAATGGTTGAATTATGAATTTGGGGTTGAGTTATGCAATGTATTAATTGAAATATTATGACATTGTAGTGGTTGTTTGGTTGATTGAAAGATTTCAAGTAGTGGGTTGCAATTCGAAAGCTTGTGAGAACTATGTGTGTGATGTTGGAAATTTCAGGTAACTGGGTATTTATGATTTATGTGTTATATGCTGATATATATATATATGTGTGTGTGTGTGCATGTTCCTACTTATACTACAATATTGGTTATGTATGTGTATGATTTTTCTACATATCGTGGTATGTATACGGCTATTCGAGATATGATGATTGTATATGATGTGTATGTGTGATTTTGTAGCATCCCTACACCATTGTATGTTAGCATGACCATGATGATGACTATAATGATGATATATATATTTAGCAGCATGTTAGCATGGCATTGACATTATCACCATTTGATGCATATTGTGAGGTGGATGTTGAGGTGATGGTGAGATGTGATATGATGATGATATGATATGATATGATGAAATATTCGTGCCACTAAATGCTCTCCTATGGCTATGAGAGCCAGGTGGTAGTGGATTTGGGGATGCACTTTCCTTAAATCACCACCGATTCAGGTGGTCCAAGAGGAGACCACGATCCAAGTATTAGTGTGACCTTTAGCCGGGTGCACCGGTGTGGGGTGAGCTTAGTGATGTGTCAGAATCAGTCTTCATCGGTTGCTGGAAGGGAATCACCTATTTGAAATGTCTTGTGTTGACGTCAGCTCGCAGTTCTAGCCGTGTACGAGCGAGAACATCCATGCCATGTCATTTTTGTATTTCATTACACCATATGCACGATTATGTGGACTATTGATATAGGTTGCCTATGTTGTGTTCCCAGCTACTGAGACTTTGTCTAATATCCCCTCCCATAACTAATATTTCCAGTGAAGGCTCTAGTATTAGTCCGGAGAGGATAAAGGGATCATAGCCTCTCTGATGTTGGGAATATCCAAATCGACAGTAGATTGTATTATGGTATATGTTATGAATCATGCCATGTAGGATAGTATGTTTGTAATTGATATGAGGACAATGATATTGTAATGATGATGGTTGTATAATGTTAATGATGATGAATGATATGTGATGATGTCAATGATGATGTGGTATGAATGTATTCATGTGTTAGCCCGGTATGGGTTAGTACTATTGGAGTGTGTGTTTGTAAAGTAGAATGGTGGCATGTGGGAGCCCAAAGTGGTTTTGGGCATTGTTTGTGTGATTTAGGGCATATAGCCCATTATGTGAATTTAGTGTTCAAAGGGGTCAAATTTTGGAGGAGTGGTTTTCTTACGATGAAACCTCTTTGGAATAGTTGACTGAGCCAAATAGAACCTGTATAAATGGTCGTTAAGTGCCAAATTGCTTTGTATGGCAATTTAGACTTGTGAGTTGTGAGTTTTAACCAAAAAGTGATCAAATTGGTCATGGATATCTAAAATCTCCATACGAAGATGAATTCAAGTAAAATTGGTGTCTATGGATAGATTGGGATGAGAGTGACACGTAAGAGTTGGAATTGAGTCAATCAGAGGCTAGAGTATAAAGTTATGTGTCAGAAGTTTGCCTGAAAAATCAACAATTTGCTGATGCCACAGCGCCAAGTACTACTGCCTTTTCCAAGTTGTGGCTGCACTGTAGCTTGCCATGGCCCAGCCCTTTTCTGTTCCCATTTTGAGTTTTTCTATGTTTTTGATGTTCAAGAAGTTGTTTTTAGGGCTTTTGGGAGTAGGTTATTACATTGGGGACTTTATTATACATTGTCTGGCCTTGCATACTTGCAAGTGTCCCATCACTTATTCTATTTTTAACATTGTTAATTTTACTTAATAAAAATGACTACATGGATTCGAATTAATCGACTTACCTATAATAATTTTAATCACATCACTATGCCGATAAAACATCACACACACACACACACACATCAGTTTATAATCATCCAACTCACCTTTAGCTTTATGAAGTTTTTTTTTTCCTTCCACATTTGAAAAACTATTAAGAAGCTAATCTTTTTGACTGTGTTAATTTACTCAATAGAAAATAAATACATGTAATTGAATTAACTTACCTATAATAATTTTAATCATCTCATCATTCCAATAAAACAAGTAAAACTAATGCTTTTGGTTTCTTCCAACCATCTTAATTTTCAGTTAAAAATAATTCAATTTGCTCCTTTAACTTTATTAAGTTTTCTTTTGTTCTTTGAAAATATATTCAATCTTTTTCTCTTTTAATAATGTTAATTTAGTAAAAAGAAAATGATTGTATGAAATTCAATTAATTTACCTATAATAATTTTAATCACCTCATCATGACCATAAACAAATAAAAATAATGTTAATGATTTATTTTAACCAGTATACTTTTCAGTTAAAAATCATTCAGTTTGAGCATCTAATTTAATTAGAATTTTCTTTCCATCTTTTAAAATATATTAAAGGCAACATCACACTTTTTTTTCCTTAATTTTATATTAGGTTTCACTTTAGTCCCTTAATTTTATTAGTTTTTTAATCCTTTAATTTTCTAAATGCAATCAAAAGTTTCTTTATCACTAACACTATTAATTATGATAACATGAAATGTTGAAAAAGCATTTGTCAATATTGACACATTTTTTCAATTTATTTTTTGTGACAAAATATTCAGGGGAATAAGGTTTTTTTGAATGTAACTTATTTGTAATTATTTAATTTTCAATTTAAATTAAAGGTATTTTAAACCTAAGATTAATTAATACATAATGATATCAATGATTTGGTTGTGAATATTGATATGTCAATACTAAAGAATACTTTGTTAGTATTTTTTGTTAACATAATTAACAATACTAGTTATAGAAAAACTTTTGATTGTATTTTGAAAATTAAAGAATTAAAAAATTAAATAAAGTTAAAAGATCAAAATGAAGCTTAGTGCATATTTATATGGCCAAAAATTTACTTTTGCCTATATTTAAAAATCATTTTCTTTTAACACTATTGATTTGCTTTATAGAAAATGATTACATGGAATTGAATAACTTATCTATAATAATTTTATGTTTCTGGTTCTTTAAGCATGATATTTTTCAGTTAAAAAACCCAAATTTGGTATTATCTAGATCTGTTCGAAGGATTTTGGACAGTACCGTATATGATTTTTTTTTAATTGAAAAATCTAGGGATTAGAAAAAAAGAAATATATATATTTTTGTAAAATCTTTAAATATTAAAACTGATATGAAAGAGAGAATTAGTTTTGAAAGCAATAAAACTATATATATATATAAATATATTACTTTTTAGAATCATCTATTATGGTACTATTGAATGATTTAGATTTGAGTCATGTTCATTGTGGAAAAGCTCTCTTGATATGATTCTTTTTATTCAGAATACTTGAATCCTATATCATATTTAAAGGACTCAGAATTCCTTTCAGCACTCGATCATACTGTTGTTGGAATATATTTTCTTATTTTTATTTGAGTGTATTTAAATATTTATACATTTAAGTTGATTAAAAGTATTTTAGTTAAAAATTTAAAATTAAACATTTTTATCATGAATAAAATTAAAATTAAGCTAAAGTATATGTTTTGAAAATAAAATATAAATTACATAATTTTATTAAGATCAAAAGAATCTTATATAATTTATTCTAAAGTTTTCTATCAATTGACAATGATAGCAAAATGAGGGCAAATTAATTTTGGTAAAAGCTTAAAACTAATCCATTAAAGGACTTTAAAAAAATTGCCATCTTTCTGAGCATTCTTTAAACTCAAATGTAACAAGTGTCAGATATGCATGAAAAACATGCAGACAAGACATGTTGATAAAGATGCCTATGGTGTGAGTCTCAAACAATGTCATTCTCATTAATTGAGGACTAAGCTTACAATATTGACTTGAAATACTAAAATAATTTTAACCATCCAAAGTGGAGAATATATCCGTTAGACTCGATGGAAAAAAAACCTTGCTTGTTTGAAACAAACATTTAGGTAGATAAAATTCAGAATTATATTTGACTTATGAATGATTTATTATTTATTTTTTTCTTAAAATATTTATTATTTTAGACCTATCCCACTTCAATTGTAATATTTATTGGGGTCTAGATTAATTTGAATTGAGTTGGTTAAGACTACAAAAAGTGGTAAAATTTTATCATTAAGCATTTAATGCAGTTGCACTCAGATTAAATTAATTGATACAATTCTTGCTAGTTGAACCAAATACTTAGTGATATTTCATAATTTAATTTTTCAGTTAAGGTGATTTAATATGATCTATTCTTGTGAGTCAGACTTTAGTTTAGTTTATAACACCTCAAAAATTGAAGAATGATAAAAACTGATAAAATCAATCAAGAATTGATAAACATTGGTAAGAAATGGATATCGATAAAAATTGTCCTTTTGGTTTTTTTTTGGGGCCACAAATTGCCCTTTTGTTTTAATATAATGCTTTTGAGTAAAAATTGAAAAAATATTAATTTGGTTATAACCGATTAGTTCATGGTTCAATCCCTATTAAATTAGATTAATAAAGTTTCAATCAATGTTTCTATTGATTTAATATTATGTCCGATTTTAAAATCATTAGCTAGTATATACAAACCTAAAATTGGCTATTTATGAAATGAATGAGAAGTAGCTATGCAGATATGTTAAGGTTGCATGTCACCAAGACACTAGCTACTTATTAATTTAGCATTGATAACCTTTCTATTAAATAATAGAGTTAATGTTGTCAAAAAATATAAATATTTTATTTTTATTTAAATTTTTAAAACTTCATTGAATTAAAATAATTTTTTTGAAATCAAAACAAGAACTATGTGAAATTTTAAAAATATATATTGAATCAAAATAAATGAGACAAAAAATCAAGATTCAAATAAAATTTTAGAGAGTTATATATATTTATTGTACTTTTGCCTATATTATATTTACTTCACAATTCTTATGAACAAGAAGTTCATTAGCATTTTTCATCCTTAGGAACATATATAATTTTTAAGTGGGATGACCATAGAAACTTTGAAACAAACTTGATATACCAATAAATAAAGAAATAAATAAATCAAAATAATCATGAATAAACGTGGAAATGTACATATGATAAATGTATTATTTTGATAAATTTTTATTTTTGACATGTTTACTCTGTTTATTCGTATTAAAAATAATTGGATTGAATTATTCGTTTAATCAAATTGATTTATGAATGAAAGACCAGAGAATAAAACAACAGTTGGTCAAAAAAGAATAAAAACAGACATCCTCAACTCAACGGAAAGCCAAACTATATTAAAACTAGGCAAGAGATGAAACCTCTTTCCGTCTCACGTTTCTTTAACAAGACGAAAGGTTGTAAAGAAGAAAAGATGAAAATGGAAGGAAATCCAAATATCACATTAATTAATCATATTGTTATATTAATCACATAGCAAAGCATTAGGGTTTACTCATTTCCTAACAACTAAATTACGCACATAATTTAGGATGTCCTACACATGCATTTCAAAAGATATGTATTGGAGCATATATATATATATATATAATCTAAATTGATCAGATTTGATTTAAACATGGACTAATTAATCTCTCTTGGAGCATGGTAGAGCAAAGGGTAAACTACCTTTCATTAGATTTGCTTCATACATAAATGTTGTGAATCAAATCCCTACCTACTTACTAAAAAAATGAGAGTCCCTACTTCTCACAGGAGGTTAAATTGGTTCTTTATTTTAATTTTTAATTTCAAAAGATGTCATATAAAATAAATATAATCTTTCAACTAACACTTTTTTTAATGATAATATTAATTAAAAAATAATAAAATATTAATCACCCTAATATGATTTGAATCACTTAAATAAGACCTACATTCCTTGCATCTGCCAACAGAAGGTAGGAGATTTGGATTCGAGGGAGCAAAAGCCATAATATCCATTTTGTAATGTATAATGTGGAGTAGCCACACAAATGCGAATAGGGCTAGTGAAAATGCTTCCCATGTCTAGGGTTATTTCTTTTTTAATTTTTGGTACAATCATTTCTAGGGTTATGCGCATGCTCTTGTGAACCACAAACTGACAGCTTTAATCCAGTTTTGGACTACATATCATAGGAAGCAACTATGGATGGTGAAAAACTCAAACCTCTCAATAATCTTTCCCTTGGAAGCTTTCCCAATATTAGAAATAGGAATCTATAAACACAAGAAGACGAATCCACACCAAGTTTCGATCATCATTACAGAAAGAAAAAGTAATAAGTAAGAATCCTCGCATCACAAACAAGGCAATGAAAATAATCCTTACGTCGGATTCGCAATGATCTTTTCCACGATAAGTATGGAAAAAGAAAAGAAAACTCTTCTGATTCTTATAAAAAAAATGTAACAGAAACAAGTGGCCACTTTCGAATTGATATTGTCAAAATATTAAACTCAACTAAAGAAGGAGAATAAATATGTATGATAGCTTTCACATTGTAAAGTCACTATCTTCATTTTCAGATGTACCACTGAGCTTCATTATACATATTCTGATCTAAAACCAGTTAATACTGGCCACATATCACACACACAGAGAGAGAGAGAGAGAGAGAGAGTTTGTGAATATGCATATCATGGAAAATTACAAATGATATTGAACGATATTGGCGTCGCAAGTCAAAAGTCCTGGTCATCCTAATACTACATAACTTACTCTAGGAAGCCTAGTAGACAAATAACTGACTTGACAATTTGTTAGTCTAACAAGTCTAGTTAACAAACAACCATAACTAACAGTTTGTTTAAAATAAACAATTAATTTATATAATTATTCTTTTAGGGGTTGTAACAAATTTAGGTGCGTCTTTCTTGGAAGCTGAACATTTTTCTATTTGTACATATAGTCAACAATTCTAACGTCTTTCCAAAAATCACATAATAGTCATTACCAAGCCCAAAAAGCACGTTTTTTTCTAAAATTACAAGATAACTACCAAAGCTGCAATATCAGAGAGATGAATGAGCATAAAGCCGCTTGAAAGAAAAGGAAGCCAACCTAAAGTAGTCTCGGGATTAATTAAATTTAAATACGTAATCGAGTATCTGTTGGTCCAAAAATGCAGCATATATATAGAAGGAAGTAAGTCATGTGGACTTAATTAAATATATTGCCTTCAATTCACAAGTAAGACACTATGGAGGGCATGCTCATTCAACATTTAAGTATGGAGGAGTTTATGAGTTTGAGATGTGATAGGGCCAAAATACAATGTGATAATAAATTATTTTTATGCAATGGTCACAAACTAGCAAAATTAAAATTTTTTTTCCTTAATTGAACTAGTTATAGTTAGAAAACTGTTGCCTTTAAAATTATAAATAACAGTTAAAAACTGTAGGCATAGGTGCCAACAGCCAAATTGAGCACCCTAAAACCATTGCCCATTATTAGACAACTTGCAGCATTTTTGTCTGTGGCCATAAAATCTAAGACACTGTTACTTTAGACAATAGGTAATGCTAATTAATACTATGCCCAAAAACTGTTGCCAATGGCTATAATTATAGGCAACAGTTATTTGCTCTATGGCTACAAGTTTTGACTTACTAAAGTTACAAAGTAATTACATTACTGCTTTGGAGTGAACATGATTGAATGAATAATTATGATTATTTATCTTTATCATAGATTAATTAAGATTTTAAATAAAATTATTTTATTAGGATATTTAAGTTATCCTTTATATTTAATTAGGTTCATCTTATGTTTTGGAAAGATTTATTTAGATTATTTATTTCTTATTAGGTTCTCTTATATTTGTTTCCTATTTTATGATTTTTGTGTTAAAATTTCTTTTACCTTAGGGTTAAGTTATTTATATTTTAATAATTGTGCTAGGGCTCTATAAATACCTCGAGGGTTTCTTCAATTGTTAGACTTTGTTGATGAATTAAATAATATTTGAGTATTTGACTATAGGAATTCTCTCTCTTTCCCCCTTGAGTTCCTCTATTTTCTCATTCCTTCTACTTCTCCCTCCTTTCTATCCATTCTCTTCATTCCTTTGTTCTACATCAATTTGCTATTAGAACAAGGTTCCTACGCTCCTTGCACGCTTCCATCACCGGAAGCCTCTAGACATGCTGGCAAAGTCATCAGCATGTGGTTTCCACACGCTTCATGTGCTAGAACATCCTGAATTCAAATTTTGAGCGTTTTTCACCTATTTTTGCCATTTTTCTTTCATTATGGTCCATCCTAAAGGTCACAATCAATGTTTTGGAGTATCTTTTGAGATCACCATAGACCTAAACATAGAGATTATCGAACCTTATGTTGAGGAATGTGAAAGGGCTTTTAAAGAGTATGTGGATTGTCGGATTGATTGCGTCAAATGTGAATTCAATCATCACTACAATTGCATGGATTGTCAACTTGATGAGTTCACATGCACCACCAAGTTGTTTGTGAAGGGTATAGAGATAACTCCTGAGCATTAAAGGAAGAGCACAAGCATCAGATTGAAGAAAAGAAGGCATATTGAGATATTAAAGTTATGGTGTAGACTAAAGTAACACCATTTATAGTGATACCAATATTCTAGTTTGTAGATAATTCCTCAGCATAGGATATGAGGATGACAAAGATGTTGCGATGGTTGAAGAAGACAACATCCTCATCAAAGGTCTATCACTTATATCTAGTGTGCCAAATGAAGTCACTATCAACACAACCCCAAAAGAGATTAAGTCGATAGATTAGGATCATCATGAATGTTCCAATGTTACCAAGGGAACAAAATCAAGTTTCTTGGGTTGTGCTGTTGTTAAAGCCCTAAAGGAAGATGAAAGCCAAAAGAAAGGACAACAATAGGAACAATTTTCAATTTTAGAAGTTATGCCTTTTAAAGTTGTTGATAATGATTTTCAACTTCATCATGCTATTGTTCCACCTTGCTCATATGCTAGGTGTAGGAATTGTTGCAACTATAGAAGAGCAAAATGTTCTTCAGCTTAAGAGTCCCCTCCATTAGTACCTTGTTCATTGGAAGGGTTTCCTAAATTTGTGTTCTACAAGGATATTTGATCATAAATTTTCATGATCTCCACCTAGTGCCATAAACAAAAATGATAAGATTTCTTGCTGCTTTGAGATCCCACCCTTTGTTATCTTTCTTACTGGAAATGTTTCCTAGATCCAAAGGCTACTTGGACCCTACTTATATCTAGCATTATTATGGAGTTATATTATCAGCTTAATCCTTTAGTGGAGAGTTATTGTGGAGTTATATCATCAGCTTAATCCTTTAGTGGAGAGTTCTTTCATGCAGGGAAGAATGATAGAGAATGGATAATTATGATTATTTTTCTTTATCACATAATTATTAGGATTTTAAATAAAATTATTTTGATAGGATATTTAGGTTATCTTTTTTATTTAATTAGGTTTATCTTATCCTTTTAGAAAGATTTATTTACATTTAGTCATTTATTTCTTATTAGTTTCTCTTACATTTGTTTCCTATTTTGTTATTTCTTTTACTTTAGGTTTAAGTTACTTCTAACTTAGTAATTCTACTAAGGCATTTTAAATAGTCCTAGGGTTTCTTTGATTGTTAGACTTTGTTGATGAATTAAATAATATTTGAACATTTGAGTAATTGGAGTTCTCTCTCCCTTAAGGCACTATTTGGTACGCAGAATGATTTTTAATGGAATGAGAATGAGAATAGGAGTGGGAATGAGCTTTAAAATGTATGTTTGGTATGCCACGATAGAAGATGAGAATCACAAAAAAATAAATAACACTACAATAAAAATAAAGTGGCTAAATGGCTTAAATACCCTTCTCTTCCTCCCCTAACCACTTCAAAGAACTAGTCTCTATGTCTGTGAAAACTCAAAACCTTTACCACAATACTAATTAACAACTTGGCCTCCACTATTTTGGCCTTCTCCAATGAGTATGACTCGACATTTTATCACCACTGAGCAAAGAGAAGGACCCAATCGTTTGAACCAGATTTGATCTCCACTACTACGAGCTTGAACAAATTTGGCGAAGGAGGAGTGATGAAGTTGATGATGGAGTGAGAAAGAGTTGTCACTAGATCTACAAAGAGGGATAAAGCTGATGGTGGAGTGGTGGTTAATGGTGTGTAGATCTATGAATTTCATAACTGGTATGGATTTCATTATTGTGGTTGGTGTCGAAGGGAGAAAGGTCACCAATGGTGACAACACCAGTGGGAGCAAGGTCACCATCTGTTGAAGGAAGAAGGTGATGATGAATGGGTTAAGGGAGGAAGGTTGTTTTCTAATGGAAATTTGTGAAAAAGTAAGGGGGATTCTTGTCCAAAAATCCTAATTCCCATACCTAGCATCTCATTCCTTAGGTGGGGGTTGGGTTTGCTAATTCCCATGTTAATGGGAATCAGCCATTCCCTTGGAGTTCCAATCATGTGCACCAAACACACATAATCATAGTTTCTTTCCTCTATTAACTCACTTAGTCGGATGAATTAGATTATGAAACATGGTTTTCACTCCATACTCAGGATTGAATGTTTTTGTTTCTAATAACTACTTGCAATCATAAACGAAGAAGAGTGAGCATATCTAGATATGCTAGTTATAGGATCTCTCCTTTCTTTGAAGTCGTGTTTTTCTTATCTCCTACATGTGTCTGATAGTTACCTTTTGCACCTTAAATGGCTTTAATCTAACCACTAACTCCCTCAAACTAGGAAAACTCTCTTCAATACAATACCCTTGTGCAAATGCACAAATGATTTAATCATGGTTCTAATCTCAGCAATGATCTTATCTTTTTCACTGTTACATTTCACTTTGTCATGCCATGTCATTTCATTAGATATGCCAACTTCCCTTATAAAATCCCCATTTCTCTATATGTATTTCATGATAGATGATGATAAGAAATGAAATAAAATTGTTCTAGATTAATTTATGATATTTGGGAAGCCTGAAAATTTAACTAAATAGGTTTAAGGCTTGAAATATCATAAAAAGGCCAAAAAGGGGCTTAAAAGGGAAAAATGGTTATTTTGTCAAAAGGTAAGGGTAGAATGGTCATTTTAGGGAAGAGGAAAAAGTACATGTACAATAAAAGGTGGGTCCCACATGAATAGCAATGTCGAGGAAGATGAATAGTAAGAAGTAAGTAAGACAAGTTGACTCTACATAAAAAAGTTAAGAGAAAAAGGTAATTGGTCCCATAGATAAAGTAAATAGAAAAGATAGAGAATATAATTGAAATCCCAAATAAAAGTACTTAACCCAAAGTCAAATGGATCTACAAAAGTTGAAAAGTACAATCTCTCTCTCTTGCCTCACCAAAACTACAAAGTGGGGGGAAAAGTTAGACAAAAATGCCCTTCCACCCTCTCTCACAAAGTCCAAAATATCCAAGGGCAAATGGATAAAGTAATATAAACAATTGGAGAATAATCTTGAATCATTGGATCAAAATACAATCCAAGGGCCCAAACTCTCCTGAAAACTGTATAAATAAAGGCCTTCCCACCCATGCATCTTTGCTCATTGGATTAGAAAGATAGTAAGGTTAGAGAAAGAAGCAGAAAGTGTTAGAGTTGAGAGAGAGGGAGTAGGACAAGAAGAAGAAGAAGAAGAAGGAAGGAAGGAGAAACAATAAGCAAGCTCTTGAGGTAAGGTTCTCTCTTCCTAATCTCTTCTAGTTCTCTATCCATTCATCAAGCACAAGTTTGGTTAGGTTGAGAGGTTTTTCTTCCCCCTCCCATATCCTTATGTTTTTGGCCAAGCAAAGATGTAAGGGGTATATATGGTTTGAGTTTCATTAAGCTAATGGTAAGGATGAGTTTGTGGGGTTGCATAGTGACTAGAATGCATGCTTACATAGATAAAGTTTAAAGATTTCCATTATGGGTTTTTGAAGGCCATGTTTCAGCCAAGAGGAAAAGTAAAGGAGGCAAGAGGTTATTCTTAAAACTAATGGTTCCATTGTATTCCTAGCATGCAAAATAACTAACAAAGGTTAAAGGATCCATAATAGAACTTGGTTTGTATAATGTCAAAAGTTTAGGCTCACTAATGCATACTAAGTCTTCATTGAGGTAACAAGTTAATTAGCAAGGTTTATTAATGTCAATAGGCTCTAAGCAAGCTCAAGAAACAAGCTTAAGCTAGTAAAAGGCAAGGTTGACTCAAAGGAAGTAAAGCATCAAGATAGTCTCTTGCTCTTGCTTTTTATGATATTGCTTAATGATGCTTTTATGAGATAAAATATTATGCAAATGATGCCATGTTGTTGTTATGACTGTTTTCCATGATTGAGTGGCTATTTTATGATGAGGGCTAAGCCCGAGACATCTCGTTTTTAAGCCGTTATGTTGCCAAAATTTCATTAAACAACATGGATATTTATGAAAGTATGTTATGTTTTCTATGTTTTCAAATGTATTGTTATAACAAGTTGACATGTGCAAGTTGGTTACTGAGATTTTCCCAAATCTCACCCTGTACTTTCCCAAATGATAGGCCAAGTCATGGTAAAGGACAGCAAGTGGCTAAAAGGACTGAAGAAGATTGATGTATTGTAAACTATTTTTGGATTGTTTTACTATCTATTTCAAACAATTATATAAAATCAAATATTAGTCAAAAAATATTGGCATCTATATGAATGGACAGAGTCATGTCTTAGGAACATTATGGCACTAGTTTGGTTGTATTTAGATTTATACAATGATAGTTATACTTGTTTTGCTAAAATTGCTCTAGTGAAAGTCATTTCTGACCCCTGATGGTTTATGTTAGTACTCTAACTAGTAGGAGTAAAATAAATATAAAAAATAAATGTTTTTAAAAAGTAGACAAATAATACTTTTCAATGATGCTAATTACGTACAAAATAGCTCTGAATTTTATGAGATATGAATTTTTAAATTTAAGCCTCAAATTTCAGATAGAAACTGGAAGTTTGAAGTGAACAGTAACATTTATACAATAAACTGTATGAATATAAGTGATGATTTTCCAATTCCTTATTTTTTCCATAAAATTTAATATGTGAACGAAACTTGAACCACTATAAAATAATTTTTATACATTTAGCTATGATTTTTGAAAGTTTGCTGCATAATGATGAGCTATAAATCCTACGACATGGCTCTGTCCTAAAATAGTTTTGAGCAGTTTTAAGTTTTAAATTAGTTCAAGTTTTCAAAAAAAATTTTTATGCTTTAAAACCAAACAATTCTCATGGGAAAGGAAGTTAAATTAGAAGATTTAACATCCCTCAATTCATGTTGATGAAGGATTTTAAGGATGAAACAAAGGGTTATATTTTAAATGTTGTTGTGAGTAGGATATTTTTTCACATTCCTTCAATCTTTATATGGAGCATTTAAATTAAATGAACAATTGTGGGTGGGGAATAAACTCCCTATTCCTTTTATCTAATGCCTATTATCTTTCTATTTGAAGAGGGGGATGTTGAATAGCATGGGCAAGGGGTTCAAATCTGTCCATGGAAGATACATTGATCTATAATAAAAATTTACATTAAACATTTCTATCATTTAGAGACTATGCTTGATGTTCTTCAAAGGGGGTAATAGTATTCCAACCTGAGGAAATTTACCTTTTGTATGTATATAGTGGTATTCATAGGATTTGTTGTTATTGCAAATGGTATTGAGGTTGATTCAATCATGGTGAAGGCAATTAGAGAATGACCAGTGTCAAAGGCAATATTTGAAAGGGGGTAGTTTTCACAGCTTAGCTAGTTTTTATAGGTAGTTTGCGTAGGACTTCAGCATTCTTTCCACTCCTTTGACTAAGGTAATTAAAATGGGTGCAGAATTCAAGTGGAGTGAAGAGCAAGATATTGTATTTAATACCTTGGAAGGTAAGTTTTGTTCCACTCTACTAGTTCATTGAGTTGATTTTTCCAAAACTATTGAAATTAAATGCAATGCTTCTAGAGTTGGAATAGGTGCTGTCCTAATCAAGATAAACCCTATTAGCACACTTCATTGAGAAATTAAATGGTGCTAGACACAACTCTTTCACCTATGATAAGAAGTATTATATATGCCTTAGTGAGAGCATTAGAGACTTGGAAACATCCCATTTGACCATAAAAGTTCAAGATCTATACTGAACATGAGTAACCACAACACATAAAAGGGCAACGAAAGCTAAACAAGTGATATGGCAATTACGTAGAGTTCATTATTTCCTTATGTGATTCAATTCAAGCATGGTAAGGAAAATGTGGTAGCTAATGCTTTGTCTTAAAAGTATGCATTGATTTTATACTCTTAGCTCTAACTCGCCATGATTTAAGCATATAAAACATATTCATGCAATTAGTTATTTTTTGGCTAGAATACAACTAATGTTGATTTTAGTAAAGTGTATGATGCATGTGAGTATGCTAGATTTGACAAGTTTTATAGGAATGATCGGTTTCACTAAGCTAGAAATAGCTTGGAACAGCGCTATTAAAATAGTGCTTCTTTAGAAAAGAGCATAATATTAGAGAATGTAGAGATATAAGACATCATTTTTCTTAAGTAGTGCCACTAAAAGTTTTACCTTAAATATTGATATTATGTGCTATCATAAGTCAAACTTGTCATAAGATAGAGTATTATAGGTAAACATTTTAATAGTGTTTAGAAGTGCTATTAAAAGTATACTTGTTAATAGGCCTTCTATAAGAAGTGCAATCTTTTGGACCCTTTTTCCTTAAAAACTAATGTTCATAAACCCTTAAACGCACCTCACCATACACTCAAAATTCCCACAAAACCTTACCCATGCTCTAATGATTAGAACCCTCACCTTTTCTCAAAATTCCATTAGACCCTTAAAGCTCTCAAATTTGCCATTTCCATTGCCCCCCAATTTTGTAGAATTCACTATTTTTGTCCTTGAGCTCAACTCCTCACCCTCATCCTTGTACTTCAGCTTCAATATCATATTGCCATTTCATTTTTCCTTGTCCATTTTATAGAACACATTATTTCCCTTTTCTGGTCATTGTGTTTCTCAATCTTCTAGAATCTTGGTTCTTTTACTCCTTCATCTTGAGTCTTTGAGCTTTGTCACAGAGGTAGAGTAAAATGCAACTCATCACAATCTCTCTAACCTTGAGATGCTCAAAAGAAAAGAATGGCTTCTTCAATTTTGGATTGAAACTTATATTATTTTGATGTTTGACTTTGGGATGTGGATTTACTGCATGTATGTGTTTGGAGGAATGGGCCTGAATGCTAGAATGCTTGTCTTGTGATAATCATATTTGGTGCACACTAGATGTTTGGCAAAATACCTGAATGGCAAAGAAAACTGTAATTGAAATTTGGAGTAAATTATGATGATTATTGGCAACCTTGTAGTAGGATAACCAAATTAAACTTAGTTTTAATATTGTACTGTTAAAACTGAGGTTGAATCCAAGGAATTGGTGATTAGAATTGATGAAGTGTAATGACCCTAGAGATCATTTTAAGGAGGACTTTTGCCCATTGATGTAGGACCGGAGGGATTAGGACTTGAGGAAGGATCAAAATGGAGTAAATTAGAAAATTGAAATAGAGAGCATTGGCGCCACGGTGATAAATAGTGAAGCCTTAGTGAGGAATAGTAGAAGATCATGCCTGGGTTAAGACTGAGACCCCTGGCACCATGGAGCTAGTCATGGAACTTGATTACATTAGATGTTGAAACCAGTCGTGAATGAAAAGAAAAAATGGAGGGAGGACAAATTGCTCTGCTAGGGTTCGGTATTTGGGAGTGAGAGGACGTGATTTTGAGACATAGGAATCTTGATTCTTGTTGGTAAGTTGATCCTTAACCCTCATCTTCATTTTTCTTCAAGATTATTTGGTGATTTTCATGTTGGACTTGGGTTTTAGTTTGAGTTAAATTCCACCTATTAATTTGTGCTTAAATGTGTTCTAAAGGTGTTATTGGATGTTTCTATGGATTGGGTGTTTGTTTTATAATGTTTAAGTGGTATATCTCCTAAATCCTAACCCTTAAATATTGATATCTTTAGGAATCCAAAGTTGTATGAGTATGATTGTGATTTTAAGAGTTGTCTCGAGTGTTATAATGCTAGGGTTAGCTTGATGAAGCTCTATTTCCATTCGATTAATGTTCAAGTTGGTAAATGTATATGCTAATGGTTGACGATTGGTGATGGTAATGAGGAATTGATGTTATAAAGGTTGTTTCATTGCTTGATTGTGGTCTATCGGCTTCGGATTTTAATCATAAAGCATTAGATTGGAGGTGGTTGCCCCATTTGGCCTACTGAGGTGTTGAGTGTGGGAAGGTTAAGGTAACCACATGGTTTTTATTTTTGTGTTTGTGATATATGTTTAGTCATTTTCATATCATGATATGTATGCTATATATATGGTTTACTTTTTCATATCATGATATATATTATAGCTTGGTTAAGGTTGATCATATTCATATCATGATATGTGCTGCAATACAGCTAGTAAGTTATCTATCCCTATCTCATTGTATGATGAAAATAACAGTATGATATATGTAAATTATGATGATTATAGATATGAAATGATGATTATGCAGCCCATGATGTATTGTACACATTCATACAACTTGTTAGCTGTAACATCCCAAGAAAATTAAAATATCTAAAAATGTATAGGAATTTTGCAAAAATAGATAAATACCATTTTGCGTGAAATAGGGTAAAGAGATTTTTTTTCTCGGTTAGACAGAAAAATGAGAAAATTATATTTTTACCTCTATAGAAGTTCAAAAATGATATCCATGTCCCTAAATTCATTAAAATGACCCAAGAAAGAAATAGAAAAGTCTTTGGGAAAAATTACACCTAATAACCAGAAAGTTTCAAAACTTATAATTTAAACTCAGGTCAAGGGCAATTTTTAAATATACAAAATTACTATCAAAATGAAGCCCTTGACTAGAGAAGCCCAATGGTATATGGAATTGAGGGTTAATGTTCAAGAATAAAAATATAATCACTGCTGAGTGTCCAAATGTAACAATAAACTAAAAAAGTGAACTGTGGGCCTTACCGATAGTTAAAAGGTAACTGGGATATGATATGGGTCATATACAGATACCATTTGGGAGAGGATAATTATGGAAATATAAAAATAAAATTAGAATAGTCCTATAGCCCAAAAATGCTAAATTACTATAAAAAGTGATTTTATCGGTATGGTTAAAAATTACCCGATTCAAGATATATCTGAACTAGGAAAAATTGAGTAATCTTGGACACTTAAACCACTCATTTCCTGCATGTTTGGGGTAGCTTGGGCAGTATCTTTTTTTTTTTAAAACTTCCTCAAGAAGTTGTTGACATTTTTGGCAAAAAAGTAACCATAATTAGTTTAGATGATTAACCAAGATTAGCTATCTAATTAAGCATGTAATTAAGCCACTTAAAACCTTCTCTTTCTTCACCATTCTATACAATTTCCCACAACAAAAACAGGGGAGAAAAATGTAAGAAAGGAAGAGAGAAAGAGAGAAAGGAGAAGAGGAATTTCAAGGCAAAATTAAAAGCTTAAGTTGGTAAGGTTATCTTCTATCATTCTAAGCTTAATATCTATGGTATTAGAAGCATGATTCATGGATTAGAAATTCTTCTCCATCCTCTTAGGGTTTTGGCCAACCTAGGATTTGGCAAGAAATGGAGTTTACAAACCATGAAACATAGGGAAAATGATGGAATGTTCATTTAAAGCTTGAATATGCAATTAGTTTATTGTATAACAAAGTGTAGGAATTTCCCTCCATTTACCATGAATTTCAGTCAAAATAGGGGGAGTATTTAGAGTTGGTATTTCAAGTTTTTGACCTCAAAAATGGATTCTCCATGGTCCAAAACCTTAAAAGCAAGTGTATTGTATAAAGAAAGATAAAAAGAAAGTTAAGTGTAAAATTTAGGGTTTTGAAGCTTAATTCGGAATGAACAGTAACCATATCTAGAGATGAAATTTAGTAACTTTGAGGCCATATTTGGATTCCTCATGAAAAAGTATATGGAATAGAGGTATAATTCATCATTTTTTAGCTAGGAATGAATTTTTGGTGAATTTTTGAAGAATTAGGATTTCATAAACACTTTTTGAAGAAAATCATGGAACCATTAGCTTGAGAAATTGTTTGATGATATGTTTAGATTTGAGGAAGACTAAGAAGGCTTGGAGAAGTTTTGGAAGGTCCAAGAAGTTTTGGACAAAGTGTGGGAAGCAAGGAAGTACTATAAGGTAGATAATCCTCTTCACCAAGATCACATTATCATTATTGTTTCTTTGATATTTGACACTATGGCATATATTTGAAATGTTGATTTGTGATGTTTCTATGTAGTTGGATGAGTTGTATGAGGGGTTTGGAGCCCCAGGATGTCTATTTTATAAAATGAAACTCTACCAAAACTTTTATAAAATGTATATATTTCCAATGTGCCTATGTGATAAACTATGTTTTCTTGATATTTTTATGCTCAATGTGATGATATGATGGCATGTATGGGATTCATCTACTGAGATTTTTTAAATCTCACCCTCCCACATATTAACCATGAATAGGTAGTAACAGTGACAAGACCACCAAGGAAGAAAAAGTAAAGGAGAAAGCATTTGATCATTAGCTTGATAATGCTAGCATTGGCCATGAATTTTGAGCTTTTGTATAAATTTGTAAATGTGATGATAAATATGTTTCTTTAAGTTTTTATGATGATTTAGGATGTAATGAAAGTATGGTATAGTATGAAGATGATATATGGCCATGTAAATTTTATATAGCTTTTGTTTGGCTAAGTAGTAGGATGCAAATGGTCATTCTGACCACTACAGAGTGAACCTAATATTGTTTGGGCTTTTTGATGTATAAAGTACGAATGTTATATACAGTTGAAAAGTATATAGAAATGGATTTAAAATGATCCAAAGATCACTCAATTTTGATGTGCATTCAAATTATGGTAATTTTTCAAATTTAGCCTAGAAAACAGGAATTTTAGGAATTTACCATATGAACAGTGAAAACTTCATGAAATTTAATGTACTAATTGGCCAAGTAGTTGGTTTGATTGATTTTTTTTCATGTTGATAATGTTTTAAGATATTTTTAGAGACTTGAATGACTCTGATATGAATTTTATTGAATTAGTTACGATTTTATGAAATTTGCTGAAAAAGAAGAAAAATGGGATTAAATGAATAGTATCATTTAAATTGATTAAATTTATTATAATATTCTTTTGTGATTCAAGCTTCTAATTAAGTATAGTTGGTCTCTAATGAGATCTAATATATGGGAAACGGTCCTAAATAGAGGTGTTACACTTTTTGTTATTAGAGTCGATGGTTTAGGCTCTCAGAGCAATAGTAATGGGCCAGTACAGTTTAAGTTTAGGAAAAGAAATATTAAAAAATAAATTATTCCTTTGTAATAGTCTACTAACTAGTTGTTATTGTGATTGAAGGATAGAAAAGATGTCTTCATCAAATAACAACTTAGTTATGGATGATCATGAAGAGCCTGAGATGGTACTAGAGGTACACTCTCAAGAGGAAAGTATAGGCTCCAATGAGGTTCCTGATGATAATGTACAAGAAGAACAGTATGAAGTAGAAAATTCTAAACCAGTACAGGAGGCTATTTCAGCGGTGCCAATACAGGCAGTTCCTTTAGATTCCCTGCCTCAAGAAAGAGGAGTTGAAGTTTATGAAGATGTGAACTGGGAGTTAGCTTTCTTATTGGACTCAGATAATACCCTGGACAATAGACCATCAAACATAGAGACGATAGTTTACAGGATAGTAAGAAAGTTCTCCAAAGGGTTTGGGGTTTACTCAGAGGGTCCTGATAAGGTTCTGTCCTTTATGACTAGATTGTCACAAGTCCAATATGACTCAGAGAGACTGGGGAACAGGTATCTTGAACAACTATGTATTGATCCTATGCTTAGGGAGATATCTGATGATAAGTTTTGGACAGAGCTTAAAGCCAAGTTAGAAGGTAGAAAGTATGAGAACCTGACACATTGCATCGGGATATATAATGTTGAGGCCAATCTGAAGAAGAAAAAGAAAGAGAAAGAGGAAAGCAAGGACAAGAAAGACAAGGGCAAAGGAAAAAGGATAGTCTCAGCATGTCGTGATATTCCAGATTTCTCCCATATACCTATCAACTCAAGTAGTGGGTTATTTGAGGTGGTTGACATAGTTACTAAGATATACCTTGAGAGTCATCAAGTCTTCTGGGATTTCCCTATTCTGACTTTCTTGGATTCAGTAAGGGATTCATATGATCATATGGTGACACAGGGCCGGTAATTTCTAAATACTGCATGGATAGATGTAGTACTTACTATATTACCAGAGGATGAGGGTTACTGGTTGCCGATAAAGAAAGAACTTATGAGGCATTGCCCTAAGAATCTACATGCCTGTGTCAGGAAGTTGATTCATCATGAGAGATTGAGACTAGAGCTAGCTGACATGGAAAGAACTGGGACTGACCCTGCAAGATCATAACCGCATTCTGTGGATCAGGTTCAACAACCAGTACAGGAACCAGTATTAGCTGAGGATTCGGGATATGAATTTGATGAGGATCTAAAAGAGGACCCGCAAGAGGATTTAGTGTCAGCTCATGTTCATGATAGTTCTAGTTCTTCTTAGACTTGATGTAAAGTATCTAACTGTGGATATGTATATATGTAAAGAATATGGATTGACTGCTAATTTTGAGATGTAATATATAAGCAGTCATAAAAAGTATGAGAGGTAGAATAGAGAGACTTATGTATGATGTTGTAGAAAAGACTATGAAGGAATGCATGTATAAAGTTGACTATGTAAATGAAATGCTATATTTATGTGTTCTCTGAGTATTGCTATTAAATATTATGAATAGATTATAATGAATTCAAGGTGGTTTGCATCAGGAGACAAATACATGTAGAGACTCCTGAACAAGGAAAGACATCACAGGGTGATCCTTTGTGAGTTATTATGAATATATGAGATTAGTAGCAAAGAATTATTGAAAAGTTATGGTAAACCTTAGACACTCGAAGATAGCCTTAGGAAACCAGAATTGAAATTTCATCTTTGAGGCAATATCAACAGTAGGTACCCCAAGCTGTACTAATGAACCTGGTAGTAGGAACAAAAAATTGATCATGCTAAACCGCAACATGTAATAGCTCAATTCTAGAAATAATGTCCTCCCTCAGTTAACAAAAGGTTTAATGTACAAATGGTTGAGGACTGGATACTGAGTTAGAAAAAATTCTCAGGTTAATGGGATATTCCTTTGAAACGAAAGCCCTATAGGCTATCTATTTACGTACTTAAGAAAGAGACAGGTAGATGGTGGTGTAATACTGAGTGGATCTTGCAAGCTCGGAACATACCCTTGACGCGGAAATTATTTTATAATCTTTTATGATAAATATTTCTTGCAGTCAGTTAGAGATGAGAAAGAAGATGAGATCATTATGTTCCGACAAGCGATGAATTAGTCAGTAAGTAAGTACGAAACCACATTCATATAGTTAGTGCGGAACTCCACCTAGTTATAATAGTATGATGACTAGAGGTGGAAGACAAAAAAGCTAGGAAGAGGTTTAAAGCCAGTCGACAAGAAAAGGAAAGCCCCAATATGAAGTAGGAAATTTAGTACGTTGGTAGAGGCTAACAGAATGATAGGAAGTAATTTGAATTATCAAGGTTTTATGTCTGCTACCTAATAAATATTAGAGAAACTGTTGCTGACAAAAGTGAGAAAAGTAGAGAGAGAATGAAGCAATGAAGTAATGGTAGCAGGAAAGAAAGATACTCATTTCAATGATAGTTTTTCCTTACAAGTATAAAGTATTATTTTACGAAAATCTGGCTTAAAAATGTTTTAATAATCTAAGAGAACAAGTCTTGAGGACAGTAGTTCCTAGCTTATATGAGGATGTTTCACAGGTCATGAAACCTTTCAGAGTTAGAACTTGATAGATCCTATTAGTTGAGTAATGATGCAGGGTCATAGAGGATCCTAGTAAGGCTTTAAAATCACAGTGGATCTCATTGTCACAGTAGACTAATTGTGAGGTTGTAGTAGACCTCTAAAGAAAATGAGATGATGAGAAAGATTGATGAGCCATAATTTTTTGATGGTTCTCTAAAAGAGGATGACCTAGGATAATATTAAAGGATATGGAACCTCATTAATCAGCAAATATTATGAAAGTTTACCTGAGGCTTTTTTCTAATATCAAGCTACTAACCAGAAAGTAGCAAAGAAATGTGATGGTAGGTGCTAATAATGAATATGAAAAGTAAGTACACCGCCTTCAAATTGTTGGAGATTTTGTCCTAGGTCAATCATTGTATTATGAACATTGTTCTTCATTATGAAAACGAAGGTGTTTTTTTTTCTTACATTATTATATTGTTTGTATGTTTTCTTTATAATAATATCCTTGGATAAATTATTTTATCTTAAACGTCTCTAGTCAATCATCTTTGTGGGAACAATGATGAACTAAGGCTAGTATGATTTTGATTGATAATTATGTATGAAGATACAAATCAAAATCATAAGCTCCTATTAGAGAATAGGTGTTGGATCGACCCGTCATGAGATAGTTACATGGATCAAGTCATAAGCATATCTCATATATAACCATGTCACTAAGTCCTCAGACCTGAGATCATCATGGCTTCCTACATGGGGAACACTATACTTTAGCATTGTCAAAAGTCACTTTTAATCGGGAGATTATAAAAGTTATGATTGGACATAGTGGAACTCGTGTGGAGAAAGATGAATGGTCAAGATAGAATTTGTCCCTTTAATTAATAGAGAGATATATCTGGGCCCCTCGATAAGTGAGACTGAAAAACGCATGGCCGTGCTCAAATGGAAGAGTTTCCATTTGTTCTGTCAATTTGCTCGGAGATTGAGAAAGTAATGGTCGAGTGACATAAGGATGACATTTCCATGTCTCATACTTGACCTATATATATCATGAGACAAAAGGGATATGATCGGGTTATATGATATGTTACATTGGATCTCCGATCTTATGTGGTTTGGGTAGTCACAATAACTTACTAGAGGCCACTTGTGACTCATGGGTCCAATAGTGTTATTAGCCTACTACCAACATCACATGGGCTTACATAGTCACACATAAGAATAGGCCAACTCGAGCTAGAATGTCCAGTTGTTCAATTTGGGGTGATTGAATTATATATATATTTGATATATATGTTTTATAAAATTTAAATATATATATATATGTTTGATATATTATATATTTGATATATATTATATTATTTCAAAATATATATATATGGTTCAAATTAATTAGTTTTAAATTTAATTTTATATAATAGATTTAAATTTAAACTAATAATCTAAATTTGATTTATATGATAAATTAAATCTAGATTTCATTCTGGATATAGATTAGATAGTTAGTTTAAATTTAAATCTATTAGATAGATTTAAATTCAAACTAATCTATTTACTTAATATTTGATTGAGTTTAAATTATTAATTTAAATTAAACAAATATCAAATCCTATCTATATATTGATATAAACTAGGTTACAGAATCGATATAATTTCAAATCACTCTAAAGAGAGAGCGGCCATATACTCAGAGAGTGATACTGTATGGACAAACGATGAACAACAGCTATACAGACGAACAACGTATGGACATACGGACATTCACAACTAGAAGGTGCTAGCACGCTGATTGAGTTGGATTCATTGTTAGTGTGGATATTGGTAGAGGTAGCTGACCAGTCACGTTAGTTCCTGGGATTTGACGAATCGAAAAGAATACCAATGGATGCACCGAAGGTAAATTCTTTTCTACATCTCAATTTAAACAACGTTGACGGATCCATGCGAGAGAATTTCTTAATTGTTTTCCAACTGCTTGTATGTTGAAATTCCCAATACAAATAAGTTTATTGAGGAGATGTTTTCTGTAATAAATGAAAGAGGTCAATAATAAATGAATGATAGAAATAAAGAAAAATCGTTATGAAAAGAAGCTATGGGGAGACACTAATGTATAAAGGAAGATAAGTTAGAAAAAGAAGTAGTTATGAGAAAAGAAATAAGAAGACTAATGTATGATCAAGGAAAGGTGTTAATTAGCCCATGAACTATGATAATTTTATTGAGTATGGCCTAGATGAATTCTTTAATGAAGATGATAGTTTCTTCCAACTAAACCAAGGACTCCAAATCCAAATAAATGTTAGAAGTATCTACAATGAATGTCGTGTGGAATTTGGAGGAGATGATTTAGCTTTGTATACCATAAGTTTTGGATTGGAAGCGAAGAAATTTCTAGAAAGGTATCATAACTATAAGCTCCCTAAGAGTTAATGGGTTGAGTAAATACTTGATGCCATAAGTAGATTACATACTTTAGAATTGTATCAAGAATTATTCAGAAATAAGTATACCATATTTTGGTAAATTGTCTCATTACCTATAAGTTCTAGGCAGTAGTTATTACAGAAAGAAGAAGTTGAAGAGATAAAAGTCTCAGAAAAGAAATTAGAGAAGGATCCAGAAGGAGATTTTATGGAGATAATAGATGACAATAATAGGTTTGCCATTAGTACTAGAACCCCATAAGTTCAGTATAATGAGGGATGATACAAGTATAAAGTAATGCAAGTGTAGATGTAAGTTAAAGGAAGAAAATGTATGTATGATGTTCAAGGTATAAATTATGAAGCAAGAAAGGAGAAAATAGTAGCAGGCAGTTTAGGGAATTATGAAACCTTCAGATGGTAGATTGCTAGTCTTGAAAACTTATATGTTAGAAAAGGAGGCTGACCACTGGTGGCAGAATATAGAGTGAATTATTCCAGTAAGGGGCTTGCCATTGATTGGGAAATATTCTTAGAACAGTTTTATGAAAAGTATTTTCCTAGTCAGTGAGAGATAAAAAAGGAGCGGATGTTATAATGATACACCAAGATGTCAATGTGTCAGATGATGAATATGTAGCAAAGTAAAATCAACTGGCTCGATACCCTACTTACCTCTAGCAATTGAGAGGGTGGAGAAGCTAGAAATGGCCTAAAGCAGCAAAAAGAGAAGAGTTGTGCTGATGTTATTTCAGACTTTAAGTTTAGTGATTGAAGTGACCAGGACACTAAAGATAGTCTAAATCATAAGCATACTGCACTAGCACCTTCAGCCAATATGATAAGAAAACTACAAAGGAAAGAATAGTAAATAAGAGTAAGAAGCCTTGGAATAACAAGGGATTTAAGAAGCAAGAAAATAAGGGCAGAGGAGACAGTTCTAGTAAGCCAGCTCCTATATATAAGAATGTGGAAAGGCTCATAATGGAAAGCTATGCTTAGTAATGAAGAATGCGTACTTCAAGTGTAGAGAGTTGGGACATTATGCCCGTGATTGCATAATGGATGTAGCTAACATCAGACTACAAGCATAGAGGAGAGTCTTTATGCTACCCCAGCATGGGGCATGTAAGTCACCTGACATTATTAAAGGTATGATTCAGGTGCAAGCCATTCTTTTATACTGTGCTAAGAGGTTGGGTCTCAGACCTACTGTTATATGATTTACATGAGAATTTCTTAACAAGAAATGGGCCATAATCTCTATTGTCTATCTAAATAAATACTGTAGCAATACAAAGATAAGTATGCCTTTCCCTAGTAGTGATGTGAGCATTGGCATGAATCAATTTTTATAGATAATCTTCTCCTAGAGTATAAGAATAAGAATTTGAGTTTGCCTACCACCTGAAGGTAATCCATATGCTGAGATTAAGTTAAATATTACACTAACAATTCAAGCCAAGAAATTCCTAAAAAGGGATGTTAAGGATAAAGAGTAAAGCTGATGAATGAAAAGATTCAATGCCTCTGTGAGAAAAGTTAGTGTACTTATAAGGTATAAGGTATAAAGTATGAGCCTAAGGTATTTGATTAATGGCAAGTAGTTAGGGAATTATGAAACCTTTAGACAATTGATTGCTGAGCTTAGTGTAAAACCTAGCTAAAAGAGAGTTCATGGCTGAAAGATCTCATAATAAATGAAATCCTCCAAAGGCTGCCAAAGAGAGATAAAGGGGAGGTAGCTCTTGAGAAGAATCCCAATTGAGCAAACAGATGAAATCGCCATAAGAAGAAAGTCACTGAGGCAAAGTATATGGAGGTGGCTCCTAGGGTGATACCCAATTGAGTAAGAACGAGTAATGGTGAGAGGCCGAGGGTTAGATTCTAACTAAGCTAACAAGAAACTTTTGAAAGGTTGAAAAGTTTTCCTTAAATTGCCAAATCACTAAGTAACCTTGGCTGAATTGTTTAAGGTAGTTATATATGAGACAAACAAAAGCAGATATGCTATAAGAATAAAGAGATAGTAACCACTACCTTGATATTTTTCAAACCTCGACTCACAGAAAGCTAGAAGATTTAAAAGGCTATAATGAGATAAGCAAAGTACAGAGTTCGAGGGTACGCTTATACATAAAAGCATAGAGGTAAATAAAATCTCTAAGCTAGTAAAAGTTAGAGTAAAAGAAAGCAACATGAATGTAAGGATTGAATACCCTAAAATTTAAGCAGTAAGTTATCCAGATGTCACATCAATGAGTTATGACTTAAAAGAGAGCCTAATACTGTATTCTCTAAGTCCAGTAGTGGTATGAGTGTAGCAAAACCCCTTAGCACTCTATAGTTAAGCATGCTCAAGTAAGGAAAATTTCTGGATGGGTGACTTACTTGGAAGCAAAAAGATGTGCCAATAGTTAAATGTGGTCACCATGAAGTATGATGATGCTAAATAGTAATTCTAAGGCACCTATTAGGCTACATGAATAGAAGTGTAAATAGCATATTGTGATTCTAAAAAATGATGAGCTAAAGTACTCTAAATCTTTAGAGAAGCATGAAAGGCAGCTGAGAAGTTCTCAAATGTTATAAAAGTATAAGTCTTGTTGAACTTAGTAAATAGGAGTTGGACTCTGAAAAGTATGATTAATAGGTTATAGAATCTCTCAAAAGGATCATAGTAGATCCCAAAAAAGCAAATAAAGTTATGAAGTGGGAAATACCGAATAGTGTAATAGAGATAATAGGTCTCCGAGTTTAGCAAGATGTTATGAAAAATTTCTCTCAGAGTTGTTTTTCTACTTAGTTAGAAGAGAAAGCTTTAGTGGTAAATGGATTATGAAATGAATGTTTATAAACTAAAGAGGCTAAACCTCATCTCCTGAAATGATTAGTCCTGATCCAATCTTGACCTTAGAGGTCTATGACAATGAAAGTAAGTATAGATCAGGGTATGAGTAGAATGACAGGGATGAACTAAGGATATAGCCTATGTTTTCAATAATAAAGTTTTATGAAAAGCCTATTCCCACTCATGATAGTGTTAAAAAAATGCCTTATAGATACGAAGTTGTTATAAAGTTAATATGTGTTATTATAACTATGGTACTACCATAAAAGTACTTGAGGTCACAATACCCTCAAGTGATTATGAGCTGAGGGAAAAGATAGACTTAAGGTAAAGAAAACAAGTGAAAAAGAAAGATAAGATGACTTTGTAAGTGTTATCTAAGCAAAGCTGATATGATGAGTTTATGCCTTAGTAGAAAGATTATTCATGCAAATAGTCTAAAGTTATGCAAATAGAGAAAGGAATAATGTCAGGTGCCAATGAAGGGATTATAGTATGAATAAGATAAGAGAGTTGTGGAAGTAAGAATAAGGATGTATGGAAGAAGGTGCAGGTCTCCACTAGGCTGGATAGAACTTAGTAAAAAGGAAAGTGTTAGGTCTTGAATTGATTGATCAGACTGCCAGATAAGTGGAAATGATAAAGAACAAGTTACTAACAACTCAGAGGAGACAAAAGAGTTATGCTAATAAGAGAAGGAAGCCATTGGAATTTGAGATTGGAGATCACATCTTCCTCAAAGTATCTCTGGCAATTAGGATTGCTTGATCAATTAAAACCAAGAAGGTTAGTCCCAAGCATATAGAACTATTTGAAATTCCATCTAAAGCTAGACCTATAACCTATAAAATTGCTTTATCCCCTAATTTGAGTCAGATCCATAACGTTTTTCATGTTTCCCAGTTTAAAGGATACTAGCCAGACCCTTTACATGTCATAGAATATGAGCATATTGCTCTATGTGATAAGCTATCTTATGAGGTAAAGCCTAAGAGAATTGCTAATAATCAAGTCAAAAGGCTTAAAGGTAAAGATATATCTCTAGTGAAGGTGGTTTGGAAAAACTTAATTTAAGAAGAGGCAACTTGGAAAATGGAGTATGATGTGAAGAAAAAATATCTAGAGCTATTTTTATGAGGTATGTATATGAATTTTTAGGACAAAAATTATTTTAAGGGGGAGAAAATTGTCACATCCCTAAAAAGTTAAATATATAAAATTACATAGAGAATTTGCACAAACAAGTAAACACTGTTTTGTGTGAAATTGGGCAAAGAGGTTATTTTCCTTGGTCACATCGAAAAATGAGAAATTATATTTTTACCCATAGAAATTATAAAAATTACAACTATGTCCCAAAGCATAAAATTACATAGGGAAGAAGGGATCAAAGTAATGGAAAAAATTAAAACTCATAACCCGAAAGAATTTGAAATTATAATTCTATCCCAAGTCAGGATTAATTTTGTAAATATAAAAAATTACTGCCAAAATGAAGCTCTCGATGAAATGAGTCCAATGATATATGGAATTGAGGGTTAACGATTAAGAATAAAGAAATAATTAGTGCCGAATGTTAAAAACTAATTTTATACTGATAAAGTTACTTTTTAAACTGCAAAAGTCAAAAAGGTAAAAAGAAAAGTAGTTAGATACCACAAAAGGGGGGTTTTTAAAGATAGGATAATAAAGTAATACTAGACACAAGTTTACTTTATTTCTATACTAATAAAATAGATTTACACTGCAAATGTAACTTTATCTGGTTAAGTATAAAGTAACTAACACAAGATATTACTGGATTGAGAAAAATATGTAGTATTTTAGAGATATGCTCCCCTCAAGTTGGTGCCACTTGGCAGCTCCCATGTGACCAAATGGGAAGCCTTAATGGTTAAGGAAAGAAAACTTAATGCTTAAGATAGGTTAATGACTAAGATTAGCAAAAAGTAAATTTAATTAGTTGATTATATATGCTCTCTCCTTACATTACACGTACAAACATTTGAGAAAGGAGAGAGAGGCTGCAGCAATTCCAAGAGGAAGGAGAGCAAGTGAGGTGAATAGAAAATGGAAGAAAATAGGAAGGAAAATCAAGAAAAATTGGTAAGTATCCAACTTTCAACCCTTATGAATTCTAGCTCAGATTCTTGGTTGTTTGGGTTGGTTTCCTTGAGATTTCTTCTCTTCCCTTTGCTGTCTAGTTTTGGTTTAAGTTGGTGTAAGGGAGGGATGATGTTTTTAAACCATAAAATTATGAGAAAACATAAGATTTAGTGAGAAAAAGCAAGTTGGTATGATTTGAGAAAGTTTTGAGAAAAATCCATATTTATCTTAAAGGGAAGAATTTATTCAGTTCCAATGAATGTTTTAGAGTTAGAATTTCATGGATTTGATAGCAAAAATGAGTTCCCCATGATGAAAAACCTTAGATACAAGTATCAGCTCAAAGATTAAGCTTAAGATAAAGAAATTGAGTCTTTAGGGTTTTAAATGAGACTTTATGAAGTAGCTACTTATTCTAGTTGATTGAGCAAGTGTTTAATGATGTTTTGGGACTTGAGGAAGCTAAGAGAATCATTGGTTCCAAGTAGAATGCCAAGTGGTCTTCAAGAGGTAGCTAAATTACTTAATTTTACTATATGTTCTTTCATTGTTTTTCCTATGATTATATTGTGTTGCCATACTGCAATTGTGATTTCTTTGACTAGTTTTGGATGTAATGTGAGGGGTTTAATTCCTTGGGACATTCATTTTCTAAGCTATTATACTACCGAAATTTTTATAATTTGTATGGCAATTTATTGATTAAGGTAATTTTTAAGTGATCAAAGTGATTGTTTTGTGAAATGATTGACATGAGTGTATGAATTATAACTTGCTACTGAGATTGTCTCCAATCTCATCCCCTCAAGTATCCCAAAATTTTAGGTTATAATGATGGCAAGACCACCAAGTAGGCAAAGGGCAAGGAGAATGCTATTGATGATTAATTTAGTTATTGCCATTGCCATTTATGCTTTAGTAATTATATGTAAAATTATACGTGAATTTGTGAAGTTATGTCTTGCTGCAATTATGCTATTTTAAGTCTCTTTTGATGATGAGAACATGGCATGAACAAAGTTTGAGAATGTATATAATGTATGTATGCACTTTTGCAAAGCTATGGTAAATTTTGGTCAATATGCGGATTTGCCAGTTATTTGGGTATTGTTCTTTTGAAATATAAAATTACATATAAGTGTTATATATTTTCAAAATTGAGACAGACAGGGCTTTCCAAAAAACCAAAGAGCACATGAAATGGATATTTGTATGAATTGTTATGAATTTTTGAATTTAGACCTGAAAACCTAAAACAAAATTTTGACCAATTGCATGGTACATTTTTGAGTAATAAACTGTATAAATTGGTGTGCTCAAATATAATTTTCATATTTTTCCTCAAAGAGCATGCTTCTAGCTTCTTTTAGAGACTTGAATAGCATCAATAGAATTTTTCTATAATTAGTTATGATTTTGTTAAATTCATCTAGAAAATTCATGTATGAAATGAATAGTGTTATGTTTTTTTTAAATTTTAATTATTTTGGATTCTTTGATGATTCAAGCCTCTAATATGAGTCAACTGGACAATAAATATACTATACTACTTGGGAAAATGTATTTAAAAGTAAGGTGTTACAGAGGGCCATGATTACAAGGTTTTAGCCAACTAAAATAAGGAGCTAACTAGGGTTAGGTGGGGATCATGGTTAAGTTAACAAACTAGGGTGAAAATGGATGGTAGATATTAGATGGAGATAATGGGAGGCTAAGATTAAAGGAGAGGTAAAATAATTTATTACCAACTGGAAACAAGAATGGTAAAAGAGAGCCAATCATAAAATAGATAAAGAAAAAAAATGGAAAATGGTGTGATTTTCCCATACCTAAACTTTCATCCATGCCTTTTAACTTGACCATCAAGTCTTCCAAGAATTATCATAACAAAATAAAAGTAAATCCATTAAAATACTTGTCACCAAAATTAAAGAATCATGTGAGAAATATTCTAGGCCCTTGATTCATGATAAGAATGCAATCTAATGGTGAAGATGAAATAAGAGCCAATGGCATTTATTAAAAGAAAATGGGAAAAAGAAAAGAAAATGGAGATGGTAAGAAAATAGAAAAACAAAACGGAAAATGGATAATTGCATTCATTTCAATATTAACCATGGGCCATACAATAAAAGCCCAGGTCCAATTAATATGAGGTAAGGGAAGAAAAGTCAAGTGAAATAAAAAGAAAATGAAAAAGAGAATGAAACTAGGTAGTGGAAGGGGAGAGAGAATGGGTGGAACGAAATTTTGGATTTCATTTAAATGAAAAGCCTCAAATTAGTACAAACTTTGATTATACCAATTAAATTCAATTATTCCCACTAAATGAAGCTTAACTGTGACAATTAAAAATAGGGATAATCAATATAAAATTAAAAGGATTAAAATAAATATAAATATGTAATTTTCAATTAATGACATCTGGAGAGCAAAAAGATAATTTCAAAGAAGTACCACCAAGCACAAAAAATAGTCATTAATTCAAAATATAATTTAGTTAAAGCCATTTTAGCCATGATCCTTTTATTAAAAATACTGAATATATATAAAAATTCAGTGTTATCAATTATAACTCTGATATGACTCAAATTTAAGAAACTATTTCAATGAGGTTTTGAAAAGTAATTTATATCATTTCAATAGCAATGCTAATTTAGTCTTTCCCTTCCTTATGTTGGACTATATGAATTAATCTGTATAAGCAAGTCTTCACAAATAAGTTTAAATGTTGGATGTAGATTTTATTATATTTCAAGTTTAATTTCTCAAGAAAAAAATTTCAAATACATGAGAAATGATAAATTAAATTAATGATGCTTTGCTCTTATTATAAAGGGGAAAAATTCATAACTACTTAACCATCTCTCTCTTTGACACATTCTTCAAAAATTATTTACCTTTGGTCATTGAAATTGTAACACCCTAAGGACCAAAACCCAAACATACATTGAAACTAGACAAAACATCACCCTAAATGGCAAAGACAAAGGATGGCACTGTGGCCTACAACAGTATTGTCATGACCTAAGAGCATACTGGAAAAAAAATGAAATGGAAATAGGGGAGTGTGGCATTGCTGTGCCCTGAACTGATATAATGTCAAATATTTGCTAATGTCCAAGATGAATTTCTGACACACATAATTTCTTTCTCTGATTTCCGATTAACCTAATTCTAACTCCTACAGGCTACTCTACTCCACTCTAACTATAAGCACCAACTATAATTTAAAATACCTTTGTCAGGAGATTTTGTATGTCCACGACTGAAATGGTTAGTTTTGGACTAAAACTTAGCACTTGGGCCTCCCAATTCCAAATCATATCATCAACACCAAAATCAACACCTGACCCAAGTCCCAAATACCTTAAGGATTGAGTTTAGGGTAGTCTTATTCTTGTAGATCCTAGAACACCCAAGGCAACTGGTAGGTTAGATACACATTTAACTAAGCACAAAAATAAACTAACCACGAACACACATTTTCAACCCAAGCAAAACAGACCAAGTTGAATTTACTCCTTTCAGTTCAGGGTATTATTAATCATTCAATCTCATTTTGATTGTGATTTTGAGATTTTTTGTTAACAGACTAATAAAATAATGGGAGAATTGGAAATAAATAGCAAGATAAAAAGATATTTGGGAAATGGGAATAAAATTAACCCCATTTCCAAGGCATATTAGAGTTTTTCCAAGCGAACTTACAAAATTTTCAAATTAGGATAGAAAATTCTTCTATTTTTACTTGATACCAAAAAATTCTACCATAACTTGGAAATTTTCTAAGTTTGCTTGGAAAAATTCTAACCTATCTTGGAAATGGGGTGAACTTTAGTCTCATTTTCCAAATATTTATTTATTTTGGTAATTTTTCACAATTCTCCCTAAAATAAGGGTAAAATAATTAAATAGTTTAAATTATATTAAAATTTAATGATATTTTACTAAAATATTCTTGATTTAAATGTTTTAAAAAAACACTAACTTATACTTCATCTACTTCTATTTTTAATGAAAAGTAAATTAATAATAAAAAATTAATGATTCATTGATAATATAAAATGTCAAAACTTTCTAAAAAAGGGGAGAGAGGTAGCATTTTCTAAATTTTCACGGGAATCCAATCAAGTGAAATCCTCATCCAACCCGTTAAAATCTTGGCCTTCCTAAAACTATAACAACACTAGAAAACAAAAAATCTAGCTCAATTTTGAAGGCACAAAGAAACTAGCATGACCAATCAAACTAGTAGTACACAATAATAGATTTTTTTAAAGAAAAAACCAAAAGATGGAGTAAATTGTAAATGGACTTGCACAGTTGTGAGACCTGGAAGACTGGGACCCATGATAATCAGTGAAAGCCTGAATGCTATCTTATCCTAAATTGTCTTTCCATTTGGAAGTTTACACGAATTCATATTCCCACCACTCTTGCTGGTGAGGTGCAGGGCCACTGTGGTAGTCAATTTGATGATTTTCAAAATTTATCTTGCAAAGAGATCTCATGCTGCAGTAAGCTTACTAGGAGCTATGACGTGAGTCCCATATTTTGTTTATATTAGAATGCATTTCAGTCGAGTGAAGGAGAAGAAAATGAAGAGAAAATGAGGAGCTCTGCTAGGGTTCGAGATTTTCCACCCTTGGGCTCAATTTTTGACCTTGGGGAGCTTCAATCTTATTTGATAAGTGATCCTTAAGCCTTCCTCCTCTCTTTTCCATCCGTGTTTTAGAAAAAAATCCTTGAAGTTATGGTTAAGTTTGATTTAGCAGAGGTTTTCATTAATGAAACTTATGGGATATACTGAGACTTCACAAGTGCCCAGATCAAACTTGTGAGATATAGTGAAAAATCTCAAATGATGGCTTGAGGACTAGATGTAGGCCAAGTGGTTTTGACTAAACCAGTATAAATTCTTGTGTATTACTCTTCATTCTCTCATTTCATTTATCTACTTCATTATACTCTGTTCACCCCTGTTCTATTGCAACAATTGGTGAAATTAGGCTGCACTACAAAAGAGGCCAAAATCTTGTATCACCCAATTCATCCCCTCTCTTAGGTCATTAGCCAATCTAACAGCATGAGCTAGAGTTTTCCATTTATTTGATGATTAAAATAAGTCCCATTTCTAAGGCTCAATATCGATTGGCGTTCTTAGAATTGAAGGAACTCAAGAAGTAAATTGAGGATTTATTGATGAAGGGTTTTATTAAACTGAGTATCGCGCCTTTGAAGCTTAGTGTTATTTGTTAAGAAGAAGGATGGTAGCCTCTGGTTGTGTATTGACTATAAATAGTTGAATCTGGTGATAGTTAAGAATAAGTGTCTTTTGCCTTGAATTGATGATTTGATTGATCAATTGGCTAGTGCATTGGTGTTTTCAAAAATTAACTTGAGGTCATGTTACCATTAGCTCAAAGTACATGCAAGAGATGTACCTAAAACAACTTTTCAAACTTGATACAGACACTACAAGTTTTTGGTGATCCCATTCAGGTTTGACCAACATCCCTGCAGTTTTTATGGATTATATGAACAGGGTGTTCTGACCATACATTGACAAGTTTGTTGTGGTATTTATCGATAACATCTTGATATACTCTAAGAGTGAGGAGGATCATGAGTAGCATCTTTGCATTATGTTGCAAGTGTTATGAGAACATAAGTAGTACACCAAACTGAGTAAATGTAAATTTTGGTTAAATGAGATGTAATTTTTGGGTCATATCATTTCGACAGATGGTGTAGTAATATGTCCTAATAAGGTGGAAGTAGTGCTGAATTAGGAAAAACCACAATCAGTGATAAAGATTCTAGCTTTTTAGGATTGGTCTGTCACTACCAGAGATTCATTAAAGGATTCTCTCAATTTACTATACCATTGACAAGGTTAACCTGCAAGGATCATTCTTTTACTTCCAATAACAGGTGTGAGAGAGCATTTTAGGAATTGAAGATTCGTTTGACTTCCACCCTTATGTTGATCATCCCTCATCCATTTGAGCCATTTATAGTTTACATTGATGCCTCTATGAAGGTTTGGGATGTGTGTTAATGTAGGAAGGCAAGTGGTGGCCTATGCATCACAACATTTAAAGTCTCATGAAGAGAATTATCCTAGCTATGACATTGAGCTGGCAGTTGTGGTGTTTGCCTTAAAGATATGGAGACACCATATTTATGGTGTTTTGTGACCACAAGAGCTTGAAGTATATCTTTGATCAAAAAGAGCTGAACATGAGGTAAAGGCATTGGATGAAATTCTTGAAAGATTATGATTTTGCTCTTAAGTGTCATCCTGGTAAAGCTAATGTAGTGTCAAATGCTTTAGTAGGAAGTTGATTCATGTAGTTACTGTTAGGTTTAATATAATATAAGTTTTGATGATGACAAATGTAGAGCAATAAGGAACAAATGTATCATATTTGTCGAACATATATTTTTTCCTAAAAGAAGTAAAATGTGCATTAGTATATGTTTAATTATATTTGTAATGTATATATCATACTATGTACTAATATATCCACTGTGCATTATATTTTATAATACAAGTTGGATATATAAATTGGACTAACTACTTAGTTTGTAAGTATAATATGTTAAATGTATGATTGTCCAAGAAAGAAGAGTGAGCATTGGAATAAAGAAAGGAAAATCAACATCATGTCTCACTCAAAGAAGAAGAAGAAGAGAAATGATGCTCCAAAAATTGAAGATCAGAAAGGAGGATACCAAGAATGGAATGACCAAGTGTAAGTAGAGCTTAACTTTTGAAAACCTTACTATTAAGTGTATTTTGTTTTCACTCAAGTCTTGAGGTAGGCTAGATCCTTGAAATTTACTTAATCTTGTTACCATATGTCTTAAATGAGTTAGATAAAAGTAATCTAATGTTAACATTTATTAGAATTAAGATATATTAGCTAACATACGAATTTTGTTATTTGACTCATATTTATTTTGTGTAAAATTTGTACTTTACTTGTTAAAATTCAAAGTTACAGAGGTTTAATCTTTAATAGATGAATTTTGATACTAAAATTCAAATTTCAGGCTAAGCATAGTTAATGAAAGTATGCAAAATTCACATAAAGGTTACTTAAACTTTCACTGTTGATGAAGTTCAAAGTGAGTTCAAAGTCATGGCTTTTGACAAATGAATTTTGAGCTTCAAAGTGCAAACTTCAAAGTGAGAACTTGTACGTCTTATTAGAGCATGCCTTTGATAGATGAACTTTGCAATTCAAAGTTTAAACTTTGTAGTGAAGAACTTTTGTATCATGTTGAACATGCCTCTAATAGACAAATTTCGATTTCTAAAATTTGAATTTCGAAGTACTATGTGAAAATTTGAGGCAGATGTTCAATCTATTCAGACATACTTCTAACACGAAAATTCGCACAAAGTAATATTAGGTATCTTTCGGAAACTTAAAGTTTGAATTTCACTCAGTGATAGATGAACTTTGAAGTTTAACATTGAAGTGCTTAACCTTCTATCTATGTGAAATTCATATGTTGAGCTCTAATATTAGAATTTTGGTTTTCAGATGCATTTAATACAATTAGTGAACGACTCTTTTTGTAAAGTAATCATTGGTTAATGTCATTAATGGCTAGATCTTATTTCTAACAACTAGTTAAGCCACAAATCTATAAATAGAACTCCATTTGAACTTATAGGTAACAAATTTAAGTGAGTTATATGCCAAATGCTGCTGTAATGGATTAAATTATTTTGTGTGAGCATTCAAAGCTAAAACCACCTTATTAGAGTGAGCTTCAATGTATTATCCACTCTTAAAAAGAGTTTGTATTCTGTAATCTTTCTTATTACTATTTTTGGGTAAAATCTCAATGGGGGAAAACACTAAAGGAAATTACATATCTTATAAGGGTATAGGGAGAGTGGCTTCATAAGTGCCTGATGAAACTTGCGAGGTGTACTAAGACTTAACGGGTTGCCAAGATTAAATCTATAGGATATAGTGGAAAATCTCAAATAGTGGCTTGAGGACTGAAGTAGGTCAAGTGATTAGACTGAACTAGTTTAAATCTTTATGTGTTGCTCTTCATCCTTTCACTTCATTTGCCTTACTCAATACTCTCTATTCTTTCCTGTTATGCTGCATCTCCTGGTGAAATTGGGTTGTTTATCAGAAAGGGTAAAAATCTTGTATCACCTAATTCACCTCTCTCTTGGGTGACCAACTAACGTAACAGCTACGATGATGATGAGGGAGCAGCAGTTGATAAAAAACTTAAGGGATCTAAGCTTATCCATTTTGGTGCACCCAAGAGTTTTAGTTATGGGATCCATCAATGTGTCAAGTGATCTATTATGAGAGATATGTTTTACATAGATGGATGATGATTATCTTTTGGGCATTCAAGAGCAAATTGAAATGGTAGAAACTCAAGATTTTGATGTTTTTGAGGACGGCATCATCCAGTACCAGAATTGAATTTGTGTGCCAAATGTTTTTGAATTGTGGGAAATCATTCTAGAGAAAGCTCATAAGAGCAAGTATACCATTCATCTAGGTACTACCAAGATGTATCAGTATCTAAAGAAGTGATACTGGTGGCCAAGAATGAAAAAGGATATAGCAGAGTATGTAGCTCGATGTATGGAATGCTAAAAGGTTAAAATAGAGCATAAACTTCCAGGAGGAATGTTATAACCTTTGGAAATCCTGGAGTGGAAATGGGATAGCATATCTATGGATTTTGTGATGGGGTTACCAAGAACGTCTTCGGGTCATGATGCAATATGAGTGATTGTTGATAGATAAACAAAGTTAGCCCATTTCCTACCAATACAGGAGAATATCACCATGGAAAAGTTAGCTCAATTATATGTGAATGAGATTGTACAACTGCATGGAGTCTTGAAAAATATTGTATCGGATTGATATCCACGTTTTACATCAAAGTTTTGGAGGTCCTTTCAAGAGGCCACCACTCAATAGATTGAGAATATCTAGTAAAAGCCTTTGACTGCTTCGAGTCGCAAAAGAGTTATACAAATGGAAGTAGGAGACCCTTGAAGTTTGATGCAGGAGGCTATGTGTTCCTCAAGGTCACTTCTACTACACGTGTTGGGAGGTCAATTCGAGCTAAGAAACTTACTCCAAGATACATGGGTCCTTTTCAAATTTAGGAAAGCATTAAGCTAGTGGCTTATCGAGTGCTGCTACTGCCTAATCTCGCAAGATTGCCTGATGTTTTCCATGTGTCATAACACAAAAAGTACTATCTCGATCCATCACATATCTTAGAAAATGAAGATGTTCAATTACATGAGGATTTAACTTTTGAAATTAAGCTGAAGACAATTATTGACACAAAATAAAAGCAGTTAAGGAACAAGACAATTAGATCGGTAAAAGTCTTGTAGAGCGATTTAACATCAAACAATGCCACGTGAGAGATAGAGGAATCATTGCAAAGGAGGTACCCTTACCTATTTGCATAAGGTAAGCATTTGAAATTTTGAAGATGAAATTTTTATAAGGAGGGGAGAATGTAACCACCTTCTATATGCTATCTTAGACTTAGCTTTGAGCTAATGAGAAATGTAACTACTAATTTGTGTAGCACCGAAGGGACCAGAACAGGAGGAAAGAGCATAGCGAGACAAAGTTTGAATATAGAAATAAAAGTATATCACACCAAGACGAGTTGATGATTTTTAAAATTTATCAAAGACATCTCATGCTGTGGTAAGATTGTTGGGAGCCACAGTGAGAGTCCCGGATTTTGTTTAAATTAGGACACATTTCAATGAAGTGAAGGAGAAGAAAACAAAGAGAAAAGGAGGAGCTCTGCTAGGGTTTGAGCTCTTCGGTCTTTGAGCTTAATTTCTAACCTTGGGGATCTTCAATCTTAGTTGGTAAGTGATCCCTAACCCTTCCTCCTCTCTTTCCCATTCATTTTTTAGATGAAATCCATGAAGTTATGGTTGAGTTCAGTTTAGCAAAGGTTTTCACTTGTTAAAATGATTACAATTGAGTTATTGATGTATTGCTTGGTGTTCCTTCTGATTGGATATGAGTTTTGGATAGGTTATGATTGGTTGATGAAAAACCCTAAGTTTAGAACAGTTACAGAAGCATGTAATCCAAGATTTATTTTTTTGTTTATGGTTTGGTTAGTTAATTGGGGCTCATTGAAGTAAGTTTGTGTTTTGAAACAATGGGTTAAGTTGGATAGTTGAACTATTAGTTTTGGATTTTGTGGGTGTTATGTTAATCATAAATATTACGGTATTATAGTGTTCAATTAGTTGATTGGAAGTGTTCAATTCATTGCTGGTACTTTGACGTCTTGCCGTGTCCCCTCCATGCATGTGTGTGTGTAAGCAATTCGACGTAATTGGGGTGTATGTTATACATGTTATATGTTTATTATATATATATATATATGTGTGTGTGTTTGTCCTTTTCATATTGCAATATGCCCCAGGCACGGCTCGTGAGGAACCTCTATCCTTATCTTTGTATGACTATATATTGGTTGATGGCATGAGACATTATAGCATCCCCACTTTGGATATAGCTTGTTATATGGTGATGATAATGATATATATATATATGCATATGTGAGTATTGGACATGAAAGTGTGATAACATTATCACACATTAACATGGTACATTGACAGTTTTGGATGATGATGATGAGAAATATCACATGGTATACCGAACCAATTGTGGCCAAGTAGTGAGGTTGATGATTTTATATCCCTGCTACTAAATTCTCTCCTATAGCCACGAGAGCCAGTGGCAGTGAATTTGAAGATGCACCTTCCCTAAATCACCACTAATTCGGGTGGTTCAGGGGAAGGAGAACCATGGTCCAAGCATTAGTATGGCCTTTGGCTGGGTCAGACTAGTATGTGGGAGCTTAGTGTTGTCTCGAAATCAGTCTTCATTACTTATTGGGTGTACCTTGTGATGATGACTAGCATGTGGTTCTAGCCATGTACAGATGGGGACATCCATTGCATTGCATTGCATAACATTGCTAACTTGTACTTATATGAATGTGTATATTATTTTTGTGTGTTCCTTGGTTACTAGGACTCTACCTCACACCCTTTATGGTAAACATTGTAGGTGAAGACTCTAGCACTAGTCCAAAGAAGATGAAGGGGTCTTAGTTAACTCCATTGCACAAGGGCATTCTTGTAGTTGGTAGTTTCTGTACCCAGTTTGTGTAATGTATTGTGCCAAGTAGTTCATTATTACGTATGTTGCCTATAATGTTGTTATCTTGGGTTTTGTATACTGCTTGTGTACCATGTATTCAATGGATTGGTTGAAGAATCCATTATAGGATTCATTGTATGTTGGCTAGGTTGGCTACTGATATATGTGATTCACTTTTGGACCCCAGTATGCGTCAATTGTGTGTATGATATATATTCGGCCTTGTAGGCCTATTATGTGTGTTTGTGGATGGTTCAGGTAGTTGTTAGGTTAAGTGGGTATGTGACCCACTAGTTGCCAAGGGGGTCTAATTCTACAAGAATGGTTCCCTTAGGATGAGATCGCCCTAAATCCAGTCTTAAGGGTATTTAGGACTTGGGTCAGGAGTTTGTTTGGTCATTGGTGGTTTGGTTTTGCAATTGGAGGCTCAAGTGCCAAGTTTTGACCTAAAACTGACCATTTCGGTCTAGGAAGTCCGAAATCTCCATACGGAGGTATTTTGAAGTATGGTCAGCATCTATAGTTAGATTGAGAGCAGAGTGACCTGTAAGAGTTGGAATAAGGTCAATCGGAGTTCGGAGGTAGATTTTATGCATGTCGCAAATTTGTCGGAAAAATCAGTAAAAGCTTATATGGTATCAGTTGATGGTGCCGCAGTGCCAAGTGTTTGGCCATGATGCCACAATATTTTATCTCTCTCAAGCCGGGGTGACACTATTGTAGGCCATGGCTCCAACTTTGTTTCGCCTGGTCTGAGTGGTTTTAGGTGGTCAAAGTGTCAGTTTTTAAGTTTCAGAGTGTAAAGTGTTACACAAATCATGCCAAGAAAGTGTGTTACAATTGGTCACAAGATCTAAATTTAAGTTTTTGACAAATGCATTATGACAATGCAATAGTTGAATTATTGTCTCCAACTCAACCTACAAGAGAATAGGGTCAAATTGTAATACACTTAACAAAATTACAAGTTATCTAAAACGTAGAATATTCTAGGGTAAAATCTAGAGGGAAGGTGGTGGTATCGCATACTCCGGTCAGGTATATCAGTAGAATATCAAAGGAATTTGAAAGTTAGAATAAAGGTATGAAAAGTAGAAAAAACAATTGCTTGGCTTTAACGAAAACATTCGCTTAGGGACACTAGGGATCATAGGTTTCACTTAATGAATTGTTTAGATAAGTTTCTTTTATTTCTTTGATTGATTTCCTTAGTTTGTAATGGTAAATGATTTCAATATGACTTTGACTATTCGATCTAGCACTTGTCACTTACAAGGGATCATGGTATTTTTGTTCTTACTATTACCAACATGAATAATGTGCCTGGTTATGATCTTCATTAACATCTCTCCTTTAAATTAGTTTAGAAGTTAAATTTCAAATTTCATTTATGCAATGGGTTGGTTATACAACCAATCATGCACACACAAAAGGAATATGCAAACTTCATTCATAACGTTTGATCTAGACGTAACATATGGTGTCACTCTATATCAATGCATCCAGTCTAAGGCTAACTATGCTTAAAGACAAGGCTCTTGTCACTAACCCAATCACAGACACTTTGATAAAACATTTACATTAATGGAAACCCCAAGTTAAAAATCAACACGAAACTCAGAATAGAAGAACAACTTAGCCCAACCCAAACTAGGCTACATCTCCTACACTTGTCAACGATTTAGCAACCCAAATGAAGAAAGAATAACATTGCAAGACTAGTATCAAGCACCTATAAGCCAAAGAAAAGTGTAGAAGAGTTAATAAGAAATGAAGGACTCATGTTTGAATCTCTCCTAGCATGAACTCCTTGCTTCTTCGTGATCTAGACTCTGTGACCTTTTTTAGGAGATCTCCAAAGCAACTCTGTATTGTAGAATATTTCCCAAAGTCATGCCAAGTTCTTTTTCATGGATCCTAAGGTTCTTATTCATTTATAGATTTTCTCTGAGTGGCAAGGCCATCGAATAATGTGCCGCAACCTTGCCTGGCTGACACCATGTCTGTGAGCGCTTGGTCAAAGGTTGTGACTTTTCCTTAGAGTGTTAGGGCTTGCAAGATTCATTTCTTGGATCTTAGGTTCATGCATCTGGGCCATAGCCTTGTCTTCATGTCCTTAGAGTGTTATGTACGTTTGATACACTTATGCATTCCTTTGTAGCATTCAATTGTTCTTTCATATTCTAAGTTGACCAATTTTACATCTCATAGGATTTTGAATCCCACAATTGACTTTGATTAAGGGGTCTACGGTTTTTTATTTACTTGATTTGTGGATTTTGATAACCATGGATTCCCATATATTTAATTCCTTATATTTAGCATTTTTGACAAATAATTTTGGCTAATTTGGAAATATTGGACAATAATTGGATTTTGTGGCCAATTTTTGTATTTGGTCCTTTTCTAGTATTAGAATTTTGATACTTACCTGTCATATTTTTCTTTTCCTAATTTACTTAATTCTTTCAATCTTTAGATTAATTTTCCTGAATTAAAATGTCACAAATGGTCTTAATTCATTGGATTAGTGAGCTTAATTGAGATTAAACCAAGTGTTTAAAATAATTAGGGCTTTTCCATTTAAATAAAATCGAAAATCGATTCCACTTATTCTCTCTCCTACTTTTTCTATATTCATTTTATTTTCCATTTATTTTTATTTCCCATGATGTTCTTACTCTTCCTTTATTATTTTGGATGTTGGACATTATTTTTCTGACCATGGACCTTTCGGGAATATATGCAATCTCATTTTTTTCATTTTAATTTCCATTTTTCATTAAATATATTTTCATTTCTTTTTGCGATTTCTTCCCTTCCATGTTGCACCACCTTTCCTCTTTCTTCATCCATTGGATTGCATCTTAATACATCTATAAGGCCTAGGTTTTATTTCCCAAATGCACATAATATTTTGTAACACAGTTATATTTTATATTATGAACCTATGATTTTATTTTGTTACATGCATAAATTATACGACATCACTTTAATAGGTTCATTTCTTTAATGTAGGGCATGGTCTTAAAGATAAAACCTTTGCAAACTTGGAACCAAAGCCAAGGGCATTAGAGCCAAATCCCTCCTTTTCCAAATTATCTATTTTTCCATTGGCCATTTCTATCTGCCCCTCTCAACCCTCTCTCATCCTCTAGGGGATAAGCTAACCCACTCTCTCATTTGGGGAAGTCTTGGACGTCCATTCTCCTCCACCTTCTATTCTCATCTCTTTTATTTCATTTTTCCACATTTTCCATTATTTTTATTTCACGTACCCAAACACATACTCATACCTTCCACCTCTATTCCCATCATTATTTGTAACATCTTAACTATAGACCACATTACCCATGTATTGGATATTAGTATGTTCCGTAAAACATATTTAGAAACTTCAATCACATGATAGATTAAGATAAAAATTTTTTTCCCGGGGTTACTACTCATATGATAAACCCCTTTTCCTGAACGAATTTCGAAAATTCATGACTAATTATAGAAAAATTGTATCAAGGTGATTTAAGTCTCTAAAATACCTCGAAATCTCATATACATAAAAAAGATATGAAACAACATTTTACTGCTGCCAATTAGTATAATTTTTTGCACAAAATTTACTATTCAAATAGTCACTTTTCATTTCTCCAAAATTTTGGCCTTAATTTTAAAAATTTATATCTCAATCGATACAGAGCCAAATCATGCATTCTTTATCATTGGAAAGATCTGTATGTCTTCTTTACAGCTATATTTTCTTGTACATTTATTCAACTTAAACAAAACATGGCATTATTTTAAATTACTAATGGTTAGAACCTTACTTTTACAAGCATAATTTTAGGAAAACATACATAACTTTCATTTTATAGCTCCAATTACTCTCAAGCCAATGGCATATACAACTTGAAATATAGATCTTTTCATACATATAAACTACTAAATTTTTGGAGCTCTGTCCGATTTTAAATTAATTTCAGAAAAATCTAGTACTCACAATGAAAGTTCCAGTTTTCTCATTACTATCCAGTTCTGAATGTTAAATTCTAAAATTCATAACAATTCGCACACATATCTAATTGGGATGCTCTTTAGACCATTTTAAAGCTCTATTTGTCTACATTATGAAATATATAAAATTCATATGTTCTGTTCAATTACAAAATGCCTAAATAGTGGCAGTATTACTACACAGGAGTCAAAATGACTATTTCTATCCCTATATTTTGCAATACAATTTTCCATACATTTATACATGGTCATATCATGTTCCAAACTTGCACCATACATCATGTGAGACCTAAAGAAACATAATGGTCTCAAGGTACAGCTTCACAATAATATACATAAATTTAAATAACATTTCTAAAATAATGTTGCAAGACAAGATTTTCATTTCTTTTCATTAATTCCTTCTTCCTTGCCTTGCTCCTTCTTGGAAACCTTGCCAAAGCTTGTGCATATCATGTTAGTCATTTTGGAAGAGTGAGATTCAAAGAATCTTAGTAGCAACATCCATTCATGCATATATTATCACACAATTCATGAAAACATCAATCAATCTCAAAAAAACATAAAATGCCATATTAATCTATAAAAATTTTAGCAAAGTTTCCTCTTATAAAATGGACATCTCAGGGTCAAAGCCCCTTCATATACTTAGCCAAAACAATCACGAAACATTACAATACAAATATGCAAGTCATAAAGTTCATGAAAATATCTTAAGATAGCATAATGCAATAAAAGGAAAGTTTCTACCTTTGTGAATCCTCTAGCTTTTCCCTTTGATTTCACCTCTTCCAAACACTTCCACAAGCTTTATAAGCCTTCCTCAATCCTTAATACATTATCAAACAACTACTTAAACCAATGGTTCCCTAACTTCCTTCATAAAGTCTCTGTGAAACCCTAAAATTTCATTTTATTATCCTTTACTTTTTTTCATAAAATCAATACTTAGTCCTAAGGTAGTCCACCATGAGGAACTCATTTTTGGCATTAAAATCATTAAAGTCCAACTATAAAGTGATGCCCTATTCTGGCCAAAATTTATGGGAAGAATAGAGAAAATGGTTTGTTTTGAAATACAAACAATTCTTAAAATCATACTTTAGGTGACTTAATCATGCTTTGACTTAACTTTGATGCATGAAAACTCTTTTCCTTCAATTCCCATACCTTGGCCAAAACTTAAACTAGAGAGAAAAGAGGAGAGAACTTTGTAGAAACACATTAAACCTCTAGAGAAATTAACTTGAAGACATAGAAACTTACTTTGCAACTTGAATCTTGAAGCTCTCTCCTTGGTCTTCTCTTTTTCTCTCTTAGGTTTTTGTAGCTTCTCTCTCTTGCTATAGCTGCTGGAAGTCATGCCTATGAGAGGAAAGAGGGATGTTTACTTCACTTAATTGGCTTAGCTTAATCATGGTTGAATTTCACTAACCTTAATTACTTTATCAAATACTCCTTCTAGAAGTATTCTTCAAAAATAATAAAATATCTAATTGCCACACATGGGTTGCTGAAAATGGATTCCACTTTTTCCAAAAGTATCTTCAAAATAATGCATATTTTTCACAATCCAATAATACCCTGTGTTGGTTACTTTATACTTAAACCGGTAAAATTACCTTTTACAATATAAAAACATTTTATGGGTACAGGATCAAAGAAAACTTGTATCTAGAATTACTTTATGATCATATCTCCAAAAAAACTCCTGTTATGGTGCCCATCTACTTTACTATCTATCCTTTTATCTTATGCATATATAAAAGCACCTTTATCAATATAAAGACACTATTAAATCTTTGGTATTGATTATTTCTTTATCCTTATACATTAACCCTTAGTGACATAGGCCATTGGATTCATCTCATCGAGAGCTTCGATTTGACTATAATTTTATGTATTTACAAAATACCCATGACTTGGGTAAATTTATAATTTTTAAAACTTTTGGGTCATTAGCTGTAACTTTTCCCAAAATATTAAAACTTTTGCCCCCTCCCATGTGTTGCTTCCATGCTTCTTCCCTCCTTTTTTTTTTCAGAAGGACAAAATTGTTATTTTCTTATTTTTTCTTTTAATTAAAAAATAACATTTTCACCCAGTTTTACGTAAAATGGTGTATGTCTATTTTCACGAATTCTTTATGCATTCTTAGATATTCAAGCTTCTAGGAATGTTATATTATTTTACTATTATTCCTTCATTCAAGCTCCATTTCCCCACTCTATTTTCCATGGACATGGCTTACAACAAGGTTCTTGGAGTGGCTTGTACAATGAAAGAATAGATTGCTTGAGTAACTCCATGGATGAAGGCTAGGAATGATGGAGTCTTGAGCTCAAGTGCTTTGCAAGCTAAGGTTGGGGAGTTTCCTTCTTCTTACACTCATCTCTATCTTTACAATTTTGTAACTAAGTTTAATCTAGGTTTAGTTGAATTTGAGTATTGGATTGAAATGAATCTTGGTAAAGATTGTTGCTATGTTTTGCCATATGCTTTATATTGGATTTGAGTATGAATTTTAGTTGATTGGATCTGAATATTAGGCTCTTATTGATTTGTAAATTTTGGCCTCTTTCACCCTCACATGCTAAGTTATGTTGATGGTTATTGCATGATTAAGCTTGGTTTGTGGTACATAGTGGTTTAATTTGATGATTAATTACTCAATTAGTTAGTTGAGCATTTAGGCCCTAATTATATAGATTAAATAAGTATAATCAACCCCTAATTAATGAGCCTAATTGTCATAACACTCAGGCTAATTAATTTGGTTTAGAGGAACTGACGATTAGAATTCATAAAGTTATTGTGATCAAATGAGATTACAATAAGAAAAAAAAATTTGGGAGGTTTTTATTTTTGACAAAATTAAAATGGAAGAAAGCAATTAAACAGCTAAACTGTCCAACTAACCTAAAATGCAAGAAATGAAAATGAACTAGCAACTAACATAATGAGCTAGTGGCAACCATGGAACTTCACTAGAGAATCCAACTATCCTAGCACAGTTATAATTAATTGGGATTGCGGTGAATAATTAACTAATTCAATTGACTAGCCTTAACAATCACAAGCCCCTATGGTGCAAGTGACCTAGCTTGGGCCGCTACATTAAAGTAATGCATGATTACTTGTTTAAGACTAACTAAGTACATTAATTAGTGATTTAATTGGATGATTAATCCCTACAAATTAAGCCCTAATTACTAATTATCCATCTTAGTAATTAAATTGTCTCTAGAAATTAAGCCCTAGTTACTAATTAGCCATCTTAGTAATTAAATTGTCAAATTAATCATTAATCACAACATATTAAGCCAAATTATATTGCAAAACTAATGCGAACATGAAAGGCTCCTTCAACACATTGCATGATCCATCTCAAATGGAAGCTTTAGCTTTGGGAAGCTTGGTGACAAGAAGAAAGTTTGGGAAATTTCAAGAGTTAATTGGAGTCCACTTCATCTCATTGAAGGCCTAAGACATTAATACTCCCATAGAGGAGTCAAACAAAGCCAAAATATTACTTGTTTGGGTCCAAATGTATGCTAAAATTGGGTCATGCAAATAAAGTGATGTCCTCATAGAGTCTAAGGGAGAAAGTAATTTTTTTAAACCCGAATGGAGAGAAAAGCACAAGTTTAAAAGTTTAACACAAAAGAGATTACTTAAATGGGTACATGACCTTATTAAAAGTCATATGACCACTATTAGTGGTGCCTTATCATCTGAATAGTCATGTGATTTCATCAAAGTTGTACATTGTTGTGGCATTTCAAATAATATAGATTTTTTCAATTTATTTTGAATTTTTGGTTTTTATTTTTTGTAGATTAGATAAAACAATTTTGATTAGTTTTCACTTGTATCACTTAAGGCCAACTCAAGATTTATATTAATTTGATTTGAATAAATTAGGATTAAGATAAATATTTATGATTTCCTATTTGTATTTCCAAGGGACAAATCATAGACCTAGATTTAAATTAATTCATTTTGAATTCAAATAAATAAAGTTTATCTTTATTTATTTAGTTTAGGACTTCCAGTAGGAATTAGTATTTTCTTTTTCTATTTAAAGACCTTCATTGTAACGTTTTGCATCAATCAATCAATTCATAATATTTTCATACTTGTGAGTTCTTCACTAGATCTTTATGTTCTTTGTTGAATACATATGACTTATCAAGAGTTCAATCACCTCTTATGGCCTATAGCTAAGTACCTAGAGACAAGTTCTCTCTGTGCTCTAGTTTTGATCGTTTTATTTGTTATTCAAGTTCCACGTTGCTCTCCTTTTTATTTTATATGTGTCTTGAGATAGGTTCTCATTGTGTTTTCATCAAAGACTCTTAACATAATCTTAGCCTAATATGCATGAGGCATTATGCATGAAATTTTGAGCAAATAAGTAGCCCAATAAAAATGTCTAAAGAACTTAATTTCATGCTCAAATTTATACCAAAATATAAGATGATACATAACAATGGTTCTTGCCAACAATCATCACAAATTCATACATCAAATCCACCTAACCTAGAATGAATTCTTAATACAAATGTGCAACAACTATCAATAAAACCATCCATTCCAATCCAATATCTAGGAACAACCTAACTTAGAATTGAAGCTAAATAAAAGACTAGAACATAGAAAAAAAAAAGCATGAAATAAGAAAACTCCCAAATCTACAAAGATGCCCCCAAGCTCAATACATCTTCTCTAGTTCTGTTCCATGGTCAACACCAAGCCTCCTAGCCTTGCATCAAACCATGAATGACTCTAAGACCCTTGGAAGTTTGATGAAGTGTTGGTGAAGGAAATAGTGAAGGTAGAGGTGGCCAAGGTAGATGTTGTGGAGAAGATGAAAAAATATGAAGGAAGGGTGTATGGGTAAGGTGTTGCATGCTAGAAAGGAAGAAAGAAATGGAAGAAAATTGATGGAGAAAGTACAAAAGAGAGGTGGTGTTGTTGGAGGAGATGAGAGAATGAGAGCATTCTAGGGTTGATGAGAGCAAGAATGAGAGTGAATGACAGGGGAGGTGGCATTAGGTCTAGGTTATATACCACCTAGGGTTAGAGCTGGTTAGAATGGAGATTTGTGAAGAGTTCTTAGTGTAAAAGACAAGGATGGAGGGCTAGGATTAGGTAGGTTAAGTAACTAGCATTAATAGGATAACTATGGTTAAGGGGAACTATGGTAAAGTTAAGTTATCATGGTAAAAAATTGTAATATCCCCATATTTATGCATGTATTTGAATGACTAGATGACGATATGATATTATATGGAATTGCTTTGGAATGATATATGATGATTAAAGATGTTTAGAAATCTAATGAAATAGGTTAAAGGTCCAAAATATCATAAAAAGGTTAAAAAAGGGTTTAAAAGGGCAAACTAGTCATTTTGCTAAAAGTTAAGGGCAAAATGATGATTTTGCAAAAGAATAGAGAGAAAATAATATTATAATACTTCTCTGCAAGGTAAAAGAATAAGTGATATTAGTTATATGGGCATGGAGATGGAAAAGTATAGATACAATAAAAGATGGATCCTATGTAAATAGTAAATGCTGACTAAGTAAGATGAAAAGTAAAAAGTAAGCAAGACAAGTAGACCTTACATGAAAAAGTAAAGAGAAAAAAGTGGTGGGCCCATAGATAAAGTTAACAGAAAAGATATAGCATATAATAGAAAACACAAACTAGAGCCAAATTGATCTGCAAAAATTCAAGCAAGTACTCTCTCTCTCTCTCTCTCTCTCTCTTGCCTCTTTGGGAACTGAAATTGGAGGGAAAAAGTGGACAAGTTTGCCCTCCACACACCTCTCTCTCATGAGCCAAAATATCTTGGGGTAAAAGAATAAAGTGACATAAACAATTGGAGAATAATTTTGAGCCATTAGATCAAGATTGAATTCAAAGGCTAAGAATCACTCATTGCTCCTATAAATACCCCAAGACACCTCCCGTTTTCTTTGCTCATTTGACAACATCAAGAACGTGTGGGGGAGGCTTTGTTGGCATGAAAAGAGAAGGGAGAGAAAGAGAGGGAACCAATGAGAGGAAGAGAGAAAGCGAGGAAGAGGAAGAAAAGGAAGGCAAGTTAAAGGTCTCAAAAGGTAAGCTTCCTCTTTCCAATCTCTCAAATGTTTCTTTACCTCTTGCTTAGCATGTTTTAGGTTAGGATTTAAAACCATTTTCTTCTTTCTTCATTATTCCCCATGCCACGGCCCAAGCAAGAAAGAAAGGTTAGGGTTTGTGTTCATATTGGTTAATCTAGGAATGAGTTTGTGATGATGCATAAAGCCTATGCATAAATGAGTGGCCAAAGTTAAGTTTTTCATTTAGGTCTCTATGAGGCCATGTTTCGGCCAAGAAGAAAAGTAAAGGAAGGAAGAGGTTTTTCATGAAACGAATGCTTCCATTGCATTCCTAGCATGCAAAATAGTTAAGAAAGACCAAGGGATTCATTGTAGAACTTGGTTTGCATAATGTCAAAGTTTAGGGTTCATTATGCATAAATGAATTCAAATGATGTTAGCAAATTATTTAGTAAGGTATAATGGTGTTGTTAGGCTTTAAACAAGCTAGGAAAGCAAACCCAAGTAAGTGAAAGCCAAGTTAAGAATAAAGGAAGTAAAACTCTAAGGTAATCTCTTGCCCTTGTCTTTATGCTATTGTTTAATGATGTTTTATATGATAATATGTTATGAAAATATTGTCATGTTGTTGCCATGACTAATTTTATAATTGGTTGGCTATTTTTATGATGAGAACTTAACTCAAGATATCTTATCTTTAAGCTGTTATGTAACCGAAATTTTGTTAGATAACATGGATATTTTAAATGTTTCGTGAAAGTATGCTATGTTTCTATAGCTTTCAAACGTATTGTGTTACATATTACATTTAAAGGTCTTTCCCATGAAAAACTTCTTGGTTTTACAGCATAAAAACATTCTTTGGAAACTTGAACCAAATAAAACTTTAAAATTTCTTAAAATTATTTTTCATTGTTTTTCAACTCATTGCACAACAAATTTTCATAATTCATAATTAAATGTAGAAAAACCATTTCATAGAGATTCAAGTCTCTAAAAATCTTTTATATATTAAGATTCAAGCCAATGGAGACACCTATGGCTACTGTAACCAAACTGGATATGGATGAAAAGGGGAAATTGTTTGACATAACCTAGTACAGAAGAATGATTGGATCCCTACTGTACCTAACTGCTAGCAAACCTGACATTATGTTTAGTGTCTGTATGTGTGCAAGATTCCAATCATGTCCTAAAGAAACCCATGCAACTGCTGTGAAGCGTATCTTCAAATATCTCATTGGAACTTCACAGATGGGTCTTTGGTATCCTAAGGGCAATGGAGAAGATCTCAAAGGATACACTGATGCTGACTTTGCAGGATCCAAAACTGACAGAAAAAGCACAAGTGGAACATGTCAGTTTCTTGGAGGATCCTTGGTTTCATGGTTTAGCAAGAAGCAAAATAGTGTGGCCTTATCCACAGCAGAGGCTGAGTATGTTGCAGCTAGAAGCTGTTGTGCCCAAATCATTTGGATGAAGTAGCAGCTTGAAGATCTTGAGGTTGAGATGGAGGAAATACTAATCATGTGTGACAATCAAAGTACCATTAATATCACAAACAATCCTGTCATGCATTCAAGGACAAAACATATTGAAGTTAGGCACCACTTCATAAGGGATCATGTTTTGAAAGGAGAGATCAGACTAGAGTACATCCCAACTGAAGGTCAAGTAGCTGACATATTGACAAAGCCTCTATTAGAAGATAGACATTGCAAAATAAGAAGAGAATTGGGCATGGTAAATCCCAATGAACTGTAAGTAAATTTGTCTGTAATTCTGTTTTTAGATTTTCCAACATTGAATTAGTTCTAACTTTAGCATCGGAGTGTGTTTAATTTAAGTTGCAGGTGCTCCTCATGAGATTCAATGCTGATAAATCTGGAAAATGGAGCTTACCAGAATGGAATGATCAAAAATTGAAGAAAATGACAGATATTCTGAGTTTTTGGATCTATTCTGTAAGTTTTTAAAGCTGAAATTCGTATATTGATTGTATGTTAGACGAATTTCCTTGAAAAATTAAGTTTCTGAGGAAGTCAGCATGGTCAACATTCGAATTTGGATACCTAACAGACAAACTTCAGCCTATTATAAGTTGGAACAGTTCTCGGTGAAGCCTCGAAATTCGTCTGTTGGCCCTTCAAAATTCGAATTTTCAAGAACAAAAATTTCAAAGTTTTGTTTGTCTAACATGTGATTATACTGATATTTATCTCCTAACATACGAATGTTGGAAAACTTTTACAAAGTGTAGAAATTCAAATTTCTAATTTGAAAATTCGTCTGTTGAAACATGCTCCTCAATGTTGAATCTATGAAAGATGAAGTTTTGTATGCTTAATTCGTCTGTTGTTTGGTTGTTTGTTTGCTGCTTGTTGATTGCTCTTGAAAATTCGAACTTTGTTCGAACAAAGTTCGTCTGTTCATCCTGTGTTGCTTGTACCAAGCCTCTGTTAGACGAATTTTCACAAGAAAATTCGTCTGTCAGTAAGCCTTGCTGAACATTTTATTTTGTAACTGCCCGAAGTTTGAATTTTGACCCTTCAAAATTCGTCTGTCAAGCGGTTACATCCGTTAAAACCGACGGTTTTTTAAAGAACAAACGCAAACCTATTCCTATTCTCTCTAAGTCTGTTCTAATCCTCCATTCAATGCTCTTCAATTCTGATAAAAAACCGTCATTTCCCACCGTTTAAACTTCCTTTCGCATCCTTTAAACCTATTCTCGGCTCCATTCTGCAACATTCATCCACGAAAATGGCAAGAGTTAAGAATCCAAAAGCTGGCAAAGGAGAGGCTCGTGCAAAGCGTTCGGTTAAATCACAATATGCTTCCAAAGAAGGAGAAAAACCGAAGAGAAAGGCTGAATCCAGCAACGAAACTCCTTCCAAATGCCAGAAAACCACACCCAAGGGAGAATCAAAGAAGGCTAGACCCTCTTCCTCAAAGATAGCAGAACCTTCGGTCCATGTTCCTGCTACTGCTGAGAATGTTGCTTCCACTTCACCTTCAAGTACTGAATCTGGAGAGTATGAACTTACCACACTGCCATTATGGAGCACTCCACAGATTCAAGAGGAATACTCCACCAAGTTTGCCAACAAAAAGGTAATCAAGCCACATTGTGTAAACTTGGAGGATTTCTTGGTCTCTAATAGTTTTGATGCTGGTATATGGATGATGAGATACAAGAATCTGTTGGAAGTATTGGAGCGATATGATGATGAAGTGATAAAAACTTGGTATGCCTCCTTGAAATACAACAGCAAGAAGAAAAAGTGGGAGGTCAATCTGAGATCAAGGACCATCTGGCTCTCAGAAGAAACCTTGAATGAAGTGTTGGAGATCCCAGGGCAAGACGGCCTCAAGATTGACATCACTGCCTCTGGATACATAGATGAGGCAGAAACTGCTGATGAAGAAGGTGGCCTCTTTCTGAACTACAAGGAAAACACAATTCTGAGAACTTTATTCCGAAGAAGGGAAAATCGGCCATCCATAAACGTATTGAAGCCCACAGACCTCAGTGTTCAAGTGAGAATCCTGCACTACATAGTGTCCAGGATCATATTCAACAAAGGAGGTAGCTTCAATTTGACAACAAGGGCAGAGGCACATGTCATGGCAGCAATCATACGTGGAAAGCTAATAAACATGGGACATATCATACTCCATCGCATGATCAAGGCAAGGGATCAGAGGAAAGACTTCACACTCCCCTATGTAGCTATCATCTCCAGAATTCTGCAATATGCCAGAATTCAGCATCTTGAGAAGGGGAAGGGGAAGCCCACTAAGATCTTCAAGGAGGAAGAACTGCAAAGAACGGGAATTGAAAAGGATGAAGGAAGATGGGTTAGGAAGGGAGCAGGAAGATCTGAAGATCTTTTCTTTGTTGAAGGTGCCTACCAACAGCAAGAGGGTACTTCAGAGGCTCCTGTCAGACCTACTCCTCAGCCCTCTCTGCCTATCTCATCTCCATCCAAGCCCTCTCACATTCCATCCACTCCCTCATCTCGTGCCAATCCAACCAAGATCATTGAGTTGTATGACAGCCTGTCTACACTCATTCTTAGCATCAGAGATGAGCAAAATGCCAAGTTTGCTCATCTACAAGATCTGATTCATTAGTTGGCAAAGAACATGAAAGTGGTTGCTGATGCCTATGAAGAAATTCGAAGTGCAATCCCTACCACATCAGCTCCACCTCAGCCAGGGTTTTCTGTGCCTATACAATCTCCAACCCCTGAGCCTCCAAGCCCCTTCGAGCTAGCCTCTTCTGACCAAGATGGTGATATAGATGGTACTGAGCCTGCTGGTACAATGAGGACACCAAGTCCTGGTCCACCCTTGGACTATGGTTTGGAAGAAGAAGGACTTCAAGAAACAAGCCCTCATGAGCCTATGCAAGAAGATGCTCAGGATTCAATTCTTTCCATTCAAGAATCTGAGCAAGTTGACAGACTGGTGGCAGCCATTTCTACCTCTTCAATGCAGGAGGGTGCCAGCAATGAAGAGAGAAGCATTGTGCCTGTTGTTGATTATAAAGCTATTGCTCACAATGCTCTCTTACAAGCTCAGAGAAGAAGGCTTAAGGAAATATTTTGTCCTGATGAACCAGCTCCTCCTTCTCTTGCTGCTTATGGACTCTCAGAAGAACAAAGAGCTCAATTGGCTCTTTCCAGGCAGGCAATGCAGGAGTTGCTTGAGATCTCTGATGATGAGGATCCAAGTACTGAGCCCTCAGTTGAACGAGAAATCCCTTTTGCTCCTGTGCCACTTCAAGCCATTCCAGTTTCTCAGATCCCTCCTCCGGTTGATTTTGTTGGCATTCCTGATGATGCCAAAAAGGGGGAGAAAAAGAAGCAAACTGGAAAATCTGCTGCAGAGCCATCTGGGAAGACGTATAGCAAGAAGACCAAGCCAAAGAAGAAGTGATGGAAGAACTGCTTAGAACTTAGGATTGAATCCTCTTGTTGTGCTATATTTTGTTTCAGATGTTGTTTGTTTAATGATTGTACTTTGTGTTTTGAAATTGGCTTTTGAAGTACTTTTTACTTTAATTGGGTTCTGTAAAGCAACATTTATTGAAATGAATGAATTCCTTGGTTGCAATATCACTCCTTGAATCTCTTCACTGATGTGCTATATATGATATCTTTTGAAATATAATGCATATGTTGAGGGGGAGCTTGTTAAAGCAAACCCAAGTACTAATCTAGTTTGTAAGTTGTTTTGCCATCATCAAAAAGGAGGAGAATGTTGAATCAAGAAGTTTTGATGATTCCAAATCAACTCTCAAGAGCTTGGAGTAAAAGATATCAAAGGTGCACAAAGAGTTCAAATGAAGAAATCCTGGAGGAATCTGTGCAAAATTTGTTTTTGGACGTTTAATTATATTTAAATATGAGTAAAAGACTTTGATTTGATGAAAAGATGTTTTAAAAACTTGATTTTATGTTAAATCATGAAATATTTGAAAGATACCCACCAACAGACGAAGTTTGAAAAGTTTACATTGAACTGTCATATTGGAAATTCGAACTTTGGCTTTGAAAATTTGAATTTCGAGCTAAAACTGAATAAGCACGAAGAGATGCTTCTCTGACAGACAAATTTTGATTTTCCAAAATTTGAATTTTCATAAGTGTCTGAAAGAAGCTGTTGAGCAACAAACGAACTTTAAGCTTTGAACATTCGAATTTCAGACAAAATGAAACTTATGAAAATTGAAGAAATTCGTATGAAACAATGTTAAAGTTCATCTGAAATCAAGATTATATTGAGTTTCAAAGATTGCTTACTGACAGACGAACTTTGAACATGGAAATTCAAATTTCAGAAGCTAAAGTAGTGAGTCTGTTGAAATGATATGTTGACATACGAATGACAGTGTTTATAAATTCAAATCTTAAGATAAGTCTGAAAAGAGGTCTCTCTACAGACGAACTTCACTCTTTGAAAATTCGAATTTCGAAGTAAATGAACTACTGTGCTGTTTGAGCCTGCTACGGACAGACAAATTTTGGGGTTGCAAAATTCGAATTTCGAGGGCACTATAGCAAATTGAAAATACTGTTCACACGTAACAGAAAAACTTTCTTCTTGAAAATTCGTATGTCACAACATGGAAACACTTTCTAAGTTTCAAAATTCGAATTTCACTTCATGAACAGACGAACTTCAGTATTTCAACGTTGGAAGCTTTAACCTTCAGTTTCTTCGAAATTTGTCTGTTGACCAACCGAAATTCAAATTTTTGTATGTCAGAAGCATTAAATGCGGTTGGTTAACAGATAGTTTTTCAGAGTAACCGTTGGATAACTTCTCCAAGGGTTAGATTTTGTCTCTAACGGACATTTGAGACCTAAATCTATAAATATAACATCATTTGAAGTTGTGGGTAACGAATTAAACTCTGTATATACTGAAACTCTGCTAAATCTTCTACTCAAAGACTTTTATCCTCTTACTTCAATACTTGTACTTCAACTGTCATATTCACTCTATTCAAGAGAGTTTCATCTTTGTAAACAATCTAATCTTCATCTGGAAGATAGATTTTCTTGTGAGGAGATATCACAAGGGATTGTAAAGCACTTTGTGAGAGTGAAGAAAGTGATTGAGTGAGCTTTAGAAAATAGAGCACTGACGTTGTACTATGGCATTTGCAAGAAGCCCGTTGAATTCTTGCTGAATAGTGGAAAATCTCAAGTGGTGTCTTAGGGACTGGATGTAGGTTAAGAGGAGAGACCGAACCAGGATAAATATCAGAGTTTTCCTTCTCTCTATCACTACTCTTTCATCTTACTGCTTTATACTCTGTTTTTCTGTCATACCTTGCTTTCTTCATTATTTTCACTTTGTGCAGAAAATTTTTAATCTTCCAAATTCATCCCCCCTCTTGGGAAGTCAGCCTAACTAACAATCATATTATCACACGACATTTAAAAGCATATAAAACATGGCATAATTTTAATTAAAAAATAAAAAAATCCATGTTATCCAACAAAAATTCGGCAGCATAACGACTTAGTGAATGGACATCCCAGGGCTTAATCCTTAACATAAAACAGCCACCCATCATCGAGAAACATTCATAATAGTAACATGGCATCATTTACAAATCATAATAACATATAAAACATCATTACGTAATAACATTAATTAAGAGCAATAGACTATCTTGGAGTTTTACTAACTTTACTTTCAACCTTACTTTCACTTGGCTTTAGATCACTTTTGTAACACCCTACTTCCAAATACCTTTAGGCTTGACTAAAAACTTAAAAACCCAATCAAACACAACCCAAACATCTCATATGAACCTTTCAAAATCACTGGGCAGCAAAAAAATTCACAAAAACACCAAAAAGTGGGCTGGGATAGCGGCCGCTACAGTACCGCCATGGCTCCGACCTCTTCCAAATCTCCCACGCTTACTGTCACCAATGGCATCGTGGCCTGAGACACTAGAGCCGCAGCGCCCCACTGTTAATGCAAAATCAGCAAAACTTCAACTTCCAAGGCAAACTTCTGACGTGCATAACTTTATTCTCCAACCTTTGATTGACTTGATTCCAACTCCTACAAGTCAATCTAGTCTCAATCTATCCATAGACACTAATTCCACCTCAATCTAACTCCGTATGGAGATTCTGGATGTCTGATACTATTTTGGCCATTTTTTGACCAAAACTCACAACTCTCATTTGCCACCAAAGGCAATTCAACCACTAGGGACCATTCACACGGGTCCAAAACTACATAACCAACTTGTCCAAAAAGGTTCCACCTCAAAAGAACCATTCCTATGAGATTTGACCCCCTTGAACCATTTGACAAAATGGGTTACAGGCCCTAAAACATCGATAAGGGCCAATTCCACATTTGGGCTCACAAACACTACCACACTGACTCCTTAACACCCTGAACCACACATACAGCACCATCCATTATACACATCACATACAACACAAACTATCATACTCATCACATTCATTCTCCATACATACAACATCCATCCATAACAATCCTTATCAATGTCATACATCCATTACAAAACCTTCTATCCTACTTGACACAAGATACATATCCAAAATACACATACAGTACATAGACCTAATATTCCCACGTCCAATGCTACTCCCTCATCTTCTCAAAACTAGTGCCAGAACCGTCAACTGAAATGTTAGTTCATCAGAGAGGGGTGTGAGATAATGTTTCAGTAACCGGGGACAACCACACACATATATATACATATATCTCATACAACTCATTAATGCAATATGAAATGACTGCATGTCTCCCTTGCACACAGCTAGAATCATGAGTTGTCGTCATAACAGGACATTTCTTATAGGCAATTCCCTTTCAATAGTTAGTCAAGACTAATTCTGGGACATCACCAAGCTCACCTTACTCTAATGCAACCCGGCCAAAGGTTATAATAGAGCTCGAATCGTGGCTCTCCTTCCCCTGGACCACCTCGAATTGGTGGTAATTTAGGGAAGGTGCAGTCCACTGCCACCTGGCTCCGCTAGCTATAAGGGAGGATTTAGCGATAGGGATCCCATCCTTATCCTCCCTAATCATATCTCATATCATCATATATCATATCATCATCACGACCCAATCCACCATATATCGCAATCTCACAATGTCATGTGGTGATGCTCATGTATCTTCATATAATCATCATCATCATGTCACAATATCATGTATGCATCATGTCATGTCATGTCATGTCAATATCATCATCTCTAATCATCATCATTATAATAGTCATAATCATCATCTAGCTATGTGCATACTACGATATATAGAAAACAGTCACACAAACACATTTATATCGTGGTATGAAAGAAATATGTATCTATACACAAATATACATAATACCATACCATACTTACAATAGAATACAAACACCCAGTTACCTCAATTATCGCTACCACATGCACACACATTCCATAAGCTTCCTTGAATGCCAATCCCATGACTTAGCTTCTCCGAGTAGGCAAACAACCTTAACAACACCATAATACCCTATTTAATACAATGTACCACTTAATCAAAAACCACAATTCAACTACTTTAGGCCTAACCCAAGGTTCCAACACTACTTTCATGCATCATTAGGCTCCTAGAGACTATTCAAGCACTACTCAATCACATACACTTCAGATTCCCAAGAGCCCTAACTGAAAATAACCTAGGGTTAAGTTCAAATCATGCATATTCCCTTCAAAACTCACACCTAAGCAACAAGAACACTAAATCACACTCCATTAACCCTGTTTCACCTATTTCAATTAGTGGATTTTGACCCAAACCGAAAATCTCAACATATAACCTAAAAAACTCAAGTTCAAACCGAAGAAAATGGAGAGTGAGGAGTAGAGATCACTTACCAACCAAGATCCAAGCTTCAAGAAGCTGAAAACTACTGCTAAGGGCCAGAAATCTTGAACCCTAGCAGAGCTCCCTCAGTTTCTCCTTCGTTTCTTTCTTTCCGATCGAACGAAATGAGTCAGATTTAAACAAAAATCCCAACTCTCACCGTGACTCCAGGACAGCTTGCTACAGTGCCACCATGTTTCAGCCAGATAACGCCACTGGAACATGCTCTTGCAGTAGTGATCCTACTTCTCAACGTGGCGTGGAGCTCAATTCTCCTCCACTTCATTCTTTCTCTGTTATGTTTCCTTCGGTTCTACAAATAATGCCTATAAGGGTTGTTACAACTTTCTTAGCTTGATTGAAGCCTATATTATCATTAAACCTTGCTTAATAACTTAATAACATTATAAGAGACTATGTATGCTTTGGTAACCCTCAACTTTTGATATGTTGGAAATTAAGTTTTATATTGAATCTTTTGACCTTTCTTGGCCATTCGGTATGCTAGAAACTCATTGGAATCATTGTTTCCATGCAAAACTCACTTCCTCCTTTATTTCTCTTCTTGGCCAAGACATGGTCTCATAGTAACCTAAATGAGAAACTCAAACTTTCATGCTTTCCATGCCTCATTTAGTATCATAAACTTATCCCAAACATTGCCTAAATGAAACATAATGCTTGGTCATAGGTCAGGGATCATGGGAGAGGGAGGAGATGCTTCAAGTCCTAAGTTAAATGAAAGAAGAAAGTTACTTAAAAAGATTAAAAGAAGCTGCTTACCTCTTGGAGTTCTCCTCTAGCCTTCCTTTCCTTCCTCTCTTCCTTCCCCTTCTTGATCTCTTTTTCTTCTTCTTCTTTTCTTCTCTTTCTTGCCTCATTTTCTCTCTCTCGCTAGCACGCCTTCTTCTTCTCTCTCTAAAGCTTCCTAAGCTTCTTACAAAATGAGCAAAGAGGGTGGATGGTGTTGAATCAAGTGTTTTGATGATTCCAAACCAACTTTCTAGAGCTTGGAGAGAATATATCAAAGGTGCAGAAACGATCTAAAGTGGAGAAATTCAAGAAAAACTAGCACAAGAATAGATGTAGAATCTACAGCCATATTTAAATTGAGTAAAAGACTCTGAATTGGAAAAAAGATGATTTAAAACTATGATTCTATGTTAATTCATGAAATATTTGAAAAACACCCACTAACAGACGAAGTTTGAAACGTTTATACTGATATACTGTTCTGAAAATTTGAACTTTGGCTTTAAAAATTCAAATTTCTTATTGAAAATGAACAAGTCTAAAAAGAGCCTTCTCTAACAGACGAACTTTGACTGCAGAAATTTGAATTTTGAATCTTGTATGAAAAGAGCCTTCTCTGAAAGACGAACTTTGGCTTTTGAAAATTTGAATTTCAGAAAAAATACAACTTACGAAAAATGAAAAATTCGTCTAAGGATATGTCAAAGTTTATCTGAAAACTGAGTTTAGAAAGAGCATCAAAATGGCTCACTGACAGATAAACTTTGAACATGAAAATTCAAATTTCAGAAACAAATCTTGTGAGTCTGTTATGATGATATGTTGACATACGAATGATAGTATTCAGAAATTTGAACTTTGAAGTAAGTCTGAAAAGAGGCCTCTCTAACAAACGAACTTTGCATTTTGAAAATTCAAATTTCGAATAGATGAATTATTGTGCCTTATTAAACTGCCTACTGATAAATGAATTTTGGGTATCAAAATTCAAATTTCGAAGGCACTGTAGCAAAATGGAACAACTATTCATACTTTCCTGAAGAACCTTAACTTGAAAATTCATATGTTCTAACATAGAAACATTTTTCAAAGATCAAAATTAGAACTTTACTTCATGACACACGAACTTCGAATGTTCAACGTTAAAGTCTTTAGCTTTCGGTTTCTGTGAAATTTGTCTGTTGACTAAACAAAATTCGAACTTTGAGTGTCAGAAGCATTAAATGCGATTGGTGAATGGATAGTTTTTTAGAGTAACCATTGGGTAACTTCTCCAACGGATAGATTTTGTCTCTAACATATAGTTAAGACCTAAATCTATAAATATAACATCTTTTGAAGTTGTGGGTAATGAATTTAACATTGTATATACTAAAACTCTGTCAAATCATCAACTCAAAGTCTCTTACTCTCACATACTTCATTCTTTGTACTCCAACTTTTATATACACTCTGATTAAGAGAGTTTATCAATTGTAAACAATCTTATCTTCATCTGGAAGAAAGATTTTCTTGTGAGGGGATATCACAAGGGATTAGGGAAGCACTTAACTAGAGTGCAAAGAGAGAAAGTGTGAGCTCTAAAAATAGAGTATCATAGCTGTACTGTGGCATTTGCAAGAAGCCCACTGAATTCTTGCAAGATAGTGGAAAATCTCAAATGGTGGCTTGAGGACTGGACGCAAGTCAAGATTGAGAGACCAAATCAGGATAAACATCTGTGTCTTCCCTTCTCTATTACTACTTTTACTTGTTATTCACTTATACTCTGTTTTACTCTCACTTTTGCTTTCTTCATTTTATTGATATTTTGCAGAAAATTTTAATCTTCTCAATTCACCCCCTTCTCTTGGGAAGCCAGCATATCTAATAAGTGGTATCAGAGCCTGGATTCCCAAGCAAAGGATTTAACAGTCCAGGAAAAACAATGGCTGGCTTTGGAGAGAGTATACTACTAGAGGGAAACAATACAAATAGACTACTTGGCTTCAGTGGAGAGCATTGTGGATACTGGAAGATGAGAATGCAAATCTATCTCCAGGCCATTGAAATAGACATATGGCCTATCATCCAGAAGGGAGATTTTGTCCCAATGACATTGCAGGATGATGGGAAGTACAGAGAGAAGCCAAAGGCAGAATGGAACGAGGAAGATAGGAGAAGAGTCTTGCTGAACTTCAAAGCAAAACACTACCTGGTCAGAGCATTGAATCAAGATAAATTCTACAGAGGTCTCACAATGCTCCACAGCCAAGGATATGTGGGACATCCTTGAAATCGCTCATGAAGGAACCATTGGAGTTAGAGAAAACAAATTGAGCTCCTGCATAGGAGAATACGAGGGCTTCAGAATGGTTGAAGGAGAGAGTGTCAAAGAACTGCAAAAGAGATTCACCCTCATTGTGAATTAATTGAAAAGTCTTGGTAAGGAGTACACTCAAACAAAAAAGGTTAGAAAGATCCTCAGAGCTCTTCCTCTGGAATGGCAACCCAAAGTAACAGCAATAGAGAAAGCCAGAGGAGAATCAATGGCCTCTGTCACGGCCCTCTTTAGTAGCCTCGAAGAATATGAAGGAAAGATAAAGGCTCTTAAGGAGGCAGGACAAGACAAAAAGAAGAAGGGTCTTACTCTGAAAGCTGATGAGGAGAAAGAAGAAGAATCTGACAATGGAGATAAGCTAGATGAAGAAACTCTGGCTATGATGGTCATAAAATTTGGAAGATTTTATAACAAGAAAAGAAAGAAAAAATTCTTCAAGAAAGGAGCAGTTGGAGATGGCAAGAGAGAAGGAAAAGAACTTGTCACTTGCTATGAGTGCAAGAAGTAGGAACATATCAAGTGGGATTGTCCACAATTCCTCAAGAAGCAAGAGAAAGAAAAGAAAGCTGCAGACAAAGGCAAGAAGAAAAGAGCGTACATCTCATCAATCTGGGGCAACAGCTCAGATGAAGAAAAAGATGATGAAGATGAGATTGCCAACATCTGTTTGATGGTACTTGCATCTGAAGAAGCTAAAATCCCATGCAGCAGTGTTCAAGAAGATGAGGTATATGAATCTGAACCTTTCTATTCTGAATTACTGGACGCATTTCATGAGCTGCATGATGAGTTTGTTAAAGTTGCTAAAGAATTGAAGCAAGCTAAGAGAAAGATTAACAAGTTAGAATCTCAGCATGAAACTGCTTATCTACATATTGCTGAATCTGCTTGTTGTAAATCATGCATTGAATTAAAGCAAACTAATGACTATCTGGTGAAAAGCATGTCTAGACTTACTAAAGGAAAAGATATGTTATTTGCTTTGATGGGGAGTCAGAGAATAACACAGGGAAAGGCTGGACTTGGCTATGACCCTTGTGCAGTAAAAGAAAACATTAGGAAGAAAAATCAAAATGTGTATATGAGACATTTTGTGCATGCTAGTGGCAGTAAAAAGAAAGATCATATTTCACGACATATTGAATCCTATGATCAACCAAAGCAAGTAAAAAAAATATATTATTTACATTTCTTTCTTCCTGCATCTCAATCCAACAGTCCCTTTACCACCTATCACTTCTGTAACAAGAAGGGACATATTTCCAGTTCATGTGCTTTAAAGAAAAATGGGCTTGACAGGAAGGTTAAATAGATTCCCAAAGGTACATTTGTATCTAGGAAAAATACTACTGACAGAAAAGGACCCAAGCAAATTTGGGCACCTAAAAAGAAAATATGAACTTTGTCATGCAGGTTTGTCTTAAAGCTTGAAAGAGCAATAAATGGTATATGGACAGTGCCTACTCAAGTCATATGACTGGTGATAAAGAGAAGTTCATCACTCTTAGAGACAAGAAAGGAGGAAAGGTGACCTTTGGAGGTGATCAACATGGCAAAATAGTGGCATTGGTATTGTAGGTAAGAATCCTGAAAAATCCATTGAAGAGGTGCTATTTGTAATTGGCCTCAACCACAATCTGCTAAGCGTGAGTCAGACCTGTGACAAAGGAAACTGGGTACTGTTTAACTCAAAGTTCTGCCTGGTCATCCATAAAAGTGATCACAAAGTAATCCTCAAGGCTCAAAGGGATGGTAACTATTATACTATTGATCTTGATGAACTTCCTCCCTTAGATTCTGTTTGTTTGATTAGTCAGGATAATAATAGTTGGTTGTGGCATAGAAGGTTAGCATATGTTAACATGAATTAACTATCAAAACTGGTTAAGAATAAGTTAGTCACTGGCCTACCAAAAATTTCTTTTGAAAAAGACAAAGAATGTGATGCATGCCTAAGAGGAAAATAAACTAAATCATCATTTAAATCGAAAAACGTAGTCACTATATCTAGACCTTTACAACTATTACATATGGATCTGATAGGACCATCTAGAGTTAAGAGCATTGGTGGAAATCTGTATGCTCTTGTAATTGTGGATGATTACTTTAGATTTACCTAGACATTGTTTCTTTCTTCTAAAAGTGATACATTTGATGCATTTGTAACTTTAGCTAAGAAAGTACAAATTGAGAAAGGTATTTCTATTGTGTCTATTAGGTCTGATCATGGAGGAGAGTTTGAAAATTCATACTTCCTGGGGTATTGTGATGAGCATGGAATTGATCACAACTTCTCAGCTCCAAGAACTCCTCAACAAAATGGAGTGGTGGAAAGGAAGAACAGAATAATTGGAGAGATGGCAAGAGCAATGCTGAATGAAAAGGAACTCTCTCAAGTATTTTGGGCCGATGCAGTAAACACAGTAAGTTACATCATAAACAAAGCCTACATCAGACCAATTCTTGGGAAGACTCTTTATGAGCTGTACAAAGGAAGAAAGCCAAATCTCTCACATCTACATGTATTCTGATGAAAGTGCTTCATCCACAACAACGGAAAGGGGAATTTGGGTAAGTTTGATGTCAAATCTGATGAAGCTATATTTCTGAGCTACTCTAGTACTAGTAAAGCATATAGAGTTTTTAATAAAAATTCTAAATTAGTAGAAGAATATGTGCATGTAGTGTTTATTGAAAATAAAACTGTTTCTAAGTATGTCACTAATGAAGATGATCTTATTTCAAATTTTAAGAACTTAGATCTTTCTAAAGAAGATAAAATTGAACCTCCAAAAATATCTGAATCTATTAACATAGAGAAAAATATTCAGGAGAAAGATTTTGAGGATGAGAATGATGAAGAAATATCTCAAGAACTCCTTAGAGCTTGGAGATATCAAAGAAATCATCCTATTGATCAAGTAATTGGGGATGTTCAAGAGAAAGTTAAAACCAGAAAATAGTTAAGAGATCAGATGATAAACTATACTTTCATTTCTCAAATTGAACCTAAATGTACTGAAGAAGCCTTAACTGATGAATACTAGATTTTAGCTATGCAAGATGAATTGAATCAATTTGAAAGAAATCAGGTTTGAGATTTAGTGCCTAGACCAAAAAATCATCCTATCATTGGCACTAAATGGGTTTTTAGAAATAAACTTCATGAATCTGGATTAATAATCAAAAATAAAGTTAGACTGGTTGCTAACAGATATAATCAAGAAGAAGGTATTGATTTTGAAGGAACATTTACTCTAGTGGCTAGATTAGAAGCAATTAGAATTCTATTAGCATATGCATGCATAAAGAATATAAAATTATATTAAATGGATGTAAAGAGTGTTTTTCTTAATGGATATATCATGGAAGAAGTTTATGTACACCAACCTCCAGGCTTTGAGGACTCTACAAAACCAAACCATATTTATAAACTGAAAAAAGCCATTTACAGTTTAAAGCAAGCCCCTAGAGCATGATATGAAAGGTTAAGTAATTTTCTAACTGAAAAGGGGTTTACCAGAGGAAAAGTAGACACTACTTTGTCCACTAAGAAAGAAAATAAAGATTTACTTATTGTTCAAATTTATGTTGATGATATTATATTCGGTGCTACTAATGAATCTCTTTGCAAGAATTTTTCTAAGCTAATGCAGGGAGAGTTCGAAATGTCAATGATGGATGAGCTTAACTTCTTCCTTGGACTGCAAATTAAGCAATGTGATAATGGTATCTTCCTCAATCAATCCAAGTATCTCAAGGAATTGCTGAAAAAGTTTGGCATGGAAAACACTAAGCCAATGGGAACACCTATGGCTACTACAACCAAGCTTGATATGGATGAAGGAGGAAAAATGTTTGACAAAACTCAGTATGGAAGAATGATTGGATCTCTGCTATACCTAACTGCCAGCAGACCTGATATCATGTTCAATATCTGTATGTGTGCAAGGTTCCAATCATGTCCAAAAGAAACCCATGCAACTACAATGAATCGTATCTTCAGATATCTTATTTGAACATCACAAATGGGTCTTTGGTATCCAAAGGGCAATGGAGAAGATCTCAAAGGATATACTGATGCTGACTTTGCAAGATCCAAAACTGACAGAAAAAGCACAAGTAGAACATGTCAGTTTCTTGGAGGATCCTTGGTCTCATGGTTTAGCAAGAAGCGAAATAGTGTGGCCTTATCCACGGCAGAAGCTGAATATGTTGCTACTGGAAACTGTTGTGCCCAAGTCATCTGGATGAAACAGCAACTTGAAGATCTTAAGATTGAGATGAAGGAAATACCAATAATATGTGACAACCAAAGTGCCATTAACATCACAAAGAATCCTGTCATGCATTCAAGGACAAAGCATATTGAAGTTAGGCACCACTTCATAAGGGATCATGTTCTGAAAGGAGAAATCAGATTAGAATACATCCCTACAGAAGATCAAGTTGCTGACATTTTGATAAAGCCTCTTTCAGCAGATAGGCATTGCAAAATCAGAAGAGAATTGTGTATGGTAAATCCCAATGAACTGTAAGTAAATCCTTGTGTAAATCTGTTTTAGAATTTCTGACATTGATTTAATTCTAACTTTAGCATCGGAGTAAGTTTAATTTAAGTTGCAGGTGCTTCTCATAAGTTTCAATGGCAATAAATCTGAAAAATGGAGCATACCAGAATGGAACGGTCAAAAGGTGAAAAAGAAAGCAAGAAACTTGAGTTTCTTGATCCATTCTGTAAGTTTATAAAGTTAAAATTCACATTTTAGATGTGTATTAGATGAATTTCCTTGATAAATTGTGTTTTTAAACAAGTCAGCATGCTTAACATTCGAATTTAGATACCCATCAGACGAACTTCAGCTTGCTTTACATTGTAACAGTTCTCGGTGGTCCTTCGAAATTCATCTGTTAGTCTATGAAAATTCAAATTTTCAAAAATAAAGTTCCAATATTATCTTTGTCCAACATAAAGATTGTACAAATTTCTATTTCTCAAAATACGCATGTTGGAAACTCTTTACAAAATGTTGAAATTGGAATTTCTGATTCAAAATTCATCTGTTGAAACATGCTCACATTATTGAATCTCTGAAAGATGAATTTTCATAATTAAAATTCATTTGTTGTTTGTTGTATTGATAATTGCTTGCTGCCTGTTCTTCAAAATTCGAACTTTGTTGCAAGAAAGTTTGTCTGTTCATCTCTTGTTTCATGAACCAAGTCTCTGTCAGACAAACTTCCAGGTGAAAATTCGTCTGTCAATAAGTTTTGCTGAATGGGTTAACTTGTAACTGCTCGAAGTTCGAATTTTGACCCCTCAAAATTCATTTGTCGTGCGGTTACACAAGTTAAAACCAAAGGTCATCCTCTGAACAAACGCAACCCTATTCATCTCTTTCGTGAGTCTGCTCAAATTCTCTCTTCAATACCCTTTAATTCTGATCATAAATCTTCACTTTCCACCGATTAATCTTCTTTTTGCACCCTATAAACACATTCTTAGCATCTTTCCGAATCATTCATCCACGAAAATGGCAAGAGTGAAAAATCCAGAAATTGGAAAGAGGGAGTCTCGGCCGAAGAGAACCGTGAAATCTTAATATGCCTCAAAGGAGAGTGAGAAACCGAGAAGAAAAGGTGAATCCAGCTAAGAAACCCCCTCCAAAAAGTAGAAAACAAAACCAAAGGCTGATTCAAAGAAAACAGAGCCTTCGGTTCCTGCTACTCCTGTTGTTGCTGCTGTTGCTTCCACTTCCTCCTCCAGTACTGAATCTGGAGAATATCAATTGACCACATTGCCATTATGTAGCAATGCCCATATTTAATTGACCACACTGTGTGAATATGGAAGATTTTTTAATTTCTAACAACTTTGATGCCGGGTTTTGGATGATGAGATACAAAAGTTTGTTAGAAATATTGGAGAGATGTGATGATGAGGTAGTCAAGACTTGATATGCCTCTCTGAAATACAACAACAAGAAGAGGAAGTAGGAAGTCAATCTGAGATCAAGGACCATCTGGCTAACAGATGAAACCCTTAATGAGGTTTTAGAAATTTCAGGGCAAGATAGCTTGAAGATTGACATTACTGCTTCTGGGTATATGGATGAGGCAGAGACTACTGATGAAGAAGGTGGACCTTTCTTGAACTATAAAGAGAGAACAATCCTAAATACCTTGTTCAGAAGAAAAGAGAATAGGCCACCCATAAGCTTACTGAAGGCCCACTGACCTCAGTATTCAAGTGAGAATCCTACACTACATAGTGTCTAGGATTATCTTCAACAAAGGAGGTAACTTCAATCTGATCACAAGGGCAGAAGCACATGAGATGGCAGCAATCATGTGTGGGAAGCTTATCAACATAGGACATATCATTCTCCAACACATGATCAAGGCTAGGAATTAGAGGAAAGACTCAACACTTCCTTATGCAGCAATCATCTCTAAGATCCTTCAATATGCCAGAATTTAGCATCTTGAGAAAGGGAAAGGGAAGCCTACTGAGATCTTCAAGGAAGAAGAATTGCAAAGGATGGGTATAGACAAAAAGGATGGAAGATGGATTGGAAAGGGAGCTGGAAAATCTAAAGATCTCTTCTTTGATGAAGATGCCTCCTTGCAGCAAGAAGGTACCTCTAAGGCTCCTCTAAGACCCACACCTCAGCCTTCTCAGCCTGTTCCATCTCCATATCAGCCTACTTAAGCTCAAATTCCATCTACTCCCTCCTCTCGTGTCAAGCCAACCAAGATCACTGAGTTGTATGACAGTTTGTCTACACTCATACTCAGCATCAGGGATGAGCAAAATGCCAAGTTTGCTCATCTGCAAGATCAGATCCACCAATTGGCTAAGAACATGAAAGTGGTTGCTGATGCATATGAAGACATAAGGAGTACCATTCCTACCACATCAGCTCCACCTCAGCCAGGATTCTCTAAGCCTACTATGTCTCCAACTCCTGAGCCTCCAAGTCCATTTGTGCTAGCCTCTCATGATCCTGATGTTGATGTACATGATACTGAGGCTACTGGCACATTAAGCACACCACAGGCCTCCAGCAATGAGGCAAGTCCTGGTCCTCCCGTGGACTATGGCATAGAGGAAGGTCCTCAGGAACCAAGCTTTCATAAGCCCATTCCAGCAGATGCTCAAGATTCAATCCTTTTACATCAAGAATCTGAGCAAGTTGAGAGACTAGTGGCAGCAATCACCACTTCACTATTCATGCAAGCTGCCGTGAATGAAGAAAGGAGCGTTGTGCCTTATGTTAATTTGCAAGCGATTGCACATGATGCTCTTTTACAAGCTCAGAGAAGAAGGCTTGAAGAAATGTCTCATCCTCCTACTCTCTCACCTGTTACATCTTATGGTTTCTCAAAGGCACAAAGGGCACAATTGGCAGTCACAAGGCAAGTAATTTTTGAACTTCTTGAAATCTATGATGATGAGGATAAAGACACAAGTTCTGAAGTTTCTGGATCCTTGCCAAAACTCAATCCAGACTTACCATTTGTCTCTATGCCTCTCCAGGCTATTCCAGTATCTCAGATCCCTCCTCCTACTGATTTTACACACCTTCCTGATGATGCCAAAAAGGGGGAGAAGATATCCGAGCAAACTAGAAAGTCTGCTGGCAAGAGCTACAGCAAGAAGTCCAAGTCCAAGAAATAGTGTCTAGTACTTATGGTTGCTTGGTTCTTCTTGTAGTGTTGTATTGTGTTTTTTTTTTCTGTATTGTGTTCTTGTTGTTTCTTGTAATATCTCGTAATGTGGCTTTTGAATAAAATGAAAATTCCTTGTTCTGAATTCTATGATTGCCATGTACTATCCTTGGTTGAAACTTTAAATGAATTAATGAATCTCTTTACTTGATCTACTATACATGATATCTTTTGAATTATAATGCATATGTTAAGGGGGAGCTTGTTAAAGCAACCCCAAGTACTAATCTAGTTTGTAAGTTATTTTGTCATCATCAAAAAGGGAGAGAATATTGAATCAAGTGTTTTGATGATTCCAAACCAACTTTCTAGAGCTTGGAGAGAATATATCAAAGGTGCAGAAACGATCTAAAGTGGAGAAATTCAAGAAAAACTAGCACAAGAATAGATGTAGAATCTACAGCCATATTTAAATTGAGTAAAAGACTCTGAATTGGAAAAAAGATGATTTAAAACTATGATTCTATGTTAATTCATGAAATATTTGAAAAACACCCACTAACAGACGAAGTTTGAAACGTTTATACTGATATACTGTTCTGAAAATTTGAACTTTGGCTTTAAAAATTCAAATTTCTTATTGAAAATGAACAAGTCTAAAAAGAGCCTTCTCTAACAGACGAACTTTGACTGCAGAAATTTGAATTTTGAATCTTGTATGAAAAGAGCCTTCTCTGAAAGACGAACTTTGGCTTTTGAAAATTTGAATTTCAGAAAAAATACAACTTACGAAAAATGAAAAATTCGTCTAAGGATATGTCAAAGTTTATCTGAAAACTGAGTTTAGAAAGAGCATCAAAATGGCTCACTGACAGATAAACTTTGAACATGAAAATTCAAATTTCAGAAACAAATCTTGTGAGTCTGTTATGATGATATGTTGACATACGAATGATAGTATTCAGAAATTTGAACTTTGAAGTAAGTCTGAAAAGAGGCCTCTCTAACAAACGAACTTTGCATTTTGAAAATTCAAATTTCGAATAGATGAATTATTGTGCCTTATTAAACTGCCTACTGATAAACGAATTTTGGGTATCAAAATTCAAATTTCGAAGGCACTGTAGCAAAATGGAACAACTATTCTTACTTTCCTGAAGAACCTTAACTTGAAAATTCATATGTTCCAACATAGAAACATTTTTCAAAGATCAAAATTAGAACTTTACTTCATGACACACGAACTTCGAATGTTCAACGTTAAAGTCTTTAGCTTTCGGTTTCTGTGAAATTCGTCTGTTGACTAAACAAAATTCGAACTTTGAGTGTCAGAAGCATTAAATGCGATTGGTGAATGGATAGTTTTTTAGAGTAACTATTGGGTAACTTCTCCAACGGATAGATTTTGTCTCTAACATATAGTTAAGACCTAAATCTGTAAATATAACATGTTTTGAAATTGTGGGTAATGATTTTAACATTGTATATACTGAAACTCTGTCAAATCATCAATTCAAAGTCTTTTACTCTCACATACTTCATTTTTTGTACTCCAACTTTCATATACACTATGATTAAGAGAGTTTATCAATTGTAAATAATATTATCTTCATCTGGAAGAAAGATTTTCTTGTGAGGGGATATCACAAGGGATTAGGGAAGCACTTAACTAGAGTGCAAAGAGAGAAAGTGTGAGCTCTAAAAATAGAGTATCATAGTTGTACTGTGGCATTTGCAAGAAGCCCACTGAATTCTTGCAAGATAGTGGAAAATCTCAAATGGTGACTTGAGAACTGGACGCAGGTCAAGATTGAGAGACCAAACCAGGATAAACATCTGTGTCTTCCCTTCTCTATTACTAATTTTACTTGTTATTCACTTATACTCTATTTTACTCTCACCTTTGCTTTTTTCATTTTATTGATATTTTGCAGAAAATTTTAATTTTCCCAATTCACCCCCTCTTGGGAAGCCAGCATATCTAACAGATGGGTGAAGGGGTATTTATAGGAAAAGTGGGTAGATATTGGCCCTTAGATTGTTTCTTGATCCAATGGCGTATAATTATCATCCAATTGTTTATTCCTTTTTACCTATTTACCCTTAGATATTTTGGAGCATGAGAGAGAGTAGTGAAGGGCATTTTTTTCTAGCTTTTCCCACCAAACCTTCAGTCACATTAGGAAGAAAGGGAGAGTGTACTTTCTTGAATTTTATGGATCAATTTAGCTTTGACTTGAGTACTTTTTTATCTAAGTTTTCTATTAAATTTTGTATCATTTCTATTTATTTTATCTATGGAACCCATTACCCTTTTCTCTGTACTTTTTCATGTGAGGTCTACCTATCTTGCTTAGTTTTTACTATTCATCCTACTATATCAGCATTTACTATTTACATGAGATCCGCCTTTTGCCAAACTTGCACTTTTTCATATCCATGTCCATATAACCAATATTACTTATACTTTTAGCCAGCACCAAAGTAGTATAATATTATTTTTTTCACTCTTGTATCGTAAAATAACCATTTTACCCTTACCTTTTGGCAAAATGACCATTTTGCCCTTTTAAGCCATTTTAGATATCTTTAGGATATTTTTGGCCTTAAACCCATTTAATTAAATATTCAGGTTTTCCCAAACATCATAATTTAATCTAGAACAATTTAATACCATTCATAATATTATATGATCATAATATACATACATGAAAAATGAGGATGTTACATATTGTGATGACATAATGGTATGTGCAAGTTGATTATTGAGATTCGCCAATCTCACCTCATGATTTCCTAAATGTTTGGACAAGCAATGGTAAGGGAAAGCTTATTGGCAAGGAAGATTGAGGATAAGGGAACCTATTACTAGGAATTGTTATATGTAAATATTGTATGTTTTGTATGGCTTTGTAAAATCATACAATGCTTCAAAAATTCAACTATTAGTGTGTTGGTTAGATCTATGTCTTACAAATGCATTGCCACTATTTTGGATGAATTTGGAGTTATATAATGGTATATATACGTGTTTTCTCGAAACTGTTCAAATTTAAAATAATTTTGATCCCTAAAGGTTTATGATAGTACTTTGACCAACAAGAGTATAGAAAATGTATGAAATAAATATGGTTAGAAAGTAGACAAATAAGACTTTCTAACAATTTAAAGAATGCATGAATTGACTCTATATTTTATGAGATGAAAATTTTCAAATTTATAGCTTAAGATGCAAACAGAAATTGGAACTAGAAAATGAATAGTAAAGTTTAAAGAATAAACTACATGAATCTGAGCAATAATTTTTTAGTTTCATATTTTTCCTATGATTCAAGATGTGCACGATATTCAAAGACTTGAACCATTGTGAAATAATTTTTGTATATTTAATTATGATTTTTTAAATTTTGCTGCACAATGTACTATAAAGTTTGTGAAAACAATTTTTCATAGTTTTAAGTTTTTAATTGGTTTAAGTTCTTAAAAGGCTTTATAATGCTTTAAAACTAACCAGTTTGCATGGGAAAAGTGTTAAATTATAAGACATTACAAAAAATGGAGGATCTAGATTAAATGGGAAAATGGAGGGTGAAGATGAAAGGAAGGGTAAAATAATTAAGAGCCAATAAAGATAAAAAATGAGATAGGGAACCAATAGGAAAATAGATAAATAAGAAAAGGAAGAAATAATGTGATTTTTCAAGACTTTAACTTCCACTATTGCCCCCTAACTTGTCCATAAAGTAATCTTAAGGACTTGTCCCTTCAAAATAAAAATAGAACAATTAAAGAATTTTGTCACAAAATAAAAGAAATATGTGAAAAATAATCTAGATCTTTCATGCAAGATAAGAATGCAATCCAAGGGTCAAGGTGGTGCCACTTTTATGAAGAAAATGGGAAAAGAAATTAAAAATGTGGATGGAAAGAAAGTGATAAAATAAATAGAAATGGAAAATATAAATTGCATTCTTCCAAACATGTTCATGGCTCAAAATATAAAAATCAATGTCCATTTAATTAGAGGCACGGGTAGAAAAGTCCAATGGAATAAAAAGAAAATGAAAACGAAATTAAAATTGCAAGTTAAAGAGAGAGAATGGGTAGAATTAATTTATGATATTTTATTTAATTAAAAATCATCTAGCTAGTATGATCCATGATTTTCCAAGTTAAATTCAATTATTCCCACTTAAGTGAGCTCAAATATGACAATAAAAATAAGGACAATTAATCTAAAATTAAAATAATTAAAACGATTATAAATCTGTAATTAAAAATTAATGACATCTAGGGACCAAAGAGATAATTACAAAGAAGGGTCAAATCTCAATTTAGTGCCAAAAAGGACCAAGTTCAATTCAAAATACTATCCAATTAAATCCAATTTGGTTATATTTCCTCATTAAAAGTACTAAATATAAGGAATTAAAATTGTGAAAAATCAGTATTATCATTGATATAGTAACTTAGGAACAAATTGGCTTAGCTTGAATGATTATTTGAGATATGTTCTTTTGGTGAGTTTTGAATTGGGATTTTCATTAAGTTGCAAATTAATTGAGATTTTAGTTGATTTGTAGATTCAATGTTATTCTATTTTGCAAATGAATATTTGGAGAAACTTAGCCATTAAACTAGGAAATTAAACACTTAATTAGATTCAATTAACATGGCTAATGAGGAAGATTAAGCATTAGGTGAAGGAACTATTTAATAACCTAAAATGAATTCTCACATGATGCCTATATTGTTTTATAACCTATAATGAATTCTCATACTATTTATAGGTCATGAAAAGACTAGTTGAGAATAGCTAGAAAGTCTCATGAGCCTCAAGGGGATTGTGCATAAATGTTTTAGTTTGTGAACTATGAATGCCCACGATTGGTGTGAATCAAGGTAATGTACTTACTTTCAAATCTTACACATTGCTAACAATATTCAACTTTATGCCCTCTTTAGTTTGCAGGAATTAATTTGGACCAGGGAAGATGAAGTGGAAATAGATTCCACTTGCTTGCATGTTTGGTGTGGCAAAACCCTATTTCCCAAGGAAGCCTACTTCAACCTAAATGCCTTGAATTGACTTCCTTAGCTAGGTCTACAAAAATGTCAAGTGTTCCATGGAACTAAAAAAATTTTTACCATTCTATCCCTATTTATGTATTTTCTAGACAATTCTACCCTCTTCACTATGAGCTAAACCCTAGCCTCATTTTGTCATACAAGCCACCATCCTTCATGAACAAGGTGTTGTGATAAAGCTATGATGGCCAAAGAACTCCTAAATTGACAATATCTATTCTTCATCAATCTTTTTTTTTGTTTGCTTTTTCTCTAGTTTCTGTTCTTCAATAACAAAATCAATTTTTTGCTTCAATTTCATAGTTCCAATTTCATATCCACAGTTTTCTACTTCATTTTCACAACTCTATTCTTAATGGAGGATGCCCACTTTTAGTTTCACTATTCCTTTTCATTTCACTTGTGCTTATTCTTTCTCTTTTCATTTCTAGTTTCAATTTCACAATGGAAATCGTTTTGCTTCTTTGTTTCCTATTGAGTTTGCTAATGCTTCATTTATTTTTTTTTTCATTTTTTTTACAGTTTTATTTCTGCTTCAGTTCGATGATGCTTCTTTTTTTTTTATAACTTTTAATCATATGCTTGCTATTTGTAACTCATCGTCTCTGCTTAATTTTCATGTATTCAATGTGAATCCTTATTTACTATGTCTTATTAATCTTGGTCATATGATCTAATTGGAAAAAAATTTGGATACTTTTGCTATATGGTTTCCTATGATGTGAAGCTTGATGTTACGCTATGTGTATTTCTAAATCTCTTGCCATATTTTGAGGATAATCTTTGCTTCACTTCTAAAGCCATTTCGAGAAATTCATCCATTGATTTTTTTTTCCTTTTTCTTTAACAAAGTTGCAATTAAGGATATAACAAATTAACAATGGGCAAAACTTTGTCCTCTACTTCTATATTGTTGATATTAATTGGAATATAAGTTGTACTATGAAAGACAATTCATTGTTTCATGCTTAAAATTAATGGGTTAGATAGATTACAATTGTGAATTTCTTATGAATAGTTTCTTTTCTCCTATGCAATAGTTTTTCACTTTATTCTTTTACATGAGATCCCGATGTCTTCTTGTTGTACATAGTTATGGGCCCCAAAACAACATAATTAACTATGCATCTATTGACTTGGTGGTTGCATGTTGTGTTCGCTATGTACCAATGTTTTGTCACTATCTGTATCATTGTTTCCATGTGTACACAATAAATTTGTTGTAGGCCATACATTGTGGACTTTTATGCTAGGAGAGTTCACCTTTAAAATATGGTCTTTAGTAGTGACATAACACAAATGAATAGGACTACCTTTGACAAGTCATGTCTTATACTTGATGGTACAGGAGGATGAAAACCCACCAGAAATATGTTGGTTGATGAACAAGTTGCAATGTTTTCACACATTCTTGTGCATCATGTAAATAATAGAGTTATACAGTTTTATTTTGGGAGGTCAGGTGAAATTGTAAATCAATATTTGAACTTCATCTTGACTACTATGATGTGCTTGAGTGGGCAGCTATTTAAGAAACCTAAAATGATTCTTGAGGATTCTGGTAGATGAGAAATGAAGATTGTTCAAGGTATAGCGTTATGCATTATATAAATGAGTTTGATACATCATTTAAATGAGCTTTATAAATCATTATATACATAACTGGTTCTATGTTTCTTCAGAATTGTTTGGGTGTCCTTAATGGCACCCTTGTTAAAGTAAAAGTTCCCATGGCAGACAAACCAAAATATAGGAATAAAAAGGGAGAAATAACCACTATTGTGCTTTGTTCTAGGTGTTCACACCCTTAATACGAAATTTATACATGTTTTAACTAGTTGGGAATGCTTAGCTACTAATGGGAGAGTGTTGAGAGATGTAATTCATCAAAGGAATGGACTAAAAGTACCTTAAGGTTTGCTAATTTTAGTTATTGCTGAACCAGCACTATTCAATGTTGTCTTCAGTGGATACTATTTGGTGGATACTAGGTACACAAATTGTGGGCCAATACTATTCAATCAGTGTTAGGTACACAAATTATGAAGGATTCTTTACGTCGTTTGGAAGTAAATGATATCACTTAAGTGAATGGAGTGATGCAAGACACCCTATAAATGTATATGAGTGCTTCAAAATGAAGCATACATCGCCTAGGAATGTGATGGAACGTTGCTTTAAAATGTTGAAATTATGTTGAGCCATTCTTAGGAGTCCTTCATATTACCCCAGTCAAACTCAAACCAAAATTATAATAGCATTTGCCTCTTGCATAATTTACTTCATCAACAAGAATTCAATCCTCTTACATAAATATCTTCATACATAGTTCATATAAGGACATATAAAGACTAGCATAAACAACAATATCACTATGAAAGTAGGACTACTACTAGCTAAATGACATACAAGGCTAAACATATGTCCTTTTCAAGGACTACAATTAGCAGCTAACATCTATAGCAAGATCTCTTTCTAAGAAGAACCCTAAAACATCAAGCATAACCAAGAAGCCTGAGAACAATGTCAACTTTTTCAATATGTGAAAAACTAGGGAAGGTAACATGCAATTCTTAGTCTTTAACCATCTTAATGTAAGCCTCTTGTGCTTCCAATCAGTCAGATCTTCAACCTTTAAAAGTCCATCATACAACTTCTCCAACTCATGAACAATTTCACCATAAATATTACATCTTACATTTAAAGACTTCCCCATGAAAACCTGTTACTTTTATTGGATAAAAGAGTTCTTGAAAACCTGATCCAATTAAAACTGCTTAAAACTATTTTTTGCAAGATTTACTACTCACTGTGCAATGAAATTTCCAAATTTATAATTAAATATAGAAAAATCATTTCTTAATGGTTCAAGTGTCTAAAAATTGTTCACATCTTAAATTTTCATGGAAAAGATATGAAAATGAAAAATAAACATTCATATTAGTGCAATTTATTGTATAAACTTTACTATTTATTTTGGCATTCCTATTTCTATTCGAAATCTAAGCTTTAAATTTAAAAATTCATTTCTCATAAAATACAAAGCCATTTTGTGAATACTTAACATCATTGAAAGCTTTATCTGTCTACTTTCTAATCATATTTATTTCATGCATTTATTTTTTGTGTATAAGGTAGAGCATTATTATAAACTATCAGGGGTCAAAACTTTCTCTCACTGGAGCAGTTCTAGGAAATCATGCATAACTATCATTGTACAAATCCAAATATAGCCAAACTAGTGCTATTTTGTTATAACTCTATCCATACATATAGACACCATAATTTTTTGAGACATATTTAAATTTATACAATCATTCAAAATAGGCAGTATAAAATAGAACATTAACAATTTTTAGTAACATTTCATCATTATCATTCTTCATGCTTCATATGCTTCCTCTTACCATAACTTGGCCCTATAATTGGGGAACTATGGGGTGAAATTTCAGGAAATCTCAATAGCTAACATGCACATGCCATTATATTATCGCAATACATTTGAAAGCATAGAAAACATAACATACTTTCATGAAACATTAAAAAAAATCCATGTTGTCTAACAAAATTTCGGCAACATAACAACGTAAAAACAAAACATCCCAGGCTTAGCCCTTATCAGAAAAATAGACATCAATCATGAAAAACATTCATAACAACAATATGGCATCATTTACATATCATAATAACATATAAAACATCATTTAGCAATAACATCAAACAAGAGCAAGAAACTACCTTGGAGCTTTAACCTTTTAACCTTACTTCCCTCTTGATTTGGGTTAGTTCCTTAACTTGTTTAGGGCCTATTGACATCAAATGACCTTGCTAATCTTATGTACAATGAATGAAGAAGAGAAACTAGGAGAGAATGGAAAGGATCCTTACCTCTTGAAACATCTTCCTTTTCTCTTTCTCTTCCTCTTCCTCTCTTCTTCCCTCTCTTGTCTACACTCCCTTTCTCTCTCTAAAAATCATGCCCCTCTCTCTCTCTCCTATACCCTCTTGGCATTTCACAAATGGGCAAAGAATGTGGGTGGGGGCTTGGGTATTTATAGGAAACAGAAAAGTGATTTTGGCCATTAGATGTACTTTTGATCCAAAAGCCATCAATTATCCTCTAATTGTTTAATCCATTTTACCCTTATGCCCTTTGATATTTCCTATCATAAGAAAGAGTGGTGGAAGGGCATTTTGGTCCCTCAAATTTTGTTCATTATGAGGGAGAGAAGAGAAATTACAATTTTGCCATTTAGCTAATCCAACTGATATTGGTTTGTGTACTCTTTTATACAGATTTCTATTAAATCTAGTATCTTTTCTATTTACTTTATCTATGGTACCCACTAACTTTTCCTCTTTACTTTTTCATGTGGGTTCCACTTATCTTGCTTACTTTTAACTATTCATCTTCCTTGGCATTTACTAGTTATCTTGCCTGGTATTTATTATTCACGCGAGATTCGCCTTTTACTGGACTTATATTTTTTCCTCTTCAAGCCCATATAACTAGTTTTACTTGTACTTTTAGTCAACACCAAAGCAATAATATACTTTTGACTGTGTAAGAAAAATATTTATATTCATATTTGATTAAGGGCCTAATGGACCCATGGTTTGTGCATGCCAATATTTCATTAATGATATAATATCAACATGATAAGCTCATGATTCTATGCATGTTAGTATTTATAAATAGTTTAATATTCTAATATAATGAGCATCTATCATTAAATTAGAAATCTATCTTGATTATTAGGATGCATAGATCACCCATATAACTTAAATATTTTAGGTGAAGCTTTTAGAGTGGAAAAAGATAGCGAACTTCAGTTGTAAACATCTTTCTATCATTCATTATGGGGGTTAAAAGCTCTTTAGTATTTCGTTGCTTTTGGATGTTTGGCATACTTTTGGACACTTTGCCAAGTGCTGTGATAGTCTTTGTAGTTAGGGATGTCATAGCACCCATAACTTGGATAACTATAATTATTATACTTAATGATGTATGACTAAAATTATGATTTATCAAAATGTTACTGTTAGATGGAATGCCTATGTAGTGGTTATGGCTTATAATGGTTAGCCTATGAATCCCATGAGTTAGATAGATGGCATTTTGAAAACTTAGCATCATTTTCAAACATAGTTATGTCAATTAAGGGTCTTTGATTATCATATAGTAGTTCCAAGAAAATGAAAACCTAGCATCATTTTAAAATCAATTATCCTGATAATTTATTATATTTATCCCTTTTTTTCATATAAATGGTGCTAAGCTTTTCACTATATTTAGCCTAAATTCTTCTTAAATTCCTTCAATAACGCCCTTCAATATATATATAAGTGGAGGGAAAATATGTAAAATCACATCAATTATGCCCATAATATTCATTGATTATATCATTATTATTCCAAAATTATGCTCATTTAAGTATATAAAGTATTTCAAGCAGAAAAGAAAAGGAACATATAAAGTATGCTTATAAGTTTCCCCACGCTTATTCCATTGATTATCATCAAATAACTGAACATAAATTAGATTTCAACAATCAGGTTTTTCAACTACAATTTGTGGTTTCATTCCATCTACTCTTCTAGCTCATGATCATCTATCTTTAGTACAAACAAAGGATACTCATAAAAAGAATAATTCAAGTTTAACAATCAATCATTCATCTTAATTATAGGAGAGTCTCCATGGTGACAAGATGGAGGGACCAAAAAGTTCAAAGCATATCAAAGAAATGAACAATTCATCTTAATAGTAATCTCATTGATTCATTTGGAACTACATTCTCACACACTTATGTTTATATAGCCTTAGCCTCAATATAGAGAATTACAAGAAGGAATCATAATAAATCACAACTAACTAATTACTATTAACTAACATAACAAACATAACTAATTCTATCTTACTTAACATTTCCCCTCAAACTCAGGGTCTAAAGATTTTCAACCATGAGTTCATATCTAAGTGACTCAAACTTCTATCTAGTTAGTGGCTTAGTTAGTATATTAGCATCTTGCTTATCAGCTAGTGTGTACTACACATCTATTTGTTTAGACAAAACCTTTTTTCATACAAAATGCAAGTCTACTTCAAAATGCTTAGACTTATCATGCAACACTAGATTCACACTTAATAGAACTACACTCAACTTATCACAATAAAGTTTTGGAGATTGATTGTTGTAAATATGCAATTCTTGCATTAATGACTTAATCCACATAATTTTTACTACTATTAAAGCTAAAATTCTATGCTTAGCTTCTATGCTTGACCTTGAAATTAACTTTTGCTTTCTTGATAGCATGTGATTAGATTTTGTCCAAAAATCACACAAGTGCCAAAAGTTGACCACCTGTCATCAATATCTAAGGCTCAATAAGCATCACTGAAGGCCATTAATTTAAGGTCACTGTACTTCCTCAATTGAAGACCAAAGTCAAGTGAAGGCCAAGTACTTATATGTGTGGTAGAATTGAATTTGTAGCACTCATAGTCTAAGGGATGTGAATGCCTATATTGGGTATCTTATACTTGTTATGTGTGTATGGCCTTTGTAGAGCTTGATTCGGAGTATGAGTTCGTGGTATTTCACTTCCATGGTTGGTTTTGAGTCTTGTGTGTTCATGCTTTTTTTAGTGTGGATTGGTGATTGGTATATGTAGCTTAATCATTCAAGAAGTATATTCTTGTATGTTTATGATATGTTGTGCATATAAGAATCTTCCAGCCTCATGTCTTAATCATTCAAGTTGTTTCTCTTAATCATTCATCATGTTAGAAGTATGTTGGGATTTCTTTTGAGTAAGCACTTAAAAATTTATTGAGTATCCCTTGATCGTTCATTGTTTGTCTTGCAATGTTAATGTGGTTCTATGTTAGATAACGATCATTCATTGAGAACCCTATGAACATTCATGGTGCAATCTTTTTGATCATTCATTAAGAATGTCATGAACGTTTATTGTAGTCATTTTCAAGCAAAATCCTATGCTTTGTCATTCTTTGCTAATGGAAACAAATGGATTGACTTTCAAACAAAATTAAACATCCTAAATTACATGAAATGAGTTCTACAAGCTTATAATTCAAATGATTCATCAAGGATCTCCACTTCATAGTCAATTGTAACAGTTTTAAATTCCTCTTTTTTTATAAGTGCTCATTCTTGTGTATTAATTTTCCCAATATACATAGTAAAATGTGTCATGAGTGTAAGGGCATTACACTTCCACCATAGCTTGCTTCCATTCTAATATAGCTAGTACCATTTCAACTTATGAAAGCTCAACTTCAACTGAGTATGCTTTTGGTTTAAAAATACCAACTTTTGACTGTGTAATCATAGGATGAACATTTTTTTGTTGACTCTCTTGATATTATTTCTTCTATTGTGTCTTCCCTTTGTATATTAATGTGTTAAATGTGTTGAGTATTTGATTATCCATTACTTTCATAAACATTTTCAATTGATGTATCTTGAACCTGTTGATTTATAGGAAGCTCTTGAATTGTATCAACTATATTAAACACTTGAATATTCCTCAATATAGATATAGTTTAAGATTCTTTGTTGTTATTACTAGAACCAGCACCATTTGACTCATGTGACTAAAAATTATGCTTAAGGGGAAATTAATCTTCTTTAAATATAACATATCTAGATACATAAATTCTTTTGTCACTATCCGTACATAAGTACCCTTTATATTGAGCATTATAGCCTATAAATGCACAAACTTTTGACTTCATTTCTAATTTTTGTTCAAAATAAGGTCTCAAATGTGGAAAACACATGCACCCAGATATTCTAAATTTAGCACACTCTAGTGGTATGCCATGCAACATCTCATATAGAGACTTGTTACTAAGATTTTGAGCTAGTAGCCTACTTATGATATAACTAGCACAAACAAAAGAATGAGGACCAAGATGCTAGTGGCACTAAAGCATTAGCAAGTAGTGTCAAGCCCATCTTTAGTGGTTTATTGTATTTTTCAAGCCTCTCTTCTTGAGTAAGAAGCAAAGCCTTAATGTCAACAACAATGTAGGGATCCAATCTTGTTGAAATAGAAGTAATAAAGCCATAAAATACTGCTTCTATACAATCGATTAAGGATAAAGGAGCCTAATAGCAGCCAAAGCATCCACAATCTTTTTAATATTCAAAAAATAACATGCAATTTTGAGATCACCCTTCTTGTTTGTTCTCAATTGCATTTACAATGACTTAATCTTGGCCCTCATCTGTGATGTATGGTATTTCAACAGTCGTTCCCAAATTTCATAAACATGTCCACAACCTTCCAATTAAGTAGTTAGTGAATTAGTCATAGAAGATAGAATCAAAAAGACCACAAAAGAATCTTGTTCAAGCCATTTTTATATTCTTCATTGAGTTTATTTGAAGATTCATCCTCTAGTTAAGAGAACTTCTTTGGAACCTTCTTTTGGTCAAGAAGATGCATAAGCCTATGCCCACGACTTGTAGCTAAAACTTGTTGCTTCTAAGGAAGATAATTCATATTATCTAGTTTAATGGAGATAGGATGGGCAAGAAAATGTGGGAAGAGAAGTGCATTGGACATTTGTACCATAGCTTAATTAGTGGAAGAACAAATTGTTAAAGGAAAATAGGAGCCTAATGAGTTATCTCCCATAGATCACACCCAAAAGCTCTAATACCATGAAAAAGTTCAGAGCATATCAAAAACTAGAATAATTCATGTGAATAATACTCTCATTGATTCATTTGGAATTACAATCTTACACATTTAATCACAACTAACAAAGACTTTATGTTTATATAGCCTCAGTCTTAGCATAATGAATTACAAGAAGAAATTATAACAAATCACAACTAACTAGTTACTATTAACTAACAAAACAAATATAACTAATCCCATCTCACTTAACAGAACGACATTCCTATTTGTAAATCCATTGAACCCTAAACCTAAGACACAGAATTTTCCTCCATTCCTAATGTAGTGTTCATGGCCAAAACCCATTTCGATCACCACGATGATACCCATTACTCTAAGCTTCTTTATACTCTTTAATTTGATCTTCTTCCTCCTTGGAGCACCCATGGTCTCTAAAGCTCCCTATTGCCCTACTTAATTGTAACATCCCCATTTTTCATGTATATATATTGAACAAATGATGTTATGGATGATATTAAATTGTTTTGGATCAATTTATGATGATTGGGGAAGCCCAAATATTTAATTAAATAGGTTTAATGTCCAAAATATCATAAAAATATCAAAAATAGGCTTAAAGGGGCTAAACAGTCATTTTGTGAAATGGTAAGGGAAAAATAATCATTTTACAAAAAGAAGAGAGAGAAAATAATACTATAATACTTTGATACACGATAAAAGTACAAGTGACACTGGTTATATACACCCACAGAGCAAAAAATACAAATCCAATAAAATGCAAGTCCTGCATGAATAGTAAATGTCAGGGGAGATAAATAGTAAAAAGTAAGACAGATGGACTCCACAGTAAAAGTTATTGAACTCGGTGAGAGTAAAAGACTAGTATATTTACCACAGTAAAAAAGATTAGTAAAGGTTATTTACTAAGTACAGTAAAATGTCCAGTAAAAAGATAACTACTTGAAAATTTACTGAATTAGATAAAACTTGAAAGTAAAAGGTAATGGTAAAATCTTTTACCCCTCCTTAGTTGGACAAAAATGCCTTTTCCACTCTCTCACATGGCCAAAATATCTTAGGGTAAAATAGTAAAGTGACATTAAATATTGAAAGAAAAATGCAAGCCATTGGATCAAGAAATAATCTAAGGGTCCAAATAACACCAAACCACCTATATGTATCCCCTTAATAACCCTCCCTCATTGCTCATTCACACACACACACCAAGAGGGGAGAGAGGGAAGTCGGCTTGTGACTGGAGGGAGAGAAGAGAAGGAGCCGAGAATGAAGAAAGAAAGAAGAAGAAAAAGAAGAAGGAAGGAAGGAAAGGAAGGAGGAAGAAAGGGAAGGCAAGTGGAGGTCTTCTAAGGTAAACTCTTACTCCAAATTGCTTCTAGTTTTCTTCTTCATTAATTTATTTCAAGATTAGTTAGGATTTAAAGTCATTTTCTTCCTTCCTCTTGCTCTCTATGTTTCAACCAAGGCATGACTTTTGGGGAGAGAGTTTGTATTTCATTTAGGAAATAGTTAAGTTTATAATGATGTATAAAGCATGGATTTCATGAATGATTGGCCAATGAATTTTCGACCAAAGATAATAGTGAAGAAGGGAGTGAAATTTTTATGAAATTGATACCTCCAATAGACTCCTATGATACCAAATAGCTAAGAAAGGCCAAGAGATTCCTCTTGACATTTGGTTTCCAAATGTTCAAGTTTAGGGTTCACAAAGAATACATAGGTTGTATGATGTTGTTAAATTGTTAATTAAGGTTTGATGATGCTAATAGGCTTAATCAAGTCAAGGAAGTGATTCAAGAAAGTTAGAATCCAAGCTAAGGGATTAAAGTTTTGAGGTAGTAACACATGCTCTAAGCTTTTACATTTATACATTGTATTTATATTTTAAACTGTATTGCTATAATGTTTGGTTGGGTTTTATGATTGGTTTTGCAGTTTTTATGTTAAAGGTGAAGCCTCGGGATGCCCATTGTTAAATCGTTATACTGTTGAAATTTTTACTACAACATAGTGTTTTAATTGCTTAAAGCATGTCATGAAAAGCATGTTAATTGTACAATTTTTTTGCAATGTTTAAGCTAGTTAATGTGATGATGTAATATGTTTAAACTATGTTACTACTGAGATGTTCCCCATCTCACCCCCAAGTTTCTCAATTATAGGACCAAGTAATACTAAGGGAAAGAGCTTGGCAAAGAGGATTGAAGTGGAAGATTAATGTATTAAAAACTGTTTTGCTCTATTTTGTACTAGCTATTTTTTGTTGCTGTATAAATTCGAATATACTTCCAAAAATTCGGTGGTTTGTATGCATGAATAAATCTATATCTTAGGAACAAAATGGCACTAATTGGGCTGTATTTGGAGTTATATAGTGATGGTTATGCATGTTTTGCTAAGATTGCTCCAGTGAATGTTATTTCTAACCCCTGATGATATATGTTGATGCTTTGACTAGTAGAAGTAGAATAAATGTACAAAAAATATATGATTAAAAAGTAAACATGTAAAAATTTCTAAAGATGCTAGTATACACCAAATGGCTTGGTATTCTATGAGAATTGAATTTTTAAAATTAAAGTTCAGTTTTCAGACAGAAATGGGAATGTGAAAATGAACAAATAAGTTTACACAATAAGCTGAATGAATCTGTGCATTCATTTTGCAATTTCTTTTTTTTTTCTCAAACTTCAAGATGTGCACAATTTTTAGAGACTTGGATCATTGAGAAATTATTGTTCTACAATTATTTTTTGAAAGATTGCTACGCAATGAGCTGTAAATCAATGAAAATAGTTTATTCAGTTTTAAAATTTTAATTGGTTTAAATTTTTATAAAACTATTTTATACATCAAATAAGCAGTTTTCATAGAAAATTATCATAAAATGTAAGATGTAACATTAGTCATCTCATAACAATGCACAATTGATGAAATATATATGTTTGGTAATACTAACTGGTTTTTGAAAGTCATGTTGGGTCCTGACCAAATCAAATTAAATCTGACCACATGAGTAAAACTCCTTTAATAAAAATTTTTTTCATATACAAAACTCAAATTTAAAACCTTATTTTAAGAAAAATAATTTTTTTCATACATGTTTTAAACATATCACAAGATCATAAAACTAAATTTAATCTATTTTTTAAATATTTTTCTTTTTAAAATTATAATTGAGTTTCTCTTTGTGTTCAAAATTTATAATTTGGCCTTCTATTTTTAAATCTTCGCCAACAAATCATTAATTATACTAAAGTGATCAACCAGTGGGCATTTTTACATTCCATACAGTATGTACGTCTCATGACAATAAATAAGATAAATAGGGATAACAAGGTAAAATTTACTCACGTGAATGGCATTTCGTGCAATCAACATCCATTGGTTACAACAAGTTGACATTTATATTATATAATCAGAATGTCAAAGTTAAATATAATTGATTGTGCTAACAAAATCTATTGGTAATTAAATAGATCAAAAGTAATAAAATATTTTGAAATATATTATTTTAATTATTTTTAATTAAAAATTAAAATAAACATAATGTAAATTAGGATCATGCTTTGCATGAAATTTAAAAAATATATAAATCAAAAATAAAATAAAAATAAAACACAAAACTCTAAAAGTTTCAGATTTTTTTCAGCACCAAGGTATTTCCAGTTAAAAAGCAAAGAACAATATCTTCAATGCAATTAAGTAATTTTTATGAAATTAGAATCAAATTTTGTTTACACTGGTTGGATTTGTCTGATGAACATGACCAACATGCCACATCATCCTTACCATTAGATAGAGTGAGCACCATTAGATAGAGTGAGCAATCCGGGTCAACCTGTCTCGGGTCAGGCCCAAATTGGGCCAAGCCAAAAAGCCCGAATTGCCAAACGGGCTTAGCATGTAAAGCCTAAGCCCGTATGACACGGACTGGCCCGCCCGCAGGCCCGTATATTTTTTAAAAATATTTTTTCATATAATTTTTTAAATTAATACAACTAATTATCACTATTATTCACAAAAAATCAACATAATATTTAAATTTTACAATTTATACATCATTAATTTATAAAATAATACATTTTTTATATTTCAAACAAAAAAAAAGTAAAAGAAAAAAGGGAAAACGAGCCAATCAGGCTGGCCCGTGGCCTGCTCAGGCCGGGCCCAAAAAGCCCGTTTTTTCTTTGGCCTTCTAATTTTAAAGCTCGGCCCACTCATTTTGTCGGGCTATTCAGGCTGTCCCATCAGGTCTGATCCATTTTGCCGGCTCTACCATTAGAGTTAGATTCTGCTGACTTCTAATTTATTATTTTAAGTCCCAACATTATTGTACATATATAATTCAAAACTAAAAGAGATATTAAATTTCTATTGCAATTAAATTTCTATCCAAATTGTATACATATATTATTGAAAACTAAAAGAGAAATTAATTTTTTATTTAAAAAAAAAAGTCCCAACATCGCTAGATTTGACAACAGGAGAAGCACTGCGTCCCTAGCTACGGTGACATGATATCAGTTTCTTTTTTTATAAGATATCATGTTTGTCTTGAGTAGTTATAGAACTTGGTGTCCAAAAAGTAAAGTTCTGATAGAACCCTCACAATGAATAAAGAATTTAATAGACCTTAGCTTTTTATTCTACATTCACTATAAGATTATATTTTATCAAATTACCTGCATCTAAAAATTATATTAAATTTTAACTAATTTAGGTAGAATTTAGAATGACCATAAGTGCAACAAAAACTTTTTTAATGAATATTTAACACAACTTTATAATCAATGCTTAAGTACGAGAGTACTAGTTAACCTATCACAATTCTATCAGTTAAGCTACAAGCTAATTATTAGTTAAAATGAAAGATATAGCAAATTTTCTTTGATTCTGGTTCAAAAGTTAAATCTTCTTTGCTTTCAAAAATAAAAGAAAATTATATTAAAAGACCTACAGAAGCTAATATTTATTATATGGAATCATAACAATTGTAATTAGACTAACAGACGGAAAATCTAAAAAGAGACACAAATTGATATAAATATAAAAAATATTTTAAAAAAGATAAGGACAAATATAATTGTAAAGTAAAGTTCAAATAGAAGCCTCACAAGAAAGAAGAGTATATATTTTAAAAGAAACAAGAATATTTCAATTTAATTTTGGCTAAAGTGTAATGTAACTTTTGGTTTAAAGTAAAGAAAAAAGGCTTATTATTTTGAAAGGACTAATTTCAATAAATTATACTATTGCATGTTAATTTCTTTTTTTTTTCTAATTAAACTTACATGACTGGACAAAAATTATTGCATGTTAGTTAATTAGGCACTTTTTTTTTCAGAGGAGAAAGTACATATTTTGAAAATAAAAAGATGATTAATTTCAGAAAAATTTGAGGAAAGATGTGTAAACTACTCTAACTAGTCTCAAATTGGGTGTTGCATATTGAGGTTCAGTTTTGGGGTGGGTTTGGTTGGAAGGAATTGAAGATTTTTTCAAGCGAGATGGGATTTAATCTCCTCCCTTTGTTTAACTGAAAAAAAAATTAAAGAGTCAATTTCTTCCAATTCTCTCCCCACCCTTTATGAATTTCCCACAAATAGAATTTTTTTTAGAGGAAAGAGAGTATTTATTTCTTAATCCCCTTCAATTCCCTTTTGAACCAAATAAGATTTCGTTAAAATATCTTCAATCCCACCAAACCAAAAAATTTTAAATCCCTCCAATCCCTCTATTAAGAATTTCTCAAATCTCCTCAATTAAACTAAACAAACCATTAGAAAAACAACAACACAAAATTTAAAATATATATATTGTTAAAAAACAAAACAGCAAAACGACAATCATGTCAAAGTAACAGTTTTTACACATCTTATTTTTATATAATATCTTAAAATATTGATTTATTGTTCATTTTGTTAATAAATAATAAAGAAAAAAAGTTGAAAGTCCTATGTTGAAATATTTATCATATTTTCTTTTCTTATGATAACATAAAGCACAGTTTTTCTAACTTCACATAATATATTTTCATTAAAAGAATGCATAATAACTAGATATCTTTTTTCTATCTTGAAATAATAATTTGAATGTTTTTTGAAGAGTATACTCATCTTTCTAAAATTTAAACCCTGGTGAATATGTGTATAAATTGTGAAGGAATTAAAAAAAAAAAAGGTTGCTCAAAATTGAAAATACAATGAAAATGTGTAGAAAGAGATTAAAAGAAGAAAAACTACATGAAGTTTAAGAAGACTCATTCATGGCTTATAAATAATTAGATTTCCTATAAATTTTATATTTTATATTGATGTCAACTTAAATTTATCTAATTTATAATTTAACCATACTTCCAATAGTTGTTAAAACTTCCCATAACCACTCATATACATGTTACTTTACAATACATTAATAATAATCAACAATTCCAATCAAATTTTGACATTGTGGCCTTGGTAGGCATGCTCTGCAACGTTGTACAAGACTCGAATAAATAAATAAATATTTATGAATTAATATGTGTGTGCACTGAATACTTTTAGTAAGCCAGGCTTGTTCCTTTTTCTATCTTATTAAACAAATGAAACAAAACAAACAAAATGATAAAGGAACCCACTACCTTCCTTCTTTCTTTATTTCTTTTTTTATTTTTTTAAAAAATTATTATTGTTGTTATTATTGTTAGAGTGAGTGATGACTTGCCCAAGGTTGAAGGGTGGTCCTTTCCATTTTAATTTACCTGTGGGACATGCTGCTACCCCTCACTGGACCACTTGCATGCCTTTGGCAATATTTTGAGTATTTGTACCCTATTTGCTGCCCCTTCATTATAATATTGACAACCTGCTCATGAAACACACATTTTGAATTGAAATTGAGGTCATTAATTGTCAATAAATATACAAGAGAAAATTACATAAAGTTCCTCTGGGTTTTATTAAAATTGTAGGTATCTCTCTTATTTTTTAAAATTTACATAAAACAAAGATAAAAAATAAAAAATAAATTCATAAAACCCCTTGGAATTTTATTAAATTACAAAACCGTTTTGTTACTTTTAAAACCTGCACAAACGTTTCATACCAAAAATAAAAAATTACACAGATTTTTAATTTTCCTAAAACACCAACAAAATCCATTCTTAATTTTAAGAATAGTTGGATAACGTTTTAATAATTAAAAGGGAAGTTTATGCGACTAAAAAAAAAGGGGAAGTTTATGCAATTTCAATAAAATTCAAAGAAAATTTGCATTATCTTTTTTTTTCTTGCCAATGAAAATTTTTATAATCTAATATTTGTTTCAAAAGAAATTTGTATATATTTCAAAAGTAAAATTTAACGTAATTCTAGTGAAACTCAAGGGAGATTTATGTTAATTTTAAAAATAAAAAGATAATATGCAATTTCAATAACATTAAAAGTTTGACTCAATTAATATATCAATATATACAAGTATTGCTAGAATTGGACTAGAAAGTGAACTGGTACCAGGTGTGATCTAGACATAGAGCATAACCAACCGGTTTAGGAACTGGTCAAAAACTGGTGAATCCGACTTTAAACTAGCTGGTCCTGAACCATTTTCAATTGGTCCCAATTTTAAATTTTTTTAAAAAATTGTAAAACATTTTTTAATTTTCAAAATAAAATAACATCATTTTAGTGCAAAATATTTTTTCTTTTTGTATCATAATATTATATAAAAATTATTATAATATATAATTATTAAAAATTATGAATTTACTTAACAAATAATATAATAATGAATTATTAGTTAACTATTTTGAACTTAAAATGTGATCATGGATGAATATTAATTTATTTAAATTCAATATTAAGTCATGAAATCTATTAATGATTTGTTTATAGTAGATAATAGATTGATAATTCAATATTATTTAGTTTGAGACTTTTATTAAGTATAAAATTTATTTAAACTTGTATTATTTGTTTAAAATATATTATTTTAATCACCACCTATTCAATCGAATTAAATCACGGTTGAACTATTGAATTTTGAATAAATATCTTGTCCAGATTTAACAACATTGATATATATCATAAAAGTCAGTGTGGGTTGGCACAAATGATTATAGGTTTGAGATAAAAACTCACCCTTTACCCATAGACATGTGTTCAAATCTCCCCGTGACCATTTAGTTTCATTTAATGGGAATCCCTTTTCAAAGAAATCCTCTATCATCCAAAAACTAGCTGATTAGTTGCAATTTCGGTAGGGTTATTCTGCCAAACATGCTACTATTACCTATCCAATAGCATTAGGGATGCCTCCTCTTCCTGCCGCTTCATTCTTCCAAAAAAAAATGTGCTACAAAGCTTATACTAGCAAATAACATTATTAGCAAAGCATAAACAATACAACTTATTCTTCAAACTCTCTGCAATGTATTGGCAAATGTGTTTATTTATTATTATTATTATTATTATAAAAGACCATTATAGATATCTTCAAATTTGCGATTATATATATGTATGAATACTTACTTGTTTGAGAATTCATTATTTTCTTTAGTGACAAATCATCCACAATTCGGTGCTGCCAGTTAACTTGAACTTAAGTCAAGTCATTTCCAATTAGAAATAGCTCTTCTAATATAATTTTCTCCAATAACATGTCAAACGAATTACTTGTAAATCACTTAAGTTTACAAGAGTTACCTATACAAAGACGCATCACCCTTTTGTTACTAAATTAAGATTTAATAATAGAAAAACTTTGTACATGAAATTATTTTATTTTTTCCCTTACAATCTATTTTACAGCGTAACAAACGAATCCTAAATCTATCAAAAGTAAATTACATCCAAACACTTGATTCTTGAGCCATATCCGAGTGACTCATTTAATGAGATTACCGTAAAAAAAAAACCTGGCAAGTTCAATTCTCCAGTTGAATTTATGAGAAAAAGTAAAATACTCTGAAATGTATATTCCATTTTTCATTCACCCATTAAAAATTCCAATAGTTTTATTGAGTAAATAATTAAATTTTTCTAACAAAACTCGCCTGCACTTTGAATTAACCTATTTGTATTTACCATATTAATTTATTTAAAAATCTTTTCTTTAAAAAGCAAGTACCGAGCCAGCAAATTCAACATCTTTTGCTAGATCACGCATTAAATATTAATCAAAACAAATAATAGAAAAAAGTATTTTGCAAATCTGTTGCTGGATTAGCAGAGTCCATGGAGCTGACGTGTTTGGCATTCCTTTAAAATCCTTCCGCTAATAAATTATAATTACTATGAGAAGCCAAACATCTCTCTCATGCAAACAAACATGATCTCAATCATTAAATATTATGATTGTGTTTGATGAAAGTTTAGTTAAATGAAAGCCTCCCAAGGTGATAGAAAGAAGAAAGCTTAAACTAAAATGCACAGTGGGCCCTACTCATACTAGACCCATGTGATTTCATTAGACGGATGCATTAAATATAATTAGCCAAACAACTTTGAGTTCACTGAATAATAATAATACAAGCGTTGGCATGCCCATATAATACAATACACAAAACATTAAATAATCAGCCACATAAAGATTAAAAAATGACGGGGAAAATGTGTAATTTAGTAGTAGCCTACTTAACCCATAATGATTTAGATTGGAAGAAATGTTTAATTGAAGATTGGTGATTGATTATTCTATAGATTAGGCTAAACATCCAGTCCATCAAAATCTTTATTGCCTAAACTCTTTCTAACCCATCATTACACATAAATTAGAAAGAGCAAACTGCAAATCTTGTGGCAAACCCTGATTTTGCACCAAGAGGTAGTGGCAAACCCTAAAACACTTAAAAAGGGTAAAATTAGAGAGATGAGGAATGAATTCAACTTATGTTGCACTCACATTAGTATGCAACTGCGATAAATACTCGTTCAGAAAACTTTGCCGCTCTTGTGTTCCTACTCGACTCAATCGACTATGCAGATATAAGGTGGTTTCATTAAAAATTAAGAGAGAGAAAAGAAAATACCACCATCTTCTCATGTCTCCCAAACTTCATTAAAGTAATATTTCAAGAGCTCCTGGTAAGATTTTCTCAAAGACATAATGGGCATTATATTTGATTTTATTTATTTTTTTTAAAGTTAGTATTTAAAGCTATAGGCTGAACTAATTAAATTACTATAATCATGATATTACGAGAGAAAGAAGGACCCACTTCCTCTCTTCGCAGTCATCCTGTCTGTGTCTTTATTTCTCTTCCGACTGCATCATATACAATCTATTAATGACTATATATGATCCGAATTCAAGATTGAACGTAGTCTACATGCGAAAATAGCACAAGCAATGAAAGAGACATGGACTTGGTGTTCATAGCAATCAAGTGCTTTGTCCCCAAAAATGATGGGAGAATTGAAAGTAAGAATTCCTTAAGTATGATTATGTTAGAATTAAAGCATGGTGCTCATTACCTAGAACCTTTTGCTTGGATAAGCATGACTAGTGTTTTCCCCTTTGAAGAATTGCAACATTAAGTTACTCCAACCTTAAAAGGCATTGACCCAAATGGCAAAAGCATAGTCATATTTCAATCTCATGCACATATGCCAATCTTCCAACACCTGTCTTACAAATTTGAATCTTTTAGAATTGAAATGCTTTTGAAGAGACAGATTGATCTAAGGGAAGAAGAGTGTGTATAGAATCAACATCCTCTCTTCTGCTGCGGAGATTCGAATCCTCTTGATGTAACTAAAAACTTCCTCTCTTTCTACCTACTAGCCTTTGTGTTTCTCTTCTATTGCTTCAAAGGATCCAAATCTGTGTCCTAAACTCTAGCAAAACCAGTTTATAAGAGGAATCTGCTAGACAAGGAAAAGCCCACCTACCAGCCTCTAACACGAAACATAAAAATTTCTAATAAATACAAATATTCGAGTAGGGAAGGGCAGTTAATTGAATCTGAATTATACTCTAGGATGATTTCTAGATGAGTGAAGATAGTCAGATACTCCAACGAATAATATCTTCAACGAAGTCATTAGAGTCCTAAGAAAAACTTGAGGGGAAGAAAGGTATCAACTTTACAGGGAGAAATGTATTACTTTCTTGTCAAGTATATGTAAAAGATCATCAATTTAGGCAAATATAAGTAGTAGAACTAAATGTATGAATCGAATGGCCATATTGAAAGTAAGAGTACCAGAAGTCTAAAACATAAAGATAGCTCATAAAATGACATTCAGTCGCAGATTAAAATGTTTACTTCCCTCATTGGAAATAATAAGCCTAGAACACATAGACAATTAGCATTGAACCATAGACCAGGAAAATTCAAAGACAAAAGGATCAACAGAAGCAGAAAGTTCTGAAGCACCTTTTCAATTTTAAACATTTAATTGGGTAGTACTTGTTCTAACGATCAAATTGCCTCTGCTCAGCATCCCCAAGTTGACACTGAGATTAGTTCCTTCCTCTGCCAGCACAGAACCAGAGAAGACTGCTTCTTCTCCACATGGAATCCCCTCCCAGGATTCCTCTGAACCAAACACTCTGCTTGAGATTCTGTGAAGTTACTCAGTGTCAATGGCGAAAACCCAGATGTTAGAAGCAGGGTTTTCCACTGCGGTGTTCTTTCTTGCAACCTGTGGCGACCCAACACCAGCTTCTCCATCGCCGGTTGAACCAGATACTTCTCTATCATCTGTAGAACATCCAGGTTCACACTAACAGCATCAAGAGACTCAAGAAGAACTGAATAAGATTGAAGAGCATATATCAGATGTTGAGCAAATGGTGCATCGGTTCGATCACAAGGTCTGTCCACAGTGACGACGATTTTCGGCATGAGCTGCTTCAGAAAACGAAGGACTAGAGAGAGATACGATGGGCAATGTGAGAATGAAGCAATGGGCAAATTAACAGCAATGGCTTCGCAGTCACGAAGAGGCTGTGGCCAGGAAGCAGTGGGCAATGACTCGAGGCTTAAAATCTCAATCTCGAAGGGTATGCTAAGATCAGAAGCATATTGCTTCAGAATTTCTTGGGTGAAACTGAGCTCGATTTCGTCGTGATTGGAAGGTGAGACAAAAGCAGTGATTTTCAGAGAAGGTGATCCACCATTTCTGAGAGCCAGCTCTTGCATGAAAGAAGCCCACTGTCCACCAAAACCAATGTCGAAATCCATTATATGGATTCGATCAAACCCGTCAACGGCTTCGAGAAGAGCTTGGTTACAGGTGAAATTGGAGAACTGTAGAACTGGGGAGATTTCTGAGAACGATTTGCAAGCTCCAATCTTGAGGACAAGGCCACTGGGAGAGAAATTGTTGGTGGTGCTGTTGTTCAAATGGAGAAGAAGCGATTGCAAGGCCTCCTTCATGTAAAAAGCAGCCCTTTGAAAAGGCTTACCAATCGGAGAAAGTTGGTGATTGAGCCGCGCCAATATCCCTTGCGCGAGTTCCGGATTACCGGTTTCGATCATCTCTGTGGCCTTCAACAGCTTGTCCATCACACTCTGCTGAAGCTGGTGGGTCACCAATTCTTCGCCAGGGCTCGCCATTTTCTGTTTCGGAGACGCCTGCCGTTGCTGCAGATGGTGAGGAAGCAGCTGAAGCGGAGGTGGTTGCTGCCCCCGCCGGAGATATAACTCCTGTCCAGGATCCAGAAATGGCGGCTTTAGAACCTGGTAATTGGGTCTGACAGGACCACAATTAGGCCGTTTCGCCGGAGGCTGAGCGAGAAGTTGGTGCTCATATGACAACGGCATAACGAACGCCGGATTCTGCATAAACTGAGTTTGATTTTGGTTCAGAATGAACTGGGGATTGAGGATTTGTGGCTTCTCGTCCAGAGACTCCACAGCTTGCTGGTGGTGTTGGGGCTGAAACATACCCGGAGGAAGCGAAGTTGGTGACGGAGGGAAAATCGGGTTTGGGTTCACCGATGAACCAACTCTTGCAATATTACTATTAAAGCTAGCGTTGTGGATAGTATTGAAAGGGAAATCAGGGCAATTCCCAGAAGGAGGACCAGAAGGGTCAATGCTGCTTGCGAAATTAGCCCCAGAAATATGGTCCAATACAGAGCTTTGATCCATAACACCGAAACCCCCTCCTCCTCCGCCATTGAAATCAACATCTTGGTGAGAACCACTCCCACTCTGCAAAAGCTTGCTCAATCCCACGGATGGGTCTTCAATGTCACCCATAATCATCCTCAGGATGGACTGATCTTGACAAGGCGACTCAGACAAGACGCTCTCCCAGTCTTCCATTCCCATCCCACATCTTTCCAGCACCGCCGGCGGAGCAGCGTCTGACGCCGTGTGAGGTGGTGGGTTCTCGCCTGAGACCTTCGCTGCCGCTGCAGCGCCCGTAGAGCTATCAGTGGAGCCGGTGGCGCCGCTGCAGCTGCCGCCACCGCCGTGTGAGGAAGACAGTGTGGAGGAGGAAGTCGGAGGGCTTGGGTTTCTTCTGACGTTCAAAACAGAGGTGGGCTCAATGCCCACATAGCAATGCTCCTGAAGAATATTGTTGATATTATGATTATGATTCCACTTCTGCTGCGTCAAAAACGAATCTGAGGCAGCAGAACCAAAATCCAAAACCCCTCTCCCTCGAAATTCCTCAAAGGGTAGGGGCACAGCCTTCATCTAAATCTCACCTCAAGAAGAAGAACAAGAACAAGAACTCCACCTCTAGCCAGCAAACCCAGAAAACCAACAAGCCGAAACCTTTACAGATTTTTCTGGAGAAAAATGGTTTCTTCAGCAGGAAGCTCAGAAATGGTGGGGGAAACAGAAAATAAGATCTGGGCTTCGATTTGCTATTCAAATTTCTGACACGAGAAACACTCGTCAAATGCACGCAGGGTTCTTCAGCAGACCCGTTCCAGTACACCGAACAACCTCATCTCTTCTTCCAATCTCATCCTGTTCATGTTTTGCCTCCTCCTTCTTTCCCTCCTTTTTTTTTTTTCCTTCACTTCTATGTTGGGCTCTATTTTCTATGACATAACTCACAGACCCATTTTTTCTGTTGTTCTTGTGCCGAGTAAAAATGTTTTAGATGGGTTTTCTTTCTTCTTTCCTTCTTTCTTTCAAATCTTTCCTTCTTTCCCTTGTCTGTGTGGAGTACTCTGTCTTCCTTGTGTTTTCTGCTATGGATGCGTGCAACATATAAAAGTAGTAAAGTGCTTTCACTCTCTCTCTATTTCTCTCTCTCTCTTCTTTCTCTTTCTAGTCTCTAGTTTATAAATTTATAATTTATATTTTTTATGTGGCTTTTGTCCATAGACGTAGTTATCTCCCATGGTAGGGTCTCTATCACACTCCTTTGTCCCCACTCGCAAGATGTCGTTGTAGTGCGCAAACTTAGTTTTTTCAAAAGTTAAATCAAAAATAAAAAATAATTATTATAAATTATTGATTAAAAATTAATTATCCAACTGTATTTACATCAAGTGAATTATGATAGGGAAAAATATAAGTGAGAATCTTAAAAAAATTATTTCTTATTAAGATTTCAGTTAAAATTTTTAAGTATCATGAACTAATTCTCTCACTGACGTAAACTAGATTTGTAACTGATAATTGTGATTTAAAAATAATTTTTTATTGAAACCCTCAATTATCTTTTTTTCATTATGATCTTTGTGGTATGATTTGATATAAATGAAGAAAAAAATTCTTTTTCATGGCACAATTATCAAGACATATATAATACCTATAATACTTTTTATAATTATTATTAGGATTTAACTTGAAAATTTGTAAGTATCATGAATTAATTTTTCAACTCATGTAAACTAAGTTTGTAATTGATAATTCTGATTTGGAAAAAATTTTCTTGTTTATGTTCTTAATTATCTTTTTCCAATATGATGCTTTTGGTATGATTTGCTATAAATGAAGGAAAAAAATGGTTTTTCATGGCAGAACTATCAATATATATAATATCTATTATACTTTTTATAATTATTATTTAAGAATAACTATTTTTATTATAAATTTTTATTTAGGAACATATATAATATTTCACATTTGAAAAGTATTTTTTTAAAATTTTTTTATTTCCATTCCATTTCATTTCATGTGCCAAACAAGCCTTATAAATTTTGTATTCTTTAAATAAGATTTTAAAATTTAGTAAAAATGAAGGAAAACGAATTCTAATTCATGGCATTATATTCTAGATGTATAATATCTATTATATATTTACAATTTATAATTATTATTCAATAAAAAAACTATTTTTGTCATTAATTTTTATTTAGGAATATATATATATATATGATATTTCACATTAAAAATATTCTATTTTTTATTTCATTTCATGTTGTGCAATAAGCACATAGATACTTCTTTTTTTTATATACCAAAGGTAATTCAAATGAAAGCCAATAACATTCCAGGTATATCGAAGTGTACTTTATCTCTTCTAATAAAGTTTCTTTCATACATGAATTGAACCCTAAATAATATGTTTAAAAAATCTAACTATCTATCAATTATACTAAATTATATTGATTAAACCCATAAATTCTTTATTTTGTAAGTAAAATCTTAAATTTAAAATTTTTGAATATAAAAAGAAAAAGTTGGAAGAATTTTATTTCGAGTTTAGAACTTAATGAAATTCAAATATAAATTAGTAGATAGTAGTGAGATTGTTCTCATAAAAATAATTATCACAATAAATAATCAAAATATTATATTACAAATAAGTAAAAATTAAATTTATCAAAAAAATATATTATTTTTATTAAATTGGATTTTTCAAAAATTTTAAAATAATTCTTTTAATAAGCTCTTAATAAATAATTGCTAAAAATCATATTCTTGTGATTATTTTTAACATTGTAGTGTAATGGTAAAGAACATACAAATCAGGCTCGTACTTTCTACAATATTATATTTTATAGAAAGGTATTCACTTCACGATCTTGAGGGCGCGTAACACAATGGTTCTGACTGATTTTATTTTCTTTTTCTTAAAATCCTTTTAACAGAGACCAACGATACAGATTTAAAAGGCGAACTGGGCTCACAGGTTTTTTCATAATTACTTATATTCCCATCGTGCCCTTGCTCTTTTCACGGCTCTAAGCTGAGGACCGGGGTAAAAATAGGGGTAATATGGTAATTTGAAGAACAACTGCTGCTGGGCCTGTTTTTAGAAACTGAACCTGACGACACGAGATAATGAAAGCTTTTTGCGGGGTTTGAAAATATCGAGGCAGATTTTGGACGGACAAGATCGTCGATCAGGGGTGAGAATGTGTGGCTGAGATCTGTCGGAGTGGATTTTAATGACCGAATGGGAAAGAAAATAAAATAGCTCTGTCTCAGGGTACGGATTTTGAATCTGGGACCAAATGGGTCTAGTCATTTTTGGAAAGGGGTATTTTGGTAATTTAAAATAAAAAGGAAGGGTAAATACGAAAGTTCATGTGCCAGGGAAGTGCTAGACCGCTAGTTATAGCTCGCTACATGGAGTCCGTTTGAAAAACAATGCTTATTTAACAGTCGAAAAACAAAAAGGCCTCTTTATGAAGTGTAAGGCCCGGATTTTCAAGTCCATATGAAAAGAATTTGGGAAAATTCCAAACAGCTATCCCAAAAACAAAATATTTTTAAATAAGTTTTAAAAATTTACTAAATTTCTAATGTATTTTAAGGTACTGATTTAAAAAATTAAAAAGCCACTTTTACCCTTACATGAACTAGTTAAAAATTTGTGTAGATCACTTGAAAATTTCTATGGATTAATTGTAAATCTCTATGAATTAGTTAAAAATATATTATCATGAGTTATTTAGGAGAAATGTTATCTCTATTCTTAATAGATTTCCAACCGATTTATACATTGGTAAAAGTTTCTTTTCCTTATTTATTAAATTAGTATCTTGAAACCTATTAAAAAAATCATCAAATTCTAGGAATATATTTAAAAATATTTAATTTTCGAGGTAGCTATTTGAAATTTTCCCAATGTATTTACCCGTGTTTGGACAAAATTTTAATGCAAAAATATGTATGTTTATTGTTTAGGTTTTGTTATTGATTAATATCTAAATATAATTTTTCAGATAACTGCATAAGCTATAAAAAATTAATTGTATTATTTTTTATTTGTTAAAAACCTGATTTGTTATAAGTTTTATATTTTATATTGATTAACTAGATATTTCTTATAATTTGATGTATGTTGGAAATAATAATTTAGATGTTTTCTTAGATTGTACTCATCTTTTTACCATTTAAATTTTATTGAAATATGTCAAAATTAATGAAAAAAATAAAATATGATTATGCAAAGCCAAAGGAAATATGTAGAGATTATTTTTTGTTACATTAGGAAAGTTTGAACTTTTAACATCTATCCACACTTCATTCTCATCCTTATCATTTGAATTAGTCTCAAATGAAAATGACTATTATATAGAAAAAATGGAAAAATAAAAAAGATCTCATTACATCCACACTGTTAATAATTTATAAATAATGCAACTCCGTATAAATTTTATATTTTAAGAGTGGGGTCTAAGTAAAGCCATATTATTCACCATGTATGAAGAGTGATGCTCCCTATTTTTTTATATTTTATTAATATTAATAATGATAATTATTAATTATTAATGTTAATTTAAATATAAAGTATATAGTTTCCCTAAAATCATAAATCTTATCTATATTGGAACTTGATTCCCCTGCTTCTTGTTTGTAATTTTATTGGGCTCTGCCCTCTCTTTTTATAAAATTAAATTAAATTAATTTAAGTTGATAAAAATGAATTGTTATACCTAAGCTTTTTTCTGGACCAATACTTGAACTTAAAATAATAAATAAAATAAAGATTAACTAATTATAACAAATATATAAAATATAAAATTACAAAAAATATTACATAGTTTTTCTATCACCCAACTAAGCCAGTTAAAAATATTAAATTTTAAACTAAAATTTAAAAGATATACTATTAAAAAATTATAATTTAGATAGTTATTAATAGATATCAATAATACAATAAATTATATGACATTACTAGATTTTAAATTTTTGTCTCACTTTCTCATCAGAATAATTTTGGTGAAATTAATACAATATAGTTTTAGGCTTCATATTTTTTCGGTTTTTCAAGGTACAATAATTTTTATCTTCAATTTTATTGTTTTTAAGAAAGTTTGCTCTCTCTTTTAAACAAAGTGCATTAACAAATTTTTGGGAAATTATTTTTACCATGATAAAATACTGCTACAATGGATGTAGACAAATGTATATTTCCTTAATTACATTATTGTAGCTAAAAAGAATTAATGAAATTAGTTATTAAAAAAAATGCAAGCCTGTACCCTCACTGAAGTCACTGGAGTACTGCATACACACCATATAATACATTTTGGCTAATCATGACATTTGGCAATATGTACTACTAAGTTAATCATCAACATAAGTTTACTATTATCTTAAAATTATTATCCTAACAATAGACGTGCTTTGCCAAATTGAAAAAACACAATGAAGAAAAAACAAAAATGTGGTGTTTAATTATGGTCTTTTATCTCAAAGTTCATATAAAAATGTAACGCATTATGTTAGGCCAAGTGCTATTTTTTATAAAGAATAATAAAAAAAATAAGAAAATCCTGGCCCATCATCAGCTTAAATTAATAACAACCTGTGCTCTGTCGAATATGTAATATCTCATATTATTGATTTAACATGTGGAGCTCGTATTTCTAAGCCTTTATTATCCTTTAACCAATGTATAATCTTTACGTCTGGTCTCGGTAATATTTTTTTATTATTTTTAGTAATACATTGTTATTTTAATTTAATATGAATTTTCTTTATTTAATATAAAATAAGTAAAAAAAAGATAAATATAAAAATAAGGTGAGATCTCAAGTTCAGTTATCTTTTTGTATTATTTTTTTTAAATGCATGAATATATGACTATAAAAATTTTAATTTAATTTTAATTTTAGTTGCTGATTATTTTTAAAAAATTATTGTTTAAGATTACACTAAATCTAAAAAATTGTAAAATATACTAACTCAAATTGATATAAGTGGTAGAGACTTTTTTGTCTGTAAATAAATGGTTGAGAGTTTAACCTTAAATGCTAACACATAAAGACTTTATGTAATGCAAAAGCATTTTGGCACAAACTCACTTAAATCATTATCCATAAGTTTAAATGAGGTTCTATTTATAGATTTATGGCTTAACTAGTTGTTAGACATAAGATCTATCTGTTAGACATAAATTTTAGCCGTTACTCTGCAAAAGAGCAGTTCAACAACTGTATTAAATGCGTCTGACATATCAACATTTAAATTTTGTGGCTCAATAGATGAATTTCGCTTAGTTAGCATAGTTATGTGTTTAATGTTGAATTTCAAAATTTAAATTTCAGTAGGCAAAATCTGAATTTCAAGTTTGCCAAAGATAATCTATGTTAGTTCATGCGAATTTTCATATTAAAAGTGCATCTGTTAAGTTTGAACAGTTGCTTCAAGTTTTCATAGTGTACTTCAAAATTTGAATTTTAGAAACTAAAATTCGAATATCAAAAACCAAAATTCAAATTTCAAGATTGAAATTCACCTATCAGAGGCATGTTCAACAAGACATAAAATTTCTCATTTCGAAGTTTGCACTTTGAAGCCCAAAGTTCATCTATCAGAGGAAGTGGTTTTGAACTCACTTTGAAATCCACCAACAATCAAATTTCAACTATGTTTCATGCAAATTTTGCACACTTTCACTAACTATGCTTAACTCGAAATTTGAATTTCAGATTCAAAATTTATCTATTAAAGATAAGTTTAACCTGAAATTCGAATTTCATAACCAAAAATTCTTCTATCAGAGATAAGACCTTTGTAACTTCAAATTTTGATAAGTAAAGTGCGAATTTTGCACAAAATAAGAATGAGTTAAATAGTAAAATTCATTTGATAGCTAATATACTTCAATTGTAACATATACTAACATCAAATTTACTTAATCCAACTCATTCAAAACATATGGTAACAAGATTAAGTGAATTTCAAAGATTAAACCACCTCAAGATCTAAGTGAAAACAAAATATACCTAATAGTTAGGTCTTCAAAAGTTGAGCTTCACTTTCACTTGGTCATTTCCATTTTTGGTACGCTCCCTTCTGATATTCCATTCTTGGAGCATCCTTTCTCTTCTTCTTTTTTAAGTGAGATATGATGTTGATTTTCTTTTTTTTATTTCAATGGTCACTTTTCCTTCTTGGACAGTCATACATTAAATGTATTACACTTACAAACCAAATAGTTAGTTTAATTTATATATCCAACTTATATTATAAAGTATAAAAGTACAATGGATATATTAGTACATAGTATGATATATGCATTATTAACATAATTAAACATATACTAATACATATTCTACTTCTTTTAGGAATAATATATATGTTACACAAATATGATATATTTGTTCCTTATTACTCTATATTTGTCATAATCAAAACTTATATTATATTAAACCTAATAATATTCTGATCTCAGTACCCCTAATATATTTGTTTATGCATGTAATCATCTGAGGTCCAGAACTCCAAAAAGCTAAGGGGAAGCATGATAACTAAAGAAGCCTAAAAGCGATGTGTAAGTTGAGGCAAAGGATTTGTTAAGTTACAGTCTTGTTTATTACTGAAGAAAACTATTGTGACACACATGAATATGGAATCATGGCCTAATTATATAACCCTAAAACCTAAGAATTGAATCTACAAGCCCTGATGATAGTAAGAGAAGTCATGATTTTTTAATCATGTAACACCGATATATTTAAATTATAATTTTAGAACTTGATTAAGTGAGTTTTGAAATAATTGAATATTAATTAATGTTTAGGAAAAGTGTAGTAACCCATATATTTAAAGTATAATTTGAAAGTTAATTAAGCATTTTTGTCAAAAAAATGTGATTTTAACTAATTATGATTTAGGAGGAAAATTTAAAAAGTCTTGCACAAATTACAATTGGGCCCTAAATATGAGAAAACTTTGCAAATGAGTCTTGACAGTTATAAGGGACATAACTCAATTTTCTAGCCATTTGGTTGAACTTGGGTTAGGGTTTTGAGAGGTTTGTGCTAACTTTTAAGGTTTGAAGGTGTTTGGTGTAACACCTCTCATAATATTTTCCTTAGTGTTGTGTTCAGGACCAGGGGAAACAGGACGGAGGAAGGATCAAGTAGAGTCTGAAAGAGCTCCACGCCGCGGCGAGAAGTAGGCCTGCCATGGCGAGAGAGTGTCCAATGGCTCTTTCTGGCTAAAAACTGGTGAAGTCGTGGAGAGGTATGCTGAGGCCACGACGAGAGTAGGGATTTTTATTTGAATCCAGATCATTTCGAATGATTGGAAAGAAAGAAAACGGAGGAGAACCAAGGGAGCTCTACTAGGGTTCATGTTTTCCAGTATCTAGGAGTGATTTTCGGACCTTAGAAGCTTGGATTCAAGTTGTTAAGTGCTCTCTACTCCTCCCTCTCCATTTTCTTCAATTGAAAGTTGGGGTTTTTCGGTTATAAGTTGGGATCTTTGATTATGGCCGAAATCCACCGATTGAAATGGATGAAATGGGGTTAAGGAAGTGTGTTTAGGTATTCTTGATGCTTGAATGTGAGTTTTGAAGGATTTATGCATGATTTGAGCTTAACCCTAGGTTATTTTCAGTCAGGGCTCTTGGGAATTCGAACTATATGAGATTATTGGTATTGGTATGGTTCCTAGGAGCTTAATAATGCATGAAAGGGGTGTTGGAACCTTGGGTTAGGTCTAAAGTGGTTGAATTGTGATGTTTGGTTTAATGGTATATTGTGTTAATGGAAGAATTGTATTATTATGAAGGTTGTTTGGTTAACCGAGAGGGGTTTAAGCATGTTAGGCAATTCGAGAAGTTTGTGGAACTTGTGTGAGCGTGATATTGACAACCTAAGGTAACCAGGTGTATATTTATATTGTATAGTTTGTATGGTATGACAGTACGTATATTTGTGTATATATGCATGTTCTTTTTCATACCACGATATTGATTGTGCATATGTACTATTTTTCTACATATCGTGGTATGCACAACTAGTTGATATGTGATGATAGTATACGTAATGTATGTATGATGTGTAGCATCCCCATACCATTGCATGCTAGCATGTCCATATGATGTTTGTGATGACAATGATATATATGTATATATATATGTGTGTAGAGGCATGTTGGCATGATATTAACATCTTCACCATATGATTGCATAGTGAGAGATTGATGATGAGGTGATGATGATATGATGTGATATGAGATGATGATATGATAGAGATCCTTGTTGCTAAATTATCTCCATAGGAGAGTCAGGGGATGGAGGATAATATGATGTGATGAAATATCCTTGTCACTAAATCCTCTCCTTGGGAGAGCCAGGTGGCAGTGGATTTGGGGATGCACCTTCCCTAAATCACCATTAATTCGTGATAGTCTAGGGGAAGTAAAACCACAGTCTGAACTCTAATATAACTATTGACCGGGTTGCATTAGGGTAAGTTGAGCTTGGTAATGTCCCAGAACCAGTCTTCACCGACTTTTGGAAGGGAATCATCTATTAAAATGTCTTGTGATGATGATAACTCGTGGTTCTAGCTATACATGAGGGAAAACATGCATATCATTCATTAGCATTGCATTTCACGACTGTGTGGGTTAGTATATATATATTGTATGTGGTTGTTCCCAGTTACTGAGACATTGTCTCACACCCCTCTCCCATAAACTAACCTTTCAGGTGACAGTTCTAACACTAGTCTTGAGAAGTTGAAAGAGTAGCAGCGGATATACGAATACTAGGTCTATACAGTTTGTGTGTATTTTGGATATGTATCTTGTGTCAAGTAGGAAAGAATGTTTTGTAATGAAGGTATGGTTATGGATATGGATTGTATGGATGTTGTATGTATGGTTGCATGGTTTTGGATGTTGAAAGGTCAGCATATTGATGTTTGCAAACCCAGAGTGGATTTGGGCCTTGTTAGTGTGTTTTAGGGCCTGTAGCCCATTTTGTTAAGTTGGGGTTTAAGGGGATCAAATCTCAGAGGAGTGGTTCCTTTGAGGTGAAACCTTTTTGAACAAGTTGGTTTGGGGATGTTGGACCTGTGTGAATGGTCTTGAGTGACCATTTGCCTTTGGTGGCAATTGGAGGTGGTTAGTAGTGAGTTTTGGTCAACAAGTGGCCAAAACGGTGTCAAGAGTTCAGAATCTCCATACGGATTTGGTTTGAGGTGAAGTTGGTGTCTATGAATAGATTGAGACTAGATTGACTTGTAGGAGTTGGAATCAAGTCAATCGAAGGTCAAAGCATAATGTTATACATGTTGGAAGTTCGCCCCAAGTTTTGAGTTTTGTTGGTGTGGAAACTAGCATGGGGCGTCACGGCTCTAAAGTCTAAGCCGCGGCGCTAGTGGAGGCAGAAACGAGTGAAATCAGGGGAGGCCAGAGCCACGGCGGTACTGTAGCAGCCTTGGCCCCAGCCAGTTTCTGGGGTCATTTGGTTTGTTTCCGTTGTTTGAAAGAGTTGAGAAGTTGTTTTGAGTTGTTTGGGTTGTGTTTGGCTGAATTTTGAAACTTTTGGTCAAGTTTGGAGGTGTCAGGAGGTAGGGTGTTACATTTGGGGGTGATTTCCAGTGGTTTTCTTCTCAAATTCTCGAAGTAAATTGCTTCTTCCCCCTTCGCCACCCTCTCATGCATTTTTTACCATGCTCGTGTTTGTGGGAGTTTATTCTTCAATGATTCAGACCTCATACTTGCTTGGGATTGTTAGAAAAGCTTAAAAATAATGTGTAATTTCTTGCTTATGCTTTGGGTGTTAATGTGTTAGAAGATTTCACAAGTTATATGTTGAAATCTTGAGACTTTGTACAAACCCTAAGTGGGTCATTTGGGAAATCTGAAAATGAATGATAATAGGTTATGAAAATTTTATAATATGTTCCCTCAAACCACAAAGCTTGTGTGTATGAAGTTTGGTATTATTTGGAGTTGATTTTCCATATAAACAACTTGCTAAAAAATGTAACTCGAAAATGTTTAGTAATTTGTAAAATTAACTAGAGATAAAAATTGTTGTAGTTGAGTTATGAAACATCATATTTAGCCTTTGGGATGATAAATAATAAAGTACGCAAAGATTTTTTTTTTATATTTGGCTATGATTTGTTTTATAAGGGACTTACTTAGGGCTATGGTTTGATATAACTTTTTATATGTTTTAAGTCAGTGAAAGTTATGTGGATATTTAGGTACTCTTTAGAGCATATTAAGTGTGAAATTGTGTTGAAATAGTTTGCTTTTAGGTATGAGTAGTCTACTAGCAATCTTGTAAAAAAGGGTAGCCAAATTAAACTCAAATTAAATTATAGTATAGTGGTAATCCGAGGTTAAATTCAAGGAATTGGCAATTATAACTGATTAAGTCAATATAATTAAGTGAAATTAAAAAGAAAAAAAGTAAAAACTTTGGGGGGGGGGTGTTTGACAAAATTAAATGAGATTAAATAAGCAAACAATAAAACTAAACAACTACACTAAGAATGTAAGTGAGAAAACTAACAACCAGCACAATGAAATAGTAGTAGCCATGGAACTTCACCAGTGAATTTGATTATCTTACCTCATTAAAAGTTAATTAGGGTCAAGGAGATTGATTAATTAATGCATCCAATTAATCTTAACCACCTACAACCCCTAAGGTGCAAGAATCAAACATGTGATCTGGCTTAAACCCCTACACTAAACCAATGTATAATTACTTGTTAAAGACTAATTATAATCATTAACTAGAGAGTTAATTGGACTAATTAATCCCAAGAAATGAAGTCCTAATTACTAATTGACCAATTAGTAATAAAATTCCCAAATTAGTCATTTATCACAACACATTAAGCCTAATCATGCAAGACCCTTAACATAATTAAAACCTAACATGCATAGAAGGGCAAGAATTCCAGCAAGTAATACATCACATTTCTAGCTCAATAGCATCAAATTCAAAGCTCAATTTCGTGGTAAAAGATACACCATTCATCACAAATATTCTAGCCAAATCCATCACAAGTTTGTATGTCAAATTCGCCTAACCTAGAATTAATTTTTAATGCAAAATTGCAACAAATATCAACAAGAACATTACATTCTAATCTATTATCAAATATCAACCAAAGCTAGAATTGAAACTAAATAAAAGATTGAAATAAAAAAATGAGCTAAGAATGAAGAAAACTCTCCAATCCATGCTTGTAGTTGTAGTCCATAAGCTCAAATCATCTTTACTAGCTCCCTTCCATGGTCATCACCAAGTCTCCTAGCAACCCATCAAGTCATGAGCTCTACAATAAACAAACCACGATCATGATAGGAGCAAGGAGGAAGTGGAAGTTTGATGAAGAAAAGATGGAGAAAATGGAGTGATAGGTGGCAGCTAAGGTGAGATTGAAGGAGGAAATGGAGGAATGGTGTGTGGGAAGTATCAAATGCTAGGTAAGATGAGGAAAATGGAAGAAAATTAATGGAATTGATGAAGGAATGAGAATGGCATATGAGAGGATGAGAGGAGAAGATGAGAGAAACTATAGTTGATGAGAGAAAGCATGAAGGTGAGAATAAGAGGAGAGGTGGCGTTTTAAATAGTCTTTCTATTTAGGGTTAAGGGTAAGTAAAGGTTTAGGAAAATGAATGGTAAGAATGTGTGCTTGGTGATCCAAAATAGAAATGGATAGCTAAGATCAAATGGGTTAAATGACTATGGTTAAGGTTTAACTAAAGTAGAAGAGAGATTATGGTAAAATTTAATGAACATAGGAAAAAAATGGAGGGCCAAGATTAAATGGAGAAATGAATGGTGTGGATGAAAGGATGGGCACTTTAATTTAGAGCCAATTGAGTGCAAGAATGAAGTGAGGAACTAATAGGAAAATACATAAATAAGAAAATGATAAGATAGTGTGATTTTTCTTGACTTTACTTTCCATAGTTGTCCCTTAACTTGGCCTCCAGGTAGTCTTAAAGACTTATCCCTACAAAATAAAAATAAAATAATTAAAGTAATTTGTCACAAAATAAAAGAAATATGTGGGAGATAATGTAGGCCATTCAAGCAAGATGAGAAAGCAATCCAATGATAAAGAGATTGCAAGAAAGGTGGTGCCATTTTAGAAGGAAAAATAAGAAAAGAAAAGAAAATATGATTTGTAAGAAAATGTGGAACAAAAATAAAAGGGAAATAAAAATAGAATATTACACTCTTGAAAAAATGTCCGTTGCCCAAATATGATTTGTATTATTATTTGTCTTTATGATTCTGAGGTTACCATGTTCATTACCTCAATCATTTGCTTCATTACTAGCTAACTTTTGTGTTAATACATGTGCATGTATATTGGAAATAATGTTGGAATAAGTGCAATCATGACTTGTTGAGATTAAACCACCTTGGAATGTGTGCCTAATGCTGAATTTGTAGACTTACTCACTAAAGCACTCTCAAGGACTGGGTTTGAATAGGTTAATGGCAAGTTAGGAATGTTGTGTTAGTGCAACTGGTAACCTAAAATAGGAGTGAATTGGGTTTCTTAAAATTTTCTTGAAATGAAGCAAAGCACTGTAACAATACAAACCCTTAAAAACAAAGTAACATTTTGCAAAGTAAAAGATTGGGGATAGAGAAAAAAAAGGACAGAAATATATATTTTGGTTAAGCCTCTCCACTTGACCTATGTCTAGTTTTCAAGTCACTATTAATTCATATGGTTTTGATAATTCTAAATAACATTGTGCTTAGAAATCCAATTTCAAAGGAGCACAAGTTATATGAAGAATAAAGTTGGAGATTCCCAAAGGTTGAAGAGTTTTTTACACATATTTTAGGAATTCATTTGTAAAAGAAGGTAATTAAGCTTTAAATTATGCTTTTCCCAATATTAAATGAGGCATCTAATTGAATGATTAATAATGAGCTCATATTTTCAAAATGGTTTTTATGAAAAGAGTTACCTTATGCACATAACTTATTAAGGCTATGAGGATAAAGTTTAATCTCAAAGTTTTTCTAAGTGTTCTCTCTTCGATTTCATGAAAAGAGTTGAGGTTATCTGTATAACGTAGGTATCCAGCATGTCCTCAGCTCTGTCCAGCTAGTTATATTGATAAGGTTGTTACCTTATTTGCATAATGAAGTGAATAGCAAAGGCCACTTGTACTGTACAGCCCATTATTCGCATAACTTAAGGAAGTTATCCGCATAATGTGTGTTATAGAGCACTTGGACATTCTTCTGTTAAGTAGGTTATCCGCATAACCTAGGGAGGTTATCCGTATAACCTATGTTATAATACTCTTGGATCTTCCTTGATTAAATATGTTATCCACATAATCTAATGAGGTTATCTTGATAACCTATGTCTTCTAAAAACTCAATTTGAGAAGATTTAACATTATCCAAACAACTGAGTAAGTTTTCATGAAAATGTTCTTAAGCTAAAACTTTTCATGAAAATGTTCTTAAGTTAAAACTTAGTCATTTTGGAATAAACGTTATCCACATAACCTAACTAGGTTATCCACATAACAAATGCATAATATTGAAACCAAGAGTCAATGATCATCTATTATTCGCATAACCTCTGTCAGACACATTTAATGTGGTAGGTGAATGGCTATTTTTCTAAGAGTAACAGCTAATTCTTGCTTTCAACGGATAGTTTTGCTCTAAAACTATAAATAGGACCTCATTTAATTTGTTGGGTAGTAAGGAAAAACATAAAAATATCAAAATTTTGTAGACTTAATTACTGATTTATTCAAAGCTTACATACCCTTTGTTTAGCTCATTCATTATTCTTAAATTTTTATATCCACTCTTTTGAGAGATAGTTTTCATATCTTGGCTTGTACACACCTGTAGATAGCACTTAGTGTGAGAAGACACTAAGAGATTTGTCCTTACTCTTGAGTGAGAGTGTTTTGTTTAGCTCAAAGTTTGAGCTGGGGTTATACTGTGATTTTTGCAAGAACCCATTTAAATCTTGCAAGATATAATGGAGAAATCTCAAGTAGTGGCTTGAAGACTGGACGTAGGTCAAGTGGAGTAAACTGATCCAGGATAAATCTCTATGTCCTCATCTTATTTTCTTTTCAGTCGTCTTTATATTCTAAACTTTGTTTTTCAGCAATTTTGATTATCACTACAATATTTCAGTTTTGTAGAAAATTGCAAACTTCCTAATTTACCCCCCTTGGGAAGCCAGCTAACCTAACAGTCACTACTTGAAATTTCTCAACTACATTTGCAAGATTGATCTGGGTTCTTGTAAAAAAGCAGTGTAGCACCAAGCTTACTCGAGCTAAATATTTTACTCTCACACCTTTACAATGTGTGTTTACAAGTCTCTTAGTATTTCACCACACTAAAATTCTTCTACCTAATGTAAAGAAAATTATATAGATGAAATCTCTCTCAAAGAATAAATGAAAGAAATGAAGCTCAAAAAAAGCTCACCAAGAGAGGTATAGCACCAAGCTTACTCGAGCTGAATATTTTACTCTCACACCTTTACAATGTGTGTTTACAAGTCTCTTAGTATTTCACCACACTAAAATTCTTCTACCTAATGTAAAGAAAATTATATAGATGAAATCTCTCTCAAAGAATAAATGAAAGAAATGAAGCTCAAAAAAAGCTCACCAAGAGAGGTAGGCAAAACCCTTTAATGCTCAATTAGAGTGTAGGATTCAGAATAGCAACAATTTGACTCTTGGAATACTTAATTCTTTTATCCACAATCTTAAATGAAATCCTATTTATACATTATTGGCAAATCTATTTATTAGAAACAAGTTCTACCTATTACTCTACAAAACTAATTGTTCAACTACCACTTTAAATGCGATTGTTAGACATTATACAAATAAGCTATATACAGGATATACATATATCACAGATGACCATTAGAACTTATTTAAACTAAGGACTTGTTACACATATAAGGCAGGGCCCTTACACATGTTATGTTTAATATAAGTTTTGATGATAATAAATGTTGGGTAATAAAGAACAAATGCATCATATGTATCTAATATATATAATGTTCCTTAAAGAAGTAAAATATGCATTAGCATGTACTTAATTGAGTTTATAATACATATATCATGCTATGCACTAATATATCCATTGTACTTTTACAATGTATAATATAAGTTAGATATATAAATTGGATTAACTACTTAGTTTGTAAGTGTACATATTAAATGTTGAATGGTCCAAGTAGAAAGAGAGAGCATTGGAATAAAGAAATGGAAATCAATATTATGTCTCACTCAAGAAAGGAGAAGAAAAAGGATACCCCAAGAATTGAAAATCAGAAAGGAGTATGCCAAGAAGGAAATGATCAAGTGAAAGTGGAGCTCAAGCATTGAAGACTTAGTTATTAGATATATTTTGTTTTCAATTAAGTTTTGAGTTGGTTTTAATCTTTGAAATTTACTTAATTTTGTTACCATATGTTTTAAAGAAGTTAGATTAAGTAAATCTATTGTTAGCACATGTTAGAATTAAGAAATATTGGGTAATAGATGAATTTTACTATTGACTCATATGTATTTTATGTAAAATTCAAACTTTACTTGAAGAAATTCGAATATACAGAGGTTTCATCTTTGACAGATGAATTTTTGTTATGAAATTTGAATTTTTGGGTAGGCATTATTAGTAGATATTTGCAAAATTTATATGAAGCTTAGTCAAAATTTGAATGTTGGTAAGTTGAAAGAGAGTTTAGAGTCACCCTCTTTGACGGACGAATTTTGAACTTCAAAGTGCAAATTTTAAAATGAGAACTTGTGAGTTTCGTTAAAGGTTACCTTTGACAGACGAAATTTAAAATTCAACAGTCAAATTTTGAAGAGACAACTTTTGTGCCAAGACAAACAAGCCCTAACAGATGAATTTCAGCTTTTGAAATTTGAATTTTGTGTGCTCTGTGAAAACTTGAGTTGACAAATGAAATTTAAAGTTCAACAGTTGAATTTTGAAGAGACAACCTTTGTGCCATGTCAAACAAACCTCTAACAGATGAAAGCTTTCGAAATTCAAATTTCGAGTGATTTGTGAAAACTTAAGACAACTGTTTAAACTTCAACTCCAATATGAAAGTTTGCATGAACTAACATGGGTTAACTTTAATAAACTTAAAATTCAAATTCATTATATGACAAACGAATTTCTGAAATTCAACTTTAAAAATATAACTATGTTGTCTTTGCAAAATTCATCTATTGAGCTTCAAAATTCAAATTTTGGAAAGACAGACATATTTAATATGGCTGATGAAGAAGATGAAGGATTAAATGAGTTAATATTGTAATTATATAATAAAGTAACTTTATTACTTTATTTATGACTTTTATTTACTTTTCTTCTTTAAAAAGCTTTTTGGAAAATTTCCTTGGTGTCCCAATCAGTGTTCAAATGTGCTCCACCTCAGTTTTTTGGCAAAAAATTACTTTAATAATTTTCATGGTTCAATATACCATTTATCGACTAAATTTACCCGTACTTATTAAGTATTTTTGCCAAAATTGTTACTAAATTGATATATAATTATCCAACAATTACTTTTAGTCTAAAATTATTATCTTGACCCAAAATATATTTTTGCAAGAACTACTAATTTTTCTTGAATTAATACTATATCTTCCTACAATCTAAACTAACTTTTATTAGATAAAATATTAATATCTAAACTTAAATACCCAATAAATATTATTTTAAATTCAATAAATTTCATAATATATTTCATTGGACTTATCTCATTGAGAGCTTCATTTTGATTATAATTTTTCATATTTACAAAATGCCCTTAATTGGAATAAATTAATAATTTTTGAAATTTTTGGGTCATTAGGTGTAATTTTTTTAAACCTTTATATCACTTCGTTTTCCCATTGATTACCCTCTTGAGGGATTAAAATGAGATAAATTTTATTTCCAAGGTAAAAGGCATATTATTCCATAGTTCTCAGTGACCATTTTGTGAAGAATTTTTCTTTCTTAGTTCAAAATTATAATTTTCTCCTTTTTAGTTCTAATATAGAAAGTTGTCTTTTTCAAACTTATAAAAATGCCTTTAATTGAGATAAATTTATAATTGTTGAAACTTTTGGGTCAATTAAAATGAGACAAATTTTATTTCCAAGGGCAAAGTCATATTATTTTATAGTTCTCAACGACCATTTTGTGAAGAATTTTTCTTTCTTGGGGAAAAATTATAATTTTCTCATTTCTAGTTCTAATATAGAAAGTTTCCATTTTCTGCTCGTTTTTGTGTTTCTCTATTTTCTATAATTCTAGACACATTTTAAATATTCTTGATTTTATCTTACTACCTTATTTAATATCCTATAAAATACTGGATATTACATCAAGACTGGAAGGAAGGAAGAAATCAAAGCCATACATTGTTCACCTTAGTACTACCAAGATGTACCATGACTTGAAATAAGGATATTGGTGGTTGGGAATGAAGAAAGATATCACTGAGTATGTGTGAAGGTGTCTTACATGTCAACAGGTGAAAGTGGAACATCAACAGCCAAAGTGGAATAGCAAAGTAGATAGAAAAGTTATGTGGATAAGAGAAGGAAACCTTTGGAGTTTCATGTAAGGGACATGTGTTTTTGAAAGTTACCTTAACCACTAATGTTAGAAGATCAATAAGGGCTAAGAAGCTTACTCTGAGGTACATGGGTCTATTGCAAGTCCTTAATAGGATTGGGCCAATGGCTTACCAAGTAGTGTTACTACCTAACCTAGCAGAGATTTATGACATGTTTCATGTATCTTAACTTAAGAAGTACCAACTCAACCCCATCTCACGTCATAAAGCATGAAAAATTTCATTTGTAAGAAGATTTGTCATTTGAGGTTAAGCCCAAGAAAATTGTGGATGACAAGGAGAAATAGTTGAGAAACAATACCATCAAGCTAGTAAAGGTGTTGTGGAAGGGGTTGACCTTGAGTAAGGCTACATGGGAGATGGAATAATTAATATGGAAGAATATCCTCACCTTTTTGCATAAGGTATATGTTTCCAAATTTTTTATGATGAAATTTTTTTATAAGGTGTGGAGGATATAATAACCCCAATTAAATTGTGTCGGCTATGTATGTGGATTAATGAAAGGATGGAATTATACAAGACTAGATAAGGTCAAGGCAAGAGGGAAGAAAGAAATATGAGCAGCAAAAATTTTTGAAAAAATAAGACACTAGTACTAGTAAAGCTAGCTGTGGTGCCAAGTTGTGATTTTTGTTATAAAAGAGAGCCCTACCATGCTAAAACAATGTTTCAACGAAGGAGAACGTGCCATCTATGCTAGGGTTTGACATCTTGATCTTGAGAACATGATTTTGGAGCTTTTGGAGGCTTTATTTCTTGAGGTAATATGATTTCCTCTTCTTCCCTTTCTCTTTTCTCAAATTCTATAAGGTATTTTCGTGGGAGGAGTTAGGGATTCGAGTTGGCTGAGGTTTTCACTAATTAAATTGTATTCAAATGCTTCAATATAGTGTTGTAATGTCTCTACAAGCTTTCGGTAGGAGTTTTTATGTGTTTAAGCTTGTAGACTCCTAAACCCTAGCTCTTTCATGGGATTCTTCTTTGACACATGAAATTTCTCAGGTGTTAGTTGTTATGAGGAGTTGTTTAAGTTCATATATGCGTAGGAGTAGGGTAGGAGCTTTGATTTCTAGATTCTGGGTCAACCAGAGGCTATGCAACCATTTGATTTGTGTGTTTGATGATTATGTAGGGTGTGTACTTGCTTTGTTGAAGCCTACACTCCAAGAAAGTGGTTGGGGAGCGACAAATCCTTCAGGAAGTAACTACTTGGTTGTATGAGGCAATTTGGTCTTATATGTATAAAGGGCTCTAGTAGTTTGAAATGCTTAATTGAGGTCTTTAAAGTTGTTTTGAGCTTATTTCATGTTTAGAACATTGTATTTTGACTCGGATCGCATCCCTCTTATATGCGTGTAGTTGGTTCTCTAATGGCCTATTATGATATTGTGTGAGTTTGGACAACTTGAGGTAATCGAGGTGTAACTCTTGCTATTTTATATATGCTTAGTACTTTTCATATTATGATATGTATGTTAGCATGGCTAGTAAGTTTCTTATACTTTCTACTTTATGAGTTCATAACAAGAAAATGAAAATAGCTAAGTATAAATGTACATATATATGTATGGTAAAGCTTGATACATGTTTATTATGCATCCCCATGTTTATATCTTGTATAATAATACTATGATGGCATGATGATGTATAGAATATGATAACATGCTACCATGGCATATTATCATTATCACTAGTTATTATGCATGATTCAACATATGTCAGTTGGGTGATGATGTCATTGAATACCACATGGTATATTGATCTACTAAATGGCAAATGAAGCCTTGTGTCAAGGTGGTAAGGTGTGTTATATCCTTGCCACTAAATTGTTGTCCTTTGGTTAGGAGACCTAGATGGCTGTGGATTAGAGATGCACCTTCTCTAAATCACCACCAATTCTGGTGATCCAAGGGAAAGAAAGCCATGGTCTAATAACTAGTGTAATGGTCTTTGGTCATATCATAACTAGTGGAGGAGAGCTTAATGGTTACCTTGAAATCGAACTTTATCGGTCATTGGAAGGGGGCTACTTGTTGAGGTTACCTTGTAATGATAACTAATCCATGATTCTAGCCATGATCTTTGTGGGTTCCATTGCATGTCATGTGTATTGCATCATTTCATTTATAATTGTGCATGTAGAAATGTATCTTGAAACTCTATTCTTGTTTTGAGTTGCCTTTGGTCCCTAGGACACTATCTCACCCCTTCTATGGCTAACATTTTCAAATGAGGGATCCAGTACTAGCAAGGAGAAGGCTAAGGAGACTTTGTCCTTTCTTTTTTTCTTGAGGGACATTTGAGACCTTGCTTTTGGTATTGCATTTTGGAATACACACATTATGTTTATTTAGTATTGTGTCAAGTGTAGGACATTAATGTGATGCCATATATATCATTATGTTAGGGGTTCCCTGGGTTTGCCTTTGAATCTTTTACTTACATGTATGATTGGTAGCTCTTAGAACCCCATGGTTGGCATGAGGTTTTATTGCAGTTGAGCATGTCTAATGTGTTTTAAGTTGGATATGCATGGTGATTCTTGATGGATTTATACCCTCTGAGGCTTTGGGTTGATTGTTGTTGGTTATGGTTGTGTATCTTAGAGAGAGAGAAACTCATTTGTAGAATTATTATGTTCGGGCATTGCATGTTGGTTGCTCCAAGTGTATTTTGATGAGATAGAGTAGTTAAGATTGGTTTTGATTTTTGATGAATTTGGTGGAAAATGAGTATATCACCTATTAGTAGAGAGATTGACAACAACAAAGAAAATTGTGTTGCAAGCTAATGGAACACTATGAACTCGTACTTGCAAGTATACATATCATTTTTAAGTAATAAAATAATTAAAAAAATATATTATCAACGTTGGTTGAATCGAGCAGAAAGAACTTAATACTCCTTAAGTAAAGTTTCAATTTCAAATCTCATGAATTAAAAAATATATATATATATATATATTGGGAGAGCTTTACCCCTTGTTTGGAACCTAGCAACCTAACTAGTTGATTGTACTAGATGGTTCTTATCAATCAAAGAAAATAATCATTAAAGCTTCACAAAAAAAATTACAAAGTACTAAAATTTACACCTTAATATATTCAAATTAAACCAACAATCAATAATAATTAAAATAAAACTAATTTAAAGATACAAAAATTAAAAGATGGAGATAAAAAAAAAACTATACTAATTCAAGAAGGAAATGGCTAAGAGTAGATTCTCTTGGCATTTTGGGGGGAAAAAGCCAATATGCTCTATTTGAGACTACACTTAATGACACGTACAATTTGCAAACTTAAACATTTTTTTTGAATTATTTATAGCTCTATTTTGAAAACAATTAATAATTTCTTATACAATTAGTTAAAGATGCATAATTTAGAACAATTCATAACGTGGCTCCATGAGGCTAATAAATAGATTCATATCATAGAAACAAATTAACTCACTCAAAACAACTTTTTCCATGGTTCCCTTGCCATTTTCTCTTACTACTTCCAATTTTAGAGAGGGCAATGAGAAGAATAATGGGCCAATATTTTTTATGCACCACCATCTTTCATAGATCCCTAACTTCTTTAATAGTAGCAAATTAAGTGTGGGGAGGATTCACTATGTTAGTTTGATTTATTTGTTTATGCCTCTAGATGCCTTGAACTCATCAAGGCTTTATTTCTTCATGAAGAGAACAAAGAGATAGGGTGAGAGCAAATTGTCCTACATGAATCCTTTAGAAGAAGTGAATGTCTATGAAGGGGACTCATTCTAAACTACTTTTATTTCATAGTTGGCTACACAAGTCATGCTTACGTTTACAAGCAATGGTTATACACTAACCTCATGAAGGGTGTGACTAACAAATTCCAATTAAGGTGGTTGTTGAACTTTTCTAAACCAACATTGATTGCTATGATACTTTCTTTTCTCCATTTTTGTAATTTCTTCTTTCACAATAATCATGTTGTCATTACATTGTCATTTAGTAATAAAACTACATTAGTTGTTAATATAGTTGGAATGCCCAAGAGGGGGTGAATTGAACTCTTGAAATTTTCTGTGAAAGCAAGAACAATAAAAAAGAGCAAGAACTTTGAAGTAAAGAGAGTAGGGAAAGAGAAGATCAAGCTTCAAGATTTATCTTGGTTCAGTCACACAACTTGGCCTAAGTCTAGTACTCAAACCACCGCTCAAGATTTCTCCACTATATTAGCAAAATTGATCCAGGTTCTTGCTAAACCTTAGTATAATACCAAGCTCTTCACTTGAGCTGGAAATCTTTCTCTCACACCCTTACAAAATGTGTTCACAAAGGTTCCCTTATTGTATGCCCACATTAAAATTTTTACCCAAATGTAGAAATAAAGTTTACAACAATCTATCTCTCTCAAAAAGTAGATATAGAATAATGAAACTCACTTTCTTACTCTACAAAGTGCTTAGTAAGGCTTTAATGAACAAGAGTATGAATCTTTAATGATTCAACAAAATTTTAGTCAGTATCACTTAATGTTCTTACCAACTAATTTAAATACGGTCCCATTTATAGATTTTAGCTTAATCTAGCAATTAGAGATGAGAACTAGCCATTGCAAAGTAAGATATAATGTTCATCTATAGCATTAAATGTGTTGTCAGAGCTTAGTCAATAAGGCAAAGAAGTTAGTGCACTATCCCAGCTAACTGTTAGACATATCTCATATCGTTGGATCACAATTGTCGACAAAGCTATCATGTTAGTTAACTACCAAGCTTCATATGTTGTTTCCAATGGCTTGGCTCAAGCATGATTTCATGAAAACCTACAAGGACAGTCGACAAAGCTACTTACACCGAGGAAACCTAAGAGCTTGTGTTTCAAGATGGAAGACAAATCTATCTAGGATATCACTTCTTAGTCCACAAAGCTTAAAGTCCACCATATTTGGTTTTTTAAGAAAACATACTTAGTCTAGTAAATACTAGGGTTTAGTCAACAAAGCTATCCTTTCCAGAAAGAACAGTTTCTTGAGTTCAACACAATAGAAGACAATCTTCCAAGGATAGTTAACTATCGTGCCTTGACAGAAAGGCACTTCTTTTCTACACAGTAGCTTTTCCTTCTAAGATGGGTAAGATAGTCCACTAGATTATTACACAGAAGAACATCCAAAACAAGACCTATGATAGTTTTCTAACATATCACCCTTAGTCCATAAAGCTCATTGTCATAAGCAAGAACTTCACTGAATGAGAAGATTTGGTGACAATCCACCCTTGCATAGTCTACTAAGGTACCTTTGACATAAAAACAACTTTGAAAAAAACTTGAGCTAGCAACTAAAACTCATTTGAGAGCTCATCTAAGAGTAATGTAAGATAAATTAAGTAATTTTAAAGCATTATTTATCACTTTAACCTAAGTGAAAGACAAACTTACAATAAAATCAAATAATCTTCAAGTTTAGTTCCATCTTTCACTTAGTCAACTCTTCTATTCAAATTGTACTTCCTTGATTTGATCTTTATAGCTCTTGGGGTTTTGTGATTCATCAAAATCTTCTTTTATTTAGCATTAATGAGGCCCTAAGATTTTATTCATCACTTTGTTTCATCTCCATAAAAAAATCTTGAATTAAAACTAAAAGGAGACAATAAAAGTTGAGAAAAGTGTGTATATTATTGATGTGTGAAATAGGGTTACAGCTGTGTGTTTGTATAATACATAAGTAGTATTATGGAACAAGTCATGAAAATCATGCAAAGAATCATGAAGGAGGGCTGATATGGTGAGATATAGTAAATCAACAAAATCAATAAAGATTAAGTGATAAGAGATAAGATTATGGTAGCGAACATGGATGTGGACTTGGGCCTTCTATAAGTTCTTCAGCAAACCCCCCCTCAAACAAGAGGATACTAGATGTACTCCAAGTTTACTATAGAAGAAAAGAAAACGTGACTGTCCTAGAGACTTTGTCGAACAATTTGTTGTTTGTTCGGAAGAGGGAACATAGCTGACTAAAAGTTGCTTAGCTAGAACTTGATCCCTCACAAAATGAGCATCTATCTTAATATGTTTTGTGCGAACATGATAGACTAGTTTTTTAGCCAAACATTAGCACTTATATTGTCACACCACATAGTAGGTATTCAAGAGGCTAGAACTTTAATTTTATAGAGCAATATTTAAGCCAAACTATTTTAGTAGCTACATTAGCCAGAGCATGGTATTCCGACTTAATACTTGATCACTAGGATAGTGAGATTAATAAGTTTCCAAGAAAAACACAATAATCAGAAACTGACCTACAATCATTAGGACAAGTAGCCCAATTGGCATCAGTAAAGACTATTATGTTGAAGTGTTTTGAGGGTCCAATCTTGAGGCCAAAATTAGTCATGCCTTTACCCTCGATTTGGTTGGAGGGATTTGAAAGGAAGGGGAGGGAAAATTTTCAATTTTCTTCATTTGATTCAATAAGTAAGAGAGAATGAGAGGAAAAATTGAAAATTCTTCTCATTTGGTTCAATAAGTAGGAGGGACGGAAAGGGAAAATAAATTCCCTCCCCTCCCACCCCACCCTTCTCCTCCAAAAGTAGGGAGATTTGGAGGGAGAATGAGCAAATCCCTCAGCTCCCTTCCCCTTTAACAAACCCAAACTAGGGAGAATATAACATTCAACTTGGTTTTGAAATGCATCAATCTTGTTGCATTATTTCTAAACACAAGAATATCATCAACATAAATTAAAACTAAGATATATGATTTGAGTGATTCAAGATAAATAAAGAGTTATCACTCTTTGCACTAATGAAGCCTTGGCTAATTAGAACTTCCTTCAGTCTCTCAAACCTAATATGTTGAACTATAGAGCCTTTTTAAGTAGACACAAAAGATTAGGTTTAGTAGGTTCAACAAAACCTTTAGGTTGAGACATAAAAACCTTCTCTAAAAGAAAGCAATTTAGAAAATCATTATTGATGTCAAATTGTGTAATTGGCTAATTCAAAGATAGTGCAATTGTTAGCACAAGTCTAATGGTAGTAATTTTTGCAACAGGACTAAATGTGGCTCCAAAATTCACACATGTATCTTGTTGAAATCCTTTAGCTATTAATCTAGCCTTGTGACGTTGAATAATACCATCTAAGTTAAATTTTGTCTTAAGGATACATCTACAATCAACAACTTTTTGGCTAGGATGAGTAGGTAATAGGGCCCAAGTATTATTTTGAATTAGAGTTGTATACTCCATGTTCATAGCCAAATTCCATCACTACCCCAATTTTAGGATTTCTTAACACTCAATAGTTGGCATTTCTTTTGGAAACACCAAGAAAAAAAAATAAAAAATTAACAAATGCTAACTAAAGGTGATATCTTAGTTGGCGTTTCTATATAAATGCCAACTAAGATGATTTAAAAATAAAAAAAATAATTTAGTTGGTGTTTATGAGAAGATGCCAACTAAAAGTGGTATTTTAGTTGGCATTTCTATGTCAATGCCAACTAAGATGATATAAAAATTACAACAACAAAAAAGTAAAAAAATACTTTAGTTGGCTTTTTCATGCAAATACCAACTAAGATGATTTAAAAATTAAAAAAAAAATAGAATTAAAGTCTTTATAAAAACACACCCCACGGATCATGAACTCTAGCCATTGATAAAGGTAAATCTAATGACTCACATTCATCCACACGTGACTTACCCTTTTCAACTTAGCAACTCAAGCACATCACCTTCCCTTTCTTTCTCTCTCTTTTTCCCAGTCGCTTCCTCTCTCTTCCTCTCTATCTCCACAGATCTTGTTGCTCACTGGAAGAATCTCTTAGGCCTAAAGAAATTATGTTACACTCACCCCAAGAGTAACCCTCGGACAACAACGTCATCTTTGATCGCTGTCAAATTGCCCAAGCATTTTCTCCATTGAACCTCCAAATCTTTGTCGTCATCTTCTTCTTTTCTCTCCTCGTCCTTGTATGCATCCCTAAGTCTCCCATTGTTGAAGGAGTCGGACTGCTAATCTATTTCAATCTCCTCTTATCACTCTCTTTCATCTTCATCTTCTACCATGAACACGAAGATCTCCCTCGACTCTCTCTCAATTTGGACTAGTTCAGCTACAACCTAAACCCTGCTCTAAATCTGACTGTGCTTGCCCAAGATGATGTTGTTCAAGTATTTAAGAATCTTTTCCAATATTTTTATGTTGGAGGAACTGAGATTGGTAATCAAATGGATCATCTGGATTTCTTTGCTCCGCCTAGATTTGTTGATATGAATATGGACTATCTTAGAATTTTATTCTATAACAGCTAGATCAAAGTCCCTCTCAGCTTTATGACCAGTGGAAATTAATGCCTTGCTTCTCTTTTTGGTGTATAATGTTCATAATGCTTTTGTTTAGTTGATCTTGCAATGTTTAGTGCATTGCTTCTTTTTTTGCATTTGTTCTGTAAATATAGAATTCTATTCGATAAATTAAAGCTTTGTTAGAAGCATTTTTCGTGATTTGTTTTTTGGCTTCCTTCTTCTTCAATAGAAATCGTCTCACCTACAAATTTTCTTATGAAAATTTTGTCTATAATCGTCTGGGAAAGATGCACATAAGTTTTTTTTTTAAGAAAAAAGTGAGAAAAGTTGGCATTCATGGACAAATGCCAACTAAAACCAACAAAAATCTTCCTCTTTTATTAGCACTGGAATAATTGACATTTTAGAAGTATAAAATAAACGCCAATAAAGACTCTTTTTAGTGTAGTGCATTGTGGCAATTTAAAGCTATAGACAGAGTTGACAGTTCACTGCACTTGCACCAATAGAAGTAAGTCCAACAAAAGGATTTAAAAATACCTACTTTAGATTTTATGATCATTTGGTGCCTTGGTTTAGGATCTATATGATGATTAAGTTTAGTATGTGCCCCCAAAGAAGAAGTATTATTAAGATTTAGAGATTGAGTAATACCATTAATGTTTCCTTCTGTATCCTGGACTGGAGTGGAATTAAGTCCATCCACATATTTTGAACTTGTAGGATGCAAAGCATAAGTAGATGTGAGAGCATTAGAGCTCGATTTATCAAAGCTATGAAATCCTGACTTAACCTTTAAACATATAGGAAATTCACTACAAATTTGATTTGTTGCAATAATTTGTTCAAAGAAACCTCACTAGAAAACAGAAAACATTGCTCCATGACGACAACATGCTAAGAGATGAAACTTTTGCCATTTGAGTTCATGCACTTAAAACCCTTGTGCTCTCCACTGTAGCCAAAAAATACACACTTAGTGGTGTGAAACTATAATTTGTGTTGATTATACAGTCTTAGGCAAGGGAAAATGTGCACATCTAATAACCTAAAAGGGTGATTGACCTGCAAGTACAAAAGTAGGAAGCATGTTAATAAGATGTACTACAGTTTGAAAGGACTCCCACTAGTAGCATAAAGGCATGCTAGCTTGTGCAAGTAAAGTTTGTCTCAAATCAACAATATGTCAATGTTTCCTTTCAGCTCATCCATTTTGTGCATAAGTATATGAATAACATTGACAAAACAGAATTCCAAAATCATTTAATATATCCTGTAGATTTATGAACTCATCACCCCAATCACGCTGCAATATTTTGATTTTTGTCAATGAAAATTTTTACCATATTTTTAAATTGCTCTGATAGCTAATTAAAACTAAAAGGAGAAATACACATCGAGTAGTGTGAAGCTGTAATTAGTGTTGATTATAAGGTCTTAGGTGACGTTAACATGCACATATAAAAATCTTCAAATTTTTATAATCAAGCATCTTATTGAAAAGAACTTGAAAGGGTGACAGGCCTACAAGTACAGAAGTAAGAAACATGTTAATAAGATATACTGCAGTTTGAAAGGACTCCTACCAATAACATAAAGGCATATAGCTTGTACAAGTAAAGTTAGTCCTAATTCAATAATATGTCAATGTTTCCTTTTGGCTTGTCCATTTTGTGCAGAAGTATATAGACAAGAATGAAGAAACTAAATTCCAAAATCATTTCATATATCCTATAGATTTTTTAACTCAATACCTCAATCACTTTGCAATATTTTGACGTTTTTGTTAAGGAAATTTTTGACCATATTTTTAAATTGCTCTTATACCAAATTAAAACCAAAGGGAAAAAAACGAAAGTTGAGAAAAGTGTGTATATTATTTGTGTAAAATAGTTACAGCCATGTGTTTATATAATACACAAGTAGTATACAAGAGTATGGAACAAGTCACAAAAATCATGCAAAGAATCAATAAGGGAGGCTAATATGGTGAGATATAGTAAATCAACAAAATAATAAAGATTAAGTGATAAGTGATAAAATTATGGCAGTGAACATGGATGTGGGCCTAGGCCTTCTGCAAGTTCTTCAGTAGCTTGGTACCTTCAAGTATACATTGCATAATTATGGTAATGAAACCATGTTGCAATTATGCAAATGCCAGTAAATTAAAGGAAAAGGGGTAACTGTTATACCTAACCATGTAATTAAATCTGAAGCTTTGTCTCCTTCATAAGTGGGGGTGGATTATTTTATTCAAGATTCAGGAACGAAGGAACCTACATTACTCAAATGCTTTAACCCTTGCAATATGTTTTATATTTGAATGTTAATTAAAAAATAAATTGTTTTGCTTCAAGTAACCAGACCGCTTTTGTATCTTGGCACCTAACCATATTGCCTATTTGTTCAAAATATCCTATATCATCCACTAATAGAACATCATCGCCAAAACTAAACGGTGGTTGAATTGATTGAAAGGGATTTGATAGCCCATAAGCAATATCATGGATTTGAAATTTGTGGATAGAAAAAATCGTATTGGTAGAGTTATCTCTTACTTGGATTCGACAATATTTGAATTTTGATTAGTTGAAAGCATTGGATATCAAATATTTATATAAAAAAACACATAATCCTTCTCCAAAAATCAGACTTCTTATAATAGGTTTAGCTTTATCTATAGTTAGCCAGAAATATTAGGTATTAAAAACAATAGATATGAAAGTTGCACGATACAAGTGAGACATGCTTAGGTTTGGAGTGAATTGTTTAGGGATAATACGATGTGGACATGTCAGAGACAACACTTAATTTATCTTACCACCCCATGTGAACCCTAACAACAACTCTCCTTTTCATTCCTCTCTCTCCCCTATGAATTGTAAAGTTTTCAATTTTCAAATCCATTTGCATTCCTTCTTTTTCTCTCGTCAATTTTCTATTTATAAACTTTCATACTTCTCTCTCTCATTCTCTTTTTCTTCGATTGTCTGAAGGGTGTTTCTAGTTTGTTCCTTTCTCTCTTTTCAAGCCACCTCACACTTCAAGGCTCAAGGCAACACACGCAAGGATAACTCTCTCTCTCTCTCTCTCTCTCTCTATATATATATATATATATATATCTGTATGTATAATGTTTCTAACAAGTTGACGTCCAATTATTGGTTTGAGAAAAACCAAGGAAATTATCCATATGAAATATCATGCCTACCTCTCCCTAAGGCAACCTCAATATATAAACTATAAACAAATTAAAACTTTTAGGAACTGATAAGCAACCTTATTATATTGTTGTCGTATAGTTAACTAATATTTAACTTTTTTCCCCTATTTTTAGTTTTGACATATAATTTATAATATAGTTTTGCTTCTTCTTCTTTTTTTTTTTTTAACTAGAGTGTTTTAACAATTGTATTTATAATTTTTTTAGTTGAATAGCATTATATTTATTGTGTTATTCAATGGCCTCTTAAATTATATATATCTTTTCTGAATTTCGCTAAAATTATCTAGACTTCTGCATTTTTAAAACCTGCAAAATTACATAAACACCCCAGTTGACTTGACTTTTTTAAGTTACATAGAATTCCTTTTCTAGCTTCAAGACTTAAATAACATTCTCTGAAAATGAAGAATAGTTACATTTACCAACCATAATTTTTAATTTACATTTTTTCTATTTTATTTTTAGGCGATTTTGTGCATATTTTGAAAATAGAGATGAGGTCTATGTAACAAAACTCAATGAATATTTGTGTATTAATTTTAACAAAATTTAAGAAGAATTTGTATTGATTCTGAAAATAGAAAAATTTATATAAATTAATAAAAATTCAAGAGAAATTTATGTGATTTATTGTATTTAAAATTATATTTATTATGTTATGTCTATGTATTTTTAAGTTCATTGAACATGTGGACCACATGGGAGGATGAAAGTCGATGAAATAGAAAATAGAGTAATCGGTGGTGACCACCCTTTTAAGGAAAAAAGGTCAATAAAGCTAATGTTTTAATTAATTAACAAAAAATATGGTATAAAGATGTTTCAATTTTAAAAAACACACTGTTCCACGTACGGACTATTTAATTATGGGAATAGATGATAATTATTTAATTTTCTAGACTCTAAATATATGAGCAATACCTCATTGATTACAATGTGTTAGATCATCATGTGGATATATAATAGTATACAAAGGCAAATTAATTACTATATAACCTTTATTAATTATTTAAAATACTTTTTTTCGATACAACTATTTAGTATTTGGTACAATTATGATAGATTTGAGCACTGTTAAGCTTGAATTAGACAGCTCTCCTTATGTGCATTTTTTTCATCCACAGTATCTGAACCCACTACCTTGGATATCAAGTCTCTTTTACTATTGGTAATATGAATCTCCAATTATGCAAAATTAAAGCATCTCTAATTTTGTTGAAAATATATTTTATAATTTTATTTTAAAATATATAAAAATTCTAAAATTAAAAAAATAACTTACACAGACATTGTTGAGTTCACTAAATTACATAGACTTCTCTTGTATTTTTAGGAAAAATTTGAGTACATTTTAATAATAAACAGTGTATCCGTATAATGTCAATACATGAAGTCTGAGTAATTTATTCCTTGTTCAAAAGATGTTTGTATAGGTTTTGAAAATGGAAAAATATTACCTTATTTGAACAAAATTTAAAACAAATATGTATAATAAATTCCAAATACCAGTTTACTTTTTCTGAAATTATATCAGCCTTTGATTTTTTTTCTAAATGTATATGAAGCTTCTGTACACTTTAATTCAATTTTATTTTTTTATTAAAATATTCTCTTACATTATTAAGTGGTTATTTAAATCGAAAAAATTAAAATGTATTTTTAAACAAAGAGAAAAATCAATGCAATATATCCCTAATATTATTCATATTATATATATAATACAGTGAATTATGTTTTGTCTTATGACACGTTGTCAAGACATTAATCATTACATGTGGTTTAATAATTTCACATTATAATTTTAATTAATTACAAAGTTTTTAATAGGACGATCAACATTACAAGAAACACCAATATATTTCAACTTCTGAAGAGTACATGTAGGCCAATGATAGTGGGATAGGAGACAAAGGCCACATTGGTTGATAAAGAATGTTATACACACACATGGACACAGGAGAGGATGAATGCACCTAATTAAATTTTCAGTATAATGTTATGAGAAAAGAAAAAGTCAATTAATTTACATATTCTATTACGCAAATCATTATATTCATATTAAAAATTAAATTTCTGTGTAAAAATGGTTTACTTGATGTTAAACTATTTCCTTTATTTGTCGTTTGATTTCGTTTTTGTTAATTGAAGTTTGTTTGACGCTTCATCTTAAGAATGTCTTGTAGAACAGATTTTCTTTTCTTTTAAATTTTTCATAAGAGCACAGAAGTATAATTATGAGAATCGTTCACCTAAAAAAATAATAATAATTATGAGAGTTTGGCTCCATCGTATAAAAAGGTAACTATCATTTTAAACCTATATATTTTACCAATAAAAAGTATGGAATAAAGTAAATACTATCAATTATTATCCATTGTGGCTGTAAATTGTTAGACAATCAAGACGAGTTTTTCTTCCCCTGATCATATGTGGTGCAATATAATTTTATTATGTTGTTTTTAATTTCTTTTCTTCATCGTTTAATTTATATTTGAATTCTTGATTATGGGAAGAGAGAGATGCATATAATTTTTTTTTAAGTTTTATAACTAGGTATCCGTATTTTTTTCATCACATTACTATTGTCAGAATATAAATCAATTTAATTCTTTTTTTCTTTTAGTATCAAACGACCATAGTTCATTCCAATAGTCACATTAGACTCCGATCAATCCAAGTCAAGTTGGGTATGATCATAAGAATAACACACTCTTCCCAACAAGTATTTAATATAATTGCATGCCTAACTATTTAAATAAGAACTACTAGATAGGTAATATCAACCAAGAAGTGTTTGATATTAAAGAATATCAACTAATTCATATTTAAGAGGGTTGAGTCTTTGCTGGCCAGGACAAAAAAAATTAGAGTTCTTCTACAATTTGTTTCCCTATACAAGAAGGTTAAATTTTTTTGTTTTTTTTCGACAATCATTAGGTATTCGGTAATAATGGATAACCTAGACTTGTGCGAAGTCAAACTCTAATTTGGGATGTTGAGTACTTGCTAAGGGAGTATGAAAACTCTTGTCACTAAATTCAATGATTATTTGTTAGTTCTGCTTTTTTTTTTTTGTCATTGTTTTATTTTCTTTGCCCTAGACTCTAAGTATTCCTCACACATAAGAAGGATTATTTTCCCTTATATGGTAGACCCCTCTTTTTTTTTATTAAAATGGTAGATCCCTCTTTGTTGTCATTATTTCTGTTCCAGCAGACTAAATATTAGGCTTGGGCCGAAAAGAGAAGACAAATAGAAAGATTCAGCCCACTACAGGGTCAATTGTGATAGTGGCCCAACATTCAATTCACTTTAGTCATTTGGGCTCAAACAAACCACTTTCACTCCGATGTAGCCATCCATTTGGGCCAAGCCAGATTTAATATAGGAGACCCGTCCTTGATATACCAAGAATTTAAAAAACAATAAATTAATAATTTAATCATGATCACTCTTTCATCAATTTAATTTTAAAAATAAACTAAGTTAATTTGTTTTTTTCATCATTTTATTTCAATTTAGGCTAAAAAAAGGAATTATTTTCTTTCAATCAAAATCACAATTACTCAATAGATTACTTGACGTGGAAAGTTCATATTACCATTAACTTCATGATATAGACTTGCACTAGTGTCCTCCCCAAACTGTGTCATTTTTGCATATCTTTTTAAACTCATTTGGTCCAATTAAGTGATTAAAATCAAGTAAAATGGTGTCATCTAGGAGAAAATGATATTTTGTCAGATAATAGAAGTTGAAGTCTAACCATGGATTAGTCCCAAAGTGAGTTGGGTTGGGTCAACTTGCATAACTAAAACAAATTTAAAAATTGAGATCTAAGTCTATATGATATATATATTAAAATCATTAAACATTAAGCATAAAATATCTTTCAAAGTTTAATTTTCAAGCATCATTCCACTACAGATTCAAACATAAAATATGAATATTCTTTAAAATTCAAATTCAAACATCATTGATCAAATTAAAAATTAAATTATCCTTCAACAATAATATTTGAGTCTTGCTTAAACAAAGTATCATCTTCATAGTTAAATGTATCTTTTAACTTTTTAATTTTGTTTTTTGCATAAGAAAAAAAGGTCAACTTGCAAGTAAAATAGATCAACTACAAGTTTAATAAGCCAAGTTAGAACTGACTGACTTCAATTCCAAACACGTTGCAATATTTACAACCCAACTCACCTTTATGGGTGGGTTAAGTGAGCTTATCCATTGAGTTAAGCTCACATTTTCACCTCTCTATTATCGTACAATGATCATTCTGTTATCAATTTATTTTAGAAAAAATCAGCTAAGTTAATTTAGTTTTTTAATTGTCTTCTTTCAATCAAATTGATCCGTTGCATTAGGTAATAAAATCACAAATCTGACCTGGATAAACAAAAGCTCAGATTAACTAATGATTTGGACTTACACTGGTGTCCTTCCCAAATTGTGTCATTTTGCCCATTTTTTGAAACTCATTTGGTCCAATAACATTATAAAAATCAAGTAAAATGGAATGATTTAGGAGAAAATGGAATTTGGATTGCAGCATAGGAAACTCATCCTAGATTTAAATTGTTCATTGAACGGTTCAAATTTTATTTTATTTTACTATAAAATATTAATTTTTATTTTAGTAAATGCAAAACATAAATAAAGATAATTTTCTAATTGTCAGATTTTAAAAAAGATGTAGTTATTGTTTAAAAAATAAAAAAATTTGAATCTGAATTGAATTTTTGAACGATCAAAATCACACCTCAATGATAAATCCTAATAGGAGAAAATGATACTTTGTCTACGCCATTAATTTATGGATACAAATCCTACCGATTGAGAGGACATGTGCGTTGCTCAAATGTAGCCAAAAAAGATTTGTATTTTTCTTATATTCTTATTTTTATTAAATAAACTTTTTTTAATTCATTCACTCTCACTTAAGCACTTCACCAATATTTCAGTAATTCTACCAGAGAAAATTCATCCTCTTAACTTACATAAGTTTTCATTTATATAATTTCAGTTAAACAAGAGAAGCCCTCTGTTGTGAGGATCTCATTCTATAGAAACTATTATAAACATCTAAAATAATAAAAAATTGGAGCTACCGCAAAGACATATTGCCGTAGCAGCACCTTTATTGCTCCTAAAATCTTTCCCTTTGTGTGAAAGGTCACAAGTTTGAACCTATAGGTGTGCATGTGTGGATTGTGTGTGAGAGTCGCACATAAATTGTCCCAATTCGGAAAAAAATGGAGCTATATTGTATATAGTATAATAATGATCAGGAGACATTACAGTATAGATGGGAGACTAGTGGTCGGTTGGAGGCTGTTGGAATTGTGCTATTGCATGATTGTTGAGGTGAAGAAAGGGTGGAGTTAGTTCAAATGAACAATTTGACAAAAAAAGGGTTCAAACAGAAAATATAATGTTAAGCTAATATATCAAAATTTAATCCGATTTAATCCCCTTTTTAGGCTTGATTAAATTATGTAGTATTTATAAGGAAGCATTGATGTATAGGCTTATATAATATATTGTGTGCACCAAATATAGGATAAATTCATAATGTATCGTATAAGGTTTTGCAATCGTGTTTTATATGATATGTCAAATATTAAAAAATTGGAACTAATATCAATGCGTACTTCGACATTGGGGAAAATGAGTCATTTTTTTTATAGATTTCATTCCCTTCATAAGCTTTCATGAACATACAATTAATGAGTTTGGTTTCAGAGACTCATTAGGGATAGAGTATATTTTAAAACTCAAAAAGTGCCTATGAAAATACTTAAAAATTTTCAACCATTATGATTCTCACGTTACAAGGAGATTCCATGGATATTTTCAGTTGAAAGCAAGAAGAATGCCATGTATGGAATGAATTCTAATGAAAGAAAAAACATTCAAGTCTGTCAACTGAAGAATTTTAAGCCCCACATATAAATTTTAACATAGCTCCATTGTACTACAGACAATTAAAAAAAAGAATGGAAAGAAAATAAGTTAATTGGACTCATTCAAGCCAAATAAAGTACTATCATTAAGAATGAGAAAGATCAATGCACTTCTTTCCTTAAAAATTTAGTTATCATAATCACCAACAATATATGCATCACAAAGGAAACATACTACACTCATCAAGAAATAAAGTCAATTATGAAAGTAAGTTTATTATGTACTTGACAATTCTAAGGAACATGTATATTAAACATATTCGAAATAGAAGCTTAACTAGTAATTTGTACTTAATATAGTGGAGAACCTTTTCTTTAAATCCATGTCAGTCCTAATGCTAGAGCTTTCCTTAGAAAAATGGAAAATTAGGGGGTGAGACTATAATTTCAATAACCAAGGTAAAATTCTATACAAATCTACTATACATAAACATGTAAATGAAAATACGATTATGCAACTAATTCATGATACCATAAGTTTCATTTCCACACTCGATGTTGCACAAGTTTCATTATGATTATACAATTAATTCATGATACTTAAAGGTGTCCATCCTAAAGTAGTCTATTTTCACATCAATATAACTTACTGTGATAGCACACCCACGCAAAAGGTGTCTGCCCCAAGATAGTTTATTTTCATATCTACATAACTTACTGTGATGGCACATACTCATAGAAGGTGCTCCATTCTAAGATAGTCAATTTATAGCTTGCATATACACATAAAAGTCAATTATAGGGCCCATACATGTGCATATATGAAAAGTTTTCAAGGTAACCAACTATTTCATAGTCATATGCATCTATGCATCACAATAATCTACAACTATTAGACATAATAACATGATCATCATCATTTACATCATGACTAGAATTAAAAGTCACATCATCATAAGTTCTCATTAAACAAGAATTTCACACTCACCATTGATGACTTCCATTATGAATTTTTTAGCAATATCAACCTAAGTGTTATACATGCTATGATCATGCTCAAGCTAATATCAACATACTAAAGAATTGGATGAGAATATCATGTTATGTTACATAACAAAGTATGCATCATGTTATGATAAAAAGTTAACCTAGTTATCTGCCACCACAATTGATGATATCTAAGCCAAAAGATAAGCCACGGAAACTCCACTTATAGCCCACAACATTGCAATGCCATGATATGGGTCAAACCTTAATTTACCATATTATACGCCACTTTACTTCATCAACTAATTTAAGGTGGTATATTACTAATGATAGAGTGGTTTCAAATACTCCTAAAATGTTCCCAATTTGTTCGCAAGGTCACAAAAGCTATGGTATTTCCAAAATAGCAACCCACAAATCGACAAGTTAAAGTTTCGAGTTAGATAAAATAATTGAAATTAACTCCAAATCACACCAAACTTAACCAACACATTCTTTAATATCATATAAAACTTCTAAAACCATTTCTAGATAACTTACTTGAGATTCAGAAACCCCTAATTTCAAGTGTTGGATAAAACTTATAAAATTTCAAGTTAAAAAATATAACAATTTTATAATCATATCCCAAAACAATTTTATTTTCCCCAATTGACCCACTTAGGGATCATGCTCAAATCCAACTCTCAACGTATAACTTGTGATATCTTTTAATACAATAGCACCTATAGCAAGAGCAAGATAATCATTTCTAGGCTTTCCAAACAATACCCAAGCTAGTATTAAAGCTAGAAATAAAGAACACCATTTTCTCCCATAAAGAACAATGACATATTCAAACAACAGAAGGAGTAGAAATGGATGAAATGATTACCTTGAGATTTTAGGCTAAGAATCCATATGAAGGAATTAAGTCCTAGCAACCCAGAACCCAAGCTTCTTGTTGCCTCCTTCGAACTACCCTTGTTTCTACCCCAAAATGTCACAACTGGTGACTTTAAAATGATGTCCAACACGTTTTACTATAGTGAAATGTCATTTATATTTATTTATATTTTTTCATTTTTAACTAAATTTCAAAATTTTATAACTAATTTTAAATAACTCCAATCGAGTTTATCTTTGACTTGTTTTAAAATTTGAAAAGTCTTCTACAAGAGAAAAATATAAATCAGAATATCTATTGTGGAAGTCATTCCCATAAATTTTAGAATTCATGACTATTAAAAAAAAAGACCAATTTTCATAGTTTTGGGACATAATTCCCTCTTAACATACAAAAGCATATATCTTAGGCTACACATACCAATTTAAAATGATCTAAGACTTGTTTTGAAACCCTATGTTAAATTTTTTTTCTTCTTCTTTTCCAAGCTCAAGAGAAAGGACTTTCAAGTGTAGAATCTCAACCTCCTTTAAATTAAATAAAAATTTTAATTTTTATACTTGGTGATAAAGTTTTGCCACCTTTTATGGTTCTATCTAACTTAATATGAATTAGTCTGAATACTAATAAATCCTCCTATTAAAATAATGTAGGTTCAGGATGTCGGATAGTTTGATACAAAAAAAAATTGAATTTCACTTATAGATTAATTAAGTTCTCTTTTTTTTTACCATAAAATTAAGCAAGTTCTAAAATAGAATTGAAATATTAAGATTTTACATTAAACATGTCCTAATCTATCTTGTAGGACTTGTGTGGCATATTAAAAAGATTTTTAAAAGAATTAAAATAGATATATAAAATACTCCATCTTTTAAGGTGAAGCAAAATATTTTCTTCAAAGATCTAAATTGGGATATTCTTGCCAAGTAGAAGGTATGAATTGGTAGGTCATCCCTGATTTAAATGTTCTGTTTTGGTTGAAAAAAATAGTCACTCACCCTTGATTTTGCTTAAGATAGCTGCTCTTGTTGCTGGAAATGTATGGTGCTGTTTTAAGTTACAATTAATGCTCACTTAATTTATCTTCCCATTGTAAAGTTGGTTTTGTCGTTTTAAGTGCATAGGTTCTATTTTAAGCATGGAGAAATTATGGTTTGGCTTGGGGTTTGATGCATGAAAAATTTGCCTTCACCTTTTAAATGTGAAACACTGTTTTGGTTGTGTGACAGGCTTTGGTTTGGTATAATATTTATATTTTCCTTTTATATAGAAAGGTGATCTTAATAGAAGAGATACAAATGAGAAGTTGCAATGTGATGGCAATTGATAATAAACTTCTACATGATTTTTTTATCTCTAGATACTTTTTTTTTATTTTTTTCTTTCTTTTTTTGCTATGATCATACTTGGAATCATGACGTTTCATCAAACTAAGTTTTATTTTTTGCTTCCTATTGTAAATAAACCCAACGATTCATGTTCAAACTAAATTTATATACCTATTGACTATAATAATAGAAAATGTATTACAGTTGGTCAATAATCATGAATTATCTTTGTTAGTTGTAGGTATGGATTTGGGATGAGATTAAAATTGAAAGAGATAGGTGTAGTGTCCATGAGATCAAATCAAGGTTACAGTCAAAAGAAAATGTTGCTTTTAGTATTTTAAACAAATGTCAATTGCAGCCAAAATTAGTATAATTAGCAATAGCTTTTCAATTATTCCAAAGAAGGATATGCATAGCAACCACATCACCTACCATTCTCCACCATATTCCTGGCACCTTAAACTTGTTTATCAAATGGAAGCTTTGAAAATTGTTGATGAGATACATTATATCCTGGTGGGAAATTCTTTAGATTCATCCTTTTAACCCAATGCAAACAATTGCTTTTCTTGGTGATGAAAGTTAAGTGATTGAGATAAGCAAGATCATATTCTTGAATATTTAGTTCCAGTAAATATTGATCTTCCTGATTTTCCATAATTTTTTTCCTTCTAAAGAAGAGTTCTCTTTTCCCAACTTTTTGCTAAGATTGAATCACTACCATGAAAATAGACAACTTGAATTGCCAGCATCTATGATTGATTCCTACTTCTTGATTTTTCTTCTTATCAAAATTCCAGAAAACAACCCATCCTTTTGAGAGTTTTTTTTCTACACCTATTGTCTTGTTTTATTCCATCCTTGTAAGATCATTTTAATGACCTACAAAAGAAAAATTACACATCTAAAGTGTAGTTGAATTGATGCAGATGGGAGATTGGATCCATTAAGATATTTTCATGCTTTTTCTTATTCCTAGCTTCTCAAATGTGAGATGTAGTTAAAATGTTAATTTGATTTTCACATGGATCAAAAGCTCAGCTCTTACAATTCATATTACTAGTCATGATTTAAAATTAAGTGGAAATCAAATTTGGTCATATTTGAGCATAAGTCGGAAGAAAACATGAGAGCAGTTGCAAAATTACATTGTAAGAAAAGATGATCAATAGTTTCCTTTCGATTCTCACACAAAACACAATCTTTGTTGGAATTGAGTTGATGTTTAAGAAGGATATCTGAAGCTAGAATGCCTTCATGAAGAACATTCCTAGTGAGCAACAAGTTCTTTGTTGGTCGTTTTATCTTCTAGAAGTTTAACCAATTGAAACTTATGGAGTTCTTTACAATTGTAGCTCTTTGCACCAAAAACACTTATACCCATCCTTTGTATTATAATTCCCATCATGAGCGATTGCTAAAGCAGTGCTTGCACCATAAAGTCTTGAGATCAATTCCTCATTCTACTATTGTCTATTATGCAAGATAAGGTTTAATACTATTCATTGTTGTTAGAACTAAATTGGACTGGCCGATTCAACCAATTCGATTGGAAACTAGTACCTAGTCTGGTCCGAATGAAAGTTATAGCCAATACTATTCAAAACTAGTATGAAACTAGTAAAATAGGTACCAAACTAGTAAGATCCGATAAAATTGGTGGTTTAATAGGTTCAGATGGTTTACCTTTAGCATTTATAGAAAAGAAAAAAGGAGGAGGGGGAAACAAACATAGAAGAAGAAAATGAAGCCAAAACTTAAACTTTTCTATCTCATAATGTACAACACAACTCAACAAAAACTTAAAAAGACCATCACCAAAGAAATGGATCACTTTTTCGATAAGTTAGGTACCATTTCTTTACTATCCGACAACCATGGTGGTCTCCCAATCTCCTTTCTTCACTGACCAATGGCCATGGTGGTGAATAGTGATTAGCCTCTCACCTTACTAGCATGAGACATAAATTTGTTCACCTCACCAACCCTTGGCACTTGAATTTCACACTTGTTGTGCATTGGTGCGTTAAAGAAGATTTGAAGGAAGAAAAGATTTTTTTTTCTTTGTGCGAAAAGCTAAACACCTAAACCTATAATCTCTTTCTACTTGTTTTTTACTCTTTGGACTCCAATTTACATTTCAATCTTTCATAAATAGTACATCAAACACATTCCAATTCCTTCCTTTAATTTTTAAAAATCCAAGAAACTATCATGTCCTTCTACATATTCTTTACCCATATCATAATTACCATTTTAATATTATTTTATTATCTTTTCAAATGGTACAATTGTTATTCATTATTTTTCTTTTTAAATTTTTTTAAATTCATGAGTGTCAGGAACTTTTGACTATAGACCCTTCATACCTACAATTTATTTGTTAAGTTCCTTAATTTATTTTTTATTTCACCATCATCATCAATTAGTTTGTTTACTTTTTATATTTTTATTTTTATCTAAAATAGTTATTATATATTGAAAATTTATATATATACCAAGTTTTATTTTTTTTTGTAAAGGACTAATATTGAAATAATTGAATTCAATTAAAATTATATTATTATTTGCAGTAAATGATAGATTGCTAATTAGAATTATTTAGTTGAGATCTTAATTAAGTCGTAAAATATATTTAAATTTGTGTTATTACTTTATTGATAAGATTATACTTAAACCATTTGCTTAAACAACTATTGTTAATGTCTTGTGAATATATTTCTTTCTAATTTGTTTCATTTCATACTCATTATTTTTAATATATGACTTCAAATAACTTTAATTATGAAAAAAATTAGGAAAATTTCAAATGTGGGTAGCCTAATTTTTTTTTATTTTTCATATATATTATTTTAATAACTACATGTTTGACCCTGGTTAGACCATGGTTGAACCATTGAATTTTAAATCAATGTTTCATCTAGTTCGATTATTACAATGTTGATACTAACTTTTTGTCAATACTCAAACTTAGTTGCATAGGCCGTTATAATTGGTGGTTGAATAAGATGCTGTCTCCAAGTCCAATACTCCAAGAGAGATGAAAGGGCATCAAGGGATCAGTTCTGAAGATACATTTCATCATCCATGATGCATTAGAATGCTTCTTTAGTTGCACATAATCATTATGAGGATAATATTTTGGTTTAAGAGCTTTGTGAAACAAAGAATTCTTTCCAAAGTTCATGATGCACCATATTTGCTTTGCCATAAGAGCAATATTGAGCTCACTAAAGGTTCTAAAACCTAGACCACCCGAAACCTTAGGCTTACAAAGCTTATCCCATCTTAAAAAATGTATACTTGGATTATTTGAATTGTTGAATTCCAAAAAAAAAAAATCCTTGTACCAAGAATCTAGTTTCTTGTGAAATTTTTTGGGCAAATAAATACAATAAAATCTTAGATTGGCTGATCACCCAAAATGAGAGGTGAATTAGGTGTTACAAAATTTTTGCCTTTATAAGGAACAACCCAATGTATCAAAGTGAAAAACAAAAATAGGGATAAACAAAGGAGGGAATAATAAGATGAAGAAAGAGAAATACACAAGATTTATCCTAATTTAGCCTAACCACTTGACCTATATCTAACCCCCAAGCCATTACTTCAGATTTTTCCACTATATCTTACAAGTTTAATTCAGATACTTGTGAAGCCTTTGTACATCTCAGATTTCTCACTAAGTTTTTCACTCTCTCACTCCTTTCCCACTGTGATTACAAATCCCCTTAAGGTAACTCAACCTTGAGTAATCCCTCTATGATACCTCACCTAAAGAATCTCTCTTACAGAGAAAAAAAAAATATTACAATAGATAAACTCTCACTTACAAGAGTGGATAGAAATATTGAAGCACAAAGAATAATCTAAGTATGATAGATAAGGCTCTAATTCAATGTAGTAGTATTTTGGCATTCAATACACTTAGATTTGTACTTCACAGCCTCAATGAGGTTCTATTTATAGATTTCCAAGCTAATCTAGCCATTAGAAACATATTAGAGCCATTACTTTGAAGAACCAGCCATACACCAATTGTATTTAATGCACTTTGTCAGAACTTGAATGTTTAGGATGAACAGCTTGAAATTTAAGTTAGTTAGCTATCTTAGGTTTGTAAAGATATAGAGCCTCAATAAACATTCAAAAGTTTCTTTTTAATTGTTTATCATGTTGTCTCAAAATGATTAGAAGTAAGTCCAAACATGATAAACTATCAAGATATATAACTTCAACATTTAAGAGTTTCATAGATACAAAACCCAGAAACTTAAATGTTTTAGTAGAATGTCATAATCGTTTAAGATGTGTAGATAGCAAAACACATATTTTCAAAGTAACACTAGAACATTTAAGAGAACCATACTTAAACCATCATCATGTGAGCAGTAAATGGAGAGACTTGTGAACCACGATGAACTTTTAAGTTGAACAACTTAACCATTTAAGAATGTTTCAGAAGAGACTCCCCATTCTACCTATCAACTTTACCATTTAAGAGGAACAATATAATCATTTAAGCTTTTAACCCAGAACTTTTACATATTGATCAATAAGCCTAAATACGTTTAAGAGGATAACTATGAACATTCAAGTTGTCTTCAACAACAAAGATCATGAGAAGCCCAGAATCTTAAACGTTTATGCTTGATTCCCATGAACATTTAAGAGCTAGAAAGGTTCAAAAACACTTTGAAAAACATGAACTCTCTTTTGATTAAGTGAGAAAATAAGTTAAGGCATGATTGTGACAAGTTTAAGTGCATTCAAAGCTTTACCATTATATAACCTAAGAGAAACAAATATGAGAATCAATCTTGAGCTCCATCTTTCTCTTGGTCTTTTGGTTTTTTCAAACATTTGCTTCCTTAATATCATCATCATCATATTTAGCAAATCTTAGGGTATTCTTTTCTTCATCTTTGAGTAGATCATGATATTGATAATTCATTTCTTCACTTCAATATTCACTCTTCCTTTTCTTTGGACAATCCTATATTAAGAATATTCAACTTACAAATCAAGTAGTTTATCCATTTTCATTTTAGATGATAAGCATGATACATAAGATATAATGAACACTAAATAGACATATCATGCAAACTTTTTATTCCACTATTTGATATCATCAAAACTAATCATATTGGTGATCAGATTTAACAGAAAGGTGATAGATTAAAGAGGAATTTATGACTAAGTTCATGAGAGTCATCCAAGAAGCTTGTGAAATGAGTTTGGACTTCCAACCATTAAGCCTCATTTCAAGTTTACTAATAAGATTCTTATCCATAAAGACTTTATTTCTATCCGCATCTACCCAAGTGCTTGAGTATATCTACACAATTTCTTGGAGAATTTGACATTGAATTTTTTTCCTCATGAGTCAATTATATTTGGACTAAGGACTAACTCTTATTTGTGCAAACTAATAGATTAGCCAGAAAGAGAGCAAAAAAGATCAAGTGTCTCCAAAACATGTTTGCATTCCTCCAAATTACACTTAAATAAAAATATTGTATCATTAGCATACATGAGATGAGAAATAGGTTCTAACATCCAACTAATTTCAATCCCCTTCCATAAAATCCCTTCTGCTTCTTTTTCTGAATAAGGCATGATGAAACATTAGCTACAAGAATGAAAAGATAAGGTAACAAGGGATCTCCTTGACAAATTACTCTTTTTGTATAGATGATATTAGATGGAATCTAATTGATAAGGATTTGATGAGAAACATGCTATAAAATTTGGGTGCATAATCATTTGCATCCAATTTGAAGGAAATTTCATTCTATGTAGGAAAGCTAAGAAATTCCATGAAATCCAGTCAAAAAGCCTTAGCAAAGTCAATTTTGAAAGCTACCCATTGTGTTTCTCCTTTTTTAGTGTTTTGAATTTGATGCATAATTTTTTTTTATAAGAAAGAAAAGCAAAAACAAAACAAACACAACATGCCAAAACACCTCAGTCACTATCCAAGTATGCAAATAACTAGCCGGAAATCATGCTCATGTTCAATTTAGTATACCCCTAGGCTTGAGACAAAGCAGCTTCTGCAATACAATCCTTTTTCTTGTTGAGATCCCTAGGCCCCCATGCAATCCTCACCTGCCAATCCCGAGCCAAGAAGCTCTGACATTCATCTACTTGATCCTTATTGGAGTACAACTCTTTACATCTTTCTCGAACTAAAGCTATCGCCTTAAAGGAGTCACAGTGGAGCACCACGTTCCTAAAGCCCGCATCCCATGCATGCCTCAATCCCATAAGACATCCCCATAATTTCGCATACAAGCTGTCTCCACTGGCCAGCTGCAGGAAAAACCCATTAATGGTCTCAAGATAACTATTTTTGAGAACACCCCCACATCCCGACTCGTTACCATGAAGACTATGGGCGCCATCCACACAAAATCATCTAGGCACCTCTCCATTTAGGTATGATCATTTCCCTATAAACCACCAATATTACTTCCCTTCAACTTACTTGAAATCAACCTACTGCTATCCATAATAGCTTTGGCCTTATAAACCACCTCCAAAACAGGCATGCTCCTGTTCTCGAAGACTAGCTCATTCCTTCTTTGCCAGATGAGCCAACATCACACCACAAAGAAACCCGGCCCTTCATCTTTCAACAAAACAAGCTCTTGTTTCATAAGCATCAAACACAAATCCCACAATTTACACAAGAAAAACCTGTTTCTCATACTTGGTTTGATAAGCTAGTTCCACATGTTCTGGAGGCAACTTTCAGTCTCATATGGACACATGTCACAAAAACTATTATGACACATACCTCGTTGGGTTCAAGACTCATTAGTTAACAATTTGTTATGCAAAATAGGCCAGATAAAAGATTTACAATGTTACGAAACTCTCAGCTTCCATATCTTATCCCACATAATATTCTCCTCTATGCTCCTATCATCTAACAGCCCATAGGTAGATTTTAAAGTAAAAATTCCAGCCTTCTCAGGGTTTTAACGAACTTGCTTGGATCCAAATCTTAGCACTACCTAAGTAAAATTCTGCTCAAGCTTTTCTCAGTTATTTTTTAAACCAATCCAAAAATGAGATCCTGGTCGCTCCTTATTAATCGGAGGGACAATATCTCCTCCACATTTATACTTACTCTGTATAACTTAGGCCCATAGAGCATCCTTATCAGTCATAAGTCTCCAACCTGCCTTCATCATAAAGGCTTTATTTTGTAGTCTTACATGATGCATCCCTAGTCCTCCCTTCTTTTTCTCAGTACACATCACATCCCAATTAACCAAATGAGTTTGTTTTTCTCATTTGTAGATCCCCATAAGAAACCATGTGCATACTTATCTATTTCATCACAAACCCTAATAGGGAGAGATGCAGTTTGCATAGGATATAAAGGAATCATAGAAATAACTGACTGTATAAGAGTGTGACGACTAGCCATGGAGAAGGAACCGGCCTTCCAGTTACTCAACCTCCCTTTCACCTTAACCACAACGTATCTGTAAGCCTATTTGGTCACCCTCTTATGATGAAAGGATACTCCTAGGTATTTACCAAGATCTGTCGTGCGAACAAAACCCAACAAGTCACTAAGCTGAGAAGCTCGATTATGGTTCACATTTTGAGAAAAGAAAATACGAGTTTTACTTTGGCTCACTTTCTGACCTGAACCATCACAAAACTCATCCAAGCATCTCTTAATAACCTCTACTTGGTCCACTGTCTCCTCCATAAACAGAATTAAATCATCAGCAAAAAAAAAAGATGGGACAAGTGTGAGCCATCCTTATGGAGTTTTATGGGCCCCCATTCTCCTTTATCAATTGCTTCCTGAATTAAGTGAGCAAGCTTTTCAATACACAACACAAACATATAGGGAGAGATAGGATCACCTTGTCTAATGCCTTTGGTCAGCCGGAACTCCTGCATCTTACTTCCCTCCCATAGAATCTACAATCTTGAAGAAGAAATGCACCTCTTAAGAACCCCAACCAAGTGAGCTGGAATTTCCAGATCATTAAGCCAGGATTCAATAAACTTCCAGTTAAGATGATCATAGACCTTCTCCAGGTTAATCTTTACAGCCATAAAACCTTTCCTCCCTTTCATCAACCTCATAGAGTGGATTACCTCCTGAGCTATAATAATATTATCTGAACCCAATCTGCTAGGAACAAAACTACATTGGTTAGGAGAAATCACATCCGGGAGTATGTGTTTCAACCTATTAGACACAATCTTGGTAATAACTTTGTAGATCACATTGCATAAGCTAATGGGCCGAAATTCTCTGATAGTTTTAGGATGTTCATTTTTAGGAATAAGCACTATATAAGTTTCATTAATCTCCTCAATCATCCTCGGGTGCTCAAACACTTCTTGAATATAATGAGTCATCGTAGGACCAACATGTTTCCACTGGCTCTAGAAAAATAAAGCATTCAAACCATCTAGCCCTGCTGACTTAAGAGTCCCCATATTAAAAATTGCCTTCCTTACTTCCTCTCCAGTCACTGAGCCTCCCAAATTATGAACAGAACATTCATCAAGTCTCGGGTATATGACACTACAGCGAATTTTACTCCTTTCATCCTACTCCTCTTCAAAAAGCTTCTGGAAAAAACTCAAGGCTTCATATTTTATATCTCCCAACTCATACAACCAATCACCATGAACATTCCTAAGAGCTTCTATCCGATTTCTCCTGCATCATCCATTGGCTTTAGAATGGAAAAATTTGGTGTTCTTATCACTCAACAGGAACTAATCTCCCTTAGCTTTCTATGCCCAAAGAAGATTTTCTTGGATTAGGACCTCTTAATGATCATGCCAAAGCTGACGTTGTAAAGCTTCCAATAAGGACTTATTAGAACACACTTGAACTTGGCTTAAACCTTCTAAACGATTCAACAAATTCCTTTTCTTTATTCCCAGATGACCATATGTCTCCTTACTCCACACTTTAATCACTGCAGTAAAGTTATCTACATTAAGAAGCCAACCCAACGACAGCCTCCAGACTTCTCACATAAACTTGTCAAAATCCTCGTGAAGCACCCACGGTGCATTAAACCTGAACGGACACTTAGCCCTTCTAACTTGTGATTGAGGTTCCTCTAAACGGAGAAGGATCAGCCGATGATCAAAGTTAAAAAAATGGTAAGTGAATGACCACATCATTTGGAAAACAATCACGGAACTCAGTATTCCCCCAGCAGCGATCAAGACAACTTTCACATCCCTCACATTTCCATATAAAAAGAGGCCTTTTGAAACCTAAATCAGTCAACTCCATCTCCTCAACCCAACTACAAAAGTCACGATCTATAGGAGTTGCCATACGGTGTGACGACTTCCTTTCATACCCCGCCAAGGTGCAATTAAAGTCACTGCCAACACACCACGACCCATCAATACTTTCACTAATTCATCCAAGATTTGACCAAGCCTCTCGCCTAACAGTCGAATTTGGTCTAGCATACACAAGAGAGAGAAAAAACTTCTGGTTGCCAGCTTCCATATATGCATGAATAAATTTTTTATTAACCTCCTTCATCATGAAATTCCACCGACCAACATCCCACAAAAACCAAAGCCCACCACTATAGCCTTCTACATCTACTATTTCTATGTTAGGAAATCCCAAACTCATAGCTATTTTTTTGCTTTTGCACCTGTCGTACGAGTCTTAAAAATAGTAAGGAAATCCACCTCATGTTTTTGAATAAGTTCACAAATAAGACCAAGAAAACTTTTCAAACCAGTTCCTTTGCTATTCCATACGAGACCAATCATAAAGTTCAATTAGAAAATGGCTAGGCTTGAATGCCAAAAAAATCATCCTCCCTCATTTCAGTATCTCGTGGGTTCACATTAAAGCTCCCCGAAGCCTCTACTGGCTTGCCTTCAACTCGGCCTAAATTTTCCTTTACGTCCATGAATTCTTTAGTAACAAGGCCTTGTGATTCAGTTAACCCAATAGCAATAGATACTTCACTAGACTGAACCCTCTCACTTCCTTCCTCCTTTCCAGGAATATGCCAATCATCAACACCACATTTGCTGGGCCCATCCCTTGCCTCTTGGTCCACTAAGATAGTAAATGGATTAAGAGACACCAAGGCCTTCCTTTCCCCATCCAAATAATCACTGGGCCCCACATAACTCTTTGTTCCTTTCAAATTTTGAAAACCTTTTTCCTTCCCTTTAGACTCCCTACATCCACCTTTTTTTTTTATCATGGTCAATCAGGACCCACTCTATTGTTTGTAATTTCTCTCCTAACCTTTCGGGAATCCAAAGTGGCACCAGCTGAGAATCTTGCTATTGGCAAATCAACATTAATGACTACATCTTTTTTCTTTGTATATCTCCCACATCTTTCTCCATATTCTTGGAGTTTGAAAGTTTTGGTTGACTATTCTCCTTATCCCCCGTAAAATCCAGGATTCCATGAGATTTTCGACCTGGTCATTTCATTATGTTCTGAGGCCCAAACACCTCTCTTTACAGTGGCTCTGCCCCTCCAATAGGTTCTCCCCCTTTCGTATCTTCACAACTTCTTTTCACCATCTCCCCCAACACTACATCATCCTTCCTCCTACCAGTCTTCATAACCACGATAAAGACGTCCACCTCATTTTTCCCATCACCCTTAACCACACTACATTGCAATTCTCCTCTCTCTTATTGGGATCCCATTTCTCAGGGTAAACATATATATGGTGTCCATACTTACCACAATGAAAACATATGAGATGTAGTCCTTCATATGCAACCTGGTGTTCTTTTCTGAAGATGGTAATGGTTGGTTTTAGTCTCCTAGAAAGGTCAATCTCCACGTCGATGCATGCATAACGTCCTCATGTTGTGAGGTACGTCGTAGCGTCCACCTTTAAAGTCTTACCAAGTAAATGTCCAATCTTATTCAAACTATTAGAATTAAAAAACTCAAGCGGAAGAATGAGAATACGAATCCACATGGCCACCTTCTTATGGCATTTCGAACTCCAAGGGTCAAAATTCGGCCCCCATCTTTGTACTATCAAGTAATGGTCAGCAAGCATCCATGGCCCTTCAAAATAGACATATTATAGATCCTCCTCATTAGCAAAGGAAACCACAAAATAGCTATTGTCAAGATCCTGAATGACAAAATCTTCTTTCATTTTCCATTGTCTTTTCAAGCTCGCTCTCATACCCTATAATAGAACATCTTTCCTTAGTAGCTTGATGATTAATGACTTTCTCCAAGGTGCACACCATCTCTCATACTCTTCTTGTGTCACAACTAGCGATGGAATCAAATCTTCATCATCCTCTGTATTCGCTATATTTTTCTCCTGGACATTCTCTCCTCCGTCCCTAAAAAAACTCTTTTAGCTTTCAATGTGCTCCTTCCAAGCCTCATCAAAAACACTACTCCCCTTAGCATTAATAGAAACCGCCTTTGACTGAGCATCCAAGAGTTTATCTTGATATGACTGATCCCTATGATTCCCCATAGAACTCTCAGAGAGGTCGTCAAATGTACTTGAACTCGGTCGGACCTTCTTCTTATTCCTTTCTCTACCATCCCCATCATCCAAACCACCTCCACTACCACTGTTGCCCGATGCCACCAAATCCATTGAGGCTGCTTAATGCAAGTCACCATTTGATGCACAATTTTAGCAACAAATGATATTATTAGAGATCAACATGCCTTTAAGAAAAGTACTATGATGAGGTGCAATATAGTCAATAGGAATCTCTTTTAGTCTATTAGTGATGATTTAAAATATTATTTTATACACTACATTGCATAGACTAATTGGCTTTAAATCCTTCATGGATTAGGGACTTTTACATTTAGGAATGAGAGAAATAAAGGTTTTATTCAAAGCTTACAACATGAAACAATTGGCTTGAAAGTGTTTTACTATGAAAATTATATCACCACCAATGACATTCCAATGTTTATAAAAGAAACGAGCATGAAATCCATCTGGCCTTGGTGCACTATCCTCTGCTAGCTGCAACATAACATTTTGAATCATTTGATCTGAGAAAGGTCTTTCAAGAAAGCTTTTATGATCAAAAGAGGGGCAAGGGATATCAATATTTTGAAGCTTTTGAAGAATATAGTGAAACTACATATAAAAACAAAAGTTGTTCAAAGTAAATAGACGAAATTTCTTGAAGCCTTTTTGATCTTCAATCCAAATATTATATTTATTCTTCAATCTTCTTATGCAATTAAACTCCCTTATTAATAGCTACATGAAAATATTTTGAGTTTCCATTTTCATAGAGCAACCACATCTGTCTAGCCCTTTGAGCCTAGATAGCTTCTTCACAATCATATAAGAATTCAAATCTTCCCATATAAAGCTTTCTCTTCATCTTTGTTACTAGAATTTTGTAATACATCTAAATTCCTTTCAACTAATCAATATGATATTTATTATTTCCAACAAAAGTCCTATTCCATGAATTTAATGTTGGTATAGTAGATTTAAGCTTTTTGTGAACCAAGAAAAAGGTTGAATGAATTGCTTGATTCTAGGAATGAAAAATAACCGAACTACGTTATTCAAATTTTTCCAAAAAAAATTCATAATGAATAATTTTACCTTTAGAATTTCAATTGCATATGTAAGAATTGAAAACAAAATGGAATGATATGAAGAACTTATCAATCCAAGTTGTATTTGCAAATCTTCTATCTAGTTTTTCCCATACTTTGTCAACTCAAGTTCTATTATTACTCCAAGTAAACCATTGCCCATTTTGAGGAAGTTCAAAAAGACCACGCAAATTGATTTTTTTTAATTTTATAAATACATATAACAAGCAAACCATTTCCCAATCTAGTTTTTCCCATATTTTGGTACGTGGAAGTAATTTTGAAAGAAGTTGAAATAAGGTTTAAAAGTATGTTTGGTTTGTCAATAGAACTGGGTATAATTTTATTTGTTATATGTATTTATAAAATTAAATGACCAAAACACCCTTACCTAGGAAAAAAATAGACCCAACCAAGAGAACCACCATCCATAGCTAGAAGAACCATCATTAGAGAATAGAAATCAAACTCACACCAAAGATAGCAATCCAAAAGCAAATAGTGTGAATAACAAATTTATAATAGCAAATCTACGAAAACCCATGGTTTCATTTTCACATAACTCAGTCAAACAAATCTAAAATAGTAAACCAAAACCAAAAAAAAAAAAAAGTAAAATTATATATCATTGTTAGCCATCTTCAATGGCATCAGAGACCCAAATCTACCAAACATTGCAACAAATCTAGAATAGCAAACCAAAACCAGAAAAAACATGTCAATGCAATCACCATTATAATTTGTTGAAATTAGCATCAATCTATTGAACATTGCAACCATTAAACTTGTCATCGAACAAAATCAAACTTGTCGTCAAACTAGAAATAAAAAACCCACATCCTTTTAGCACTTCCACCTCCTCGCCAAAAGTCTAGGGCTATTCCTTGTCGTAGCGTATGAGAGCTCATCCATTAAGTGTCATCAAAGTCAAACCAGTACTTCACGCATTGTTCTTTGTTCTTCAATGGCTACCATTAATGATGGCATAGGACTTCTTGAGAGGTGGTGGAGGGAAGGACTAGACAAAAGGCTTTGGGTGATTAGGGGTAATAAGATAAATGATAGGGGAATAATGGTACAAAAGTATTTTAACTAGGGATAAAATAGTCATAAAATTTCAGTTCCATGGAAGTCCATGACTTCCACAGGTCTGATGAAGGAACTCACTTCCAACTTTTTTGAAGGAAGTGTACCTCCATGGAAGCCTAATTATAGCATACCAAACATGTCATGTCATGAATTCCATTTCTAGTTCCACTTCCATCCTCCCCAATTAATATTCAAGGATGCACCTTTTTTTATCTGACCCGCGGCTTATTTTGTCATATTCCAAAAGGGTACGAGCTAATATTAATTGACCAATCCCATAGAATTTCTCTATAATGCAATTTTGGAAAACCAAAGACAAAAGAGACAGAACAAGAGAAACCATCCTCCATTGCAATATTAACATGAATCCAATCACTAGTTACCTCAATAGGAAGAACAGAGAAAACATATGATTTTTTCTAAGCAAACATTTCAATAAGAAGACCAACTGCTTTTTGTATCTACCCCAATAGATAAGCCAAAGCCCATGCATTTTAATATCCTAGAAGCAGCATTAACCATAATTTTGGTTTAAAATTAAAAAAAAAAATCTACATGTACCTGGGAAGATGTTTTCTAGGTCTCTGAACTATCGTGGACTTCTTCAAATCATGACAATTCCAACTAAGGAGATTCATGGCTCATTGGGAAGCTTTCCATGCATGGCTTCCCTCACCCTTTTTAAAATCTTCATTGGATTTGCTTCTTTTTCAACATCATGGTCTCTTCTTCTCTTATTATGATTAATGTTGTTATAATCAAATCGGACATTGAACCAAACAAAACAATGGTTCAAGGTTTAATAATTCAATTGTGATCTTACAGGGCTAGAACGATAGTGATTAAAATACTATATTTTAAACAAATAACAGAAGTTTAAACAAATTTTATGACTTAATTAAAATATCAAGCTAAATAATATAGAATTATTAATCTATTATTTACCACAAACAAATTTTTAATAAGTTTTACCACTCAAGATTTAAATCTAAATAAATTAGTATTAATTCATAATCACATTTTGAGTTCAAAATAGTCAACTAATAATCCATTATTATATCATTTATTAAGTAAATATGTAATTTTCAATAATTATATCATAATAATGCTTATATAATATTATAATATAAAAAGAAAAAAATATTTTGTACTAAAAATGATGTTATTTTATCTTAAAAAAAAATAGGACCGGTTTAACTGGTTCTAAAGCCGGTTCAAGGTTAGTTCTATTGGTTCTCAATCGATTCTGAAATTGATTGGTTTTTTCCTTGTTTGAACCGGACCAATAACCGGTTCCTGGTTATTATACAAATATATCATAGTATATTTTGATTAAAAATCAATAAGAAAAATTTAGAAAGTAATCTAACTACAGGTTAAAAACTTAGAGCTTTTATTCACCAAAATAAATAATTAGATTTTTTTTAAAGTATCCTCTAACAAGCTAAAGGTTTATTTAGCATAGAATGGAAGCCTATAAAATGGGAAAGCAATGATAAAATAAATGGAATAAAATTAATTTACTGTGTATGAAGAAATGAAGTACTTTTTGTGATTGGTTCCGTATAATAAAAATAATGAAGATATGGGAAGAAAAAATAATTAAAAAAACCAAAATACTCCTTCTATGAAAAAAAAATTTAAGATATCATCTACTTCCATAACTTACCTAATTTGTTTGTGTTCTGATAGGTATAATTAGTGCTTCATATTTTCATAACATCAGAGCATGGATACCCCATTCCGTGATTAGCAAGGCAGCAATCTATGTACCAAATCCAAACATGCCTACTTGTCGAAGGCTTCCATGTTTCATCTTTTCCGTTTTTAATGAGTTACCAAACGTGGCCGTAATCTAATCGAAGAAGGAAGATAAGCCATCACAAGACTGCAAGGTGTGCACGACTCTGTTTATTTGGCGGCCACGAAATCACCATCTTGAGTCCACAAATTTTGGGAAGAGAATTTCCTCACAATATTGGTATTTTTTAGATAGAAGTTGAGAAATTTTTATGTCGGAATCCGTAAAACAAGGATGGAAAAAAAAATCCGTAAATTGAGGAATCGCATTTTTTTAATACCATGTATTGATCAATTTTTAAAATTACATTTCAGCGAAAATAAATATTTATAAAAATACATATTTTTTTTATATTTTTATAATTAAAATTTTCAGTCAAAATATGATAAATATATGACCTCTTACGACTAGGTGATAAGTTCATAAATAATGTATTAATTATAATTTTTCATTTAAATTATACACTCATCATAATTTTTTTTAATTTGGCAGGAACATCATAATTTAATTAAAGAAGTCTAAATTTTTATATTTTAATGAACCAACTAATTAATTAACAAATATTGATAACAAAAACATAATATTTTCTTTTAAAATCACGCAAAATAAAAAAAGAAAGAAAGAAAGAAAGAAAGCACATCATTTAATATTTGTCTGGTACATTTTCTGGAGTGTTGGATTGGATTGCAGGTGCATTAGAGGATTTGGTCCTCAATTGAAAATGTGAGTCTCTGCAATCTTTTGTCATAATTTTCCAAAATGCAAGTATAAAAAGGAAATGATAAATGGTATATAATAGAATGAGAAATTATAAGTACAATGGGAAAGTTGGCTTCAATTGTTGTAGTGTTTGAATTTAGGTGAAGAGCTTTAGAACCTAAATCTTTTTCTATGTGAGAGGGCCCTTATATGGTAGAGGGGGACTTTAAATTTGTAGATGGAAAGATTTGTGGAAGGAAGCCTTTGGATGGAAACTTTTAATTGTGGAGGAAAAACTTTGAATGGTGGATAGAGAATTCGAATTAGTAGAGGGAAAGTTGGAAATGAAGGAAGAAAATTAAGTTAAATGGGCTATATAAGACCAAATAAATTTCATTCTTCCATGGTTTGAAAAAAACATATAGATCCTACTTCATTCTTCAAAAAAAAATTGAAACAAATAAATTAATACTACATAAGGACAAAAGCTCAAAGCCCTATATTATCCAAATATTTTAAATTGTTAATATATTATTCATTGGCCAAATAAATTAAATCGACTTTTAATAAAATTTTGATATATATATATATATTAAATGTTAATATATTAATATTGATTGGTAATTCTAGTTGTCTAGAGAAAGTTATATGTCATGTGAATAAATTGTAAAATAACAGCATTCACGTACTCTATTTTTATATGATATGCGTATTATCTCAAAATCTAATACTTTTTACAAACTTTTATATTGATAGTAAATTTGACTCAAGTAATAAGTTTAATTAAACATTATATTACATTAATTTTATATGATTTTGACTTAATCCTGCATTTTATTTTAGTTTTCAATTTATCCATTATAAATTTAAATAATTTTTAGTACAACTTGATGTCAATGATTGTAAGTGAATTAGGGATGTGACAAATTAATGTTTGAAATAGTATTATAATAATTTTCTGTAAATTTTTTTCTTTTTTTCAACATTCTCACATGATCTCAATTAAAAAATTGATTATTGATCTTTATTTTTTTGTTGTAATGGAATTACTAAAAGTCTACAACCTCATATTACTCCTATATTTAATCATTGTATAAGAAATATATATTCATATGTGAGTATTAAAAGGTATGCTCAACTGATAATTGAAGACTAATATTTCAGGGGAAGTAAATTTTGACTCTCCATATTCATATATTTAACTCAACTAATATATATTTGCTCTTAATTTTGCCACTAACTCTTTTTTTTTTTTTTTGCAAAACTTTACGCTTGGCAATAAAAAACAAGTGTTATCTCTCCTTTATTACCTAATTTTTTACATTAAATAATGCATTCCTGCTTTGACTTCTCTTAATCATTAATTTTTTAATTAAAGAAATATTTTTATTCTGTTTGTATTTTAAAAATATGTACAAAAAATCTCTCAAATTTTAATTGATCATATAAAAATATTAAATTGTCAAATTTGTCGACTCAAAATCAAAACAATAATTTTAGTCATGTTCAGATAGAGTGGCACGTAATCAAGCTGACTCTATCAATCACCATAGAAAAAAAAAAAAAGTGAACTATCAATTTCTTTTTTTTCTTTATGGATAAGTTATGAAGATCCTTTTTAAATTTAATTTAATTATAAAATTATTTATTTTTAATATACACACATATACATCCATATATATGGTTTTTTGAAATACAATTATGCTTAATTTAATTTAATTTTAATTTAAAAATTTTTAATAAATTAATTTAAAATACATATTTTTATAGAAAATAATTTTTTTTCATTTGAATTCTAAACTTCTAGGTATGTCTCATTTCTATTTTTCTTTTTTTCCTTTTGAATTATAAAGGGCAAGCTAATACTTGATAGTGTGATCATAATGGACTTACACACCACTATATTTTAAGAGTATTAACTCATTTCTACTTTTTTGTTAAGTACCAAATCCCCTATTAATAATATCAATAATATAATTAAGGGACTTAACTAGTTATTTATTAGCTATGCAAGAAATTGTTTATCTTATTTCACATTTATCATCTAAACTTGACTATTTATAAAAGATATTTTAATAAAAAAACTTACATTAAATTGAAATATATTTTTCAGAAAATAAGTTTTTTTTATCATTTCACACAAATGTGAATAAATATCTTTAATGTATTTTTTTAAAATAAAAATTGATTATCGGTATTTGGAAATTCTTTTAAACCACTTATTTTCTTTCAAATATATATACGAGAAGATGCTGCCACGAGTGCCACGTGTGCAAGATCAAAATAACGTAAATAAACGGCTTGGAATCCATTATTTTCCATTGGTCATTTTCTTTTCCTTCCATAATTTTTTTCCAGATTTTGGATTTCCACATTCAAGGAGGGGCCAGAAGCAGCGCCAGCCATGACTATTGTCGTCGTGGTACTACCTTCTTCCGCCGTGGCTCCGCCATATCCTTCGTGGATATCTAAGCGCAATGGCCCAAGAAGAAGAAGCTCCTTCAATGGCAGAAGAAGCAGCTTTCGAAGACTTAAACTACCGCCTCGAGCAGCTCTGGTTGAGGCTACTCCGAGCTCTGTGGTGCCTGCACTCAGAGATGGGTACTCTTCTGTCAAGGTCCTTGCACTTCCAGCGGACCGAGCCAATGACTTGCGGGCCGAGGCCAGAGCCATGGCGCGTGCGGCCAGTGCTTCTGTCTATAGCGCTCAGCTCCTTGCTGACAAATATGGGTCTCAACCATTCAAGGTATTCTACTGAGGGAAACCTTATTTTGGTCGGCAGATGTTAGTTCATTTTCAATTTGCTTCTTCACGAATCATTTCTTTCGGTTTTAGTTGTTTAATCCTTGGAATGCTTCAATGATCGATACAGGTCCTTCACTCAACTTGCGGTTAAAATTTAATATGATTAAGTGTCAAAACTAATTTCCAAATTAGCGTAATGCCATGTTTGGTGTTTAATTTCTCTTGAAAATGGAATATCTAAGAATTCCAGTTATTAAGTGTCTAAATTGAAAGAAATTATTTGTGGAGGACCAAATTATCCAGGGACCGGAGTTTCATGAAAATTTCAGCTCATTTTCTTATTGTCTTTTGTGGGCAAAATTGGGTATTGTGGGTTGATTCGATCCTTTGTGTATTGAATAGGTGGCGGGAAGGACCCTGCAAGTTCTTTCTGTTTTAGGTTCATTCGCGTTGAAGCTTTTCTTTGATCAAAGAAACGGAGTTATTGATCAAAATAAAAGAGTTCGTGCAGCTGAGCTCAGAACCATATTCACGCGGCTGGGACCGACTTTCGTGAAATTGGGTCAGGGCTTGTCCACCAGGCCTGACCTCTGCCCACCCGAGTATCTGGAGGAGCTCGCTGAACTTCAGGTATTGTATTCTTCCCCTTAAATCCGTTTATTCAGATTAATGCAAAAACTTTAAATTTTATATTTTAAAGCTTGTTTCAGTCATTCATTAATTTAGCGTTCGTGATAATTTTGATTGTTACAGTGATTAATATCAATAAGCTGCATGACAAGTTCATTGGGGCTTATGGTTTTAGATGGGATATAAATGCTGTGAAAATTTGTTCTCCTACATAGGGTAGTGTAGTATGTCCTTTGTTGTGAATTATGATCTGATGCTATAAAGATGTAAATGAAAATGTAGGATTTTTGGATAATTTTTGCCTATTGTGATTTACTAGGATGGTTTGCCCACATTTCCTGATGAAGAGGCCTTTTCTTGCATGGAAAGGGAATTAGGACTCTCTCTTGAGTCCATTTTCTCTTCAATATCTCCATCTCCCATAGCAGCAGCCAGTTTGGGTCAAGTGTATAAAGCTCGGCTGAATTACTCTGGGAAACTTGTGGCTGTTAAGGTGCAACGCCCTGGCATTGAAGAAGCTATAGGACTGGACTTCTTTCTGATAAGAGGCCTAGGACTTTTCATAAACAAATATGTTGACATAATCACCAGTGATGTTGTTGCACTTATTGATGAATTTGCATGTAGAGTCTTTCAAGAGCTCAACTATGTGCAGGTTAGTTCTTCAATCACTGACTTAGTAATTTTGTTGCAGAAAAACATGTTTCTATGACCAATTGAGAATAACAAAGAAATAACTTTTATTTTTTTGCCTTGTCATATTTTTCCGTCTTATATTTCTTTGAGAAATTGAAAACAAGAAACTGATAGAAATACCCAACATTCAGCCCTCAACAGACCCTTTCTTAGACTTTCCACTACTTGCATTGCTTTTAAGAACGCAAGCATCTAATGATTGTATCTTTGTCAGTATAAAATTCAAAACTTTCTCAAGGTGGTGTGTGCCTGATATGTTAACTAATGAAGCTAAAGTAATTGTAATTTATGTAAATTTTTTTGGAATTTAAAGTTAATTTTGACAGGTTCCTGCAGGAGGGACAAAATGCTAGGAGGTTCAGAAAATTGTATGCTGACAAGGAAGATATCTATGTCCCTGATGTTTTCTGGGATTATACAAGTGCCAAAGTACTGACAATGGATTGGGTAGATGGAGTCAAACTAAATCAGCAGGAAGCTATAGAGAGGCAAGGATTAAAGGTCTTGGATCTGGTAAACGCAGGCATACAGTGCAGTCTTAGACAGCTACTTGAGTATGGATATTTCCATGCAGATCCTCATCCTGGGAATCTTTTGGCGACACCTGATGGAAAGCTTGCTTTTCTTGATTTTGGTATGATGAGTGAAACCCCAGAAGAAGCAAGGTCTGCCATAATTGGTCATGTTGTTCACATGGTTAACCGGGATTATGAAGCAATGGCTCGTGATTACTATGCTCTTGATTTTTTGGCACGTGATGTTGATGTATCTCCAATTGTACCAGCACTTCGCAACTTCTTTGATGATGCGCTTAGTTATACTGTGAGTGAGCTTAACTTCAAGACCCTAGTGGATGGTCTGGGAAACGTTTTGTATCAATATCCATTTAATGGTGAGATAATGCTATCCTTTTATTGACTTCTCATTTCATCAACTATGTTGTTCTGTATACCTATTTTTTAGTCTTCTGGCAATAGATCCAAATACTGAAGGTGTCTGCGGTGATGCATAGTAAGTGTTTAGTCATTTCATAATCTGTTTTCTCCTTTTGTCTTTGATGTTTGAAGACCTATAGCTCGTCCATAAATATGGACTACTTATTTCTGCATTTTTTTTTTCAGTGGTTTGACTCTGATGGTTTCTAATTTTCTTGGCAGTCCCAGCATACTATGCATTAATATTGAGGTCTCTCACTGTTCTTGAAGGCTTAGCGCTTTATGCTGATCCTAATTTCAAGGTGCTTGCTGCTTCATACCCATATTTTGCTAAGAGGCTCCTAACAGATCCAAATCCTTACCTTAGAGATGCTCTTATTGAGTTGCTTTTCAAGGATGGGAAGTTCAGGTATGCATTCTGGTGCTAACATATAGCGTTTTTAATAAAAATACACTTGAATATCCATTAATCTGGTCAAGTGCAGGTGGGGTAGACTCGAAAACCTGCTGGTTCAGGGTATCAAGGACAGAGATTTCACTGCTAGAGAGGCTTTACAACCTGTCCTGAAGGTATTATTGAGTCCAGAAGGCGAAGAGCTCAGGACTTTGGTTATCAAAGAGGCTGTCCGTGTAACTGAAGCTTTTACCCTCAGCACTATATCCGACTCATACAACTTCCTTCCTGACTTTATGCGGACCCTTATTCCAAATGGCAACGCAAATGGACCCCTTATGATGTCAAATGCTGAAATGAAAAGCTTGGTGGAACTTAGAGATCAGGTGCTTAGGGTATGGAGACTTCTGCAATCCTCTGATGATTTTGATTCATCTCTTTTGCTACCTATATTGCAGGTAAGAGTCATCTTTTGCCAAATTAATGCACTTTTGCAAATTATCTTTTCTAATAACGCTCTGCCTTTTATTATTGCTCATTACTCAGTTACTTAATATTTAAATTCGTTTAAATTAGTGTAGTATTGTAATTTTAAATAATGGCTTATCTGAGCATATTTATTAGACTTGAGGCCTCTGGAACAGCCCCTTTTGCTTTGAGGTGGAGACATGTTAGTTATTGTTAATTTAGTTTTCTTTTTATTAACCAATTTTCGAATGCCATTCTATAGTAGCTTTAAGCAGATGAACTACAAGAACACACAAAGGTAAACGCAACATACTAGCATTTGTGAGCCTAGTCACTCCACACATTCACTCACTATTGTTTAACCCCTCACTGAACGTTTACAATATATAGCGAACCATCATCCCATTCTCTCCCTCTCTCTCCTAGACCTTGCAATCAATGGGAGGTCATGACCATTATTATTTCCTCTTCTACCCCTTTGGACACCTCATCCACCATTATAACAATTTGGTCCCTCTCATATTATGTCTATTTTCCCTAGGTCCAACAAAATTGAAAGTGTATCAGTTTATGACAACATATTAGCCATGGGTTTTTCTAATGAGGTACGACAGGTATCAGCAAATTTTATGGATCATCTATTGATTTTGTGTGAATGGAGAATGAGGGTAATGGATCATAGGATTTGTTAATTGAATGATATGCTCTTAAAAGTTTGTTGCATATGCTTAAAGGGACCTAGTTCCAACCTTAGAAGTTTTCTCTTTGTACATCTATCAGGCCACATCGTCTTCCTTCCTTCTCTTTGCTGGCCCTCTCTGTCCTTGATGCACTTGTTGCAAGCCAAGAACAACGGTGGGTCATCCAACTAGCCCATAAGAGAATGTGAACGTTCTCTAGAGCGTGAGCTGCTCAGAGAACGTGAACGATCTCCCATGCTACTGGAGAAGTTCATCGACATTCCGCTTTGGGAAAAAGTTAGTAGGCTTGAATCCTTTGATTCCGAACTCAATGCTAAGAAAGCGAAGCTCAAAGAAGCCGACAATGATGTCACCATGCTTGACCAAACTCGAGCCTACCATGTCGCCAAGCACATTGTTCAAAGACAAATTACTCAATAGTAGCCAACAAGCAAACAACCCTGACGGACTTGCTAGTGAGGATATTGTCCTTACTCCAATTGACATAACTATTTCATTTGTGGATTCCATGCTTGACGTTAGATTCTCATCCAAAGTCCACTCCATTCTCAACGAGTCTTTGGGGGAAAGCCCTGGTATTAAAACTATTGGGTAGGGGTATTAGTCATTGAGCGCTTCTCAATAGAGTAAATAAGCTTTGGAACCTGAGAGGAGCCTTCGAGCTTATGGACCTCAAAAATGATTTTTTCCTAGCTAAGTTTCAAAATGATGAAGATAGGGATCATGTCCTAACTAGGGGGCTCTGGGTTGTATACGGGCACAGCCTTACTATACAACTATGGACCCCTGAATTTTCCCCTTCAACAGGGAAGATCTCGAGTGTCGTTGTTTGGCTTCATCTTCCTAGTTTCCCGGCAAGGAATTATCAGAAAAACATTTTGCGTGCAATTGGCTACTCTCTTGGGCAAGTCATTTGCATTGACTACACTACAAAAAGGATGGGGGAAAGGAAAATTTGCTGTGGTTCTTGATCTGTCGAAACCCTTAACCTCGTGCCTCAGAATAGATCGTCAGGTATTAACTATTGAATACAAAGGTCTCCCATTGATCTGCTTCAATTGTGGAAGGTATAGCCACACCAAAGAAAGATGCCCCTTGCTTGAATCCAACGTGTACACAGCTGTGCTGAAGCCACTGCCGGAAGAATCGCATGCCAAGGAACCATTTGGACCTTGGATGCAAGTTCCGAGGAGGAGAGAGAAAGGGGACCGAAGCACGAGAAATGACGTGCAATCAACTTTCCCCCTAGTGAAAATGGCGGTAACAGGTTCAAATTGATTACTGACTAGTTGGCTAATGTAGCAGATATTGACAAAAATTCTCCTACTACCAAGGAACCAAACAAAAAGTCTCCAGAGCAGTCTCAATAGAAAGAACAAAATTTCAACAGTCTAGTGCAAAAAAAGGTACACCAAATACAGGCGAAGAAATCACCTACAGAGCAACCATCTATGAAAAACCCTATCACCAAGCCTAGCCCTACTGCCAAAGATAAAGCCAAGGTAGCTTCTGCAAAACCCTAGACTAACCAAGACTCACTCTTTGCATCCAAAGCCTGTCATACGGCTTGCACCAACCACACTTGACCGAGGAAAGCACTCAGCAGTTGTTGTCTTCCATTATGCAAGCACTAACCCCGAAAATCCCATTCAAGTCTCAGAAAGTGCCGCCCATTCCAGGGTCCAACACACCTGACCACAAGGAAAGAGAATTCCAACCCTAAACCACCTAACCCCACCTTAAAGAAATCCATTAGCCCTGGCTAGCTGTTGATGGAAATCCCTCAAAGCCCACTCCGAAAAAACCCCTAAGGCCAATTTCCAATAATGTGACCTAATTCCAGGCCCAAAATATTGAGAATGTAACTGGTAGCCAACGCATGATGGAGATAGAAGTCAATTTTGAGGCACAAGTTGACGTTGAAGCTATTCTAGAGACACAAGTCCCAGGGAGGGATTAACCTTATTTCCTTGTGGATTTTAAATTCCTTATTTGGAGCTGTCAAGGGGATGTGAGTTGCAAATTTTGCAGAACCCTCTTTAATCATGTTAAAGACTATAATCCTTGTCTAAGTGTACTTGTTAAACCCAAGATTGCTGGTGTGAAAGTTGACAAAGTTATCCGTAAAATTGGTTTTGAATTCTCTCACAGAATCGAGTCTAATGGATTCTTTGGTGGGATTTGGTTACTCTAATGCGATAGCATCGAGTTGGTGGTTTTTGAAAACCATAAGCAATTCCTACATACGTCAATTTCTCTCCCAAATATTAAGAAGACCTTCCTCTTCACTGCCGTTTATGGGAGTCCTACCCCTGTTTTGCGTAAACGCCTTTGGGATGATCTCATTTAATCTGCACCGTCCTCTCTTATGCCTTGGTTGATCGTAGGTGACTTTAATGCCACCCTCTCTTCATCGGATCGTAAAGGAGTATCCATGCTTCTCAACAATGGATTTAAGGCTTTCTAGGATTCATGAATCTTAGTAGCTTACTTGACCTCGATTTTGTTGAGCTTTAGTTTACTTGGAAGTGAGGCCCATGCTTTGTGCGCCATGATCGAGCAATGTGGAATGACTTGTAGGCCGCTATGTTTCAAGACGCAGAGGTGCAACATTTAATTAGACTCTACTCTGATCACAGGCTGTTTCATATTGGACTCGATGTGTCTCTTTCCAAGCCTACCACCCCTAAACCTTTCAAGTATCTTGCTGCCTAGGTTGGCCACCCTGAGTTCTCCTCTCTTGTCCATCAATCGTGGTTCGATAACTCCTTATCAAATAACATCAACAATTTTGTGGACATGGTAAAAAATTTGGAACCATGGAACTTTTGGCCACATTATCAATAACAGAAGGAAGCTGAATGCTTACATCCTTGGCATCGAAAAGGCACTTGAGAAGAAATCTTCTCACTTCCTAGAAAATCTAGATCGTTCCCTCAAACAAGAGTTGGAAGAGGTTGCGCTTCAAGAAGAAATATTGTGGGCACAAAAATCATGTGATGAATGGATAGCCAACGGTGATTGCAACACGGCTTATTACCATGCCATGCCCGTGCTATCAAAAGGTGAAGGAGAAATCGTATATTGAAGCTCAAAGACGACAACGGCAACTAGATTTTCGATACGATTCAACTGAGGCACATGGCTTTTAACTTCTTCAGAGATCCTTACTCAAGAGAACATGGTCTTGTACCAAGGTATGTGTCTCGCAATCTTTTCCCTAGACTTGACCTCAGGAGATAAGATCCCTTTCTCAGAGTTACCATTAACAAGACTAAAGCTGCTCTATTCAGCATGCAACCTCTTAAGGCACCTGGTGTAGATGGACTTCATGCCGCCTTCTTTTAATCACAATGGAGAATAGTTGGCCCTTCTGTCTTCCATTTAGTATCTGACACCTTAGTGGGGTTCCTATTCCTACTGATCTCAACTGTACGCTTATTTGTCTTATCCCCAAAGTTGAAAGACTGATCAAATTGAAAGAGTTCAGGCCGGTAAGCCTCTACTTAGTGCTATACAAGATAATCACCAAGCTAATTGCTAATAGGCTTAAGCATCTCATGCCCATGCTCATCCCCTCATACCAAGCCAGCTTTATTTCCAGGAAGAACATTACAGACAATATCATTGTGGCTTAAGAGGTTATACACCTAATGAGGTACAAGAAAGGATCCACTGGTTGGATGGCTATTAAAGTTTACCTTGAGAAGGCTTTTGATAGACTTAGTAGGACTTCATTAAGGACACTACATGATGCAGGCTCATTGGGCACTTTGCTAAATGTCATCATGCAATGTGTCTCTTATGTATCTATGCAAGTTCTTTAGAAAGGCCTTCTGACGGATAGTTTCCTACCCACGCAAGGAATTAGACAAGGTGAACCACTCTCACCTATGGAGAGGCTCTCAACGCATTTCCAAGGAGGTTTCAAATAAGAGATGGCAAGCCATTAAATTAGGAAGGAAAGGGCCCCGCTTTCCCACTTATTTTTTGTTGACGATCTTATTCTCTTATGCTTCACAACACCTCAACAGGTCAAATTGGTCAAGACTCTCCTAGATGACTTCTGTCTCTGCTTAGGCCATAAAATAAGCTCAGCCAAGACTTTAATCACCTTCTTTGCCAATATTCCCATGAAATGCTGAAATCAAATTTGCCAAAACCTTTGCTTTGCAGCCACTGACAACTTGCGTGGGTATCTTGGTGTTCCTCTCCTTCATTAGAGAGTGAATAAAAGTACCTGCAGGTACATTGAAGATAAGATTAGACGAAAGTTGTCAGGGTGGAATGCAAAAAATCTATCCTTGGCCAGCAGAATGATGCTTACTAGATCTATCCTTAGAGCTGTCCCTCTTTATGCGATGCAAACTAGCAAACACCCCAATGAGCCTCTGTGACAAAATCAACAAAATTACGTGGGACTTCATATGGAATTTGACTCATGAAACCAGAAAGATTTGCCTCGTTAAATGGGAAAGCCTTTGCCAGCCACTTAAGAATGGTGGTGGTAGTATTAAAAGCTTATTGGCACACAACAAAACTTTTTTGATGAAGATTGGCTACAATATCATCGTGAAACCTCACCTCCTATGGGTTCAAGTGCTGAAAGCTAAGTATGGATGGGAAGACTTCAATTTTGGATATTTAAAAAAAAATCCAGCCTCCCACTTATGGAGAAGCCATGCTACCATATGGGAAGACTTGAGCTTGGGTATTATATGGGAGATTGGTGATGGCTCCAAAGTCAAATTTTGGGATGATAATTGGCTGGGAGGGCTTGGCCCCCTTAAACATCTATCCCTTTGCGAAATTCCAAATTCAAAGGTCACCAAGCCCATAAGTAGTTATGTCACCAACGAAGGAGAATGGAACTGGCAAGCCTTTGAACACTTTTTGCCTACAACCACTATTATGCAAATTGCCCATGTTAAACCCCCTTTGCTAGGGGATGGTCAGCCTTAGAGTTACTAGAATTTGACTGAAGATGGCGAGTTCACTATCTCTTTTGCTTATGAAGCTATTAGTGGTGTTAATTGGAGTAATGAAGATCCAAAATGGAACCTAGCATGGAAATGGTGTGGAGCCCAACGAGTCTGAACCTTTATCTGGTTGGTACTGCACAATAAGCTCCTCACTAACTCTGAAAGAGTAAGGAGACACATCACTGACAAGGCCACATGCCAGACCTGTGGACACCCTCAGGAAGATGTCGACCATATTCTCCGTCAATGTAATCTTGCCAAGTCCTTTTGGGCCCATTTGCTCAGGATACAACTGCCTCAAATGCAGAACTTCTTTAATTCTCCTTTCCAGGAATGGTTCATGTCCAATCTCAAACAACATGCTAATTGGTCCACCATCTTTGGCATTAGTTGTTGGAGGCTTTGGGAGAAAAGGAACAAAAGGATCTTCTGCGATGAAACCATCATGTTATTATCTCTTGTTAACAATGTTTTGACCATGGCAATGCATACCAAGCAAGCAGGAGAACTGCTAAGCAAATCACTTCGACCAATTCCTGTACCAAGGGAAGTCCACATAAGATGGGAAAAGCCTCCAGAAGGATGGTTGACGTGTAACTGTGGCGGGGCTTATAATAGCAACTCACAAGCCACAAGAGCCAGCAGTATTATTCATGATAATAGAGGTAATTAGGTTACTGGGTTCTGCCATAATATTGGCAGCAGGTCCGTCATACAAGGAGAACTTTGGGCGATCCATGATGCTTTGACACTGGCCTGGAATTATGGTTTTCGCAAAGTTAAGCTACATATGGATAACAAGACTGCTGTGGACCTTATCAGAAGAGGGACAATTTTCAGTGGGAGGAACCATTAGCTGGTGAGGGAAATTAAAAAACTCCTCAACCAATCTTGGGAGGTGGACATTGAGCACGCATACAGAGAGACCAATAGATGTGCTGATTTCTTGGCCTCTTATGCCCTGCAACAATGCTTAGGATTGCATGTTATCCAAGAACCCCCGCTGGATCTGAGTACTTTGGTGCTGGATGACGTTTTTGGATTGTGTTTTACTAGGCTTATCACTAATGATATTATCTAGATTTGCCTTGTAACTTCCTTTTATCACCAGAAAAAAATGATATGCGCTTAAAATAAAATTGAATTCTTTATATGAATTCAGAATCAAATCATAGTATCTTATTAATATAGCAGTTTAGCTGAACTTTTAGAAATGCCCATGTCGCTGGATGCAAATATGATTTTGAAAACTCTAAAAGTCATATTTGAAATTGTCGTAAAAGAATTTAATCTATTCTAAATTTCTAAGCCATTGAAAATTTTTTGAATTGAACTGGACTACATGGTTTGAACTGTCCAAAAATTGTCCATGAGCAGGTACTTCAACAGCCTGAGGCACGCAGAATTGGGGGACGTGTTGTGGGTGGGATCACCCAACGTCTTGCAGCAAGATTTCTGCAGCAAGTACTTGTCACTCAAGCAACAATTTCTACATAGACTTTTCCACTCAACAGGTCCATAGCTAAGGCATGTATATTATTTATATTTACTTTGTTATTTTTTTTTATAAGAAAATTTTAGCCTCATGTTTATTACTTTAATGAGCCAAAAAGCAGCTAAAGACCTAGATTAAATCGAGATAATTGTTAAATAAGTAGACTGGAGGAACCGGCATAAAAGTAAAGAATAAACTGCGATTTTGGTCCTTGAAATATACGTTTACATTAAATTTGTTTGTTAAAGAATATTTGTATCCATTGACTAGGCAAGCTCTAAATTTCAACTCAATTAAAGTCCAAAATGGAAATAAATCCAATCCTTAGAATGTTAAATTTTATTCCGGATTGAATCAAAGCTCAAGATTGATGTAATCAATTGATTAATATATTCTCTTGAGGGCTAAATCGTTGGAAAACAAGGGTCAAGGACCAAAATGTTCGTAGAAGAAATGGTTTTAATGTAAAACTTTTTGCATTACAGTTTACCCCTCTCTGGTTTGTCCTAAGATTAGTTTCCTGTGTTGCCTCTTGTGATTGAAGTGTATCCTTTATTCCCATGTGGCTTGTTTATACTTGACTATAATATGGCATTTTGATCCTAGCCATGGTCGAAATAATCATATGAACCTTAAAATCATGGACCTTTTATTGTTACAACTATTTAGTATATGATATTACCGAGCTAGGTTCATGCATTGTCAAACCCAAATAGGGCAGTTTGCTCAATGTGATTCTTTTGCGCAATGTGATTTTTTTTTTTTAAATGTTAATATGTTTTACTTGTACAGTTTCATAGTTTTCTGAGCTTATTGTTGGATGGCTTGGTAATGCTTGAGTATCCTAGGCTATTTTGATTCTAATCTTAACTGAGATAATCCTGTGAATGTTAAAATGATGAAAATTTCCACCTTTTTGAGTAAGCGAACAATTTCATTTCTGAAACTTCTACTTTTGAACAATTTCATATTATTTTGAGGTCATTGTTGAATTTAAAGTGAAATTTGGAAATCAAAATTATTAGTTTAGTCAACAAATCTAAAACAATATGAAATTATTCAAGATGTATATGAACAAATATTTGATGATGAAATTGTCCATCGTTTCAACATTCTTGGGATAGTATACGTTAAAATTTGGATGAAAAATATCACAGTGACTAAGCGAAAATTGTCTGTCTATATTTCTTCCCAACCGCAACATCTAATCGGAATTATGCTAAATAGTGTCCATTTTTAAGCACCATCATATTCTATTTCTGAAATCTTAGATTTAGATTACTGGCTATAGACTATTGAGAAATCAGAATGACTGATAAACGATTTGCTTCAGTTAATATTCTTGTTACAACAACAATAACAATAGCCTTCTCCCATTATGTGGGGTCGGCTACATGGATCAAACGACGACAATGAGCTCTATCAAACACTATCTCTTCCGATAAATCATTTCTCGAAGGTCATTCCTTATAACTTTCCTTAATGTCCTTTTTGGTCTTCCTCTACGCCTTTTGATTGGGCTCCACGCCATTTGATCAACTCTCTTCACTGGCTCCTCTTGCCTTCTTCTTTGTACATGCCCAAACCACCTTAAACGATTTTCCACCATTTTCTCCTCGATAGGTGCTACCCCAACTTTCCTTCGTATACAGTCGTTTCGTATCTTATCCAATTTTGTATGACCACACATCAATCTCAACATTCTCATCTCTGCTACTCCTATCTTATGCTCTTGTTGTCCTTTCAAAGCCCAACATTCACTACCATATAGCATTGTTGGCCTTATAGCTGTTCTGTAAAATTTTCCTTTAAGCTTAGTATGTACCTTGCGATCACAAATAACTCCTGTTGCTTTCCTCCACTTTCACCACCCAGCTTGTATCCTATGCATAACATCCCCATCAATTTCACCATCATTCTGTAAAATCGATCCCAAATATTTAAACTTTGACACCTCGGGGATGATTTGCTCTCCAATTTTTACCTCTGAATCATTTCTAATTGACCTCTTATTAAATTTGCAATGCATATATTCCGTCTTGCTTCTACTCAAACGGAAACCTTTTGATTCCAAAGTATGTCTCCATAATTCAAGTTTAGAGTTGACCTCTTCTCTTGAGTCCTCAATTAAAACTATATCATCTGCGAAGAGCATACACTTTGGAATTTCTTCTTGTATATGTTCAGTAAGAACATCCAAAACCAGATCAAACAGGTATGGACCCAAAGAAGATCCTTGATGTAAGCCTATGGTTATGGGGAAGTCCTTTGTCACACCTCTAGGGGTTCTCACACTTGTTGTTGCCCCCTCATACATATCCTTTATGGCTCGAATATAAGCCACACAGACACATTTCTTCTCCATTGCTTTCCACAATACATCTCTTGGCACTCTATCATAGGCTTTTTCCAAATCAATGAAAACCATATGCAAGTCCCTCTCTCTTTACTCTGGTATATTTCCATCAAACCCCTTAATAAATAAATAGCCTCTGTTGTAGACCGTCCTGGCATAAATCCAAATTGGTTTTCTGAAATACAAGACTCCTTTCTGAGTTTATACTCAATCACTCTTTCCCAAAGTTTCATGGTATGACTCATGAGTTTTATTCCTCGATAATTAGCACAATTTTGAATATCCCCCTTGTTCTTATATAGGGGCATCAGAGTGCTCTTTCTCCATTCCTCTGGCATTTTTTTGGACCTTAAAATCTCATTAAATAACTTCGTGAGTCACCAAACCCCCTTATCTCCTAAGCACTTCCAAACTTCGATAGGAATACCATCGGGATCAATGACTTTACCATTATCTATTCTCTTAAGAGCTTCTTTCACCCCTCCAACCCGGATCCTACGATAGAAATTCAAATTGAGATCATCTTCATGGGTTGTTAATCCTTCAGTATCAATAGTCATATCCAATCCATTATTGAAAAGTTTATAAAAGTAGCTCTCCCATCTTTCTTTGATATCATCGTCTGCAACTAAAATTTTTCTTTCTTCATCGTTAATGCATCTTACTTGGTCCAAATCTCTTGATTTTTTTTCCCTTCTCTTGGCAATTTTGTAAATCTTATGTTCACCATTCTTTGTTCCTAAATCCTGGTAGAATTCCTCAAAAGCTTTAGATCTAGCCTCGCTCACTGCTTTCTTAGTCTCCTTTTTAGCCAACCGATAACGTTTCCAATTTTCATCGTTATTGCATAGATGCAAGACTTTGAAACACTCTTTCTTATATTTGACCTTCTCCTGCACACTCTCATTCCACCACCAAGATTCTTTATCCTTAGGTCCAAAACCTTTGGATTCACCCAATACTGCTTTAGCGGTATCCCTGATCCTTTTAGCCATCTCATCCCACAAGATGTTAGCACTTCCTTGCAAGTCCAATTACCTTCCTCCATAACTTTTCTTGTAAAGATCACTTGTCTCTCACCTTTTAGTTGCCACCACTTAATCCTAGGATTTAAAACTTTTCGACTTTTCAGCTTACGATTTTTAACTATCACATCAAGGACCAAGACTCTATGTTGTGAAGTTAAACTCTCACCAGGGATTACTTTGCAATTTTTACAAGTTGATCTATCTGAGTTCCTTACTAAAAAGAAGTCAATTTGCGACATTTGAACTCCACTCTTATAAGTAATTAAATGCTCCTCTAGCTTCTTGAAACAGGTATTTACAATCGTAAGGTTGTAAGCCATTGAAAAATCAAGAATGGAATGTCCCTCCTCATTTACTTCTCCAAAGCCATAACTGCCGTGAACTCCCATATATTGCCTTGTCTCTTTTCCAACATGACCATTAAGGTCGCCCCCAATGAGGATCTTTTCCTCTTGTGGGATATCTTAAACCAAACCCTCCAGATCTTCCCAAAATTTTTCCTTAATATGTGCGTTCGATCCTACTTGAGGTGCATAAGCACTAATAACATTGAGTGAATTATGTCCAATAGTCAATTTTAAGGATAGTATCCTATCTCCAATCCTTCTGACTCCTACCACATTCTTTTTCTAGTCTTTGTCCACAATAATACCAACTCCATTCCTTGCTCTGACCTTCCGTACATACCAAAGTTTATAACCAGTAGTGTCTAACTCCTTAGCCTTTTCTCCCACCCATTTAGTTTCTTGAAGACATAAGATGTTAATTCTCCTTCGAATCATAGCATCCACCACCTCCATAGATTTACCAGTTAACGTACCAATATTCCAAGAACCAAATCTAATCTTGCTTTTCTGGGCTAGCTTCTTTACCCACATCCGTTCAGCATGATGTGGGAACTCTTGCTCATTTAACACTACATCCGAGCGCCGATGTAGCGGCTCTAGCTCATTTGACATTGCATTCGAGCCATACAGCGCATTACTTCTGGGCAACGACCTAGCCTTAGCGCATATACGTCTTTGATCCATGTCATGAGATTCGACAGATTTTTACGTTGGCTGTCGCGGGCCTAACACAACCCTCCTCCTTTACCTGGGCTTGGGACCGGCTATTACACTACATAGGCGGAGTTAGTTAATATTCTTGTTAAGTATTAAGAATTCAGTTTGATGATACTGAAGGTTTATTCAGCTTCCATTATTAGAGTTACTTCATCATAATTTGAATTGGCAGTTTAGTCAATCATGAACCGCTTATCTTTAACCCTTGAGATCCTTCTCCTTTGTCAGGTGATATGGGGATGGAGTACAGAAACACGATTTTCATTCTACACAAGAAGCTAAACAATAAAAAATGTAGGATGTTGATTCTTGCCAAAGAATTGTTTGATTCTCTCTCTTTTTTTCTTTTCTTTTTTGGATAAAAAAGTTGTGTATATTACTCATTGTTATTGATGCTATCGCCGTCATGACTCGTCACCAGCATCAAGAGATAAAAATATATATTGTAAAATAACAATTGTAAAGCCTTATGATTCATTGCTTCTACCATTTGGTATTATTGTCATTATGCATTTACAGATCGGTGAAGCTTTCTTGTTTCAACAGTTATTTTATTTTTCTCACACTAATGAAAAGTTAGGAGGAAAGTTAGCCTAGTGACATGGTTTTTTAGCCTTTGCACAAATGGCTTTGGTTTTTATTTCCTTTTACTTTTTTTTTTTCTAAATTTCTTCTATTGTTGTTATATGTACTTAACAAGAAAGAATACATTGTTTTCCCCAATTTTACAATACAGACTTGATTATATTGAAAATATCGAGTAAAATCCTCGCTCTATGGGAGCAAAATCTTCTCATATCTTTAGAGTTTCTCGTGTTTCTTTTCTTTAAAGCCATCTCGTGGGTTCACTATTTATCTTAAATTCTGTGTTAGATTACGTGTTCATTTAATATAATCGAACCTTTTATCTTAGGCCTGTGGATTACAAGGCCTAATTTTTTAAAAAAATTGGGTGTCTGCAAAAATATGAAAAGCTTGAACATAATTTTTTTTTCCTTTTTAATAATTAAGTTCTGGCGAGTAGGATTTTGGGAATTCACTAAATTTAATTTCTTAACTTAGAGTTAGCATATATTAAATTATTCACGAAGTTTTCACATCATAATGAGATTCAAATCGATATTCTTACAAGAAAAGAGATGAAGGTACAGGTGGCATGAGTTTGAATGAGGAGTTACATGTGGCACTTCATTGTGAAGAGACTTATCTACCATATTCATTAACCACATCCCCTTCTCCATCTTCTTCTTTTGGTGAAAGGCATTAACTACATCTTCTAACAACGTCATGCATTCCCTTTAATTTCTGGGCCTCCATTATTTCAAAATAAATTGACAGCCAAATACATAATGCTATAACTCATCTTGGGCTAGAGCAATATCCAATGGGTCTTTTGGGCTGTTCATCATCTTCAGCAGCATTGGGCTTAGAAGATGTCCTTCACGTCTTGAGGGACTGTTCGCATGCTAGAAGATTATAATGTGAACATTATTTTACCAAAAAAAAAAATAATGTGAACATTACTGCTTGGTTCTAACTGAACTTGAAGGAAGATCTTGGCGTGAATGGTAACCTTGAGCGGGATCAAGTCTTGGGAGAGACTGTGTGGAAGTTTAGGGCTATGGCACTGTCAAAGTCTTATTTATGATAACTTCAGTAGACCATTTGATCAAGTTTCATTTATTTTCAATGTGATTAAATACTATATTGAAACTGTGAACCAGGATGTTTCTGGTGGAGACCCGGTTAGGCAAGCTAACGACTGTATTTGGAAGCCACCTCCTGTGGATTGGATTAAAATAAATACTGATGATGCTCTTGGAGGCTTGTAAGTTGCTTGGGATCTGGGCTTTCGAAAAATCATAGTTGAAACTGATGCAAGAAATGTAGTTGAGCTCTTGAGCGATGAGAGGCAACATGCCCAGTATTGTAGCAATACCATGCTGGAGAGCCTGGGTTTTCCACAGCACGACTAGTTAGTTAAAATCATCTTATCTCAAAGAAGTTGCAGCCAAGCTGCAAATGCCTTAACTAAAAGAAGCCTTTTTGATAAAAGAAGGTTCTATTTGAAATTAGTAGAAGTGAGCAAAATCGAACTGAAACCAATTACCGAACCAAACCAAATAATTTTCAGTTTTTTGGTTTGGTTATTTTGGTTTTTGGTTTAGGTTCGGTTTATTTTTTAGGGTATTTTGATAATTTTAGTTCAATTTGATTGTAGTTTTCAAAAAGCTAATAGATCAAACTAACCGAAATTCATATATATATATATATGTGTGTGTGTGTGTGTGTGTGTGTGTGTATTCTAAAGCACCTAGCCCAGCCACCGACCCCAAGCTTGCTAAAGCATGCAAGAGTATATTAGCAGAGCACTCCACACCCACATTGTCACCAACAGGGACAGAACTAGAATTTAATTATGGATTTAATTATGGGGGAGGTCGAGAATGAAAAGGATAAATGTTAATCAAAGAAAAATTTAACACCTAAAATATAAAATAAATTATAATATATATATAACGAACATAATATAAATATTTCAACATATACTATAGTTAAATTTTCATATATATAATCAACAGAAATATATATCCTCGTTTCTTAAGTTGTACATGCCGATGTTTCATAGTATAAAAATTTTTAATTATCATATATATGGTAAACTTTTCAACAATCTCTTTTTCAATATAAAAAATCATATAATTAGTGAAAAAATTATCTTTCATCTTGTTGTGAAGTTTTATCTTAACACTTTTCATAACTAAAAAAGCCTACTCAATAAGAAAGTGAAAAGATAGGGTAAAGTAAGAGAGAGAGAGAGAAAAGTAAAGGATAATTTTTTTCTTACCTTAAGAAAAGTAAAGAACAATTAGAATTTAGAAAATATTGAAAAAAAAAAGAAAAAATTAAATGAGAGAGGGAAATTAATATTTAGTAAGATAAAAGAGAATACAAATTTAGTAATTGAAATATATCTAAAATATCATATATTTTAAAAAAAATATAGTATTGACTTTTTTATTTTTTTTACTTATTTTTAAAATAAAATAGAAAACTTTGAGGTGTGTAAATTTTATATAATATAAAATTTGATATAAAAATATCCATTATATTAAATAAAAATTAAAAAGTTTGGGGAGAATCCACGGCTCCCCCATGTCCCCCTTCCCTCCGTCCTTGCACATTGACATGAGTAGAGTCATCCACTCAAAAAGCAGCTTGCTGAAACCTTAAATCCCCTTTCCCCAAATTTGTCATTCACATACCACATCTCCTTCCCAAATACCACTCGGCGTCGGCACTTGCTCCCTCCAGCCTCTGCCTCCGTCTTGCTCCCAAAATCCCAGTTTCCTGATTCCGCCCTCACTTTCATTACGCGTCTTGGCTTTCTATCTGACTCCGTTCTTCTCTGTAAGACAGTAATTGCATATCGGCTCTCCATTCGTGTGATCGTGTCGCATCTTGCAGCAGGTTGCCTCTTCATTGTTGCGTTCGTTCTCACTTCGAGCTTAGAGTTTCCATTCTCTGAGATTTAAGTAAACTATCCCCGTTAAACTCATCTTTGACTCTTGACTTCTTTCTCGGCAAGACTACAACTCCATTCTGATTTGATTTTTACATGAGATTAAAGTTCTAGGTCTGATTTACTTTTTTATTTCTAAGTCAAATCCACTTGTATGTAATGTGTTTTGGGTTTGATTAAGTTATGTTCAAATCAATTTACGTTATGTGTTTTGCTTCTGCTCCTTAATTCTACAGCCAAGAACCACAAAATGATGGGCTCCTTAATCCAAACTAAATTGAAATAACTGAACTGAACCTAAATAATTCGGTTCAGTTTGATTTAGTTTTTTTATGGAGTTCCAGTTAAAATATATATGTTATTTCAATTATTTGGATTGTTCCATTTTCATACCTAGGCGAATCGAATAACCGAATGATCAACCCTACCCTAGTTCAAATTAGGGACTTTGTACTTAAACATCAATTGGGGCGTGCATCCCAACTTTGGGCCTTTGCTCCCTCCTTGTAGAGAAAAAAATTTGGTGCTTTTTTGGGAATATGATCAAGTCAGTATCTATTAATATAATTAATATAAATTATAAAATTTTTACAAAACTGCAAAGTCATAAATAATGCAAATTATTTTAGTTTCATGCAATTACTTTATTCTCTAAGTATTTATATATCAATGTTTTTATAACGGGATTTGATATTAAACTTGGTGACACACTAGTTTAAGATTTAATGGTTTAACTATAATCTAATCAGGGTTAGATTGATAATAATTAAAGTAATATATATATATATATATAATAAATGAAACTTAGGTTACCCACCTTTAAATCTTTTCTAATTTTTTCATAATTGAAATTCTTAACGTGTCAAAGAAATGATGCTCACTATTTTTATATTATTAATGAAATGTGCTCTTTATATACCAATGAAATGAAACAAAGCCCTATATTAAAAATGAGAAATGACACTTGAGGACCAACACTTTCAATTAATCTCATTTTCTGATCAAAAAATTTAAAAATATCAGAAAATAACTATGGTCGCAAATTGATCAAAATTCTAAATAAGAAATGATATAAATGTCCTTGTTAAAACGTTTTATACTCAACATCTGCTTTTTATTACTCTTCTTCTGAAATTTAATACTGAACTTCCTCGATTTTACACTGGACACAATAAAGAATTTAACTCTCAGAATTTTACACTCATTTTCTGCATTTTACTACTCATATTCCATAATTTGACACTAAAGACCCCCGATTTTACACTGGATAAGTCTCAGAATTTTATACTTAACTCCTATTTTTTACTACTTAACATATGTTTTTTACTACTTTTTTTCATAAATTTGACACTAAATTTCTTCAATTTTACACTCATATTCCACAATGTGTTCAGTGTAAAATGGGAGATGTTTAGTGTCAAATTTATGAAAAAGAGTAGTAAAAAACAGATGTTGAGTATAAAATCTTTTTACAAGGATATTTAGGTCATTTCATATTTACATTTTTAATTAATTTGAGACCATGGTCTTTTTATGATATTTTCAAATTTTTTTATCCTAAAATAAAATTAATTGAAAGTTTTGATCCTCAAGTGTCATTTCTCCTATTAAAAATAGTGAGAGTAGCAAATTAGGAATTTCAATTATGAGAAAATTAAAGAAGATTTAATGATAGATAGCTGAAGTTTCTTTTATTTTTAATATATATTATTTAAAATATATTATTTTAATCACTGCTAGTTCAATCTTAATTAGAAACTATTGAACATGAATTAGTGTCTCATCAATTTAATGTCTTATTCAGTTATGAAAACATTGCTATATAAAGACTAAAAGAATAAAATAATTGTATGAAACCAAAATAATCTGTATTGTTTATGGCTTTATGAATATTGTAGCTTCCTAAAAATTTTATAATTTATATTACTTATGAATATGAATAGTGTATGAAACCAAAGTAGCACCACCTTTTTTTTTAGGTTACAACCAACTCACATTAGTGCAAATGATAAAAACTCGCATTTTTAAGTAAATAGTTAAGAATTTGATTCCCAATTTTTGTGTGTGGATCTAAACTAAATCTCTTGTTGGGAGGAGTCCACTATTTGCTCCTAGTATCTTAAAGGGAGATTAGTCTTTATTGCCAAGGAGAGATACAAATTTCTTAACTTGATTAAAGTTTCAAATTAAATAATACTAAATTATCAACATATTATTTACCACAAATAGGAACAACTATTTCTCCTTTCTTCCAAACTAGACATGGTATCGTTTTTCAATTCAATTCGAATCTGTTGGTTCGGTTCAATTTTGACAATATTGTTATATATATATATATCTATATATATAATTGGGCTCTGTACAATTTCTTTTATTCCTCAAACCTTTCTTTTTCTTCAAGTTTTACCGTATTTAAACCAATGTTGTTGAGACTATATTAGATTGGACGATCGAATTGGTTCAATTGTCAGTCTGAGGCACTAGCAATTCATTTTGCTGTTTTAGGGATTGGATTGAATTGGATTATTTTGAATTAGCTTTTAAACTAGAAACAAGGACGAGTTTTAGAGAACCGGCTGGATTTGTAAATTAAGTAAAATTCAATCTAAACTTATTTTTATGATCAAAATTATTAATTATAAAAATTATTAGAGGGTGAAAACCCTATTTCCTTTCTCCTTGGCACTCACAATGTCTTCTCCGCTCACTCTCACTGTTATCATCTCATTTCATATCTAAGACATTGAACACCTCATCACCGTATCATCAAATTGAAAAGAATAGGCGCATAGGTGGTGGAATTCAACGGTGCAGGGACAATGGTGCCGAGGGTCATGTACTCATGTGGAGTTATTTTGTTTGATAAGTGATATGAAGTTATACTCAATAATAAAAAATTGTATTATATTATACAGGTATTTTATAAATTGGTGATGATGGGGTGTTATTATGTTAACTTTTTAATATATTATTTTTAATAATTTGACTTATATTATAAGTTTATTAACTCATTGTGAAATTGGATTATTTAAATTTATTTTTAAGTTATTTAATAATTTGATATTTTATTATATAATATTATCTTTATTTAATTATTAGGTTTGATCACCATTATAACATATTGAACAATAAAAAGTGTGACCTACGGTATTTTTGGTTCAACATCCATTCAAGTTTAAAACATAAGAAAAATAAGTATAATATTTTTGAAACACTCAAATTATCATCTATGTGTAGAGGTAAACATATTTGATTTTTGATAGAGCATATTAACCCTTATTTTTATGAAAAAGCTGTATTGTTGCTCTTATTGTAGTACTTGCTCCTAAGAAAAAAACTAGTCTTAATAAATTTATGATATTTATTAAAATTAAAAATAGGAATCATATTAATCTTTCAAGACAACTTTAACGACAAAGTTGTTTTTAGAGTATTTATTTATATTTTTAGAAGAACATCGTGCCAACTAAATAAAATGGTTTTGGGATTGAATTTTTTTCCATTGCTCATTTCCGTTTCCGGCCATTGCTTTTTCAGATTTGGATTTGTCTCAATCAGTGATAGGCTGGTTGCCATTTGAGCCGAAAGAGGAAAAAAAAAAAAAAGAAGCAGCGATAGCCATGACTATAGTTGCCGTGGCTCCACCATATCGTTCATGGATATCCAAACGTAGTAGCCCAAGAAGAAGAAGCTCCTTTACTAGCCGAAGAAGTAGCTTCCGAAGACTGAAGCTACCAACTCGAGCTGCTCTGGTCGAGGCTACACCGAGCTCCGTCGTGCTTGCGGTCAGAGATAGGTCCTCTTCCGTCGAGGCCCTTGCAGTCCCAGTGGACCGAGCTGATGACTTGCAGGACGAGGCCAGTGTCATGGCGCGTTCGGCCAATGCGTCAGTCGATAGCGCTCAGCTCCTTGCCGAAAAATATGGGTCTCAATCATTTAAGGTATTATACTACGAAAACCTTATTTTTGTGGATGAATGCCGTTGGATTTTCAATTTGTTTCTTCACGAATAATTTCTTTCGGTTCTAGTTGTTGAATCCTTAAAATGCTTCAACGATTGAGACTGGCACTTCACTGTACTTGCGTAGTGTCAAACAATTTCCAAAACAGCGTAATGTTGGCTCTGGTGTTTAATTTCGTATGAAAATAGAATAATTAAGAATTTTTATAATGAAGTGACTATGAAAGAAGGTATTTATGTAGGACCAAATTGAAAGTCCACATATGCAGGGACCGGCGTTCGATGAAAATTTCAGCTTTTTTTCTTATTGTCGTTTGTGGGCGGAATTGGGTATTGTGGGATGATTCGATCCGTTTGTGTACGAATAGGTGCTAGGAAGGACCCAGCAAACTCTGTCCGATCCTCCATACAAGCTACTCCAACACCATCCTTCCCTCGACCTCCTTTCCAAATGCAAGAGCATTCAAACCCTCAAACAAATTCACTCTCACATTATCAAGACTGGCATCCACAACACCACCTTCGTACAGAGTAAGCTCATCCATTTCTGCGCCATTTCACCTTTTGGGGATCTCTCTTATGCTCTCTCAGTGTTCGCATCCATCGAAGAACCAAACCTAATCATGTGGAATACAATAATTCGAGGGCACTGGCTGAGTTCCTCGCCAATTTCATCTGTGCAAGTGTATGCTCAAATGATGAATTCAGGGGTGGAGCCGAATTCTTACACTTTCCCTTTCCTTCTCAAGTCTTGCGCTAAAATCAGAGCTATCCGTGAAGGGAAGCAAGTACATGCTCATGTTTTGAAACTTGGATTTGTGTCTGATGCTCATGTGCATACTTCGCTAATTACTATGTATGCTCAAATTGGGGAATTGGATAATGCCAGATTGGTTTTTGATAGTAATATTCTACGGGATGCTGTTTCTTTCACGGCGTTGATCTCTGGGTATCTGTCAAAGGGTTATGTTGATGATGCTCGACACCTATTTGATGAAATTCTGGTGAAAGATGTAGTGTCATGGAATGCCATGATTGCAGGTTATGTCCAATGTGATCGCTTTGAAGAAGCACTTTCTTGCTTTTTTGAGATGCAAAAAGCAAATGTGTCACCTAATCAGAGTACTTTGGTGACTGCTCTTTCTTCTTGTGCTCATTCAGGATCATTGGAATTGGGAAAATGGATAAACTCTTGGATTAAGGAACATGGGCTTAGTTCAAATCTTCAGCTTACTAATGCTCTTATCGACATGTATTCAAAATGTGGTGAGATTGATACTGCTCGAGAATTGTTTGATGGGATAATTGGAAGAGATGTGATTTCTTGGAATGTTATGATTGGTGGTTATTATCATATGAATCTATACAAAGAAGCCTTGTCTCTCTTTGATCTCATGCTTAGATCAAACATAAAGCCTAATGACGTAACTTTTTTGGCTGTTCTCCCAGCTTGCGCTCTCTTAGGTGCTCTTGACCTTGGCAAGTGGATTCATGTATATATAGATAAAAACTTTAAGAACATAAGCAATGCTTGTCTTCAGACAAGTCTCATTGACATGTATGCAAAATGTGGTTGCATTGAGCTGGCAGAACAAGTATTTAAAAGTATGAATTATAGAAGTGTGGCTTCATGGAATGCAATGATATCAGGTTTTGCCATGCATGGACTTGCAGAGAAGGCTCTAAGGCTTTTCTCTGAAATGACCAGTGAGAAACTCCAACCTGATGATGTCACATTCGTTGGAGTTTTATCTGCTTGCAGCCAAGGTGGTTTGGTGGATCTTGGATGCCAGTATTTTGAATCAATGGTCCAAAATTTTAAGATTGTACCAAAGTTGCAACACTATGGATGCATGATTGATCTCCTAGCTAGAGCAGGGAAATTTGAAGAAGCAAAGACTCTGATAAAAAATATGGAAATGGAGCCAGATGGGGCTATTTGGGGTTCTTTGCTTAATGCATGCAGAGTTCATAGGGATATTAAGCTGGGTGAATATATCGCGGATCGCCTCTTTGAATTGGAACCTGAAAATACAGGAGCATATGTGCTTTTATCAAACATATATGCAGGAGCTGGAAGATGGGATGATGTAGCAAGAATAAGAACCAAATTAAATGACAATGGAATGAAGAAAGTTCCTGGTTGCACCTCTATAGAGATTGATAGTTTTGTTCATGAGTTTCTTGTGGGTGACAAGTTTCACCCCCGGAGTGAAAATATCTATCAAATGTTGAATGAGATAGATAAGCTTTTAGATGCTTCTGGATTCGTGCCTGATACATCTGAGGTACTGTATGAAATGGATGAGGAGTGGAAGGAAGGGGCTTTGAGCCAACACAGTGAGAAGTTGGCTATTGCTCTTGGTTTGATAAGCACAAAGCCTGGGACAACAATTAGGATTGTGAAGAATCTTCGGGTTTGTCGAAATTGCCACTCGGCTACCAAGCTAATATCGAAGATCTTCAATAGGGAAATAATTGCAAGAGATAGAAACCGTTTTCACCATTTTAAAGATGGAGTGTGTTCCTGTAATGACTATTGGTGAAACTTAATCTGTCCCTTAGAGGAATAATCAGTACAGAAAGAGAATTGGATAATTTTGCATCATATAGGTTGATGATTGGCATATAAAACGTTCTTTATCCTTATTTATTAGTACATCCTTTCAGAACTAAAGCAATTGAAGAACTTCCAAGAAATTTTTGGAGTTAAGTTGAATTGTATATAGAGCACCAGAATCTTGTTCCATTTAATAGATCATTTTGTTATTTGTACATCAATGATCAATTGAATGATGTCCTAGAGCCAAAACAAACTCAACAACTGTACAACAAGGTATTCTACAAAAGGGAACCTTATTCTGGTTGTAAATGCTGGTGGATTTTCAATTTGTTTCTTCGTGAATCATTTCCTTCAGTTTTAGAGTGGATTTTCAATTTGTTTCTCCACGAATGATTTCTTTCAGTTTCAGATGTTTAATTATTAAAATGCTTCAACGATTGAGAAAGGCCCTTCAATCTACTTGCGTCCAAAATTTAATCTCAATCAGGTAATAAGTGTCAAAAAATTTTCCACAACAGCATAGTGTTAGAATTTTGTATGAAAATAAAATATTTATGAATTTTAATGATGGACAGACTAAAGTGAAAGGAGTTATTTGTGGAGAACCAAATTGAAAGTCCAACTATGTAGGGACCGAAGTTTGATGAAAATTTCATCTCTTTTTTCTTGTTATCATTTGTGTGTGGAATTGGGTATTGTAAGTTAATTCAACCATTTTGTGTCTTAAATAGGTATTGGGAAGGACCCTACAAATTCGTTCTACTAGCTTGAGGTTCGTTTGCGTTGATGCTATTCTTAGATCAAAGAAATGGAGTTATTGATCAAAACAAATGAGTTTGTGCAACTGAGCTCAGGACCATATTCACGTGGCTGGCACTGACTTTTGTGAAATTGGGTCTCCGTTTCGATATGCTGTCTCAAAGGAAATTGAAGTTGATTGAGTTAGCGCCTCAGCACACAGTCAGGATCAGGAAAGCGCTTGGCAGTAGAGAAAGAATTGATTGCATTTTTCTCAGGGCCCATTCACTAGGCCCCACCTCTGCCTACTTGAGCATCTGGAGGAGCTTTCTGAACTTCAGGTATTATGTTCTTCCCTTGAAATCAGTTTGTTTAATAAATGGAAAAACTTCAAAATTATATTGTAAAGCTTGGTTAAGGCATTTATTAGTTTGACATTAGTGAGAAATTTGATTGTTTCAGTTATTAATATCAATAGGCTGCATAAGAAGCTCTTCATTAATAAATTGGGGCGTATTGTTTTGCATTGGGACAAAATGCTGTGGATTCTAAAAAAATAAACTGTGAAGCTTCTGGAAAATTTTGTGAATCACTGTTACCTCTCCTTTCTTTTTCCTTTTTTGATGCGTAGACTTTATTGAACTTGTATGCATTTAAACCTTTTTACACAATACAATATGGGCTGTTTTGCTCACCTCATAGATGATTGAATATAGTCATTATTCTCTTGCTTTATTATATGGTCTTAGACTTCACTTTTGTCATTATACCTCATATTTCATCTAGAAGTGATTTTACTCGGATTTATCACTTGGACATATTCATAAAGTCCCAACCCCCCCCCCTCCCCCCCAATAAATTACAGTTTACCCCTCTCAAGTTTGTCCTGAAATCGGTTTGCAGTTTTGCCTGCCGTGTAGCTTTTTTAAACTTGGCTATTTTATGGTATTTTGATCCTAATCTTTACCTAAATAATCATGTGAATGTCAAAATCATGAACAATTTCATTTTTGGAAGTATGTTTCATTTATGCCTTGAAATAATGTCTTGGTTTTCTGAGGTCTTTGTTGGATAGCCTATTTATACTTGACTATCCTTATCTTTACTGAAACAACCATGTGAGATGATGAACAATTTCATCTTTGAAAGTATGTTTCACTTAAATCTTGAACAATTTCACAGTTTTCTGAGGCCATTGCTGGAATCAATATCACATTTGGAAATTGAAATTGCAGCTTAGTATTAACAAACCTAAAAACACTATGATATTATTCAAGATATATATGAGCAAATATTTAACTATGAAATTGTTCATTGTTTTAACATTCTTGAGATTGTATCCATTAAAATTTGGATGGAAAATATAATACAATGATTAAGCAAATATTCATGGCCAAAACGAAAAGAAAAAGATTAAGCAAATATTGTCTGTCTATACTTCTCCCCAACTCCAACATCTTATAAGAATAATAATCAATTTGATTTTGCTTTAGAGATTCAAATGTCGTAATTTTAAAGCAATCATCGTGTTCTGGTTCTGAAGTCTTGGATTACTCTCTGTAGAGACTGAGAAATGAGAATTACTGATGAACCATTTGCTAGTTAATATTCTTGTGAAATAATGATGATTTAGTGTTATGATACTCAACGTTTATTCAGTTTCCATGATTAATTTCTCCATCATAGTTTGCACTGGCTGTTTAGTCAATCAGGAACTGCTTATCTTGACATTTGAGATCCTTGTTATGGGGATGGAGGACAGAAACAAGATTTTTATTTAACACAATGAGAAGCTTAAAAAAAAATGCAGGTTTTATTTCCTTTTTCTGTTATCTTTAATGATGTTTTGTAATATTTTATTATTATTATTATTATTATTACAATATATGTGTGTGTGGGTGTGTGCGATTGTGATTTGCTTCTACAGATTAAAATAACAATTTTAAAGCCTTATTATTAGTGCCTAGCGAAGTTTCTTGTTTCAACAATTATTTTAGTTTATTTTGTTTTCACAATACTAAAAATTTTGGAGGAAGATAAGTTGTAGTAACATGGTTTTTTAGCCTTAAAAACAAATTGCTTTGATTTGTTTTTATTTCTTCTGTTGTTGTTATATGTATTTCCATTAAAGATATAATAAAAAGTATGAGTCTTCAAAATCAGATCAAGCTGATTAAAACACCTTAAACAAACTTATCAAACTAAAAATTAAAATTAAACTTAATTAATGGTCAAATAGATGATTGAAGGACATAATACGTTAGAGTGGTTTTTTTTTTTATTTCTATGTTCTTAAGTATTTTGAACTTTAACTAAATTATTTACAAAAATAAAATAAATATTTGAAAATAAAAATAGGAAAATGAATATGACTTAAAAATCACAGTTAAATCAAATCGAACCAATCAAAATTTAAAATTATACATTTTTTATCTTACAAAATTAAGTCAGTTTGATTTAGTTTTAACTTAATATTAAAGCAAATCAAACAAGTAATTAAAATATTCCTATGTACAAGTAATTAGACATGTTCTTTGGTGTTACCGGTGATAACTTAGTGTGGTTTTTTACATTTATTTTTTTGTGAGTATAAAAAATATCTCCATTAATAGTTAAAAATTAATTCTTTTAAGGTGTATATATTATTGAAATGAGTTTTTTACAGATTTTATTGTATACTAGATGTTCAATAACAAATTTGAACCCAAATTAATATCATAAATTAGAATGGGTTGTGTATGTCAATGAAACTCAAGAAGAGCCATGCTATTCAGTATTCACTGGCTTATTAAAAAGGTGGTTTCATGTATTTTTTATATTTTATATTGATTTTTTTTAGAAATATTCTCCCACCGTTATATATATATATATATATTGTTGTTTTAAGTTTTCTATTTTATCTCAAAACTATTGTTTTGTAAATCTAATGTATCATTAATTTTTACTTTTCAATTATACTCCCATTTATTGATTCTATTTTTCTTCAATCTCCCATCTACTACTTACTCTTTTTAATTTGCTCCATTAAAAATCAAATTCCAAGGTTTTTTTAAATTAGGCTATTTTAGTTATTGTATTGTATTATCTTATATTAATTAAATCTTTCTTGACCCATATGTCATGACCTTAAACAATATTACCTCTGGTACAAAATATAAAAAAAAACTAAATCATCATAATTAAGAAATAGACAAACATATTAAAATATGTCGCATAAGGAAAATATTTTTTCCCACAAATGTTTCTAATTTAATATTTATATTTAATTTTTTTTTAACATATATCTTGTAATAATAAATTTACTTTAATTAAGGATAAAATTAAAAAAAAAATATTAATTTATTAAATAAAAATTATTTATTTCTTACATTTTAAAATAAAATATATATTAAAAATACCTTTTACATTTTAAAATGGGAGGAGTAATAAAGTATCTGTTATTATTATACCATTCTTAAACAAGTGTTGTGAGAGAGAGAGAGAGAGTTAAAATAGGAGGGGCACTCCGTGGGGACAAGGGTGGCGAAGGGGATCCAGAATGGTTAGGTTTGGCGAGACAAAGGCGCCCACCAGACGCGATCCTCAAGAATGATCACCGAAACCGATTTTTGTTAGTTTTCCCTCTTTCCCATTTCCCACACCTTGTTTTTGGTGCAGTTTGATACATAGTACTATTTTTAATTCTAATTACAATATTTTTTACTTTAATCCTAAATATATGATATTTTATAATAGATAAGATAATATTTATTATATATTTTTAAAAAATTCATATTTAATGTATCCTAAAAAGAGGGAAAGAGATTAAATAATAGTAATTTTAAAAAAAATATTATAATTTTTGAAAAAATTAAAGTAATTAACTAATTTTAACTTTTGTCTTTAATTCACATTGGATAGTTGATACAATGAATTTGGGACAGGTTTGGAAGTGCTTGGGAGTCAAAAAGTAATAGAAGAGAGAGAGGAGTAGCCGAGTATGGTGGTGGCAATATTTTTTCCCCCCACATTTTCTATTTCTCCCACATCATAAGGTCAACCTAACGGTGAAAAATAAGGCATTTGAGGGGTAATTGAGGAATTGGCATTTGAGGGGATCCATTTCTGTAAAACTTAACCCTCCGATTAGATGACAAGAAAATAAGGAGAGGAAAATTTAGGGAGAAAATAAGAGAAAACCTAGATATCATCTTATCTAGATTCATCTTTATTTTCCCTCTTAATATTTTCATCCCCCTATTTTCCTTTCATTTCAAACAAAGCCTAATGTTTTGTTTGGATGAGAGAGGAAGATGGGAGAAGAGAAAATGGAGGGGAGAGAAAAGTGGAGATAAAATGCTTTCTCCTTTTATATTTGGATGAGAGGAGAAAATAGAGAGAAAAGAAAACTCATTTATTTCATAAACACTATAATGCCCCTATTACTTATATAACTAATCTTATTCTATGAATAAAAATATTTCATATAAATGACATTTCCATAGAACTTATTTTATTTAATAAAGTGGTGGGTGGTGGTGGTGGCCACCGGTGACTTGGGACTGGTGGGGACAGTTTCTGATCGGTAATGGTTGCCAGCGATCAGCGATTGACGACGGTAGTAAGTGATTGGAGGTGGTGGCGGCGGCAGTCGGTGATTGCAGGCGGTGGCCGGTGACCAATTGTGGCGGCGGCCAGTGATCAGTAGTGGCGGTAGTTGGTGATTGGTGGTGGCGGTAGCTGGTAATTGGTAATTGATGTCAGTTGATCAACAATGGTGGCGGTGGTGGTAGTTGGTGACCAAAGGCAAGTGACTGGTGACCGATGGCCAGTGCGGTAGCTAGTGATTGGCAGTAGTGATGGTTGGTGATCGCTGTTGATAATCGGTGATTCTCTTTGGTAGTGGCCGGTGACTGGCGACGGTAGTAGGAGTTGGTGATCAGTAATGGTTGACAACTGACTAGTGGTGGTGGTGGTTAGTGGGGATGGTGGTGACTAATGGATGGTGGAGGATGGCAGCTAGCGGGCGCCAATAGCAATAAGTTGTTACTTGTGGTGGTAGTCAATATCAATATATACGAAGCATTCCATATGGGTAGTTTTGGAAAATAAATTTTTTTTCCAAAATCTCTTCACTTTTGGAGAGAAAATTTGGGAGGACCATATGTTTTTTCACTTCCACTTTTCCTTCCTCCTTATTTTCCTTTACTATTCAAACAGGGAAAATATGTTTTCTTCTTTGTTTCTCCCCACCTACTTTTCTCTTTCTCTTATTTTCCCATCCATCCAAATAAGGGGAAAGTGACATAATGAAATTATTGAATAACCAATTTAGGTTGGTGTGAATAATAAGAGACTCTTATATCTTAAACTATTTTGTATGGAGCAAACCTAATTGAGAGGAATTTACTATTTACCCTCTGTCCTCCAGGAGATTAGTCCCCATTCCAAAAAGAAAATGTTTAGCATTATAGAATAGTATGTCATAGAATGCATTTTACTATTCAATTCAAATTTAACTTCCAAGCATCGGTATAGTGATTGAATGAATTTTACCATGATATAATAGAGAAAAAGACCAATACAGATTTAACTTCAAATAATTCAAAATCAAATAACTCAAATAATTGAGGATAAGCAGCCATATCATGCAACCCAAAAATTATTATTCACAAGTCAAGCCATAAGCTTCTTACAAAATTTATATATTAGTATATTAGTAAATAGCAGATTGTTTAAATATTTTATTTATCATTTAATTATTATAAAATTGAACAATTATAGACAAATTCAAACACCCTAAAATGAATAAAGTGGGGTGACGCACGCAACAACAGTGAATGTGGGCATTTTATTAGAGGAAGAAGGAAATTGAAATGAGGCTCAAAATATTGAGTAGAGGTTGAGGAATGAGAAAATGCAACCAAATAATGCGTGATTTTCCTTTCACAAACTATTGTCAGAAATAATTGTGCAAAATTTTGAATATCTTTCAATTAATCACAGAAAATTCATATGATACAATTAAAACTGCTACAGTTCTTGTTATACCAAGAAAAAAAAACCCTACTATGGTCATTGTCATTCGTGGTTTGCTTACCATATACTCTCTCAAATCCTTATTGTAAAGATCATTCTCGAAGATTTTTATGGTCCTTGTTAATTTTTGAAATTTTTGACAAATTTATGAACCTTAACTAATTTTAATCCTTCACACTTCACAAGATACCTTAATTTTTCTCTCCCTTAATACCCTTGATTTAATACTCTTACATTTAATGTATTGACCATTCTCTCTCATTGGTATATTGAAAGTTTGTTATGGGTAAATTGAGAGAAGTTTTTTTTGCTATCCACAAAAAAAATTGAGAGAAGTTTTTGAAATTTTTGATAAATTTGTTGATCTTAGTTAATTTTAACTGATTTCATTGACATTTATAATTTAGTTAAAAATGCTCCTATAATAAGGATAGGAGGAAGTATAAAGGGAAGTACTTTTCAATAGGTGGAAGAAGAAGAAAATGAACAGTATTAACTAGGAGTGGTATGCAAAATTAGGTGGCTAATGAATCAATAATCTATATAAAATATAAAAATTATATTACTCCATTCATTTTTATAAGGTCTATTTTAGAAGCATTTGATGTTACTTAATATATGACCTTTTACAAAAGACAATGAAGTATTTATAAGCTTTTTTTAAAAAATGTTCTTTATAAATCTACTTTGCAAATATCTCTCTTTTCAATGTTGTAATTAATGTGAGTAGTTTCGGAATGTTCAGTAATTTTTTAAGAAAAAAAATCAAAACTCTTAACTAATTTTAATTACGTTCTTTAATTTTTGTTATTCAATTAAAATGTTCTTAAAAAAAGGAGGGAAGTATTATTCATATGCCATGAATACAAGAAAAAACATGCTTAATAAGTTTGCTACAATAATTGAGTACAAAGTAGGGTTATGTTTGAAGGGCAAAGTCAGGTGATTTGAATCCTCTTGATCTTCTGCTCATTACACCATATGGCTCACAGTGACACCACCCCAAATACACACTGTGTCATGGAGAAATGTAGAAACCAAAGAGTAACAAAAAAATATAATAGAGTTCACTTTCCATTCTTTTTGTTAGGAAGTCATATAAATGGACTCCGTACAGTCATTTATACATATATTCATATTGAGAAAGAGAGAAAAGAATATGATTATATTTGGATTCCATATCTCATTACATTCATGATGCATACATTCATAAATGCATACATAAATACATACATATGTACACACATATATGTATATTCACTCTTCTCAACAACAATAACATTAGTCTTATCTTACTAAATAAGGTTGACTACATGGATCATACGATGTCAATGGGCTCTATCAAATATCATTTCTTCAGATAAATTATTGATCAAGAGATCACGCCTTATAATTTCTCTTGGTGTCATTCTTGGTCTTTCTCTACACATTTTGATAGGGCTCTAAGCTATTTGATCAACTTTCCCTACTGATTTCTCTTGCCCTCTTCTCTTTATATTCACTCTTATCAACATAAGAAAACCTAAATTGTATTTACGATCCATCTTATCTTTCTATTTTTCTACTTTTTCTTAAGGCTATCTTCATCATTCCTTTAGCAGGACTTTTATTATACTAATCAAGGGTGAGAGTATTCAATCTTCGGCTGATTTTCAACCAATATGTCTCTACAATGTTTATAAAATAATCTCCAAAATCCTCAGCAATAGACTTTGTTGCATCATGAAAGATGTCATTTCTCCCTATCAGAATGGTTTCGTAAAAGGAAAGCTTATCTCTGACAATGTGGCAATAGCTGCTAAACTCATGCACAAAATTCAGTCTCTGAAAAAGAATAAAAATGAATGGTGTGCTTATAAATTGGACGTTTCTAAAGCTTTTGACAAGGTTTCTTTGGTCTTTCTTAGATCAATGCCTCATTACATGCGCTTTCCTGAAAAGTGGATCTCTATGATCATGAGCTGTGTTGAATTTGTTCAATATCAAGTTCTTATTAATGGCTCTGTTTCATACTCTTTCAAGTTAGGTCAAGGACTTAGACAGGGAGACCCCTTATCTCCCTTTCTCTTTCTTATATGTGCAAAAGTTTTATCGTGTATGATGATAAAGGCTGAAAATGTAGGTTGCTGGAAGGGACTAAGTTTTTAAAGACTCATTTCCTATTAGGCACTTAATGTATGCTGATGACACCTTGGTTTTTTTTTTTTTTTAAATTATATTCTTAACTCTTATAGTCATATTTCTGGTCAGAGGTTTAATTATCATAAAAGTCTTCTGATCTTCAGCCCATGTGTACCTTATCATAGAAAGAAGGACGTTGCTAATATTTTCAGTTCCAAATTTGCTTCAAGACTAGGAAAATATGTGGGTACAATTTATAAGGAAATTACCAATCGTGTTGAAAGTAAATTACAATTGGAAAGCCAACTCTCTGTCACAAGCAGGTAGAGCAACTCTCCTAAAATATTTTATCAACTCTTGCATGGTTTATCCTTTCTCTTGCACGCTATTCCCCAAATGGCTTTGCCATAAAATCGATATGCTGATGGCTAACTTCTTCTGGAGGACTTCTTCAAATCACAATTCCATTCATCTTTTAAGATGGGAAAAACTTCGTATTCCAAAGGCAATGGGTGGTCTTGGTTTCAGGTTGTTGGAGAATTTTAGTCAAGCACTTCCTGCTAAGCAGGTATGGGGACTACTTTCTAGTGAGGATTCTCTTCTTTTCGTCAAAGTCTTAGCTCCAAAATTTTGGCCTGACAAAGATAAAGGATGTCTTCACCATCAATCAAATATGTCTTGGCATTAGAAAGGGATTTTTAAAGTTCAAGATCTTGTCTTAAAAAATTTGTCTTGGTGTGTTGGCAATGGTAGCAATGTTTCTTTATTTTACCACTTCTGGTGGAAAATGCGGTTAGATCATCCACTCTCTATCTCTATATTGGAGATCTTATTCTGCATGATCTTGGCTCTTGGAACCTAAGACTAATAAAAGAATTGTATTCTCCTCAAGCTGCTTCTACAATTGCCAGTTTACCTTTTTCTCTAATCAACAACTGCCGGGATAAGCTTATATGGAATCTTTGTCACAGTGGTACTTATTTGGTTTCCAAGGCTTACAATTTTTTGTCAAAAGACTTTTTTTCTAATGGTACCATGCTGATAAATTGGAATTCTTTATAGAAGCTTAACTTGCCTGAGAGACTTCTTTTTTCTTGGAAGATTTTAATATTTTGCCTTTGAAATCTACTCTGGTAAAACATCATTTAAACATCAATGATCAAAATTGTTTTTTCTGTGACATTGATGTGGAATCAAGAGAACATCTTTTTATGAATTGTGAATTTGCAAGAGCTGTGTGATTTGGCTCAGTTCAATTATAAAGTTGATCTTGATACCTTCTCTAACTTTGATGCTTGGATTAGCAGAATTTTATCCTCATTTAAGGATAATTCTGAAATTGCTAGGGCTTTCCTTCTTTTATATTATATGTGGAAGGAAACGAAAGATAGCATCCACAGAGGAAGAGTTGGAGTCCTTCTAATGTCATACAAGCTACTAATTGGACTACGAGGGCTTATAGTTCTGCTATCTTATCTTCCAGTGATTGCAACCATTTGCAATCTCCAAATAGGTTGCAGACTATCTCAATCGACTTGTCATCAAACTTTCATCATCCTTGTTGGTATTTCTGCCTCTTTGCTGTGAAGAAAAGAAGAGGTTGGAGGGTCAACTGCAATCTTTCTCTTTCTGCGAAGCATTTATTTAGCTGGTGCTGGTCATTTAACTTAAATCGCTAACTCGATAGATGCAGGAGCCTTTTCGAAGCTCTTCGCAATACACTTATCTGGATCTCCTATCAATCTTTTGTTAGAGATCCTTGTTGTCTTCCTATTTATTTGTGCTATAATAAGTCTAATTTTCCTAGACTTCTTACCAGTGGAGGCTCTTTATTTTATACGGTCTTGCCTATTTTGTCTGATATTAAAGACCTCCTTGGTAAGTTTAGGTTCTTTTCTTTTATTTATTGTTTGACATTCTTGTATTTTTCTTTATTTATATCTATATATATAAGTACATCATTTTTATAAAAAAAAATGACATCCTGCTTGTACAGAACTAAAAAGAATTCAAATTAATCATGTTTCAAGAATGTGTATTACATTATTGAAAGGATTACCATACTTGAAATGGTTCATTGTTTTTTCGTGAGAAATTTCTAGCATGATAAATTTGCTCATAAAGCTTTGCATAACAGTTTAAATTTTTGGATGAAGTACGTATTCTTTAACAAAAATTAATATTTGACTCGGCCTCCTAAGAATTACAACATCGTTCATGGAATCATTAATTTCTTCAATCCCAAGAAATGGGCATGTGCTTGTTCTTCGTGGAACAACTCTCTAATTTCTATGTCAACCCATTGTTCAATAGTACAGTACGTAGCATTTGATTTTGAGGTACCAAAAAGCGTAATTATGCAGAGCACTTTGAAGCATGAACTCTTAGATATGTTCATTCTTTGAGATTCGATAAATAAAAGGTTATTGAATAATAAACTAATTCTCAAATAACCGGCTGACTAATATGTTATAAAAAAACTCACAAGTTGTGAAGTGTTCAAGTTTTTTGTATCATTGCCCAACACAGAAGCCTTATAAAAAATGTAGAGTGGAGTTCAAGAAAGACAATTAAAAATATTATAAAATGAGATCTCATGGTAAATAATATATATGAAGAGTTATTTTTTTTATATAAAATTTAGTGGTGTCATGCAATCTATGTGTCTCATGTAGTGGGTTAAGGAATTTGTTGTTATTGTACCATGCCACAAAGGACATTAGAAAAAAAAATTGGTTGGATCCATAATTAAATAATATTGTTAGGGTTTATTTTAAAAATAAAATCAATATATATCAAATATAACATTTATAACAAATCACAATATTTAGAAGTCATAAAAACATGACTTATTTTGCAAATTTCATACAATAAATAAGGCCTATCTAATCAACATGAAATTAATAATAAATCATATTATTTACAAGGTGTGATTAATGCAACCCATCCCTCAAAATTGGTACTCCCTCTGTTCTAGTTTATAATGCACTTTTAACTACCACACACGTACCAAGACAATAATTAGTGACCGAAATCTTTTTCAATTATTTCCCAAATTACCCTCATTTAATAATACTTTCTACATTAATAAATTACATCCATTCTCTCCTTCATTCTTTTTTCCAAATTCCCATGAGTCATTGATAATTGTGAAAAGTGAAGTTTTTGGAGAAATTCTCCTTCATTCATTTATGATTTGAACAAACTATTAAAAATTTTTCATTAAATGCATTGATAACCGTATAATATATAAGCTTATTTATTAGGGGCAATATTGAGAAGACAATAAAAAAAAATACAATGTAATCGGCGTAATGCACTATATTTTGAAACATGAATTTCTCAGAACAGTGCACTATATAGCGTAACGGAGGGAGTACAATACAAATGGAAATGTGTATAGTATAAATATAAATTTTATAGCAAATTTTATTATTTACAAATTGTAAACAGGATAACTCACTCTTACTATTCAAGACTAACATCTCAATTTTATTATAAAACGAGACCTATTGTTCATTTAATTAAAAAAAGGAACCAACTTTTTTAAATTAAATATAAAAATATGAAATTACCAAAATATCTTCAAGTTTTATTTCTCCCTTTATCATCACCCATCAACAGTTGACGACTGCCAGTCAATGGCCGGCGGCTGGCGATCAACAGTTATAGACTGTCAGTCAATGGTGGTCAACAGTTGTCAGTGACCAGTCAATGACTATTAATGGTTGCCTGCAACCGGTCAATGTTCGTGAGACAAAATAACTTACAACTTCTTTTTCTAGATTTTACAACTTGCTTGTTCTAAATTCGCAACTTAGTTTTCAAATTTTTACTTTGCAATAAGTCTAAATTTGCAACTTGTTTGCCAAATTTTCAGTATGAATTGTTTCAGTACTTTTGCAATTTCTTTTTCAGATTTTGTAATTTGATTACTCTAAATTTGTAACTTGTTTGCCAAATTTTCAGTATAAATTATTTTAATGTTTTTACAATTTGTTTTACATGTTTTACAACTTGGTTACTTTAAATTTATAACTTATTTTTCAAATTTTTACTATAATTTTTTCTCGGTACTTTTACAACTTCTTTTACATATTTTGTAACTTACTTATTCTTAACTTGCAATTCATTTTTCAAATTTTTACTATAAATTATTTTAGTGTTTTGCAACTTTTTTTCTAGAATTTTTAACTTGTCTACTTTTGCAACTTGTTTTCTAAATATTTATTACGAATTATTCTAAGTTAAAAAATTTTGAAACAAAAGAAAAGTACTAAAAAAATTCATAGTAAAAATTTGAAAAATGAGTTATAAATTATGAGTAGACAAGTTGTAAATTCTTGAAAAGATGTTACAAAGTACTAAAACAATTGATGGTAACAATTTAAAAATGAGTTACAAATTTAGAGTAATCAGGTTGCAAAATATGTAAGACAAGTTGTAACAATACTGAAACAATTCATAGTAAAAATTTGGAAAACAAGTTAAAAATTCAGAGTAAACAAGTTATAAATTCTAGGAAGAAAGTTGTAAAATACTGAAACCATTCATAACAAAATCTTTGAAAACAAATTGTAAATTTAGAGTAAGTAAATTGCAAAATTTCAAAAAAAAAGTTATAAAAGCACTAAAACAATTTATAGTAAAAATTTGGAAAAATAAGTTGTAAATTTAGAATAAAGAAGTTGCAAATTTTGAAAAAAAAATTGTAAAGCAAAAACTTGAAAACTAAGTTGCAAATTTATAATAAGTAAATTGCAAAATCTAGAAAAAAGAAGTTGTAAGCATTTTTTCTAGTGAATGTTAACCGGTCGCCAGCAGCCGTTAACCAGTCACCGGCAACTATTGGTTGGCTAGCATTGACCTGTCGCCGGCGGGCTTTGACTAACGGCCAGTGACTATCGACAAACAATGGTAAGGAGAAAAATAACACTTAAGGATATTTTAATAATTTCATAGTTTTTTATATTTAAATGAACAACATGTTCCATTTTGTTACTCCCTCCTGTCCTAATTATAGTGTCCGTTGTTCTGATCCTAAATATAAGACTCTTTATGGTATATGAAGTACTTCCTTTGATCCTTAATATAAGACCCTTTTAACTGAATCACACGGATTAAGGATTGAAATTAAAACTAATTAACTACCTCAATTTCTTCAAAAATCCCAACATTTTTCCAAAACTACCCTTATTTAATCTCTCTCTCTTTCTCTTTAGATACATTAAATAAGGGCATTTTTCTGGAAATGTATAATAAATACTACATCGTATATTGTAAAGGATATTATATTTAGGATCAGGACAAAAGATCCTATATATATGACCGGAGGTAGTAGTATTTATTATGTATTTTCAAAAATCACTCATATTTAATGTATCTCAAAAAGAAAGAGAAAGAAATTAAATAAAAGTGATTTTAAAAAAATATTATTATTTTTAAAGAAATCAAGATAATTAATTAATTTTAATTTTTATCCTTAATTCATGTATTTAAGTTAAAAACATCTTCTATTAAACATCAGACAAAGTATAAAATTGATATTCTGAACTGAATACTAATTCTCTCTATATTTTATGGAATATATAGGAGCAAAACCAACCAGAAAAAATGGCGGCCGCACACATTCGTCCCATGACTCACCACCATGTGACTGTTTGTAAGTATCACATGGGCACATGCCACGCGTCCTATTTGGCCGGTAATGACGGTTAGGGCACTTTATGGTGTCCCTCGCTAGACCAACATGGACGTTATGGCCTATGAATCTTGGTCTCTTTTCCTATCCTCACTTTTAATGTATTTTCTCGCGTAGGTCCCAAAACTCAATTTTCATGTGGCTCCCATGTACCCTAATTTCAACAACGTTAGTTGCCCTTGGCGCAATATCTTCCATTTTTATAAATATTTATAAATTTACAAATTTTGTACTATAAAAAAATTATACATTTAATTGAGCTTGAACTTTTGTTGCAATGGTCTTTTAATAGTTGGTTTGGTGATATATTCCAAATATTGTTTTCTGCATTAGATCAAATCGATCTGTGCCATTGATGAATTAATGGAAAATTTGAATCTTGATTCAAATAAAAAAAACTTTTAAAACTGAAAGTAAGCAGTTAAAAATTGATTACAAAGTAATAAAATTAATTAAAAGTCAATAAAATCGATGACAATTATTCCCTCCAGTCCTTGTTACAGGACATGTTGGATGATAAGTTTTTGGTCCAAAATATAGGATGTTAGATATTTTTCTTCCCATTTTATTTATATCTTTAATTTTTCCATACTCCTCATTTATAACTCTACAATGATAATAGAATTGAGTATTTAATAAAAATAAAATGAAAAATTATGGTACTTTTTGCATTGATTTTAGATACAAAAATAATTTTCTTAATATGTTTGTAATTGATATAAAATATTTTGTAATATGAACCCGATAAAGTAATTTGTAAAAATTATTTCTTTGTTATTTTATATAATATTTTCATACAAATTAAAATTATATGAAAATTAGACTAATTCAATTGTAAGCAGTTCAACTATGATTGGACTAAAAATCCTTAATTAAAGTCGGATGGGTTATTGCTAGTTTCACTGGTTCATACCTTAACTAAACTATGATTGGACTAAAAATTTTGCCAGTTTAACTGGAGTAAAATTTTTTCTTTCTATATTCTAATGTTATGTAAGTTTGATTATTGTATATAAAAACTAGAATAAATTGTTCCTAACATTGCAGGAAGATATTTCAATTTTTAAAAATCACGAAAATCAAAAGATATACAGTAAAATAAAAATTACTATATAAAAGTAAAAAATATTATTTATTGTACCATAGATTGATAAGACATTAAAAATAATAAACAGTAAAACATAGATTTTGCTTATATATTTATATATAATGGAATTATTTGATGAATATTTTGATTATTGACTATTAGTTGCTTATTTTAAGTTTAATTTATTGCTCAAAAATGTGCACCAAATCCATTTGCACATTTTTCACACTCAATATTTTTATTGGTATCAAAAACCAAATATTTCTTTTTTACCAAAAACCAAATATTTTTATTTTTTGGTCAAATTTTATCCCCCCCCCCCACCTAACGGCTAGTTTCTGGCCAACAACTGTATAACCAAATCTTGGGCATTGCGAGGAAAAAGAAAGAACAGTAGGTTCCCTAACCTCTTCTTTAGCCTATGGTTTAGGTACATAAACTCCTAAAATTAGTCCCAACCTCATGTAAACCTTAGTGTGAGAAAAGTATGTAGTTAGGTGAGTCGAGTAAAACTCATTGTGTCATAAAATTCTTAGTATGATAAGCAAAGTCAATTCCTAATTAATGAGTTGTGTAAAAATCCTTGTGAGTGAGTTGTAAGTTGGAACATTGAGAATTGTTACCTTGTGGGCACTTAACAAACCTTTTGTTTTGTAACTTTGATCATAGTTGAAGAAAATCTCTTAACATTAAAGAAGACTAGACGTAGAATAACATTGAATCTAATAAGGATAATCTCTGCTATTTTCTTTTTCTTATCTCTATTTTGATTGTTTTTCTTTCCATCGTCAGGTTTTAGTCAATGAAATCCATTTTAACTATAACTCACCCACTAACCAACACTTCATTTTTAAGTTCTCATTCATACTTAAACTATTTTAGATATCTTAAGTCTTGAAAATTCACAAAATACTCATTATTTTTGTTTTTCAAAATTATGTTGTATTTATAAATTCACTTTTCCTAGCTTTCATTGCCTAATTAAGTAAGTAGTTGGAAGTTTGATTCTCAACTCTTGTAAATGGATTAAACTTAGTCAAGAGTGGTTTGTTCTTTACTCTTAATACTTTGAGAGAGGTTAGTCCTTATTACTAACAGGGGATATTTCTAGTGTACTAAAGAAAAAAGGCCACTCACACCGACTTGAATTAGTTAGCTGCTTCTTTTATTGGTACTAAAGTGAGTTTAACTCATTTATTCTCTTAACCACCAAGTTTAATTTTATGCAGAAAATGGTGTATCAACCACTTGAAGGATCCTGCTTCACAAAAGGTCATTACAATTTAAGGCGACATTATTTCGTTGGAATTTACTACACTTATTTGGAAAATAAAAATGAAGATATTCATACAAGCCATTAAATTATTCAGCATAAGAAGCCATCGTAGATAAGCCAAAATTACATATCCTAAGAAAAAAGTGGATAAAGAAGAAGTTATTGAAAAGCCAACAAGTGAGTAGAATGAATATGATATTAAAGCGGTCCAAGTTTGGAAAGCGAGGAACAAAAGGATCTTTACTAACGAGATCATGAGAACTGATTCAATTGTTATTACTGTTCTTGCTTTTGTTTCTTATACCATACATACCAAGGGGAATCTAGATTATTTTGATTGACTCCCCTTCTGAACATCCTTTGTATATTCTGTTCCTTAATTTAATCCTCCATTCAAGGAAAAAAAGAAAGCGGTCCAAGTTAATGCTCGTGTTATATCAACATCCTTTATCAGTACGTGAGCAGACGATAAATAATAGGGAAAATGACACTTAAGGACCAAAATTTTTAATTAATCCCATTTTAGGATAAAAATTAAAAAATGTCAGAAAAGGACATGATCTTAAATTAATTAAAAATATAAATATGAAATAACCTAAATACTCTTGTAAAAACGTTTTACACTCAATATCTATTTTTTACTACTCTTTTTCATAAATTTAACACTTAACATCTCCAATTTTACACTGAATATATTGTGAAATATAAGTGTAAAATTGAGGAAGTTTAGTGTCAAATTTATGAAAAAGAGTAGTAAAAAGTAGGTGTTAAGTAGTAAAAAATGGAAGTTAAATATAAAAATCTAAAACTTATCTAGTGTAAAATCGGGGGTCTTTAGTGTCAAATCATGGAACATGAATAATAAAACACAGAAAGTGAGTGTAAAATTATGGGAGTTGAATTCTTTATTATATCCAGTGTAAAATCAGGGAAGGTCAGTGTTAAATTTCTGAAGAAGAGTAGTAAAAAGCAGATGTTGAGTGTAAAATATTTTAATAAGAGTATTTAGGTCATTTCATATTTATATTTTTAATTAATTTAAGATTAGGTCATTTTCTGGTATTTTTAAATTTTTTGATCCTAAAATAGGATTAATTAAAAATTTTGGTCCTCAAGTGTCAATTCCCCTAAATAATACGACTAAATCTTAACTTGCGACGCTGCTATGAAAATGTGGGACAAGTTAGAGGTTACTTGTTAAAGAATTAACAAGGGTTAGAGACAAAAATCAACATGTTGCTGGACTGGAATGAATTGTTTCAAATCAATGAAAATGAGAACACTGAATAGATGCTCAACACTTACTCAAAAATTGTTCGTGGTCCATCTAAAGGCTTTTGCTAAAACTTATTCCAACTGATTAGAGTAAAATGTGAAGATTCTTTGAAGTCTCCCAAAGGCTTGTCAGCAACTAATAGGCTACACCATTAAAATTAAGGCTATGTTTGATTTGAATGAGTCATTTTGAAGGAAAATGATAAGGGAAAAAGAAATAGAGAAAATGCTTCCTTGAAAATGAAACTTCTTTCATATTTACAAAACCAAGCCTAAACTGGAAATTTCCTTGTCCTTATATCTCTCTCTCTCTCTCTCTCTCTCTCTATATATATATGCAATATTTCTCAAGGAAAAACATGGCTTCAAGGAAACAAGCAATATTTCTCAACAAGAAGATGGAGAAAATTAAAGGGATAAAGAACTTTTTGATCCTCAAAGTTTTCCCAAATTTTTATATTGATCCCTATGTTTTCATTTTGATCAAATAAGTTATAGTTTTATATAATTAAAAAATTGATCTTTAATATTTCAAAAACTCAGTAATTTAATTCTTCTGTTCTCTAGGATGACATTAATGTCATTAAAATTGAAATGACATAACTAAAAGTTAGTTGACTTAAGATTAATACATTAATAAGAAAAAAGTGGATAAAGTAGATTATTAAAGCTCATTGGAATGTATTTTTGTAAAAAAAAAAAAAGAAAACATCAACTAATGATTCTGATTTTTATTGTTATGTCTATGTATTTTTTAAATTATTGGGTTTTTGAAATATTTAGATCCAATTTTTTAATGATATAAAACTATAAAAAAACTATTAAATCAAAATAAAAACACAGGGCCAATATAAAAATTTGGAAAAACTTTAGTCACTGAACTATCCTTTTTCCCATGACACACACACTCACACACACATATATGGAGACAACATGCTTGATCAATATGAATTAGCTCTCCTCACATGTCAAGGTATTTTAAAAAGACAAATCAATATTGAAGGAAGAAATTGGTACAATCACCAAAAAACACAAGGAGCTTACAAAGAAAAATAATGCGTAAACACACACACACATGTAAAGTTTTTTTTTTTGGTCAATGTATATACATGTAAAGTTAGTATAATTTTGGGTCCATTGATATCGATTAATATAAACAGTTAGGGAGGTTTCTTTTGATCAATTAGATAACAATCGACTACCATTTATGCATTAAAGACTCGGTATTAATAAAATTAGTTCATTCAATCCAATAGTTATATATATTTTGAATAAGTTGCAAGTTTTAGATATAAAAAATATAATCATGCGTTTATATTTAGTGGCTTGGATTTTCTGACTATATACTCTGTTCGATCCATATTATAGGATGTTTTGTATGATAAGTCTCTAATCCAAAATATAAGGTATTGAATATTTTCTTTTCATTTTATCCCTATTTTTAATTCTTCCTTTCTCCTTATTTATAACCCTACAATAATAATAGAATTGAGTATTTAATAAGAATAAAATGGAAATATTGATATTTTTTTTGTATTGATTTTATGTGAAAAAATAATTTTATTAATATACTTGTAATTAATACAAAATACTTTATAATGTGAACTGGATTGAATAATATCAAAGTTTGCATGACGATAAATATGAATCCTTATTTAGTTTTAAATGATTGAGAATATTCACTTCATAAATTGAAGATTGTAATCATAAATTCAACACACACACTCCCCCTCTCCCCCCCCCCCCCCAAAAAAAAATCAACATACATTTAATTTGACACTGAAATTGGGGTCATATTAAATTAAGTAACTGAAAAAATATATATCCATGTCATGGAATAACATTCACAAATAGTTTCCATAATTGTGGGAACCAAATTATTTTAAATTATATGCTTAAACTATATCTTTCTCTCATCTATACGTTACATGGGATTACATAAAAACTTACAAGCTTCTGAAAAGTTGCACTTAATTTTGTCGCTTTTAAACCCTTCTAAAATGTGTAGAAAAATATTTGTGGCATGAAAATAATTGCATCCACCCCAATGAAATGTGTGGAAAAAAAAAATCCACGGAACCTGAGAATAGCCGAAGTGTTGGTGGCTTATAACGCCTTATAAATTTTATATTTTAAATGATTCCTTACAAGAAAGAGATGTGAAATATTCTTCTTAAGTTCCTCTCTTTTGTTTTTTTTTTGACCTCATTCTTAAGTTTCCTTTGCTCTTTTGGCTGGGAACAACTGCAATATTATTTCCATGTAGCATATGCATACAAAGTTGGCCTTTAAGAAGAGCAAAATATATTTAAGCTTTCCATATATATATATATATATATAGTGAGTGTGTGTGTGTGTGTGTGTGAATATATATATATATATGTGATCAAAGTCAAAATAAATAATAAGCATAAAAAATACCTTTCATAATTTAAGATTACGGAAGAACAGAAGGCATGCTTGCTCTTGTTAGGGAAGGATATAATCTACTTAGCTGTTTTCCTCAAACATGCTTTCTTGGAGGCTGTTTAATTTGCTTGCCAAGCTGGCTGTTGTTTTTTCCAAAAGCACTCCTATGCTTTTTTGTGTTCCCCTCAACCCTAATCCCAAGATTATAATTCACGCATTTTTCCCTTGACAATTTTTCATTGTATTGATAGAAAGAATTAATACGAATTTATTAAAATAGTTATATTAATAGACTAATCACCACAATTCTCTTAATATATAGTATATGTCGCTAAAATTCTTTCGATCGTGTCCTTTTAGAATCCCTAAAATATTTTAGGAGATAAACTAGAGAGAGAGAGAGAGAGAGAGAGGTAAGCTCTCCACATCTATATCTGAGGTAAACTTTTATTGATTTTAATACTATAATGACTCACTTTTCTCTCTCTTTTTCTCCACTTCTCCTTTCCTCTCTACAGAGGTAGGAGTACTCAACTCTCCCTCTCTTTTTAACTCTTTACTTCAGCTGCATTATTTTTGGAATTTGATTCTCTAAAATAAGTAACATATATAAAACAAATGAATGATTTCCTATCATTCATATTATGACTAGTCTAATAAATTACTCTTACTTAAAATTACCCTCCAACGTTGACTACTTTTTGGCAGAGAGCAAATATTGGATAATTAGGAGTGTACCAAATAGGGTTGGGCATCACCCTTGTCCAATTATTGGTCCAGAAAACCCATGGGTTTGATTTTTTAAAACATCAATACGTACCAAGCTAGCTAGGGTTGGCCTCGTAAAAAAGATTAAAAATAGAACGAAACATCAGACTCAAAAAAATTCTGTTACAATCATAAAATCTACTTATTACATGACATAGAAAAAGAGAAATGTTATCATATTATGTCGATAAATTAATTTTAAATTTGAAATAAAATTAAAAGATTAAAATAGATAAAAAAATCTTCATAATAATCACAAAATTTACTTATTATGAGATATATAAAACATGTAATTAAAAATCAATTAATGTTGATAAAAATAAAAAGATAATAAAAATAAGCTGATCCAAATTGGCCAAGCCAAATCAGATTCGCCGGGTTAATCCGGCCTTTTAACACACCAATACTGGACAACAAATACCTATATATGTGAATGTGAAAATTGTTGAGGATTAATTTTTAGATACTCATGAGCTAAAAAGTGTTCCTGCTTTCCAGAATTACTATAATATTCGTTATCAGTTTCCCAGGACAAATAAAAAAGCAGGCAAGCACAAGAAACAAAGGCACTAGCCCTTAACAAATGGCAAGGAATGAGAAGTTCCTCGGTTGCCCGTAGGAGGTACATAGAATTCTAGATTTTGTTTCATGTTTCACTTCCTATATCATTATTATTATAATAAATTATTTAATAAAAATAACAATACTCTAATGCTGTTGTGCTATACTTAAAGTTTACGATCACTTCCTTCGATATATCGTACAAGATGAGATTATATTATTAATTATATTGAATAATGATACATAAATTTTTTGTATCATATGAATCTTTTATATTGTCATATGTTTGTTACACTAACTATATGGCAAAGGGTTGTTGATAAGATGAAAATAATATTTTATTAATACTAAGAATATTATACATAGATGCATGTTATTACTTAATAATGAAATAACACATATATAATTAGAAAGAAATAAATTAATATATACATATGTACACACACATAATAAAGTTGTATATTTCAAAACTATATATCCAGAAATATGGTTACTGTGAAACTTATAACTACCATTCAACCAAGTGTTCTTTTTCTTTTTCGTGATTTGAAACATTTCTCTTAATGCCTATCATTCTCAATGTCAATCCAATACCCCAATCGTGACAGTACTGTCTTTAATTAGGGATAAGTCCTACCCACGTTACCGTCAATGTGAACTCATTGTTTTCATCGGTGAAGAGCACAAGCAGAAGAAATCAGAGACAATTTCATTCTTTTGCCAAACAAAGGGACATACGAAGAAAGAAATAAAAATAGTATCTCATGAACAAAAGGATCACCACGACCATTTGTTGACATTAGGTATGCTTAGCAGTGTAAGACAAATGAAAAAAAAAAATCACATATCATGCACCAAAACTAAGAACTACTGGAATCATCTAAGTTGCTCTTTTCCCATTCTTGGAGAGCTTATCCTCCATTTGGCATACGGGAATTGATGGCCTATTTAACCAATGAGAAAAAAGAAAAATGCTAAAACTATGGAGACCAATGCAAAAGTTGACACTGTTCATGACTATTGCAGAGTAACAACAGCTTGCATTCTTTTATAAAAAGATAATAGATAGATAATTCAGGTTAAGTAAGAAGCAAAAACAATTTTTTCATACACAGATTACAAAAGCAAAAACAATTTTAAGAAAACATATGTAATTTTTTATTTAACATTGTCTTGTAACCTATAACTGGATTTATCTTGTAGGATGAACCAAAACTTTGTGTGAGTAAAATATACAAAAAATATTAGGTGCCTTATAATATTTTTATATTAAACATATTATAAGCTGAAATATATTATGCGAGGTGCTGGTTTCAATTCTCTTGAAAAAACAGATGCTAATAATAAAATCAGCAATGAGTTTGAAACTCCAGCAGTGCAGAAGTCAGGTGCTGGTTCGTCTTCTAGCCCTGTTCGGTTTTCATGGATCAAACGGTGCACTGAACTATTTTTCGGATCTCATTCTGATCAGTCCCCAACAGAAAACAAAGAGAAAACTCTGGTTACTAATTCCTGTAATGATGGTGATGTGCAGAAGCTCTTAGAGAATGACAAACCACTTGGTGATTATAGCAAGAGAGAGGAAATGAGGTTAAAGATTACATTTTGGATCATTGGATTGTCAACTCCACCTATATTTGCTGGCGCACAAAGTCATTTTATAATTATTCACGCAAATATTGAAAAAATTATTTACTGCTATCTTTATGAATGCATTTTTAAACCAAGGTAATTAATCTGTTTATATTATTTCATTATAGTCTTATAAATATTGTTTTCTTTTTATATATTAAAGAAAAGTCAAATTAAGTTTTAACTAAATTAAAAGTATATATGAAATCTTTTTCAAATTTATTAATTAACACTATATTTTGTTAAACAAATTGTGTTATTTTATTTTAAAAAATTATTATTAATTTTTTTTAAAAAATAAAAGAAACAAACAAAACTAAGCAATCTAATTTTTCTGATCTTTCTTTATCTCATCCTCCTCTCTTTTTCTTGTTTTGAACTTTCAAATCAAATTTCAATGTTTTAAATTTATTTATTTTTGAATTTTAGTATTTTAATATTTTTTTAATATCTATCAATATATATAATAAAATATATAATAAGCTATATTATTTCCAAATTCTGCATGAGAAAATATATCTAGTTTTTTTTATTTTAATGTTAAGATCTAATGTAAAAGTTTTAAATTAAATAATTTGAATTAAAGAAAGGGATAGGAGAGAAAAAAAGAAGAGACAAACCAAATTTCAGAACCAAACAACCCCAAAACATACCCTCTAAACTCGAACACCTTTTTTTTACTGTGAAATCTCTATTTCGGACTGTCTCTTTCTCTCCTCATATAGTATATATTTCTGAGAAGAGTCTGTGCAGCTTCTCTTTCCCTCTCTGGGGACCCAGTAAAATTGAAATGTCAGAAGTAAGAGACAAAAGAGAGGAGGCCACCATATCTTCATCTTCTCTCATTACTTCTTCCTCCCCCTACATCTCCATGTTCTCCATTATAACCTCTTAGTTTTCCTCAAGTTCTTGCATTTACTGCTCGTTCAGTTTCTTTTTACTACAAATACTTCTGCAACCTCAACATCCTTTGCTCAAGAAGTTCAGTCCTCAACACTATACTATCTCTCTCTAACTATGTCACTCCCATATCTTCTTCTCCTCCTCCTCCTTCTGTTCTCTTCCTTCCACGCTTGCATTGCTCGTCGCCATACGAGTCTTGATCACAAGAAGATCAAGAAGACAACCCATTTCTTTATTGAGGTTCGTCCAGCTTCAATTATTATTTTTCTTAATAATATATGTATGCGCTGCAACAATGGTGCTGTGTGAATCAGTGAAAAAATCACAGCAGAATCCGATACGCTTACTGGCTAAGTTCTCCACAGTCTAATGAGCTTTCAATTTTTGTGCAGAAAGATGATAAGAACAGTCTTGATCTCTTTCCAAAGCAGCTTGCTCAGGGAGATGGAGGAGATGACAGGAAGAAGACAGGGATCGATGCTGAAGCTGAAAAGCCAAAAATGAACACAAGAAGAATCAACAAGAGGGTGTTAAAAGTGACGGGAAAAACAGGTTCAGGTTCATTACAAACTCATGAATCTCATGTTTCAATTTCATGGCATGTGCCTCGCAAGAAAAAAGGCGACAAAAATCCCGGCTTTAACTTGGACTATTCACCACCCAAGACTCATCCTCCTTCTCATAATTGAGTTGTTCCATAATTTTCCCTGATGAGATATGTATAATGGGAAGCCCTGAACGAGAAAGATGATGAAGTATGACTAAGAATGAAGGCTTAAGGCAGGATCTCTCGTTCTGGGGTGAAATGTTGTAGTTTTGTCGACCTATATGACTACAGCGACTTAAATTATATGACTCTATATATCTATGACCTAAGCTATTTTAAGCGTTTCTTTTTATAATGTACATCGATTAGATAATGCTTTCCAGCAAGAGCATGCCTCCTTTAATTTTGTCAATCTTGCAAGTTCTTTCATATATATTATGAGATGGATCACAAATTATAATCTTCTGTCCTTCTTTTAATTCTTTCTTTGATATTAACATCTTGTTAATTATCTTCTATCTCTTTGTCATTCTGGCGTGGATTATCAGAAGTAACCAGAATTTGAATATATTTGTTCATGAAAAAAAATCTTTTATTACACTTTTGCACCTAAAATAGTGATGTTATAGGCTCATGGAATATGCAAGAAGCTTGAAATCTGCCTACTGATGATAATCATCACTGTAACTCTATTTCATATTCTTGGTCGGATCGTGATGCATGTGCAATGCCATTAATGCTTCAAGGTATGCTTGGAATGAAAGGGGAATAAAAATTTAATTTAGACGTTCCCTTGATTTTTTATGCCATGTTTGAATTGAAGAATATAGAATAAAAAGGACAAGAAGTTAAATTTTTAATGTTGATATTTTGATTTGATTTTGATTTAAATTTAACATTTTTTTTTTCATAGAAAATATTTGGGTTGAAGTGGACGAACGATAAAGGAAGGAAAAATATTTATTTAAATAAAATAAAGAAAATTAGTAATTAAATTTACTTTTTTCTCCCTTTTCTTTGAGCACTAAGGTTTCCGTAATCGATAGCTAAAGACTAATATTTTTGAGGCATAGATATCATTGAAGTGGGCTTTGTCTCTCTCAGTATACTTAAATAATACACAGCTAGAAATCAAAGTTAGGAGAGCATGCTTAAACAAAACTTAAACGAGCCTTACTAAAACATAAATACTTTTCCAATAAGAGGCGCTAGCAATAACTTTCCAAAGATCTTCTATCAAATTTTCTTTCTTTAACTTTCGATCATTTACATCATCGTCAAAACTGTCACTTTTTCTCTTCACTTAGAGCAATTAAAAAAAGTTATCTAATCTGTGACATCCATTTGGGTGAACTTTTATTCGGTGAAAGAAATGTGTGTGTTTGTGAGAAATTCTCAATTATCGGTTAAATACAGTTATTTCTACTATGGTGGTAGTTGGTTCATCACAAATTAATGAGGGAAAGTAACAGTAGGTTCCAACATTTCCACATGGTTTTGGGTATTTTTGTCGTTTGAATTAATTGATATGTTTTCTTCCAATCTGCCTCTTGATATGAAGTTGACTTATCTTCAAGCTAAGCAGGCAAGTTGATCTCTTTGCATCCTACCACTATTGACTTTTGATGTATTCCCTCCCTTTCCAATTATACTTCCACCATTTCAAAATATAAGAGACATTTATAAATTTATTTTATTTCAAAATATAAGAGATAAATAATTTTTATTTGATAAATTAATACTTTTTTCCAACTTTATTCTAAATTAAAGTAGACTTATTATTACCAGATATGAGTTAGGAGAGTTAAGTAAGAATATTTATTAAATGATGAAATTTGTGAAAAAAACTTTTTCTTTGATGACATATTTAAGATGTTTAACTCTTTTTTTATTTTAATAATTTAGGTATTTGTTTATTATATTTTGAAATGGAGGGAGTAACATCATTTCTAAAAAGTTGTGAAAATTAGTTAAGTGTATAGATTTTTTAAAAAAATTGTTTAACATTCCTTGACTACCCTAATCAATATGAACATTGAAAAGAGAGATAGTGTTGTAGTTAAAGTGGAGTTATGAAGGTATTTTTCGAAAAAGCTTATGAATGCATGCTTCACATATTTTAATAAGGAATCTTATATTATGAAATGCTAAATTTTTTTAGAAAAGGTCTTATGATTTGGAACATATATAAGGAGTACATATCCAAGATATTTATAAAAAGATTAAATCCAATTTGGGTTTTATATGCGTTTCATACTCAAATCAAATATGATTTTAGAGTACCATACAATCAGTATTTTGAATTTTAAGTTGCAAGCTTTGTGTGTTCACGTCGTATAATGAGTCATTTTAAATTTTTTAATTATATTCTCATATCAAACGAATAGGTTAACTTGAAAATTAAGTACGGGTTTATTTCTTTTGTTATGTAACAGCTAAAATGATTTTTCCTAGAGCATATAAATTAGGTTAAAGTTAAGGCCATATAAATTGTAGGCATAACAATATTAGATAAAGTTGGGGAATCAAGCAGAATCATGTATCACGATATATCATATTCATTTGTATCCGTATAAAAGCATATATTAAATCTAAATGTTACTAGTTGACAAGTTGACAAGGAGACACTTACGATTCGTAACGTTTTCATAATAAATAATAATAATGAATTTTGAACCTTGTATAAAACTACAAGACCTCGAAGATCGAAGAAATCACCAATGTTATGTTACTTTATACTCTCTCTATTCGTTAATCTAAGAGACAATTGGTGTGGTTTCCATGTTTCAAAATATAAGTGACACATAAGATTTATCTGGTGTATCTGATATTTTTTCCAAAAAAATCCATAATTAATATGGCATTTTTACAAAAACTAGTAGTACAATTTATTTATATTAATTATATAATGTAAATGTTAATAATATTAAGGAAGAGTATTTTGGGAAACTATTTTATATTCCAAATAAATTTATTAAGTTTCTTGATCTGTGTGATCTTGTCTTTTATCTCTTATATTAAAAAATGAATGGAGTGCCTCCTATCCTAAATATCTGATATTTTATCTTAATCCTAAATATAAGACTTTGTCTAAGATAATATTTATTATATATTTTTAAAAAATATTCATATTTAATTTATCTTAAAAAAAATAAAAAAAAATTAAATAAGAATACTTTAAAAAATATTATAATTTAAAAATAATTAAAATAATTAACTAACTTTAATTTTTAATCCTCCCTTGTGCATATAATTTGATTAAAGACCTAATTTTTATATTTATAGTAGTTAGATACACTACACTCAAACAACTTGTTTATTGCCCAGCTAGTCTACTAGTCTTGGTGTTCCGTACCTAACTAGAGACAAGATGCAACAGTTCCAAGTATGTCCCCTGTGAAAGCAATATAATATTCAACCAATTTATAAAGATGATGAAAATCCCAATAAAATGGTTTGGGATTGAGAAAATTGAAGTGTTCACAAGCATCCAACATAGTAAGAAGGGTCGCCATTGTACTCATGTTGAGACTTCCATTAATATTATGTGATAGGAGTATTTTATAGAATTTTACTTTTAAAAAATTAGGTGCGTTTTGAAATAAATAATTTTTATAATATCACAATGTTTGTATTTGTATTACTTTGAAATTTCACGCCTTTTAAGATCCCGCGAACATTCGAACGAGGCCTAAATGTTGCATTCCCAATGCTATGGAAGTCCTTGAATTTAGCCTCTAAACTGCATATGCTTTGTTAATTTTTTCCCAGAAAATTGACGTCTCTGAAGTTTCTCTGAGATAATTATTCATTCTCATGGCTGACTTACATTGAGAAATTAATTCGTTCAATCCCGAAGAGAAAGTTCCTAGTATGGGAGTGAAAAAAATGAAGAATGGATGCCTATTTTCTGCCTCAAAACATGATCATTGATAGCAACTTAGGCCATTCGTTCCTCCAAGATTATGGTTTTTTAAAACAAATACAAAAGCTCCTGATATAATAATCTGCAAAACGTTGATTACATGGTAGATTAGATACATAAAGTCAACAAATAGCTTCTAAAGAATCCTACAAAAACCAAACCACAGATTGTTGATGAGTCAGTTAATGTCTGAGCTTGAATCCAACATCTATGAATAACTATTAACATATTTTAGTCCATTCCAATCCTAGAAATGTTATGTTTGAGGGGCTAGAATAATCATCAATATTAAATATAAAATTCATAGCAAATATGTCTAGTAGTAATAGTTAGATTGGGGTTCCATGACTAGGTTAAGAAGATTATGACTGCGTTCAAGGTCATGGTCGGTGCCTTGGAGTCAGAAACCATCAAATCTTAGCATGGCCACTCTCGATCGTTTCTCTTGCCATGAGTGAACAGGAAAGCATTCTCCAAGGTATTTTGAATCTTGAAATTATCACTGTTGCTTTCAATAAGAAATATCTAGCTTGAACTTCCAACAAGAGTGGATAGAGCCAAGTAATAAATGGTGTGGAAGAGTATTCTAATTAAATTTTGTCTCATTATTGATCAAGTAAGGAATGAATCAAGAAAGGACAAATCGATCCAGATTCTCAATATTAATTTGCATAAGTGATTTCAGATAGGGTATTAAGATTTGATAGGTGTAAAAATGGAATCTGGATCTCTCATTTGGATGCCCTCTCATGAAGGGGAATTTTCAGTTAATTTCCTTAGCTTATGAGTTTCTTACAAGTAACTCGTTGGATAATAGATTTAAGCTAGGCATGAAGTTGCATATTTCATGATGACCAACAAGAATTTCATATTTTCCACAACATTGTTGACTTCCTGACCTTATTGTAATCAATCTATGTTATGATATCATGAAACTTCTACCTATTAATTAAATCTCTCTTTTATGTTCTTTCGTAGTAAGTATATATGTGAACAAGAGAATGTGTTTGTTTGTATGTGATGTTTGATAATCATGCTGTGAAAAATAATTAACTTTATGTTAGTTATTTACTCTATTGATCTGTATAGTTTAGTGATATTCAACTTCTTAAAGTTAATTTTGAGTTGCTGTTGGAAGCATTTATTCTATTATTTTAATTTGCAGGGGATTTGACTAATTCAATTGTGTGAAGAAACATGGGTGAATGAATTGGTCATTCTCTTTTAATTTAACCTACAATAGGACACTTTAAAGGGTAGCAAGACTTCTTCTACTAAATATAACGTGGAAAATAAAGGCAATCTCTCTTTGTGATATAATAGGGGATCGATATATCAAAGTCTCAAGAACTATACTCAACTGTGACAATTCTATTTATTCTAGACAACCACAAGAAAGACAGTCTGTATAAAGTTTTATATATCATTTTAATAATTAATTTTCTAGATCATATTGAACGAGCAGGTATACATTTAATAGTAAAATATGTAAATATCTAAAGACGAACAATTCCAGTGGAATGAAGACAAGAATTCCGCTTCTTGTCCTGACCATTAATTAGGAGTTGTTTTCAGAGGATGCAGCAACCGTGTTCACATTTTTGAAAGCTAAGAATGCAATTGTCACTTCACAAAGACTGAAAACGGATCACCTGAAGTAAGTGTTTCCTGAAGTATCTGAAGTGATTAAATTCTAACCATTAGATTTAACGGACATTATAGATCATGCTACGTCATTCAGTCCACTTATCTCTTTATCATCCTTGACTCCATATCCTCCACTCAAAAAGAAAAGAAAAACCAACCCTCCCATTCGAACCCCGATTTGGTTTTTCTGTTGCTGTCAGATGCTGCTGTTTTGATAATAGATTTAGACCGTTGAAATCAAATTTCAATAGTCTAGATTTCATACATATTTTTTATTGAAAAAAATTACTATTTTTATTTTAAAATATACAACATGAAAAATCAAGATAATTTTCTAGGTTTTGAAAAAAGTAAAAATTATTTATTAAAAAAATTTGAAAAGAGACATCAAATCTACATCATTCAAATCAAATCAGACCGTACATATCTACGGTCAAGACAGCAACACCTGGCAACCAGTTCTTATTCCTTCTCCTTCGCCTCTGACCGTACATATTTCAAAATCTTCTCTCCTAGTCATCCCCGAATTTCCCATTATTTCAAAATTTAATAAAGCTAGATGACGTGGCACAATCAGGTATATACACGAGATCTAATGGCCAAGATTTACCTACATAAGGATATTTGCACTTCACGGGATCCGTGTTCACAAAGAATTGCTTTTGAAAGGACCCCATTTCATTTTGATCAATATTGAGGATTGCAACAAAAGTTTATTGTGAACATTTTAGTGAACCATTGAATTATTTCTCATGGATTCTTAACAACATAATAATTACTTATATTTTTCTTATTTTATTTATTTACTTCTTAATTTATTATTGTATTGAATTTTAATACAATAGTTAATTATTTATAATGCCATGTAATGCGCAAGGAAGAATTCATATTCTCATCTTCGATTATGCTAATATTTATTAAGCATAATATTAATTCTACTTTTTGTGTAATCTATTATATTTCAATCGTACTTAAAACTATTGGAAATTATTTTTGTTTCTATCAACAATTAATTGAAAGATATAACTTGTGAAAATGTTGATGTACTCGCAATATATATATATATATATATAACAAGAACTTTTTTTATAGTTAATTTTTTCAATAAGCACTTCCACTGCATCACGTGGGAAATAAATTCTAGTTGTATAGATTTTGAGAAACAAAGTTACATTATTTATAACTAGTAAGTAATTATGTAGATTATTATATATTTTATAATATATTAATATTAATTAAAAACATGAAAATTTATAATAAATTTTTAGAGCTTCATATGATGTTTATAATTTTTGTTAAGCAAACAAGAAAAATGTCTTAACTTCAACAAGTAAAAAGGAAATTATATAGACTCAACTGATTAATTTTATTAGAAACTAAGTTAATGAAAAAAAAGTACAATTGAAAAGTTACTTGAAGTACATAAAAAGTACATTGTCCTGATTTAATCTATTGAAATTGTTAGGTATTTTAACTTTCAAATTTCAAAAGAAAAAAGATCACATCTAACTAACTCCTGTAATGTCTTCCAAGTTCCAATAGGAGCCAGGCCTCTAAAAAATGACCCACAATAGAAGGACTCGCTCTGGTGAGCCCCTGAGAAGAATATCATAAAGTTTAAATGATGTTTTGGTGGTTTGGGCTTCCATTCCTTGATTGGGTATTCAAAGGCCCTAAACACAAGATACGGCTGATGGGAAGGAAGGTGGATCAGGTCCATGTGGTTAACCATCATTTCTTTCTACTGCATGCAATAGAATGCAAATGTTCTCCTGTTCAGTTTTAATTATTGGACCGACTACTCCGTAGTCTCCCCATTTCTTTTTCAGCTGTAACTCTTAAAAAAATTTTTATTTTTATTTATCTATTATTTTCAAACTAACATTAATTATTGTTTGTTCAATTATACTTATATATGTCCTTTTAAAAATAATAAGAAACATTAATTGCTATTTTTTATTTATTATATTAGAAAATTTTAAAAGAAATTCTTACATGTTACTACTTTTGGTCTCATATATAAAATGTTTTGTGTAAAATTTATGCATATTAAGAAAAGTCTTTTAATTAACATCTGAAATTTGTGAAAAAAGAATCAAAACTTCTATTTTTAACCTTATTAAATGATTCATCATCATGCACATTAAGTATAAGGATTAGGAAGTAATGATGGGGTAAAAATGAAAAAAATGTATGTAACACCTTATAATTTGTTCACGAAATACCCTATATATATGAGATTAGAGGGAGTAATTGTATTTCTTAATCTGTCAGTTTTTTTTTACCAAAAAAAAGCTAATATTATAGATTATAGAAAATAGAAGTACTAGTACAGACACAATTTAAGCCATAGGAAGCACAATACATTAACCAACACTTAGTCTAGAGAAGGCTGAGTCATGATCCAAAATATCCAAAGATGGGGGATTTAACACCCAAGAAGGCAGGCACATCTCTTTAAGGGCAGATCTAGTGACCCAGTGGGCAGCTTGATTTGTAGGCCTAGGTGTCAATGCAAAGCAATGGCATTCTAACACTTTCCTCTTCTCGAGGATATTCTCCATCAGGACTTCACAGTTCCGTTCTGGACATTCACCTTCTGTGTTTAACACCTTGACAAGGTTAAGGTTGTCAGAATCCAAGATTACATTTTCAACTCATTCTGAAGGATGACATCTACTACATCATTCATGGCTAAGGTTTCATCCATCAAGGGAGATGATGCAGAATATGTTTTCACTACTCCATATAGTAAGAATCCATGTTTATCTTTGACAACAAAAGTGGCAGTACCTCTCGAAAAGTCCTGAGAAAAAGCAGCATCAGTGTTAATTTTCAAGAAGTTTTCCTCAGGGGAAGTCCATCTTTTCTCAACACATTCATTATTTGGAACAGAAACTTCACTAGGAAGAGATGACCAACCATTAGCATTCCAAAACTCAACCACCAAAGATTTAGCACAATGATTAATTCTAGTTGGATCAGGAACAATATGCTCATACACAAAAGAACATCTAGCTTTCCAGATTTGCCAAAGTAAAGCAGCTACGATGGCCTTAGACCAATCATCTAACTCAAGTTCACACAATAAGTTATTTAACCAAACATCAATGCCAGAGATATTATATTGAGAGACATGAAAAGAGAGGGGACTGCCAAACCAAACACTTTTAGAGCAAGCACACAGAATAAATAAATGTTCGAGGGATTCACACTCAACATTACAAATAGGACAAAGATCAGACATAATAGTCCTTGCCTCCTCAATCGTTCAAAACATGGCAAGGCATTGTTCATAATTCTCCAGAGAAAGTTTCTAATCTTGTATGCCACTTTGATTTTCCAAATTGTAGACCATAGCCTACTAGAAACTGTTCTTGAGCTACTGGCTTTAGAGGTGTTTTTGTTATCATATTCAGTCCTAGCAATTTGGTATCCCTCTTTTACAGAATAAATTCTTCTCTTGCAACCTACCCAAATCCATTTATCACATCTATTAGACTTAGCTCTAACTAGAATCGAGATGGTTTCTATTTCTTCATTGGACAACAAAAAATAAATATATGATAAATCCTAGCATTCTTTATTAATGAGTTTTGCCACCCTCATTTGGGAAAATTCTTCAAAAGGACAAGTGGAAATTAATTTCATACCTGATAGAGAAGGGATCCATTTCATACCTGATAGAGAAGGGATCCAAGGATCTGTCCAAACATTTGTATCTGCTCCATTCCCAATGCTCTTGCAGACGTGTCTAGTCAATAACTCCCTTCCAGCAAGGATGCTGCTCCACACCCATGAGGCTCTTGATCCCTTGGAGGTTGAAAGAAACTCATTGTTAGGAAAGTATAGACCTTTTAAAATTTGAACCCACATGTCATTCAGGTTTTGGAGGATCCTCCAACCCATCTTGGCAAGTAAAGTAATATTAAAAGCCTTGAAATCTTTAAATCCTAACCCTCCCTCATTTTTTGCTCTTGTTAATTTATTTTTGGCCACCCAATGAGCTTTATTTCTACCTCTTTCTTCACCCCACCAGAAATTAGAAATGATTTTATCTAGTTCTTTATAGACATTAATGGGGAAGAGGAAACATGTCATCGGAAAGACAGGGATTGCATTAGCCACTGACTTTACTAATACTTCTCTTCCAGCCTCTGAGAGGAAATTCTTTTGCCATCCTTGCACTTGCCTCCTGATTTTATCTTTACCAAAGCTAAGAACCTATGATTTTGACCTTCCCCATAAAATAGGGAGTCCCAGATATTTCCCAAGAGCGTCTACAGTCGGTATTTCAAAAATATGATCAATATCTTCTTTGTCTCTAGCAGGGGTATTAGGGGAGAAATATAGACAAGACTTACCAAAATTAATACTTTGCCCCAATGCTGTACAATAAATATCCAGGATCTTTTTTAATTGTCTACAAGTATCCAAGTTAGCCTGCAAAAAGAAAACTGAATCATCTGCGAAAAGGCAGTGAGATAAGATGGGACAACCTCTAGCAAGCTTAATTCCTTTAAGATCACTATTTAATACATGCTTGTTAATCATTCTTGAAAGAACATCACTAACAAGTATAAACAGATAAGGGGAAAGAGGATCCCCTTGCCGAAGGCCCCTCTTTGGTGAAATTGTAGAAACATGTTTTCCAGAGTTTAGAATATTGAAACTGACAGATTTGACACAGAACATAATTTTGGAGACCCATCTATGATCAAATCCCTTTTAACTAATATTGCATTCAGAAAGTCCCATTCAACTCGATCATATGCTTTGTTCATGTCAAGTTTTAAAGCCAACTCAGGAACCCCTCTTCTTTTTAGTTTCAAATGATGGAATGCCTCGTAGACAATAATGGTGTTATCTTGAATGAGTCTCCCAGGCATAAAGGCTCTTTGATGTTCAGAAACTATTTTATCCAACAGAGGTTTAAGCCTATTTGTTATGACTTTGGAAATGATTTTATATGAAAAATTGCAAAGACTAATAGGTATGAAATGGTTTACAGTACAAGCCTCATATACTTTTGGAATGAGAACCAAATCTTTGTTGTTCAAAAGGTCAAGGTTAATACCATCAGCAAAAAAGGATTGGACAAGAGAGCTACCTAATTTCCTACCGTATCCCATGTTTTTTGATAAAATAACCCCATGTAGCCATCAGGACCTGGGGCTTTTGTGCTACCTAAATCAAACACTGCCTTTCTTACTTCCTTTATTGAAATAGGGGCAAGAAGAACTTGATTATCCTCCTGGGAGATCACAGCATCAACATAGCCCAAGGCCTTGTTCAAGTCTCTGTCTCCCGATGAGCTAAATAGATCTTGATAGAAGTTTGTGAAACATTGTCCTATACTAGCCTCATTTTCAACCCAAGTATCATCATCCTTGTTCAGCTTCAAGATCTTATTTTTGTACCTCCTTTGGATTGTTGCCAAGTGAAAAAATGAGGTGTTTTTGTCTCCACATTGGAGCCATTGCACCCTGGACTTTTGTGCCTAATACATCTCTTTATGTCTCCAAAATTTCAGCAATCTTCATTTTCAACTTTGACACTGTAACTGCAACTTCATCATTCCAGTGTCCCTGTAAACACACCTACAATTGATTTATAAGTTTATTTATTAATGCAGAACAATTACTAAATTCTTTTTTACTCCAGGCAGTGAGAGAATCTTTGATGCCATCAAGATTAGAAATGAAAGAGAGTAGGATATCAATTTCATCATTGCCATAGCATTTCCAAGAAGCATTAATGATTTGAAAAAGATTTGGATGTGATAGCCATCTCATGTGAAATTTAAATTTAGGGGATGTCTTACAATCAGAGAATTCAAAGTGAACTAGAATAGGACAGTGATCCGACCCCAGAGGATCAAGTACTTGACATTGCTCTTTTTGAAAACAAGTTTTCCAATGGATATTTGCCACAGCCCTATCCAGTTTTTCTCTAATGAAATCATCCCCCTCTCTATTTTTTGCCCAGGTGAAATTTGTGCCTTTGGTGTCGACTTCTAAAAGGTTGCATTGAAACATAAAATTCTGAAAATCAGCAACATCACACTCTCTTCCACTCTTTCCCCCTTCTTTATCCAAGAAGAATAACAAGTTATTAGAGTCACCCACGATCAACCAAGGGATATTAATAGGAGGGTTAAGGTCATTAAGATGTCTCCACCAAGCACCACTATTAGATTTATGAGGGGGGTCCTACACAAAGCTATGTTACTAGATAAGATTCCATCACCCCCTAATGTTGCAAATATGAATTAATTTTTATTGCGTACCTCAAGTTCAAAGGAAATACCTTCCTTTCACCATAAATAGAGGCCTCTAGAAAGGCCAACAGGATCAACGGTGTGGGAATGATCATAGCTTAGTTTTCTACACACCTTATCCAATTTAGCAGACTTCATTCTTGTTTCAGACAAAAAAATAAAAGTAGGCTTGAATTTCTCGCTAGGGTATTTCAATTTCGAACTATCAGGGTTACCCCGAACCCCTGACAGTTCCAAGCTAGACAACTCATGGCTCCTTGGTGGCTGTGGACAGCCAGACACCTCGCCTTCCTTTAGATCTTCATCCTAACTCTTTCTGAAAATAACCTTTGACTAGTTTAATGGGACCTCGCTATTGAACACACTATTTTTAGTAGGCATCAGCTGGTCTCCATAAAAAAGCTTCCTAGCACTTCCCTATTTCTTGTGCTTCACTTGTTTATTCCCAGATCCGGGGTCGATCGTGCTTCTTTATTTGGAGGGGAGAACAAAATTCTTTCCCATTCCAATTGTAAACTCCTTTCCTTTGTTTTGTTATAGGAGTCGTCTGTTACCTCCTTGATGTGTTTCGCTGTTGCAGATTTTAGTGGTCCTTCCGCTGCCCTTTCCTGCTATACATTTCCAATCTTGGCCACAAGTTCTATGACGTCATCCATGTTACGCATACAAATAATCTCTTTCCCTAAGGAGCTACTACTTCCTATCTCTTTTAGTGACTCAATCAAATACAGTTTGGGCCCTTGGCTTCTCTTTAAGTGGGGTCCTCTAACTGGAGTAATTGGGTTTGAGGATAAGATGTTCGCTTTAAGGCCTGTATCAGATGGGACATGATGTGTATGGGTGGGTGTTTCCCCATGTGCATGAGGAACATTGTGGGTCGAACTAGTAAAGTGTTTTCTTGCCATCCTTTGAACTTGGTTTGCTTCCACATCCATATTACTCATGTAGGCCTTTGACACTGCATTAATGCTTACTACTTCTTGTATTATCATGCAGCTCTGACCAATGTTCCTATCTTCAAATTGCTCCCTTATCATAGAAGAAGTATCTTCTTCAAGGACTCTCAATGGACTTGACATCCCTTGCTCTGATGATGAATCACTCCTCATTGGCATTGCTATGTCATTGCCATCTATGACTACAATTTTGGCGATATTTCTGAGTGGAGCCATACACATATTGTCGTCATACATAGCTTTTGTCTGATCATCAAAAGCTCTAGCCCTCCATCTGTCACAAACTTTGTCATCATGACCAAGTAGGCCACACTTATGGCAGAAAGTCATTAGTTTTTCATATTTAATAGAAACCCATATCCTATTCATTTCAGGTCTTGGTACCCAAAAGCCCGAATGGAGGGGTTTGTTCGCATCTATTTCCTCGCATGAGACTTCCATGGAGTACAGGTTCTTCAAAGGCTTTTACTTGACCAAATTTGACACCCAACCTTTGGATATTCCCTTCTGTCATACCTCCAAGTGGAACAACATGAAATTGTACCCAAAAATCTACTTTGTGCCAGTCCATTTCATTAATTCTACCTTGAGAGTGCCATGGTTTCAGAACTAAAATATGACCCTTAGCCGTCTAAGGGCTATCTCTTAACACTCTCTTCATAGATTTCCCTTCTGGGAAATGAAAGATGTAGGTATTATTTCCTTCATCGACTGTACGTAGACCCTCTTTAATACCCCAAGATTTCTTCAAAATACCCTTTATTTTCAATTTATTATACACTTTGTTAGAGATAAGCTTACCGACAAGTGAAAAACAGCTTGGCTGTGGAGCATTTGTAGGTATCCATTCGAAGATCACTTCCTGGTCTCTTCCGTAGCCATCTAAATTGGAGTTCGTCGCGTCCATGGCTGAGATAGCAAAAGGGGTGTAGATCAAGCTCACCTTCTTGTGCCACTAACAAATTGATGCAAACGCAAAAAAATAGGGCTTCGGTTTCACTGCTGTAACTGAGAAGTACCCATGAGGGAAAGGAAATAGATGTTAACGAGGCGATGAGAAGAAGAAGAAGGGCACACCTAGGTGAGGTTTTCGAACTCATAGGGGAGGGTTTAGCCTCTCACGGTGGAGAGAGTTTTCCTCGCAGGGGAGGGTTTCACCAATAGCTCGGGTTTTTTGATACTGCCACAACTTTAATCTATCAATTAAAACTTTAAATAATACTCATTCCATTCATTAAAATAAGGGGCAATTAGGGAAGTTTTTATGTTTCAAAATATAAGAGACACATGGGGTTTGTCTGGTGTATTTAATAAATTTTTTCTAAAAATACCCTAATTAAGATGATATTTTTTCCCAAAAACTAGTAGTAAAATTTATTTATATTAATTGCATAATGTAAAAGTTATTAATATTAAATAAGGACTTTTTTAAATTATTTTATATCTCAGATAAATTTATGACTTTCCATAATTTGTATAATTTCATCTTTTATCTCTTATATTAAGGAAATAAGGGAGTAAATAGAAAGAAACGGAATAAGTTATGAGGTAAAGCATTTATTAAATTTTCCAACACTAACGTATCCAGTATTATTTGATAGAAACATGGAATTCGTAGACTAATAATTCTGTCGCTCCGTTCCGAGTGTTTGGTGTGAATAATGAAATGCTATAAATGAGTTTTGACTCGGTTGGCAACATGCTTCAACCTCACCAAATTCCAAATTCTCTACATCGTTACCTCCATTTATCTTCATACCTCCCTTCTTCATCGTTACCTCCATTTATCTTCACACCTCCGACCCCATCCCCGGCAACCCCCACTCTCTCCAGCAACTTTCACTGTCACCTATGGTGACCTTCTCCTTCAATGGCAATGAAGTCTTCTCCTTCATCGTGATTTTGTTGGATGACTTCAGCACCAGATCTGAAACTCTTCCAATGATTTTGAGACTGCGTTGTCCACCTTCATCTTCTGAGAGCGTAGCATTGTCCGAGACCACGTCGTCCACCATCTCCGAGCTTCATCCTCCATCTTTGTCCAAGATCATGTCTTCAGGCTCGAGATCTCTTAGATCTTTAAACTTGGTGGTCTTCTAACCCCTTCCCTTCCTCAAATCTGCAACTCCTTCTTTGATGAGAGGTGGTGGTGGTTGGCTTTCATGTTTGTTCAAACTTTGAACTCTTTCTTCACTTCTCTACTATTGAGAGGTGGTGGCGGCTAGCTTTGAACATGGTGGTGGTGCTAAAGGAAGGAAGAAGAAAGGGGAAGGAGTTCTTTATTTTTTTGGTTTAATTCAAGGACATTTTAGTACTTTTCTATTTATTTATATTTATTTGAGTGTATAAAATAAATGTATTTCCCATTTATCTAATGTCATACCAAATAAACTCATATTTTTTTATATCTTCCTATTACATCCCTTAACTCCAATATAAATGAACCAAATGGGGTGTTAAGGAGAGGAGGAAGGATTAATTTGTGTGGGAAATGACAAAAAGCACCAGCTTAATTAGGAGAAAGAGTAAGGGATATTATCATAATTCCATAGGCATCAAGAAGGGGAAAATTGCCTTGTCATTTGAACCCTAGACTTAATAGAAGACTTAAGATAAGTTTACCAATAATTCTCAATTCTTTATTTGATTCTTGCATACTAATTTAATTTAATTTTATTTTTGGTATACATACTAATTTTAATTATAAAGATAAAATAAATATAATAATTAACTTTCACATATACTAAATATATCATTTGTCCACTTGAAATTGTTAATTTATTTGCTCATTCTATTATTTATTATTTTATATTTGAAATTCTAAAGTTTAGGTCATTGCAAAAAATCACGTCTCACTTGCCTATCTCTTCATGATGGACGAGGATTTGGTGCACAGCATGGGAAAAATGTACGCTGCGCACTTCCCCCTTTTATCGAACTGTTCTTCATATTTACGGTTAGAAATGAACCACGTATGCTCACTCATGAAAATGACTTCATTTGGCTACATCCTCCGAGGACGAAATAAATCAACCTCATAGGCATTAGATACTTTCAAAGGTGCAAATAAGTGAAGCCAAGTCATACTAAACAGATCAGGCTTATATTATATTATAGGCCTAAAACCTGAGTTAGGTCTATTAGCTAGTATAAGCCTCTTTTTAGGTTTAGGCTTAAGCTTTAAAAAATCTGATTTGAACTGACCTGAAACCTATTTAAAGATTTATTAGTTTTAGGCTTAATGGTTTTAGCCTTGTAGGCTTGAAATAGGCCTACATCATTAAAAAATTTAGAATGGAAACCTATGGGTTATGATTGGAGTAATATCCATAAAAATGGAATAAATCAGTTTAGTAACTCTGAACTCAAAGATATAGGTTCCAAAATCATATAGGAAGCCACCATGACTTGAATGGCACACAAAGATTACAGAAATACAAGACCTTTATACTAACTGCCTGAATTAGCCAGCACAAACAAGAATGCAAAAATCATACTAAAGGAGCCCAATAGCACTTGTATAATGTTTTGCAACAAGAAGCAACTCAGGTACACAATACCAAATGGTTACATCAACTTGCAGGTCATCATGCCACTAATTCAGGATTTAAACCATCAAATACATGAAGGCTTCAATAAAGGATGAAGTTGAACATCAAACAAATAAATAGAAATTAAGTTGACATCAGTTCAGACCTTCCATTCCATGATAAAGCTTTCATGAAGCTAACCCAATTCCAAACATCAGCATTGCAGCTTGCAGGTTGTTGTTTTTCTGTAGGAAGCTCATAAAAAGATTGCCTTAACATCTGTTCATCACCCAAAACAAAGGAATCTTATTTTCTTCAGTTTGATTCTTTCTAAACAAAGTTATATTGGTTCTAACACCTTAAGATGCAAAAATGAAGATTCATTGAACAATTCAAGTTGGAAGTTACCTATGTTAACCAACTCTCACGAAAATAGATGTATTCTTTGAACAACTTGAGTCTGAAGTATGAACTTTGCAAGCACTATAAAACTTTCATTGCCAAATAAATATGGATGTGCTTAAACACCATCTCTTATATTTAAAAACTACCAATAACTTTTTTCTTTCTATGAAACCAAGACTTTCAGCTACCACAAACATTTTGTTAGAGAAATCATTACTGATGCTTTTCAACCTGTTCCAACAGAAAGCAACAAGACAATGGAAAGAACTTATTACTGTCTTATATATTCAAAAGCATTGACAACCTTATGACTACTAGCATGTTTAATAGCAAATGGCGCGCAGAGATCATGACCAAATACATATGCCGAGGAAATACCACTACTCAAACAAATGACCCTCTCACTGGCATTTTGACAAATACCTGGTAGACATAAAACCACTGGTTGTAGGTTGTTACAGTAGTCACCACCAGAATTCATTTGTAAAGTCTTAATTTTTTTTCTTGCTTCGTTTTATGTTTGAGCCTTGTAGCTTTAAAATACACTAAAAGCTTTTGATTTATATTGCAAAAAATAAACCCCAAAGGTGTATGTTAAGAGTTGGTAAGATCTAGCATTTTAGATGGAGAAGGTACAGAGGCAGTAGACAAAGAGTGGTTATTGGGTGCAACATTGGAAGTATATGTTTGTAAGGGAAGGAAGTATCATTAAAGGTGACATCTCTTTAAATGAAGCTTTTGCCACTTTGGAGCCAAGCACTTGTAACCATTGTGGTTGAGGCTACACCTAAGGAAGGTACATTATTCAATGGTCCTGTAAGAGAGTTAGTGAGCATTATAATAGGTCTTTGGAGAGGTAACATGTACTTCCAAATACTTTCAGATCAGTGTAGTCTTCTGGCCTGAAAAAAAAGAGATCAGTACTGTACGTAGTCCGGTTAAATATGAAACAGTTTGAACTATTGGGTATCTCCATTAATGGAAGTGGATGGTAAATGATTAAAGAGATACATGGCTGTATGGAAAGCATCTTTCCAAAATTTGAGAGGTAAATGAGGATGGAAAAGCAAGGCAAGATATGCATTTCCACTTTGTACTTAAGCTTCCTCTCAACAATTCCCATCATGGGCATGGGGCATGAAATCGTATGGAAAAATGCCATGTTGAGCAAGGAAAGTGAGAATGCACAAAACTCGTCACCCTTATCAGATTGAAATACTTTAATTTTGCAATCAGTCTTTTTTATTTTTGAAGGTAATGAACATGGAAAGTGTTTCCAACTTCCTTTTCTTAGTGTATAGCCAACAATATTTAGAGAAGGCATCAACCAAAAAGAATATCGAATTTTGAACCATATGTTGATATACATGATGATGGACCCCATAAATTAGCAAAAATGAGCTCTAAAGGCTTAGCGTACACTGTATTAGTGGAAGATAAGGAAAGTTTTTGAGCTTGCCCATGACAACAAGCCACACAAAAACGCAGATCTTACATTTATTTGACTTAGACATATTGATTTGTGAAGTATAGTTGTAAGAGCAGCAGCTGAGCTAGGGTTGTTGAGAAGGGCGCCACCAAGTGAGTGAGACCAGTTGAGTTTCTTTTGCTTGTAAAGTGGTACAAACCATCAGCTCTAAGTGTCCCTTGTAGTATGATCGCCTTTCTCACCTGTAACTTCACACAACACTTATTAGGGTAAATTCAAAGCACATATGCATACTTTTATAAATAATTTATAATCATAAAAATTATATAAAATCTATTAAATTATAGGAATATACTCATCATTAAAAGCTACAATATTTTTCTTCCCTTAACATATAAACGGAAGTTTTGAAATTAAGGTCTTAAAATGATCACCCATTAAGTATTTTACCCTCATAATTGGCCAAAGGAAAAAAATTAGGCCCCTTAGAAAAAATATTTCTGGATCAGTCCGTGATTATGTCACAAATTGATTATTTCATTGGCTTGAAGAATGAGTGAGAAAGAGAGCACTGAGATACCAAAGATTAAGATGGATGACAGTATATATTGTGGTTTAAGTTCTTTCTTTTCTTTTTTCTTTAAATCCCCTATTGACAGAATAGAAGAACTTTTCTAAAAGAAATCTAAAACAATAAAGTTGGATGTTTCTTTTTCTTTAACAATCATCAAATAACAAAAGTCTATAAGACACAAGTATAGTGGAGACCCAAAGCCTTCAAATTGATCCTTCTGCAATTGTTATTTTGTCTATGTGTGAAACCTTGAGACATAGAAACAAACATCCCATCATTCTTAGAACAAGCACAAGTGAATCAGATCATGACAATCCCAATTGAAATTAAAAACACTAACCTCCGCGATAGTTTAAGGCCTTTGATAAAGCTCGACCTAGATCCTTTGTCAGCATCTTTACTATATACAAGATAGACAGCAGTCTTTTTCACAATAATTTTTTGTGCAAAATCTACTCTTACTTCCACTTCATTTCCAAGCTCCAAATTAGATCTTATCGTCTGCCATTCTTCTTTGTTAGATGTAGCTTCAGAATCTCGCTTGTAGAAGTCAATGGAAGCCTTTGTGAAATTCTTTATTATGAAACTAACAGGATATACAGATGTAACGCTATCTTGCATAGATGAATAAATAATGCAAATGACCACTCCTTTTAAACAATGCCCAACAGCATGAGGCACTTGAAACGACACTGAGGGCCCCTCGTCTTCAAAGGCTAACCAATCAGGAAGATTATGTCCAGGAAGAAAACAGTCATGCTCTCTAACACTCCATCCCTATTCCATCAACACAAGAGACTCCATCACATTGAGAAGAGAGAACATAATAGTTACTTGTTTCTACATCTCTGAACTTTTATATAATGTTCATAATATATATATATATATATATAATATGATGGTCTAATTATGTTTGACACACATGTTTTATACTTTCTAATTACTCTTTTCTGTGACTTACATACGTTGCATAAGAATCCACATATGCACAAACAATCTGTAGCGAGATGATCAAGGGAAGAGAGATGTGGGGGGTGGTAACAATCAAGAAACAGTAATATTGGAAACATTAATCAAAATATAATCTTTATTATCTTAGATTTAAAATTTCAAAGTACCTGTTATTTTACTTAGTAAATAAAAAGATTTTTATGATGAATTATTTGGTGCACATTAAAGAGATAAGGGCACCAGTGAAATTTAGCAGTTTGCTAATGACAATTCAAATGCAATGGCAATGTCTCACTAATCTGTTGGTAACAACAACAACAACAGCAATAAAAACAACAACATCTAACACCTTGAGCAGTCATTGTTGGTAACCAGCCATTAATGATTTCAATGTGTAGTTATCAGCACTTTAAAATCCATTACCAAGATACTTCAAAAACTATTACTAGAATGATAAGAAGTGACTAATTAATATATACTATTACACTTAGTTCCATAATATTCACTACAGAATTCACCTTGAAAGACACACACACACACTCACTCAGTTAATTACTCACATACATATGATAAAAGTTATCTTGTAATGTAATAGTATTTATGCAATGATCTAATGTTTATGAAGACTCAGAGGCAAGTACAAAACCTGTGCGATACGGTTCATAAGTGTATCAATGACATTGCAAAATCCTCCCACTTTTATAGTAAGGCAACTGAAGAAATTTTCAGTCACTGCAGTGTCATCTTGGCCATGAAAACCAATTAATGCTGGAGTTCTTGCCCGTGAAGTAGGAGATGTGTTTGGTCTGGTTCCCAATCTTCCATTGATTTGATTAGATAAACTATGACAAAGATTATGCAATAAAAATGGCATGCTTGCAAATGCTTGATGAAGGGACCTTGGATTGTTCCTTGGTGACATCCAAGACCAAATGAGAGGTGGAAACACATCGTTTGGTAATCCTTCGTAGCCACATATTGAAAGATCTATGATGCTTCTTGATCTCACCAATGAAGAGGGAACTTGAGTTATAGCAGTTTCATTTGCCCTTAGAATTGTCAATGATTCCATTTGGATGATACCTTCCTCTAATTTCTCAAGTTTTGAGCAACCCGAAAGAATGAGGGTTTTTAGAGATTTCAAGTCATATAAACTTTTTGGCAACTCACGGAGATCTTTACAACCCTTTAAATTTATCAAAATCAAGCACTTCAAATCTCCAATAGCTTCATGAATCGAAGACAAACGTGGACAATCTTTAAGTTTTAGCCTCTCAAGATTTGGTAACTTTGAAAAATTGGGTGTCTCTCTTAAGTTATGGGAATGACTTAGATTGAGAATTTTCAAGCCATCCATCAACTATATATATATATAAAAAACATATGTTAGGTAATATTCAAACATGATTGGGAAAAAATTGCAGCAAAAAATATTATCTATTATTTCAAGTTCTACTATGGAATTTAAAATACCTGGCACTTCTTCCATACTTGGATGAGATGACTGTGTTTTAAGTCAATAGCAACTAAATTTTCCTGATTAAAATTCTCAGGCATGTAATTTGAAGGAAACCTATGCCAACAAAGCCATCGCAACTCTTTTGAAAGATAATCATAGTTCCCATCCAGCTTTACATGGCCAAGTTTATTTCTTTTCACACAGCTAAATTGAAGCAATCTAAGTCTCTTCATCATCTCAAATGCCTTCACATTGAAAGAATATGTTTCATGTTCTGACAAACTCAACGCTAGTCCTTTAATAGCTATTGATCCCTGTGAAGTGCAAGATAAAAATGACAAACAAAAAATCTAGATAATTCAATTATTTCAGTATGAAACAAGCGAGCTCATTGAGAAAATTCTTACCCTTTGGCTTCTTAACACATTGATCACATCATCATGAATCCATAATCTGGTGCGCTTTTCTAGCTCATCTGATTCTTGACGAATGATGTCTCTTCCCATGTCACGGATTAAACTATGCATAGCAAACTTGTTATCCTTATCAACTTTTACAAGGCACAACTCAATTAGTCGTGTAATTCCTATCTCTGCATGAAACCCACAGCCATCTAATACTTGGGTAACATAATTTCGTTGCTTTCCAATAAAAAAACAACATATATCCAAGAATATATTTTTCTCCAAATCATTGCTCAAACCATCATAGCTTATTTTTAGCTTTTCTTGTATTTTATCATCTGGAATTTCTTTTAGTTTACCCAAAACACTTTCCCATTCATGTACTGGTCTTTCAAAAAGATAAGAGCCAAGAATTTCAAGAGCTAATGGTAGTCCTTCAGAGTAAGCAACAATCCTTATAGGGAGAATGTTGAAATCTTCTATTGGACTTTTTTGCTTAAATGCATGCCAGCTGAGAAGTTCAAGAGCTTCATTCTCATCCATTTCTTTCATCTTGTATACATTATCTACTTGAATGATCTTAAGTATGTGCTGGTCTCTAGTAGTGATAATTATTCTGCTACCAAGACCAAACCATTCACGACTTCCACACAAAGCCTTGAGTTGATCCATGTTATTTACACCATCTAGAATAATAAGTGCCCTTTTATGACGAAGTCTTTCTTTCAATATAGCTTTCCCCAATTCAGTGCTATACAGAGTCATCCTTATTTGTAAAATGTCAGAAAGAATCTGTTCTTGCAAATGAACCAGGCCATTCTCTGACTCCCAAGCTTCTCTAATGTTTGCAAGGAAGCTTTTACTCTCAAAGCTTTGACCAACTTCATTATAAATGGCTTTGGCAATGGTTGTTTTTCCAATCCCCCCCATACCAAGAATCCCTACAACCATAATATCTTTCGATTTATCACTCAACAATTGGATGACTTCTTGGACGCGAGACTCCACTCCTACTGGATGATCGGCAACAAATAAATACGTTCTCTCATCAAGCTTCATGGTGACAGTTTCAATAACATGGTTAATCAACTCAGCATCAGTTCTAGCAACAACAATATGGAAGCATATTAATAAAAATTGACAAAATACTCCCTTACAGTTTTGAGTACCTACTTTTTTTTTTCTCTTGGTCACACTTGGTACTTCTTTTTTTTTTTTTTGGTTCTATTTATAACTAATTCTAAGTATTGGCTGTTATTACTTAGAAAAATCAAAGTGGGAAATTTACCTTTTTCTATTTCCTAAGATGGTACAACTAACATACTTCAGAAAATGATAAAAGGAATTAACATCAATATCAATATAAAATATGAAATTTATAACACAAACAAAAGGCCCATCAACTAGATTTGTATCATTTTACATAATTATTTCGGTCCCCCATAAATATTTACTCATGTCACATCTCACTCAAAGTTACTCTTCACACTAAAATGCTTATCATTTTTGTCATGCCACCAACATCAGCATCAGGACCTCTTGCACATTATTTTAAAGATGTATAGAATACACATTTCATATAAATCGTTTAGATGTGATTCAAAAGGTTCAATTTTTATATTTTATTTTAAAAGATATATCATATGAAATAAATATAGGAGGGGAGGGGATTGGAGGGATTTTAATGAAGGAGATTGAAGGGTAGGGGATAGAAGGGATTTTAAAATTTCCTTGTTTGGCAGAATTCGAAGGGAGAGGATTGAAAGGATTTTAATGAAATCTTGTTTGGTTCAAGAAGGAATTGGAGGGGATTGGAGAGGATTGAGTATGGATTGAGTAATAATACTCAATTCCCTAAAAAAAAAACCCCCAAATTGGGAAGAAGCAACAAAGGGACGAGGGAGGGGATTGGGGGGAATTAAATCCCCTCCAATTTTAAGAACCAAATAAGGGGAGGGGATTAAATCCCCTTTAATCCCCTCCCCTTCCCTTAAAATCCCCCCAATAAACCCCAACCAAACAGAGCCTTAAGGAAGGGAGGGAAGCCTCCTCTCACTCCCTTCCAAAAGTAGATATTTTGGAAGAAAGGCTTATAAATAAAGTTTTATGTCATCAAATTTAACTTTATAAGAACTTTATATTTCTAAATTGTGTTTAAGATCTCCCTCATTCCCTACCCTCTAAATAAACCAAATAGGGTTCCTTCCCCTCCCCCACCATAAAATCCCTCACCTCCCCTCCCCTTCCCTCCAATAAATCCCTCCCCTACTTTTTCCTTCATTGTACCATACATACTATGAGGATGTATAAAAAATCTAATCCTCGAAATGATGATGTGACTAATTTAACAAAATGTGAGGTGAAATTGCATTCAGTAATGTGACATTGCATCCATATGCTTGACCAAAACATGAACCTTAATAGCCCATTTGGTTTAATTCTTAGGGGGTTTGGTGATACAATGGAAAAAAGTGTAAGGGGACGTTATGGGATGATGATTACATATGAGTTTTAAATAAGATTGTTTGGTTTGCTATTAGGGATGAAGGAAATAAATTTATTTTTTTATATTTAGTTATATACAAATAAATGGGAAATGAAAATGCCCCTAGGTTAGAAAAAAAATTGCCCTCTTTTCTTTTTCCATCCTCATCGGCCAATAGTGTTGGAGGGGTCTCATCACCGGCGGCACCTCACCTCCCATTACAACCACCAGCGACACCCTTCCTTTTTTCCACAAACATAACACAAGACCGAAAATATTACATCAACATAGGGATCAAGAGAGAGAGAGAGAGAGAGTAGAGATGAAGTATGAAGACGAAGACAAAGGGAGACAAATAAAGGATAATAGAGATTGTTGGTGAATAGAGACGAAGAATGGAGGTGAACCTAGATCTGCGAGTTCAAACCAGGACCTTTGAACCTAGATCTATAAACAATGAACCTAGATTTGCAACTGCAAATCAAGACAGCAATCTGTGACAATATAGAGTTTTATATGAAGATGTCTATCTATGAACCAAGACCTTCAAATGAAGAGCTTGAGGTTGATATGGAGTTTTGAACCTGTGAGAGGATTTAGTGGAAGGATGGAGGATGCTAGTAGAGGTGGAAGCTGGAGGTGAAGACTAATGGTTATTGGAGATGGTCGAAGGATAGGGTGGGAGAGGTTAGAGTCTTGAGTCAGATGAAGAGATGGGGATAGGTGGGTGTGTTTTTTGGTTTGCCATTTTTAGTTTTGTGGGTTATTTTGGTCTTTTAGCATATGATAACAAGATTGTAATCCGTCTCAAACAACAAAATGGAAGGGATGGACTTCACCTCAATTAAGGTAATCAAGTTTACATTATGTAAGGGAGATTACTTGACAAAAAAAGCAAACCAAATGCAACAGCTCAGGTAATGTGATCTTCATTACTTCACATGTCTCCTTGTGTGAATGAATCAAATGCATTGTTATTCTCTTACCACACTAAGAAATGATTTTGGGAAAAGGGCTTAGGGTCAAACCTGTAAATATGACACTGTTGAACAACATTAACATTAAATCATATATCACTTTTTTTTTTACCCATATTCATAATATTATAGCCAAACTTTCGTTCTAACCCTTGCAAATATTGCAAAATAATGTTTCTACTATGAATAAATCATCACATCTAGAACATGTGCTTACAAGGAACAATGAATCATCAAGACCCACAAAGTTTTGCTCATCACCATTAACAAGATTCCCAATCGAACTAAGCTAAAGGAAGTTGTTTTTTTTTTCTTTCTTTCAATGAGCTAAAGGAAATAGTCCAAACTTACTTTATCATCTACAATGTCAAATAATAGAATATATGAACCATCATAAAATAAAATTAAAAGAAAAAAGTGAGCAAACATAATTTAACAAATGAAAAGAAGTTAATGTGGGCTCAAATATTATGTTACAAGAAACTAATGGATGGAAAATATAAAAACCACACACACCCAACATAAAAAACATATCATAATCACACATGTGCATGGCTTCTCTAACCATTTAATTTAAAAAAATCAGAACATTACTTAAAAAGGACATTCAAGTTACCATATATATATATCCAACAATTTTCATATAGACTCATTTTTTATGCCCAACTCATTAAGCATGTCATAATTCAGAAGATGGTATAAATAACATATAAGAGAGATATCACCCAAAAATTTACAATGAAGCATGGAATGGATGTTTTAAAGGATAGACACTGCTCAGTGTCTAACCAAAATGAAATGACACAATGTGTAAGACCTCTCATGACTTTGTTTGGATATTGTGTGTAGAACTGGAGGAAAACAGGATAGAGGAAGGCTCAAGTTGAGGAAAATTGAGCTCCACGCCGTGGCTTGAAGTAGGGCTACTACGGTGAGAAGAGCTGCAGAATAAGGTTTCCAGCTAGAAGCACTAGCGCTATGGCGAACTTACTCAGAGCCGTAGCGAGAATTGAGAGTTTTGTTTAAATCTGGATCATTTCAGTCAGACGGACGAATGAGAAACGAAGGAGAATGAGGGAGCTTTGCTAGGGTTTGAAGATTTTGGCCATTGGGAGTGTTTTCTGGTGTCTAAGAGCTTGGATTCAAGTTGGTAAGTGATTTCTACTCCTTCCTCTCTATTTTCTTTTGTTGAAACTTGGGGTTTTCAGTTATAAGTTTGGATCGTTGGTTCTGGCCAAAATCCACTAATTGAAATAGATGAAATAGGATTAAGGAAGTGTGTTTTGGTGTTCTTGTTACTTGGATATGAGTTATGAAGGGTTTATGCATGGTTTGAGCTTAACCCTAGGTTGTTTTTGGTTAGAGCTCCTTGGAATCCAAAGTGTATGTGGTTAAGTAGTGTTTGAATGGTTCTCAAGAGCTTATTGATGCATGAAAGGGGTGTTAGAACCTTGGGTTAGGCTAAATTGGTTGAATTATGATGTTTGGTTTAATAGTATATTGTGTTAATTGAAGAATTGTGATATTGTGAAGGTTGTTTGGTTAACTGAGAGGGGTTCAAGTGTGTTGGACAACTCGAGAAGTTCATGGAATTTGCGTGTGTGGTATTGACACTTGAGGTAACCGGGTGTTTGTTTGTATTATAGTGTTTGTATTGTATGATAGTACATATATTTGTGTATATATGCATGTTTCTTTCATACCATGATATAGATGTGTTTGTGTGTACTATTTTCTATATATCATGGTATGTACACAGCTAGATGATGATTATGATGACTATGATGATTATGATGATGATTAGAGATGATGATGTTGATGTGATATGACATGATGCATGCATGACATTATGACATATGATGATGATGATTATATGATGATATGAGCATCACCACATGACATTATGAGATTGTGACATATAATGGATTGGGTGGTGATGACGATACATGATATATGATGATATGAGATATGATTAGGGAGGATAAGGATGGGATCCCTATCTCTAAATCCTCCCCTATGGCCAGGGGAGCCAGGTGGCAGTTGACTGCACCTTCCCTAAATCATCACCAATTCGAGGTGGTCCAGGGGAAGGAGAGCCATGGTTCGAGCACTAGTATAACCTTTGGCAGGGTTGCATTAGTGTAATGTGAGTTTGGTGATGTCCCAGAATCAGTCTTCACCAATTGTATATGAAATGTTATGTCATAACGATAGCCCATAGTTCTAGCTGTGTACGAGGGAGACATGCATTCCATTTATTTCACATTGCATTCATGAGTTGTATGAGATATATGTATATATATGTGTGTGTGTGTGGTTTCCCTCGGTTACTGAGACATTGTCTCACACTCCTCTCCTGTGAACCAACCTTTCAGGTGACGGTTCTGGCACTAGTCCAGAGAAGATGCATGAGTAGCATCGAACGTGGAGATACTAGGTCTATGTAGTTTTGTGTAATTTGTAACTTGTGCCAAGTAAGATAGAAGGTTTTGTAATGAATGTATGATATGGATATGGATTGTATGGATGGATGTTGTATGTATGGTTATGTATGTGAAATTGTGTATGTTGTATTGTGGTGTTTATATGATTTTGGATGTTGAGAAGTCAGTATGGTGGTGTTTGTGAGCCCAGAGTGGATTTAGGCCTAGTTGGTGTGTTTTAGGGCCTATAGTCCGTTTTGTCAAGTTGGAGTTCAAGGGGTTCCAATCTCATAGAAGTGGTTTCCTTTGAGGTGAAACCTCTTTGGACAAGTTAGTTTGGGGGTTTTGGACCTGTATGAATGGTCTTTGAGTGACCATTTGCCTTTGGTGGTAATTGGAGGTTATTAGTGGTTTTTTGGTCAATAAGTGCTCAAAACGGTATCAGAGGTCCAAAATCTCCATATGGATTTGGATTGAGATAAAGTTGGTGTCTATGGATAGATTAAGACTAGATTGACTTGTAGGAGTTAGAATTAAGTCAATCAGAGGTCGAAGCATAAGGTTATGTAGGTTGGAAGTTCGCCCTGTTGGTTGAAGTTTGGTGGTATAGAAAACCAGTAGGGGGCACCGCAGTACTAGGAAGCAAGCCGCAGTGCCACGCAATCCAGTAACGTGGTTAAAACAGGGAAAGTCTGGAGTTATGGTGGTACTGTAGCAGTCGCAGCCCCATCCCAGTTTTTGTTGTGGTTTGGTTTGTTTTTGCTGTTATGAAGTTTTGGGAAGTTGTTTTGAGATGTTTGGGTTGAGTTTGACTGGTTTTTGAAGGTTTTGGTCAAGTCTTGAGGTAATTGGGAGTAGGTTGTTACACAATGTCAAAGGTTAGATTAAGGGAACCAAATTATAAATTATAATTATATTTATAATTATAAATCATTTAAATTAACAAGGACCAAAATAAATTTTGAATATAGTTTGAGGGCTAATTAAGTAAATTTGCACGGAGCTTGAGAGTAGCCACAATTTTATGACATGTGAATATTGCAACTCCCTATAATTTTGATATTTTATACTGATATTGATTTGTCAAATTTCTTGATGTTGTTTTCTCCTTATCAATATCGGATCAAAATATTTTTGAAAATCCAATGAATACTTTTTTTGTCCTCCATAAAAGTATATATATACCAAAAAACTAAGCCTTGAGTATTAACTAGAAGAAAAACTATTGAGTTTACCTGTAATGAAGTGAGTCCCACCCATATAAATTGGCAGCTTCATTAAGTACTCTTGTCCAGTTCAATATTTGGTCTTCGGTAGCTGCAATTCTCTTGATCAGCTTTTGCAATTCCTCTCCAAAATTTCCAATTTGCTTGCGTACATCTGATGGTTGCACACCATAGAATATAGGTAAAACATTTTGGCCAATAGTTCTATGACATTCCATAATTTTTTCTAATTCCCACAAGCACCATCTTGATCCAGCATATTTGACTGAAAAGATAATAATTGATATTTTGGAACTCTCGATTGCCTGCTTTAGAGACAATGAGATATTTTTCCCCCTTGTAATCCCATTATCCATAAAAACTTCAATACCAGCCCTTTTTAATGCAACATAAAGATGGGTAGCAAAGGACTTGCGTGTATCATCACCTCTAAAATTCAAGAACACTTTATAGGGATATTTGGATTTTGACTTTGTAGGGTTGATTCCCTTGCCAATCTCTTGTAGCAATTCATGCATATGTACCATGTTATTTGTGTCAACTTTTACAAGACTTCGATCAATCAACATGTCTATTCCATCTTCTACAGGAAATGGGAAGCCACTTAATTTTTGTGTGATAGACAATTTTTCATGACCCACATAAAAGCAAGCAATATCAAAGAATAAGTCTTTCACTGAGTCATCTAAATACTCACAACTTATTTTAAGCTTCTCCTTTATTTGACTTGCCGGGATGCTTTTTAATTTTTTCAGCACAATTTCCCAGTCTCGTGTTGTCCTATCATGCAAAAGAGAGCCAAGAACTTCAACAACCAGTGGTAATCCATCACAATGAGTAATTACACTTTTTGCGAGATTAATGAAATGTTGGCTAGGATTAGATTGCTTGAAGGCATTTCGGTTGAAAAGTTGAAGAGATTCCCTTTGGTCCATTTTCCTTACTTCATAGACATATTTGACTTTAAGGTGATCAAATATATGCTTATTTCTTGATGTAATAAGGACCATACTCCCAAAACCAAACCATTCACGACTTCCACACAATGCCACGAATTGGTCAATATGGTCAACATCATCAAGTACAACAAGTGCCCTTCTATTGTGTAGTGCTTCCTTTATTTCTCTAACTCCAATTTCCATGTTCTGTGTCTTCTCAGCTTTTGTACTCGAAATATCTGAAATAAGTTGCTCTTGTAAGCAAACTTGACCAATGTCTTTCTCCCATACACTCCTGATACTTTCAAGAAAACTTTTACTCTCAAAATTGCCACCAATGGTGTCATAAACAATTCTGGCAATGGTTGTTTTGCCAATGCCTCCAATTCCCCATATACCTACCATGATCACTTTCTCTTCCCTCACTATAATATCTTTTGAATAGTATCTAGATAAATGAAGCACTTCTTTTACCCGCAGTTGCACTCCCACTAGATGAGGTGGGATATCCATGCATGTCGCATCTAGTATTATCTTAATTGAGTGAGTGATTTTTCTAATTTTCTTGCTGTACCTGTTTGACAAAGCATTTTTCAAATTAGAAAAAAGCAACTTGTATATAAGAGCATAAAGATTTGCATGCACGTACATGCACACATACCATATATTAAATAATTCATTTAAGAAAGAAAGTTAATATTCTAATTAATCTCATCACCAAAGATCTATAAGATCATTTGATTAATCAGCAATTACTCTATTCAATTTAATTTTACTATGCTAGAACTTTGTGTACTTCTAAAAGTAAATTAATATTCTATCCTCCAAAAACTATCACTTTGTAAAATCCCTTCATTTAGCTCATAAGAAATCACTCTTTTTAATTTAACTATCTACATAATAAAACTTATCAATTTCTTTTGATCCTTATCTTTGAAACAGCTCTAGATCCTCTCTAATAAAAAACTATGGCTTTGTAGCTTGATCAGACAATTGAGAGAGGGCTCTGATCAAATGATTAACATATATGACAAAAGAGATAGAGAAAGTGGTCTCTAATACTCATGAAAGAAAGCTTCATACAATATTTATACACAAAAAAAGGAAACTATCCTAGAAAAAGTAATGAATTCAGAGGAACCAAATACCTAAACTTAAGGGATTAAAATCCCAAGATTCTGTGAAAGGGTCAACAAAATACATTGATTACGATTACAAATAATTTGTAATAATATTTACAGCTAAACACATTTTGTAACATTACCCCTCAAGGTATTGAATAGATGTCATCCATTTCCCTTTGAGAGAAAATTAGTTGATCGCCTATAGAAACAAAAGGAGTGCAAATCATGCCACAAATCAGTTTCTCTTTGATAAAATGTTGATCACCTTCAATGTGTTTTGTGTGCTTATGTTCTAGTAGATTATAGGCTTGATGGTAGACTTATTATCATAGTAGAGCATCATTGAACCTTCCCATTCGACCTTCTAGTCTTCCAAGATTATTTATTCATAGTAGCTCACAAATCCTAAGTACCATAGCTCTAAACTCAACTTCTACAATGAAATGAGCTACCATATTTTTCTTTTTTGCTTCTTCTAGCAGCAAGGTTTCCAATAAGAAAAGTACAATAGCATGTCATTAATTTCCTATCAACTAGAGATCTTACATAGTATGCATTAGTATAGGCTTCAAGTAATACTATTTCACCATTTTGAAACAAAGTTCTCTTTCTTGGCATACCCTTTAAGTATCATAGTATTAGTGCTCTACTAACAAGCCTTTGATATGCTCCTTTATCAACAATTGTATCTTTTCTGTAAAATCACAAAGTTTGTCGTTGGATTTTATTTGTGCATCTATTGATTTATAGCCTAGTTTCCCATATTAGTTAACAAATCTAGTGCATACTTTTGTTGTGACATAAAGATCTCTAATGAGTGAGTGACTTCGATACTGAGGAAGTACTTGAGCCACCCTAGTTATTTAATTTCAAACATTCTCATCAATTGTTTTCATAAAGATTCAATTCCCTCCACATCATCTTCTACGACTTTAACGTTATCAATATACATAGCAGTACTATCATACCCCTTGAAGTTGAGTGTTTGATGAACAGGGTGTGATCACTTTGACTCTAATTGTATCTCATACTAAACTTAGCATTTGTAAATCTCCCAAGCCATGCTGGCTCCTAGAAATTCTTTCAACCCATATTTTTCCTTCTTAAGTTTGCACACTATGACTAGTACAAGTTGGGAATCAGAAGCTGGGACCTCTTCATAGATCTCCTTCTCCAAATCACCATGTAGAAAAGCATTCTTAATAAAAAAAAACTAGAATAATATGCAGTCAAGGTTAGCATCCGCATATAATAAAGTTCCGACAGTGTTTACATTTGCAACAAGTGTGAAAATCCCTACATAATCTACCCCTTGGCAACCAATTATGCCTTATCCATTTCTAATATACCATCAAAGTTGTATTTGGTTATAAAGACCCATCAGTGTCTGATTGGATTCTTTCTTTTTGTAAATTGGAAGAGGTCCTGTAATATCCTGAAAATTCTCTTAAATGTTTAAAGCTTAATATTTCAAAATCTATAAGGAATTTGCAAAAACGGATACACGCTGTTTTGCATAAGGCGAAGAGATCAATTATCTTGGTCAGAAGGAAAAATGAGAAAGTGACCATTTTGCCCCTAAAAAAAAGAAAGAAAAGAAGAAGATGAAAAAAAAGAAGAAAAAGATGAGAAGAAGAAAGGCGGTGGACGTATGAGCATGTTAAATTTTATGAACTTTGGCAAAATTACACCTAATAACCTGAAAGTTTTAAAAATTATAAATTTATCCCTAGTTAAGGGTAATTTTTTTAATATGCAATATTACTGTCAGAACGAAGCTGTCGACAAGAGAAGTCCAATGGTATATGGCACTGAGTGTTAATATTCAAGCATGAAGAAATAATCAATGCCAAAGGTTAAAAAGTAACTTTATACTGATAAAGCTACTTTTTGATCTGCAAAAGCCAAAAAGTCAAAAAGAAAGGCTATTAGACATCACAAAATGAGCTTTTTAAAGATAGTATATTAAAGTAATACCATATACAAATTCACTTTAACTTTGTATCAATAAAGTGAATTTACACTGCAAAAAGGTAACTTTACCGGTCCAAGTATAAAGTAACCAATACAGGGTATTATTGGATTGGAAAAATTATGCAGTGTTTTGGACAAGTGTACCCCTTATTAGAATGCCACATGTCAGCCCATGTGTCCAAATTGGAAGTCTTGATGGTTAAGAAAAGGGAAGACTTAATGATTAAGCTTTCTTAATTAATCATGATTAACCAAAAAGAAAATGTGATTAGTGACATATTATACATACTCCCTCATGACTTGGCCGAAAAAACACTTCACAAAAGGAGGAAGAAGTGGTCTGCAAAGTTGAGAGAAAGGAGGGAGCACGTGAAGGAGGAAAGAAAAAGAGAAGAAAAATAAGGAAGAAAAGCAAGGAAAATTGGTAAGCAAACCTCTTGTGTTCTTTAAGTGTTCTAGCATAGTTCCTAAGCTCTATAAGTTAATTCCCTTGAAATTTTCTCTCCTTCATCCACTTTTCTAACCTGGCCAAGCATGATTAATGGGAAGAAAAGTTGTTTTTAAACCATAAAATCAAGAGAAAGCATGATATTTTACTAAAGGAAACAAGTATGGTATGTTTTAAGCAAGTTTGTGAAAGAACCATTCTTTTTCCTTTAGAGCAGATTTTTTGGCCAGATCATTTGAGTTTCTTAAGGTTGGAATTTCATCAATTTGATGGTAAAAATGAGTTCCCCATGATGAAAAACCTTAAAGACAAGCATTGGCTCAAAGATTAGGCTTTAGATAAAGAAATTGAGTCTTTAGGGTTTTAATGAGACTTCATGAAGTAGCTACTTGTTCTAGTTGATTGAGCAAGTGTTTAATGATGTTCAGAGACTTGAGGAAGCCTAAGGAGGCTAGTGGAAGTATTAGATTCAAGAGGAAGAGCCAAAGGAATGCTTCAAGGTAGCTAAGTTTCATATTCTTGCTTTATGTTCTTTCATTGTCTTTCTATGATTAAATTGTGTTGCCATATTGCAATTGTGATTTCTTTGATTGGTCTTGGCTATTAAATGAGGGTTTTTATTCCCCAGGATGTCCATTTTCTAAGCTGTTTTGTTGTCAAATTTTTTATGACCAATGTGGCAATTTATTGTTTAAATGTGATTAATGTGATTAAATGTGATCAAATGTGAGTTATTGACATGATTGACATAATTGCATGAAATGTAACTTGCTATTGAGATTTCCCCCAATCTCATCCCCTCAAGTATCCCAATGATAGGCACAGGCTATGGCAAAGGAGTCCAAAGAAAAGGCAAGGAGAATAAAGAAGAGAATGATGCTTAATGGTGTTTTCAAGCTATGAGTGTATATTTTGAAATTATGTATAAAACCGTGTATATGCTTTTAGATCTATGCCATTGTGCTATTATGTCCTTATGAGCATTATGAAATGTTTGGCATGGATTTGAAACATGGAATGATCATATGAGCTTGTGATGAAGTCTACTTTGCCATGTTATATTGTTAGAAGTTCATTTTGTAGTAATGAAAGTAAAGTCAATACTGTTTGATTGAGATAGGGCAAGTAAGTCAAGTGTTATATATTATCTGAAACTAGAGAGAACAAGCTTTTCAATGAGTTAAAGAACACTCAATTTGGATATGTGTACAATTTATAGTATATCTTTGAATTTAAGGGTCAAAACTGGACAGTGATGTGAAGGTTGCGAATTTTACTGAATATATTACTTCTCTTTGAAAAGTGATATAAAATCGTACAAAGCTCCAAAAATTTAGTGGCTTACATTTATGAAAATATTTATCTTTTAAGGTTAATATACCACTAGTTTGAGTTAAATTGGAGCTGTACAATGAGAGATATACAAGTTTTCCCAAGATTGTTCTAGTAAAAGTGATGTTTTGATCCCTAGTGATTCAAATTGATGTTGTGCCCTGTCTAGAGTAAATAAATATATAAGAAAAATATGAAGGTAAGTAGACATATATATCTTTCCGATGGCATATAGAATACATAATTTGACTCAGTATAGGGTTAGATATGAATTTTTAAATTACAGCCAAAATCCTGAAAAAGAGAGAAATGACCATTTGTACAGTGTAAGTTTGAGTAATAAATTATACTAATTGGTCAGGTTAAAGGAAATTTTCATATTTTTATCTTCTATATCATGTTTATAGATTCATTTAAAGACTTGAACCACATTGATACGATTTTTCTAGATTAAGTTATGATTTTTCAAAGTTCGTCCAGAAAACTTGAGAACCAAATGAATAGTATCACGTTTACTTTTATTTAAATATTTTGGTTCTATTAATGGTTCAAGCTCTTAATATGAGCTAATTGGATGCTGTCCATACTATAATATATGAGAAAATATAAATAAAAGTAAGGTGTTACAGGTCCCATGTTTTGTTTTTCTCAAGTGCTTCTATCTCAACTTTTGTAATATCCCACATCATTAAGACTTGTTTTGGAAGGTTAATAGTTATCTAAACATGTTTAATTAATGGTACCCAATGTGATGGATATGTTTGAATGGTTTTCCATCATTATTCACTAAGCTTAGTTGAGCAACTTTGGAAATTGATAAATTTCATAGATCAAATTATATTATTTTTATGTAAGAGCTTTTGTATTGAAAAGTAAATGTCTCAAGCTTTCTATAGAATCCTTATTTGCAATTTTTCGAGGCATGTAGATAAAGATATGGGGTTTTAAAGTAGAAGCTCATATGTAGGTACAAAATCATGATTTCAATTTCTCCATATCACAATCTGAGTACAATGCTATGTTTCGCTTAAAATTTTAAGCCAAAATCGTGATTTGTATTCTATGAAATTTGATTTTTAAGCATTTGAAGCACCATTTTCTCCTAAATGTTACGGTTTCTAATCCTCCAATGCCACCATCATATCTCATAGGCTAGAGGGATGATTGGGAGCAATTTTGAAGGTCAACAAGCATGGTAAGAGTATAATTTCAACCTACACTTCATTTTCTACAATCTAATTGGTTCAGATTTTCAATTTGTTGATGTTTTAGGTAAACATAGGGTTGTAGATTTGGGATTTTGCCATTTTCTCTATGGTTTCACATCCTCATGTCAAAATTGGTGGTTCAAGCTTGGTTTTCAAGGGTAAGAAGCTCAAATCCTCACTTCCTCCATTCTTCTTCCTCATTGCTAGTTGTTTGGTCTAGGGCTTGTTTCATCCGTTGTGGCTATTGTACTTGCTTGAATCTTTAGGTGTTTTGGTATATAAATAGTGTATAAGCTTGTGTTATCATTGTTGGCACTTGGATGGTGGATTTTTGGGTTTTACACTTGTAATTTTGAAGTTGCTTTGAACCCTAAGTTGAGGGAAAGGGAAAACCAAAAATGCATAATGTTAGGGAATAAAACTTTTATAATATGCTTCTTTGGACTATAAGGACTGCATATGTCAAGTTTGGTTGGATTTGGAGTTGATTTGCTATACAAATAACTTGCTCGAAAATGTAACTTTGAAAGGTTATCGGTAATATATTAAACTACCTAGAGATGATAAATCTTATTTGTGGGATATAAAATTTTATATTTAGCCTTTTGGATGTTGAATGGTGAAGTATATGAGGTTTTATGATGATTAGTTGAAGTTTGCTTCATGAAGTGCTTTCTTGGAGCTTTGATTTAATATTGTTTCCTTGGTATATTTTAAGTAGAAAGGAATTTTTTGGATACTTGAGTAACTCTTTGGAGCTTGTTGAATTTTGGAAATTGTGTTGGAATAGTTGGGTAAATAGAATTCATGGTTTTGAACTCTTGATGGTTGACCATGTATCACTATGTCTATACAACCTTGATTAAATTGTTCCAGACATATATTTGGATTAGTTTGAGTGGTCTTATTGGAGTTTTAATGATTGTTTTGGCCTTATCTCATGTTTGGAACACCATGTATCGACTTGGATTTGCATCTCTCTTGTATCCATAGAGCTGGTTCTTTAATGGTCTACTGAGATGTTGTGTGAGTTTAAGTAACTTAAGGTAACCTGGGAGTAGCTTGTGTTTTATACATATGTTTTGAGCTTTTCATATAATGATATGCATGTTTGGCATGACTAGTAAATCTCTCATACTTTCTCATTTTTAGTTATGGCAAGTAATGATTGGTAATGGCTATATGCATTTGCTATGCTCAACTAGAGGATAATTATCTTTTAGGCATTCATGAATGAATTGAAATGGAAGAAACTCAGGACTTTGACATATTGGAGGATGGTATCATCCAATACTGCAAATAGATTTGTGTGCTAAATGTTGCAGGATTGCAAGAAATTATTCTGGAAGAAACTCATAAGAGCAGGTACACTTTTCATCCAGGTACCACTAAGATGTACCAAGACTTAAAGAGGGGATATTGGTGGCTAGGTATGAAAAAGGACATCGCAGAGTATGTGGCAAGATGTCTAATTTTCCAAAGAGTGAAGATTGAACACCAATTGCTAATAAATTCATTGCAATATCTGGAAATTTCTGAGCGGAAATAGGATAACATCTCCAGGGATTTTGTGATGGGATTGCCAAGGACATCTTCAGGGCACAATGCAATATGGATCATTATAGATAGATTAACGAAGTCATCCTATTTTCTTCCAATTCGGAAGACCATTTTAATGGAAAAGTTGGCCCAACTATATATAAATGAGATCATGAGATTACATGGGATTCCAATGAATATTATGTCAGATAGAGATCCTCGTTTTACATCCATATTTTGAAAATCTCTTTAAAAGGTGATGGGGATGAAGTTGAATTTTAGTACTGCTTATCATCCTCAATCTAATAGGCAGACTGAAAGAACAATATAAGCTTTGGAAGACATGATACAGGCTCGTGTTATAGAGAATAAAGGCAATTGAGATCAATATTTGCCATAGGTCGAATTTGCTTATAATAACAGTTACCACTTGAGTTTGCAAATGGCTCCTTACAAAGCATTGTATGGCTGAAAGTACAGATCACCATTATGTTGTGTTAAACTTGGTGAACGAAGTCTATTGGGCCCGAATATCATGGATCAAACCTCTCAACAAATAGAAGGCATTTGATAGAAGCTTCTAACCACTCAAAGTCGGTAGAAAAGTTATGCAAATAGAAGGAGAAAACCATTAAAGTTTGATACTAGAGACCATGTATTTTTTAAGGTCACTCATACTACAGGTATTAGGAGAACCATTTGAGTGTAAAAGCTCACTCTGCGGTATATAGGTCTATATCAAATTCTGGAGTAAATTGGGCCAATAGCGTATCGAGTGGTGCCATCGCCAAATTTCACCGAATTACATAATGTTTTCCATATTTCTCAACTCAAGAAATATCACCCGGATTTTTCTTACATAATTGATGATGAGGAAGTTCAAGTACGAGAGGTTCTAACTTTTAAGGTCATGCTGCTGGAAATTCTTGATGTAAAGGTAAAGTAGCTGAGGAATAAAACTATTAAATTAGTGAAAGTGTTGTAAAGCAACTTGGCATCCAATGATGTCACATGGAAGGTGGAGGAATCTATGTGAATGAGGTATCAAGAAATTTTTGCTTGAGGTAAGAGTTGAAATTTTAAGGATGAAATTTTTATAAGGAAGGGAGAATATAACAACCCTCATTACATTATCCTGAACTTAATTTCTAGCTAACAAAGTACAATTAATGATGTGTGCAGGAGCAGAGGAAATAAGATGAGAGAAGAATAAGTGGAGGTAGAAAAGCTCTACACTGCTGCGAGACATAAGGCCGGCGTGACGAGCAAACTGTAACTTTAAAAAAATTTTAGACAAAAGGGTCCATGTTGCGGTGAACTTACCCCTCATTGAGACACCAAACTTTGGATTCCTATAAACTAGAAACTTTTGAGTTGATGAAGCAGAGAGAAACAGAGGGAGAATCGAAGAAGCTGCATTAGGGCTCGAGAAATCAGGACTTTGGGAGTGATTTTCAGCATTTAGGAGGTTCGATCTTGGTTAGTAAGTGATCCTTACTCCTCTCTTTCCATTTTTCTTTGGTTTTTGAGTTTGATTTTCAGGTATATGTTGGGATTTTTTTGTTTTTGCTGAATCCTACCAATTAAAATGAATGAAATGGGGTTGATGAAGTGTTATTTAGTGTTAGGAAGCTTTGCGTTGGAGTTTTGGATGGATAGTGATGAGTTTGAGTTGAACCCTTAGATGATTATGGCTGAGGGGACATGAAATCTGAAATGAATGGGATTAGTTGGGATTTGAATGATCATTAGGAGCTTGTTGATGTATGAAAATATGGTTGGAACTCTGGGTTAAGCCTAAATAGTTGAATTGTGAATTTTGGATAATTATGCTATATGTTGATAATAGATATTATGATATTATAGAGGTTGTTTGGTTGATCGGAGGAGTTAAGTCGTGGGTTAGCAATCAAGGAAGCTTGTGGAATTCATGCGCACGTGGTATTGACAATTAAGGTAACCGGGTGTTTGTGATATTTGTGTTATATGTGGATATATATGTATATATGCATGTTCCTTGTTATACCACGATATTGGTTGTATATGTTTATGGTTTTTCTACATATCATGGTATGCACACGGCTAGTTGAGATAAGATGATTTTATATGCTATGTATGTATGACTTTGCAGTATCCACATACCATTGCATGCTAGTATGTCCATATGATGATTGTGATGATGATATATATATGTGTTTTGAGGTATGTTGGCATGACATTGACATCATCACCATGTGATTACATGGTGAGTGATTGATGTTGAGGTGATAATGAGATGAGATATGATAATGATTTGAAATATGATGATGATATGATAAAGATCCTTGCCACTAAATCCTTGGAAAAGCCAGGTGGTAGTAGATAAGAGGATATGATGAAATATCCCTGTCACTAAATTCTCTCATGTGGCCAGGAGAGCTAGGTGGCAGTAGATATAGGCATGAACCTTCCCTAAATTACCAACAATTTACGATAGTCCAGGGGAAGGAGAGCCACAGTTCAAGCACTAGTATAACCTTTCGCCGGGTTGCATTAGTGTAAGGTGAGCTTGGTGATATCCTGGAATCAGTCTTCATCGACTATTAGAAGGGAATCATCTATTTGATATGTCTTGTGATAACATCAGCTCATGGTTCTAGCCGTGTTGAGGGAGAACATGCATACCATTTCATTGCATAACATGCACGATTGTGTGGATTATTGATATATGGATTATTGATATATATTTATGTTGCCTGTGATTGTTCCTAGTTATTGAGACTTTATCTCACATCCCCTCCCATGACTAACATTGCAGGTAAAGGTTCTGACACTAGCCCGGAGAAGACAAGAGAATCAAAACTACTTCGGTGTTGGGAATCTTCAAGTCTTTAGTGGTGTGTGTTGCCTATGTTATATGTTGTGCCAAGTAGAATAGCGTGTTTGTAAGTTATATGAGAATGATGACATTGAGATGATGATGATTGTATGAACATTGTTGATGATGAATGATTAGGATGATGTTGATGACGATAAGTTTGAATGATGTGATATGATATATGCATGTAATGATGATTTGGACCACATTGTGGTTAGTATGGTTGGAGTGTGTGTAGGTGAGCTAGAAAGTTCGCATGGGTAAGCCCAAGGGTATTTTGGGCTTGGAATGTAAATTTCGGACACATAGTCTAATATGTGAGTTTGGGCTTCAATGGGGTTAAATCTCAGAGGAGTGGTTTCTTTGAGGTGAAACATTGGTGGGCAAGTTTGTGGAGTCGAATAGGATCTGTGTGAATAGTCCCTGAGTGTGAAATTGCCTTTGGTGGCAATTGAAAGAAGTTTAGGCAAGTTTTGGTCAAAAAGTGGTCAAAATGATGTTAGTTGTCCAAAATTTTCGTATGGAGACAGACTAAGGTGAAATTGGTATCTATGGATAGATTAGGATAAGATTGACTTGTAGGAGTTGGAATTAGGTCAATCGGAGGTCAGAGTATAAAGTTATACGCGTCAAAAATTTGTCTCGGAATATTAGAAGTTACTGATATAGTATCAATATAGGGCACTGCGGCACCACATGCTTCTGTGTAATTCTTGCTGCAATATCACTGCAATTGTCGTGCCACCAAGTGCCCAGCTGAGGCCTTGACGGTACTGTAGCTTGCTGCGGCTCTGGCTTGTTCTGGTCCGACTTGAAGTTTTCTGCTATTTTGATGAATTAGGAGTTAAAGTTAGGGTGTTCTGGTCTAATTTGGTTTTTTTTTAAGTAATTGGTCAGGATTTGAGGGTGTGTTGGAGTAGGGTGTTACACTTATATGATTGTATAATGCTAGCATGGTGATTTATAGAATGTGACAACATGTTATCATGGTATATTGGCATTGTCACTGGTTATTATGCATAGTTCAACATGTTTTGGCTGGTTGACGATGTTATTGAATACCACATGGTATGCCGATCTACTAAATCGTACACGAGGTCTTATGTCTAGGTGGTGAGACTTGTTATATCATTATCACTTAATTGTCATCCTTTAGCTAGGAGACCCAAGTGGCTGTGAACTAGGGATGCACTTTCTTTGAATCACCACCAATTCAAGTGGTCCAAAATAGAGCCATGGTTCAATCATTAGTGTAATGACCTTTGGTTAGATCATGACCAGTGGAATGAAAGCATAATGGTGACCCCGGAATAGACTTTCATGGGTTGTTGGAAGGGGTCTACTTGTTGGGGTTATGATGTAATGGTAATTAGCCCATGGTTCTAACCGTGATTGTTAGGGTTTCATTGCATATCATGAGCATCATGTCTTGTATCTTAATTAGTTGCATGCATATATAACTAGTAGATTGTCATTTGTTGTGTATGGTTGCCCCTTGGTTACTAGGATGATTGTCTCACCTCATGGCAAATAATTTCAAGTGAATGCTTCAGCTCTAGCAAGAAGGCTAAGGAGATCTAGCTCTTCTCTAGTGGCTTTGGGGGATATTTGAGACACTAGTTGTTTGTTTTGGTATTAAACTTTTGAGAACACATGTTTTGTTGTTGTGATATGGTGCTAAGTGTAAGGACATCTTGATGCCATGTAAGTTGTCTAGCTTTAAACCATCTTGTTTTATTTGTGGAATATCTTCCCTTTTGCATGTTGATACTTGATGAGCTAGCTCTTATTGTGATTGGCTTGATATGTTCATTGTGGCTAGCTTGGAATGCATGTATCATTAATGGATGGAATTGAGATCTCTTTGGGGACCCTTATATTGTTTGGTAAATGTATTGTGTGACAGATGGTGACTTATAAGGTTGGATTGGATATTTGGTAGGTTTTATGAAATGTTAACTCATTAGTTAAGTTTGGTATTGAAGTCATATTGGAAATCTTGTATTGTGAATACCCTTTTGGATCTTAGTAGATGTTGTTTGCTTACTGGGAATGCTATAACTTAAAGATTTTTAACATGTTTTATTTTCGAGGCCTTTGGGTTATAGTTGTCATGCTACTGAAATTTCGGTTGAAAGGTTCATTGTTCATTTGGGTTTAAACTCTTGATCCAGATTTGAAATTAGAGTCCAAATGTTTTCCTTGGAATTTTAGTTTTTAAGTACTAGTTTAAGATATTTTAATGGACTGCTTCTAAATCTTTATTTAAAAAATTATCATATGAAATCAAAGAAAATAAAGGATATAAAGGGAGGTAGTTAGTGCAATTTTTTGTTCCTTTTTGCAAAGTAATATGAATATCATAATCAGTGAAGTCAAGTAATTTAGATGTGTTATCAATAATAAATGAGTTACCTTAGTGCTTCTAGAGACAAATTCAGAGCATTAGACTCGCGTCAATTCAGATTCTATCTTCTTCGAGAATAAGCTTGTAATGGATGAGCAAGAGTCTTGATTTTGTTGGGACTTTGGTGTAAGAGTATAAGGTTATGAACCAAGCTTAAATGAAACATATTTGACGGAGTATTAAGAAACTCAAGAAGAAAGATCTCAACTGAGATCATCAATAAAAGAATTCTCCTCTTGAAGAGAGGTGTGAAAGTAGTGCTCATACTTAGAAAAGGTAACATCGGTAGAGACACAGAATTTTCTGGATGGAGGGTGATGACATTTAATTTGTACCCTTTTTTTAGTGGAAAAGTATATGAAAAACACATTTATTAGCTTGAAAATTGTAATATTCCTATTTTTACGGGATGCTATAAAATGCATGAAGAGATAGGAAAGGAAGTGAGTAATTAGAATTAATTTTTCATAAGATCTTGAGCAAAAATTAATTCCAGAAATTACCCCAAAAGGCATGTAATATACCACTAGAATGGAAGCTCGTATCGAGCTGAGCGCAATAGTATAAATGTTGCATTTCTGGGAGGTCTAGGTTGAGAGATACACCAATTTGAAGTTAATGTGAATAATAAAAAAGAAATAATAAAAATTAGTCTTTGGGAAAAATTATTAGAAAGAGCCCTGAAGAATGGATAATTATTTTTTGACCCGGCTCAAAGGCAAAAATGTCATTTCCCATATCACAAGTAAAATGTGGAAATTTCATTTGAGCCTAAGGGAAAAATGTACAGAAAATGAGTGAAAACGGAAAGATGCAAAAAGAAACGGGAAAAAAATAAAATGGTCATTTTTTCAGTTAGAAGGAAAAATGAGAAAATTATATTTTGACTCCAAAGGGTAAAAAAATTTGTATTTTAATCCATTAAGAAAGGAGAAATTTACATGGGTGAGGGAATGAAAATAAGTTTTAGAAAAATTACAGCTAAGGACATAAAAGTTTCAAAAATCATAAATTAACCTTGAGTTGAGGACATTTTTGTAAATATAAAAAATTATAGACATAATGAAGCTCTTGATAAGGTAAATCCAATGGAATGCTGATTGGTATTTAATAAAGTTAGTATAAATTTATTATGGGTAATTGGAATAAAAGTTGATATTTTACCCGATAAAGGTTATTTTAGACTGCAGAAAGCAGTACCAGGTCAAGAACAATAAATGGATCTTACCCAAAGATAGTTTAGGATAAGATGATGATTTTAAACTAAAAATAATTTTTAGACAATCTTATACCAATTTAGTAATAATTATGACAAAAATATTTAATTGGTATAGGTAAAAATTATCGGTAAAGAGTATTTTGATCCATTAAAATTTATGCAGCAATTTTTTGGCCAAAAACCTATTAAAAGTGGCGTGATCACAGCTGCTAGGACATGAAGGGAATTTATTTAAATGATTTTTGTAAAAAACTTCTTATAGAAGGCATGATTTTTGGACCAAAAAAGTAACTTTGATTAGTTGGATGATTAGCAAGATAATTAAGTCACTTAATCTCTCTCTCCCCTCCCCATTTTAGACGTGAGTAGCTGGCCATGTGGAGGATTGCATCAATTAATTAACTTCTGTAAATACTTCTTGAAGAAGTATTGAAAAAAAAAAAAAGGAAATGGCAAGGATTGATTGGTTTGAGTTTTATAATCATTCCTCCTTACTCTCTCTCTCTCTTAATTTGGTCGACACTTGCAGTTGTGAAGGCAAGAAAGAGAGGTCTGAAAACAGAAAAGAAAAGGAGAAGAGGAAGAGAAAACTAAAGATCAAAGCTTGAAGACTTGAGTTGTTGGTAAGTTTCTAAGCTTTTTGCTTTGTGTTTTCAAGTGTTTAAGAATGGTCTCATGGAGTTCTCTTCTCCTACCTTCCACCAAGAAATTTTGGCCAAGCTTAGGGTAGGAAGAAGATGAGTTTTTGTTAGTTAACATATGGAAAAGCTTGGAAAAGTCATTTAAAGTAAGTTTGCATGAATGGTTTGAAGTATAGCAAGCTAAATATTTTTCCTCCATTTTATGCTTGATTTTGGTCAGATTAGGGTTAGAAATAGAGAAGAAATTTCATGATTTTGAACTAAAAAATGGATTCTTTAGGTTAAAAATAGGTAAACACAAGATTGTTGTACAAGAGAAACTAAGAAAAATGCAAAATAGAATTTTAAGGGTTTTGTGCATACTTTTCATGGAGGTCATTAAAATAGTGGGTAATGACCTTGTATTATGATGCACTAGGATTTAAGGAAGTTGTGTAAAGCTAAAGAAAGGAAGTACAAAGTGTGAAAATGAAGGGAAACTTCTAAGGTAGCAAGCTTCCTATTTATACTTTATGTTATCATAATTGATTTTCATGAAGTTATTGCTATGCCATATATTTATAATGATGTCTTGTGATGAATTGTGATGATTGACTACGGTGTTTGATGAGGTTTAAGACCTCTGGATATTCATTTTTAAAAATGAAACTCTACCGAAATTTTTATGAAATATTATGTCATTGATTGTTTCATGTATTTGATGAATGATTTTATGATATTTCAATGCTTTGTATGATAATATGATTGTATGAATGGGTTGCTACTACTGAGATGCTTTAAATCTCACCCTTTAAAATTACCAACATGCCTAGGGACAAGATATGGCAATGGTGCAAAGGAGATTAAAGCAAGGAGAAGAATGGTGAAGACTAGAGATTGTGATGCTATATTTTGTTTTAATAGTTTTGTGTAATTTGTACAAAGTGATATATGGATGTATGAGGCTTATACTGTTCATTAGTATGTCTATCAAGTCCTCTTATAATATCATATATGGATTTGGTACCATGAATGATGATGAAAATGTGTTATGAAGTTGATTATGCATGTTATAGCATAAATTGGTTCAAGATAACCAATAGTAACTAGACCAGGGGCAGTTTGCTCAAATTGGAGTATCTAGGATAAGTGTTATATATGCTCTAAAAGTGTATGGAACAAGCTTTAACATCATCAAAGATCACCTCATTTAGATGTATGTGCAAATTGTTATGAATTTTAGAATTTAGGGTTTAGAACAAGACAGTATATAGAAAAACTAGAATTTTTGCCATGAATGCTGGAAAATTCAAAATACAATAGAAAATCGTACAAAGCTATAAAAATTTAGTGGTTTGCATTTCTGGAAACCTCTAAGTCTTAGGAAACGAATGCCATGGGTTTGATAGTATTTAGAACTATAAAGAAAGAGTTATGTAATTTCTCCCAAAACTATTTCAAAGTAGTGTTCTGATCCTTAATGACCCTTAGTGCATTGAAATTAATTTAGGAAGAAATAAGTGAGAACTTGCATATGACTCTTTGAATCAAGGGTAAGAGTAGGAAATCTGCTGATGATATAAGTTTCTTTTAAAGCTGCTTCCCCCAATATTGTTTATGAACATTACTTTGATATGATAGAGCCTTTGTAGCAGCAAGAAAATGACTATTTTTTCTCAAACCATCCCATTTTGTTGTGATGTGTCTAATGAAAAACGACTTATGCCTTAATAATTCCTTAGTCAACAAAGAAAGCTAACAGAGAATTATTGGAGAGATCTTTTGCACTATCTAAATGAAATATCTGTATTCTAATCCCAACTTGCACCAAGCACAGTGTACAAAAACTTAAGAAGGCATGTTATGGGTTGAAACAATTTCCAAGAGTATGGTTCAAGAGATTTACAAAGGCTATGCTTAGTAAGGGATATAAGTAGAGTCAATGTGATCATACCTTGTTTATCAGACACACAACTTCAGGAGGGCTGATTGTACTAAATACTGATATATGTTGATGACACCATATAAGAGATGTCTTGGAGGGAATCAATTCCTTACAAAGACAATTGAAATTAAAGAACTGAGGAGGCTCAAATACTTCCTAAGCATTGAAGTCACTCTCCCAGGACAAAGGATCTTTATATCACAGCTAACGGATGTACTAGATATATTAATTCTCACAAGCAAACTAGGCTACAAGCCAATAGATACGCCTATAGAATCCAACCACAAATTTGTTATTTTACAAAAAGTTCTAAGATGATTGCATCCTCATTGCACTTTTTTGTGATATGCACTGGGAATCATCGAGTTTATGCTACAATCTTTTCATTACAGTGGCATATTCAATAATAGACTTCCTTGCTTTGTATTAGAGATTTTGGTTTTATTCTCAATAATCTGAACATCATTCTTCACTTTAAAATAGGTTTGATTCATAGTATCCCATATCTCCTTAAACAAGCTCAAGGAACAAACATACGTGCGACTAAATTCAAGGGTCATGAAATTCTACAACCATGACATGGTTTAGGGCTTGGTTTAGGACCCATGCCAAGCAAACACTACACAAAAAATGGGCTTTCTTTATGGTTCTTTTTAGTCTTTCTAAACTGCTAACTTTTGTGACTCAGCTCTTGTTAGCGCTCTCATAGTTAACGCTTTGGATCCACCACAAAGATGAAAAATAACCACTAACAGAGCTTATTTTAGGCATAGCAGAAGGGGATTCTTAGTAGATCTAGGTTGATCAACGATTGAATGGTGGTCAAACGTGCACCCATGTATTGGCGCGTGATGGCTATTCATATACTTATGGTACATGGCACCATACATATATATATACGCTTCATACGATATTTATACACAGAATACAAACAAATTTAGGAAAAAGTAATGAATTCATAGGAATAAAATACCTAAACTTAAGGGATTGGATTCCCAAGATTCTATCCTAGGGTCAATTAAATACAATGATTACGAATACAAATAATCTATAATAATAATCACAATTAAACTAATAACATGTAATAATGTACTCCCTCTGATCTCAAATATAAAATAAAAATAACTAATTTACACGGACCAAAAAATACAGTTAAAAGTAGTTGTGATAATTAAATTTGTTACAAATTTAAAGTAGTTTCTAAAAATGCTCATATTTAATATTTAACACTTCTATCATATGATTAATGAAAATCAATTATATTCACTTATTTAATGAGGGGTAATATTGGAAAAAAGAAACAAATACATCAAACAACCCATATTTATATTTTATATTTTGGACTAAAGAACCCATCTCAAATATATTTTATATCTAGAATCGGAGCTAGTATCATAACACAATCATTGTATCAAACTACTATCATTATGGAGGGTTCAATCTAATAAATTAGACTTTGGAAAACACAGGGTAAAAAATTTGATTATGGAAAAAGGAAAGATAAAGCGTTTTCCACTGGGAGAATAATATGTACGTTTCCCATCTGAATGAATTAGATGTTCACCTGGAATAGTGACTTGACATCATTCTTCGACCGGAAAGTGAAGTAGCATCAGTAAAAGCTTCTCTCCATCTAAAAAAAGCCTGTGCCTGCAAATCTCCCTTGCTCACTAACTCTGCAATACCGCCCATCTGGTGACGGACATCCGACAGACTCACACCACACAATACAGGCCACACTTCCTTACCCTTATTTTTGTGACACTTCATTATTATGTCCAGTTTTTCTAGACAGTCTTTGAATCTACCGAAGTCTTTTGTGAAAACAAAGATAACAATTTTGGACCGCTCGACAGCTTCCTTCAGGGCATCGGAGATGGCTTTGTTGTCGTCAATGAATGTTTTGATCTCAGCATCACTTAAGGAAGTTTGTAGAGAACGTATTGTTTGACATTCAGTTTGGAAAGTCAAGAATACATCGTACAGCCATTCTTCGTTTGAGGATGAAGAATTAGGGTTCGGTGATGATGATAAGGAAGCGATGGAAGACATGGAATATTGCAGATGAAGAAGACCTGGAGAAAATATTAGTTGTGTTATGTTGTTGCTTATGATTGTTGTATCAAGGCAAATGAAGGAATGAGGAATCAAAATCATGTTATAGATATAGGCGTCTGCTCAATCCAAATTCCAAATCATAGTTTATTTAACACGTAATTCTTGGTGGCTCAATTTTTTAAAGTAAACAAATAATTGTCACAAAAAGTGGAATCAACGAAGTATGTTGGATTTTTTTATGCCCATTTCAATAATTTATTTTATAATTTTGTCTCGTATTTAATGTATAAATTTGCAGTTTTTAAAATTAACCTATTTATTTAATAATATAAATATAAAATTAAATTACTTATATACAAGTTCAGTATTTTAGTTTCAAAATAAAGCTCTTTAATTTCTTATTCAAATCTTACCACAGAAAATTTTATAAATCTCAAACCCACCAAATTCAAGTGAAATGTTAGTTATTTTTTAAGGGAAAAAAAAAAAAAGATACGATGGGAAGGGCACTTTGTCCGACCTAAATTGCATCCGTAGCTTTTCTGTGAATCTTAATAATGTATGATTAAGTTGGGGACGAACAAGTTGTGAGTAATAAAACCTTCAGAGACTAAATCATGTAACTCTCTAATATTTGAGACAGAATAATTGGAACAATATTATTGTATTGGATAAATAATTTTAAAACTCGTCATGGTTAATTTTAATTAAGGTTATTTATAGTTTTTACTTGATTCAAATATATAATATAACTAATAAAAATATATGAAATATTTTAATCAAATTAAATACAGTATGCCGTCTTCTCCTCACAAGCTATCCAAGATAAGCACAAAGTCATGCACAAAGGGAACTTTAAGCACTCAAGCCACATTGTGATCAACGAATATTGATCATAGACGGACATTTAATTGGTATCGACTATAAAGAATTGAATCATAGCTGTCTGAAAAAAAAACAAGAAAGTTCTTTGGCAACCAAAAAAATAATGTATGATTAAGTTCTGGACGAACAAGTTGTAAATAATAATCCTTTCAGACTAAATTATGTAACTCTTTAATATTGAGACAAAATATATAATTGAAACAATATTACTGTATTGGATAAATAATTTTAAAACTCATCATGGTTAATTTAATTTAATGATGGTTATAATTTTTGTCTGATTCAAATATATAATATAATTAACAAAAAATATATGAAATATTTTAATCAAAATAAATACAGAATGCCGTCTTCTCCACACAGCTATCCAGTATGAAGGACGAAGGAACTTTCAAGGTTTTTTGACCATTGAATGTTGAAAGGGGAATTACACTTTAAAATCAAAAGAACAAATTTATTATAAAATAGGATGTATTATTCTCATTCTCCCAATTTTATTATTTATATTCTAAATTTTAACACTTTTTATCAGTTGAAGTATTTTTTTCGTGATTAATTCATTCTATTGGTTGCTAACTATAATTTCCCAATGTTGAATAGAAGGTCACATAGTTGTACAAAGAAAAAGGATTTTTTGCCCCAAAAAAAAAGGTTATTTGGGAACCAAAGAAATAAAGAATTGAATCTTACGCTTTCGTTTGTATTCATGTTTTTTAACAATACGTTTTCACTATGCTGAAACAATTTTTCATTTATATTAATTAATGGAAAAAAATTTAACGACTTAAACTTATATACTTTAATATTTAATTAAACTGAGATGAGTGGATTTTTTCTATCTATTATTTATTTTTTTAACTAATTTTTATTATTCATATTGTTAATTTATTTTTAAATTTAAAATTTATTTATTTTTATTTGATAAAAGTTCATTAAATATATTAGCTTCGATACTAAATTTTTTTGTTGGCTTGGAGTTTAAGTACCTAACCCTATGTTTGAGAGCTTTTTTTTTTTTTGGACATGAAATAGAGTAGAATGGCCAAATAGATTAAGCTATTATGTGGAAGATTTTTTTTATGAGGGAGGGGGATGGCAAGAAATAGCTTCCTAAGTCATTCTTAATCTTCTTAAATCCAATTTTTCTTGTCTCTCAAATTGGGGGGTCAAGAATAAAATTGCCAAAAATAAATACCTCAATTACAAAATTACCCTTAATTCTATCCTATAAAGCACACTTTTTAGCCATTTGCCACAACAATTCCCTAATAATCTATGAAATAGTAGATGAGGCACCTTTTTTTTTTCTGCTTCAGCATCAAATTAAAGTTAACTAAAATGGTTATTGACGCCAAAACTTCATATGCAACATTTAAAACTAATTTCATTCTACATATATGGCTTTATTAGCCTGAGAAAATAACTTCATAAAGGTAAATGTTTGAGTACACAAGCAGACACCTTATAATACTAGGCTAAAATAATTATAGGATGATATAATAAGAAATCAATGGCTGCCATTGTTCGAGATTATTGCAGGTGAGGTGCCATATGATAAACGTAGATCCCATCTATCTAGAAAGTAAAAGATATATAATTTTTTTTAAAAAAATAAGAATTTATTTACACAATTTTTCATCTAAATTTGCTGATAAGGATGATATTGGGAAAAAATAGTTATAATCCATTATATTCAATCTATTTTATAATAATTCTCAAATAATGGTCTAATGAGACTATTCTTTACTCTCATAGAACTCTCAAATAATGAAATATTTTATTTTATTTCATTCCACTCTATTCTGTTCCATTCTATTATATTCCATTAATGATCATTTCATTTTATTCAATTATAAACTCTCAAACATAGCCTAAGTCTTCTCCTTAATTAATTGATATATATAAAAAAATGTTTACAAATTTAACATTCATGTGCTGATGAAAAAAATTGCATCCAATCCTTAAAATAAAATATATTTAATAGAATCATATGAATTAATAATAAAAGTTTAAGTTAGTTCATGACCTTAATTTTTCTAAAAAAAATCACATTTTTTTTAAATTATCCTTATTTAATATATATATATATCTTTTCCACTTTTAATTGTATAAAGGCATTTTTTTAATGTATAACAAATATTATCTTGTATTCTAGGAATAGTCATATACTAATTAGAATAAAGACAATGAACCCTATATAATGAGCACTATATTTAGGATTGGTGGGAGTCACATTCTTGTAATAAAATTATTTATATTGAGATTACCAATAAAAAATCATTTATATTGATAAACAGTTTTGAAACTGGCGATGGTCAATTTTGAGTACCTGCGAAAAGGTCACAATTAATGATAATTTAATTAAAATAAATGCAGGAAACCATGTCTGGTAGTAGCTTTATAAAATCACAAATAATGCCATTCCCATTTTACACTCTAACTCCTGGGACTGGGAGTTGTCACACTCCATTATTTTGTGGGCAACTTCTTGAAATTACCGAAGTCTTTACTCAAATAACGATAAAACTTCTTTACCAAAACAAAATAACGGTTTTTTTTAAACTTCTGAATATTTTAATTGAATGTTTGGATAATTTAAATCATTTACATAAAATTTAAACAATTCATATTTTTTAATATATACTCTTTCTAATCCTAAATGAAGGACATCTTTTCAAAATAATGTTTGATTCAAAATATAAAATATTTTATGGGTTTGTTAGGTACATTAATTATTTTTTTAAATTCATATCCTTAATCAATAATTAATAGATAAGAGATAAATATTATGAAAAATATGAAAAATAATATAATTAATAAGAGTAAATGATAAAAAATATTGAAATTTTTAATAAGTTTAATAATTAAATTTCTTATCTTAAAATCTCTTATATTTAAAAGAGAAGGGAGTATATATATATATATATAATTTAATAATAATAAAATAATCCGTGTAGATAATATACACATCTCTAAAGGCGACGTTTCATGTAGGCATGACACATATCTAGAAAAGGCCTAATCTGATATTCCCTCATGAGCTTATTATAGGAACTCTCTAACTAAATCAAGCAGATTAAAAATAGGAATTAAAATTAATTAATTATTTTAATTTTTTAAAAATAATTATATTTTTTTAAAATTATTTTTATTTAATTCCTTTCTTTTTATTTGTATTGAATTAAATATGAGTAATTTTTTAAAAAAATATAGTGATATATTTAGGTTTAAGATAAAATATATAACAGTAGCAAAGCCATTCGGCTATTTTGGGATGATGGACTGTAGAGAGGCTTGAATTGCATATTAAGACAACGGGGTGAACCAAGAACAGATCCACTGGTTACTTAGGGAAGTTCGTGGAGGCAAACGAAAATGACGGGTTCATCAATCAACTCAAGTCGGAACCAAAAAAGAAAAGTCTCCCTCGGTTTCTACTCCAAAGTTTTTGTTCCGGTCAAGAAGAAGAGCCACACACGCAACTTGGTGTAACCCTTATATACTTTGTTTTTTTATTCATAAAAACTGTCATTTGTAGGGTTTTAAGATTTTTCATAGTACTTGTTATTTTAAAATATTAATAAAATATTAATTATATTTTTTACTATTTCACTTCTTATCAATAATTTTACCCTCTGATTGGATAAGAAAAAAATAAAGGGTGAGAAAAATTTGGAGAGACAAACAAAGAAAACCTAGGATCTATTTGCCAGTGTTTTTTATTTCATTATTCTCAAAATAGTTTTCTAAAATTGTTTTTGATAACAAGTTTTGGAAACAAAAAAATAAAAAATATATATGAATAATTGTTATGAAAATCATAACTAGTAAGTGTTAAATGAGTTATTCAAAATTTATAATTTTATTATTAATGAGATGGGTTTTTTCCACATTTTCTTGTGTTTTCCAGAACAAAAACTACAAAACACTTTAAAAATATTCTGAGTTTTCTGTTATTTTATTTGTCTATTTTCCATAATATTTTATAAAAAACAGATTTATTAAATAAGTTTTTTTATTTTTCTATTTTTGAAAATAAAAAAACTATTTTGAAAACAACTGTCAAACAAGCCCTTAATCACCTTGTTATCTAAGTTTCTCATTATTTTCCCTTTTAATATTTCGCTTCCCATATTTTACCTTCATTCCAAATGAAGAATTAATTCTTTCTTGGTATAATTGAAAGAAATTTAAGTCAATAATATTTTAGTAAAATAGTAAATTTTACAATCTATATAACTTTTTTAAGCTATGTAAAAAATTAAAACAACACTTTTTTATAAACTAGAGGGAGTATTATACTCAATTTGTTTCTTTATATATAAGTTTTTAAGGTTTTGACACATAATTAAGAAATATAATTAAAACGTTGGAGTTTTTTAAATTTTCTAATATGCCCGTTGTTAAATCAAGTGTTTTGATGATTCCAAACTAATTATTTGGAACTTGGAAAGAATATATCAAAGGTGTACAAAAGATCTCAAGTAGAGAAATCAAAGAAAAACCACAAAATTAGATATAGGATTTTTTACTGTGTTTAATTGAGTAAAAAAACATGGAACTTGTAAATAAATGTTTTAAAAATATGATTCTATGATAATTCATGGAATATTTGAAAAACACCCACTAACAAACGAACTTTAAAGTGTTAAAACTAACCTATTTCTTTGAAAATTCAAACTTTGACTTCTGAAATTCGAATTTCGAATTGAAAATAAGTTAGTCAGAAAAGAGATTCCTCTAATAGACGAACTTTGAATACAGAAATTTGAACTTTGAATGAAGTTTGATAAGAGCCTTCTCTGACAGACGAACTTTGGGTTTTGAAAATTGGAATTTATGATAAAACACAATTCATGAAAAATGAAAAATTCGTCTAAGGATATATCAAAATTTATCTGAAAGTAAAGTTTAAAAAGAGTTCCCAGTTAACTCATTGACAGACGAACTTTGATTTTGAAAATTCAAATTTTAGAAACAAAGCTTGCAAGTCTATTATGATAATTTGTTGACATACGAATAATAGTATTCAGAAATTCGAACTTTGAATTAAGTATGATAAGAGCTCTTTTTGACAGACGAACTTTGGATTTTGAAAATTTGAATTTCAAAAAGATGAACTATTGTGCCTTATCTGCCCATTGACAGACGAATTTTGGGCACCAAAATTTGAACTTGGAAGGCACTGTAGGAATATGAGACAACTGTTCACACTTACCAGAAGAATTTTAAATTTGAAAATTTGTATGTTCCAACATAGAAACATTTTTCAAAGATGAAAATTCAAATTTTGCTTTAAAAACAGACAAACTTTGAAGTATAACGTTAAAGTCTTTAGCATTCGGTCTCTATGAAATTTGTTTGTTGACCCACCAAAATTCGAACTTTAAGTGTCAGACGCATTAAATGTGGTTGGTGAATGGATAGTTTTTCAAAGTAACCGGGTAACATCTCTAATGTATAGTTAAGACATAAATCTATAAATAGAACTTCATTTGAAGATTTAGGTAATGAATTTACATTGTATATACAGAAACTCTGCCAAATTCTTAAGTCAAAGTCTCTTATTCTCACATACTTAATTTTCTGTACTTCAACTTTCATATACACTCTAAATTAGAGAGTTCAATCATTGTAATCAATCTTATCTTTATCTGGAAGAAAGATTTTCTTGTGAAGGGATATCACAAGAAATTTAAGAAGCACTTAGTTAAAGTGCAAATAGTGAGATTGTAAGCTCTAAGAACAGAGTATCAAGTTATACTGAGGCAATTGTAAGAAGCCCACTGAATTCTTGCAAGATAGTGGAAAATTTTAAGTGGTGGCTTGGAGACTGGACGTAGGTCAAGATAGAGAGACCGAACCAAGATAAACTTATGTGTCTTCCCTTCTTTTTTATTGCTTTTACCTTACTATTCCTTTATACTCTGTTTTTACTGTCACTTTTGCTTTCATCACTTTCTTGACTTTTGTAGAAAATTTTAATCTTCTCAATTCACCCACCTCTTGGGAATCTAGCATATCTAACAAGTGGTATTAGACCCTGAATTTCCAAACAAAGGATTTAACAGCATGAGAAATTCAATGGCTGACTTTGAAGAAAGCATACTACCTGAAGGAAACAACACAAACAGACCACCTGGTTTTAGTGGAGAACACTATAGATATTGGAAGAGGAAAATACAAGTCTATCTCCAGTCCATTGATCTAGATATCTAGTCTGTCATCCAGAAGGGAATCTTTGTCCCAATGAAACTGCAGGATGATGGAAAATACAAGGAGAAGCTAGGGGATGAGTGGAATGAGGAAGATAGGAGAAGAGTCTTGCTGAACTTTAAGGCAAAACACTGTCTGGTCAGTGCATTAAACCAAGACGAATTCTACAGAGTGTCACAATATTCTACAGCCAAGGGTATGTGGGACACTTTAGAAATCGCTCATGATGGAACTACCGGAGTAAGAGAAAACAAATTGAACTTCTGCATTGACGAATATAAAAGCTTCATAATGGTGGAAGGAGAGAGCATCAAAGAGCTACAAAAGAGATTCACCCTTATTGTGAATCAATTGAAGAGTCTTGGCAAGGAGTACTCTTAGCTAGAAAAGGTTAGAAAAATTCTTAGAGCTCTTCCTCTAGAGTGGCAACCCAAAGTAACAGCAATAGAGGAGGCCAGAGGAGAATCAATGGCCTCTGTTACAGCCCTCTTTGGTAGCCTTTAAGAATATGAGGGAAAAATAAAGGTTCTTAAGGAAGCAGGACAAGACAAGAAAAAGAAGGGTCTTGCTCTAAAAGCTACTGAAGAGAAAGAAGAAGAATCTGATGATGGAGATGAATTAGATGAAGAAACTCTGGCTATGATAGTCAGAAAATTTGGAAGGTTTTACAACAAAAAAAGAAACAAAAGATTCTTCAAGCAAGGAGCAGCTGGAGACAACAAGAAAGAAGGAAAAGAACCTATCATTCACTACGAATGCAAAAAGCAAGGGCACCTCAAATGGGATTGTCCACAATTTCTAAAGAAGCAAGAGAAAGAAAAGAAAGCTGTTGACAAGGGTAAGAAGAAGAGGGCATACATCTTATAAATCTGGGGCAACAGCTCAGATGAAGAAGAAGATGATGAAGATGAAATTGCCAACATCTACTTGATTGCACTTGCATACGAAGAAACTCAAATCCCATCCAATAGTGATCATGAAGATGAGGTATATGAATCTGAACCTTCCTATTCTGAATTACTTGATGCATTTCATGAACTGCATGATGAAGTCATTAAGACAGCCAAAGAGCTAAAACAGGCTAAGAAAAAGATCAACTAGTTAGAATCTCAGTGCAACATTTCTGACACTGCATCTCTGCATAAAGCTAAATCTAATTGCTATACATCATGTATTGAATTAAAGCAAACCAATAATTATCTGTTGAAAAGCATGGCTAGACTTACTAAGGGAAAATATATGTTGTTTGCTTTAATGGGAAGTCAGAGAATCACACAAGGAAAAGCTGGAATTGGCTATGATCCTTGTGCAGTAAAAGAAAATATTAAAAAGAAAAATCAAAATCTGTATATAAGGCATTTTGTGCATGCTAGTGGACATAAAAAGAAAGATCATATTTCAAATCGTATTGAGTCCTATGATCAACCAAAATATGTGAAACAAAAATATTATTTGCATTGCTTTCTTCCTGCATCATAATCCAGCAACCCTTTTACCACCTGTCACTTCTGTAACAAGAAGGGACACATTTCCAGTTCATGTGCATTAAAGAAAAATGGACTTGACAGAAAGGTAAAATGGGTTCCCAAAGGTACATCTATATCTAGGGAAAATGCCACTGACAGAAAAGGACCCAAGCAAATTTGGGTACCTAAAAATAAATTCTCAACTTTGTTTTGCAGATTTGTCATAAAGCAAGAAAAAGTAACAAATGGTATATGGACAGTGCCTACTCAAGTCATATGACTGGTGATAAGGAGAAGTTCATCACCCTTAGAGACAAGAAAAGAGGAAAGGTGACCTTTGGTGGTGACCAATACGATAAAATAGTTGGTATTGACATTGTGGGCAAGAATTCTAAAACATCTATTGAAAAGGTGCTGTTTGTAATTGGCTTCAACCACAATCTGCTAAGTGTAAGTCAGACATGTGACAAAGGAAACTAGATATTATTTGACTCAAAGTTTTGCCTGGTCATCCGAAAAAGTGACCACAAATTAATCCTTAAGGCTCAGAGGGATGATAATTACTATACTATTGATCTTGATGAACTTCCTTCGTTAGATTATATCTATTTAATTAGTCAAGATAATGATAGTTGGTTGTGGTATAGAAGATTAGCACATGTTAACATGAACAAACTGTCAAAACTAGTTAAAAATGAGTTAGTCAATGGCTTACCAAAAATCTCTTTTGAAAAAGATAAAGAATGTGATGCATGCCTCAAAGGAAAACAAATTAAATCATCTTTTAAATCTAAAAATACAGTCACTACATCTAGACCATTGCAACTATTGCATATGGATTTGATAGGTCCATCTAGAGTAAAAAACATTGGCAGAGATTTGTATGTTCTTGTGATTGTGGATGATTACTCTAAATTTACCTGGACCTTGTTTCTTTCTTTCGCAAGTGAAATGTTTGACGCATTTGTAACCTTAGCTAAGAAAGTACAAAATGAGAAAGATATTTCTATTGTATCTATCAGGTCTGATCTTGGAGAAAAATTTGAAAATTCATGCTTTCTGGAGTACTATGATGAACATGAAATTGATCACAACTTCTCAGCTTTAAGAACTCCTCAGCAAAATGGAGTGGTGGAAAGGAAGAACAGAATAATTGGAGAAATGGCAAGAGCAATGTTCAATGAAAAGGAACTTTCTCAAGTATTTAATGCCTAGACCTAGAAATCACCCTATCATTGGCACTAAATGGGTCTTTAGAAATAAACTTGATGAATCAAGAACAATAATTAGAAATAAAGCTAGATTGGTTGCCATAGGATATAATCAAAAAGAAGGAATTGATTTTGAGGAAACCTTTGCTCCAGTTGCAAGATTAGAAGCAATTAGAATTCTATTGGCCTATACATGCATGAAAAACATAATGTTATATCAAATGGATGTGAAAAGTGCTTTTCTGAATGGATATATCATGGAAGAAGTTTATGTAGACTAACCTCCAGGCTTTGAGGACTCTACAAAATCGAACCATGTTTATAAACTAAAGAAAGCTCTTTACGGTTTAAAACAAGCTTCTAGAGTATGGTATGAAAGGCTAAGCAATTTTCTAACTGAAAAGGAATTTAATAGAGGAAAAGTAGATACTACTCTGTTCACTAAGAAAGAAAACAAAGACTTACTTATTGTTCAGATTTATGTTGATGATATTATATTTGGTGCTACTAATGAATCTCTTTGCAAGAACTTCTTTAAGCTAATGCAGGGTAAATTCGAAATGTTAATGATGGGTGAGCTAAACTTCTTTCTTGGATTGCAAATTAAGTAATGTGGTGATGGTATCTTCCTCAATCAATCAAAATATTTGCAAGAGTTACTGAAAAAGTTTGGCATGGAAAAAGCTAAGCCAATGGGAACTCCAATGGCTACTGCAACAAAGCTAGATATGGATGAAGGAGGAAAAACTTTTGACATAACACAATATAGAAGAATGATTGAATCTCTGCTATACCTAACAGCTAGTAGACTTGACATCATGTTCAGTTTCTGTATATGTGCAAGGTATTTGGGAAGCACTTAGCTAGAGTGCAAAGAGTGAGATTGTAAGCTCTAAAAACAGAGCATCAAGTTGTACTGAGGCAATTGTAAGAAGTCCACTGAAATTTTGCAAGATAGTGAAAAATTTTAAGTGGTGACTTGGGGACTGAACGTAGGTCAAGATAGAAAGTCCGAACCAGGATAAACATTTGTGTCTTCCCTTCTCTTTTACCGCTTTTACCTTGCTATTCCTTTATACTCTATTTTTACTGTCACTTTTACTTTCATCCCTCTCTTGACTTTTATAGAAAATTTTAATCTTTCCAATTCACCCCTTCTTGGGAAGTCAGCATATAAAACACTCTTAATATATTATTGCCTAATTTATTACTACCTAGTTTAATGGGAAAATAAATGGGTAAACAAAATATATACAAACATGGCTAAATTCAGAGAAAACTTTATCACACAGGTAATGGAAGATAAATAGATAATCAATCATGGAGGCTGTAAGTAAGCATTATTCAAAAAGTTAACCCCACGTGAATTAAGTTGGTACATATATACTAACTACCTTTGTTCAAAAATCTTGAAAAATTTTTCAAACATATTTTATTTCAAAATATAAGAGATAAACAATTTTTGTTAGATGAATTAATTTTTTTTCAATTTTGCTCTTAATTAAAATATACTTATTATTATGAGATATAAGATAAATGAAAGTTAAAAGGGAACATTAAATAAGGATGTTCGTGAAAAAAATTTCTTTATAATATATTTAAGATATTTGACAATTTTTTATAATAATAATTTAGTTATTTGTTTCATGCTTTTAGAATAAAAGAAGTATCAATTTATCAAAGAAGTATTAATTTTGTATAATAAGTTTCTAGTCCAAAATATAAGATGTTAGGTATTTTTCTTCCCATTTTATCCATATCTTTAATTTTTCCTTACTCTTAATTTATACTCCCACAATGATAATAAAATAGGGTGTTTAATGAAGGTAAAATAGAAAATATTAGTACTTTTTGTATTAATTTTAGGTGAAAAAATAATTTCTTTAATATATATATAATTGATACAAAATATCTTATAACGTGTGTGTATATATATACTTCATCTGTTTCTTAATATAAGAGAAAATTTGAGAAATTTCTATGTTTCAAAATATAAGAGGCAATATGGTTTGTCTGATGTATTGAATAAGTTTTTTAAAAAAATATCCCTAATTAATATAATATTTTTTTTATTTATATTAATTGTATAATGTAAAAGTTATTAATATTAAATAAGAATATTTTTAAAAAATATTTTATATTTTAAATAAATTTATTATTTTTCTTAGTCTGTTTGTTTATTGTCTTTTTTTTTTTAATTAAGGAACGAGGAAGTATATATATCTATATATGTATATATACACATATATACTGACTTATAAACATCAACCCAAAGCATCCCTGCCGTGGTAAAAGAAAAAAAAAAAACCCAAAGCACCCCTGCTGCAATTCTAGGCTCCCACGTTGGCTCCGGAAATTCTATGCATCCATGTAGATCCACATTTTCCGCAACAAATGACACGTGGATCTATGTGCTATTTATTTTTGTTTTTTGGCCATAACTATTCATATATGGTTGGGTATCATAACTGATACACATCTGTAGGAATGTAACTGGGTCCACCAGTTATTATTTGATGGATGCAATAAGCAAATGCAATCAGTATTTTATGCGATGCGTTATCAATTAGCCAGGTAGCAGTTTGAAATAATAATTAATATCAATTAGTGTTAATCATTGTAATTATACCATATTAAGCCACAACATATTGTTGCTTCCAATTATATATACTTCCTCCTGCCCTTTTTATATGGAATCTTTTAAAAAAAATTTTAATTCTTTTTACAAAGAATCTTATAATATTTAATGAAATTTTTTCTATTTTATTCTCATTATTTATTTTTTTTTACAAATTTTTATTAGACTTTTTAAATAAAAGAGATACTCTCAATTGATTAAATAGTACACAATATGGATTACATTAATATATTAAATATGGATAAAAAAAAATATTTAGTTTTTTTTAAAAGATTTTAAGAAGATAATTAACTTCTTTAATTTACATAAAGTAATTGGAAACCTCTTATAAAAAGTATTGAAAAGAGAATTTATATAATCTCACCTCAAGCAATTGCTGCAATTTTTCTGACATTTTGCTACTACCATAGTTTTGATGCAATCCTAATTAAATTCTAATGTTATATTCAAATTTGACTTAATCTTAATTCAGAATTATATAAATGTTAACATTTATATCCTAATATTTGGACTGATTAGGTAATTTATATTTTCAGTTTAATTACATTTTCAACATTTATATATAGAAATTTAAAATCTGATTTAAATTTAACTCAATTTTAATTACATGTTCAAACATTTTTTAATTCAAATTTATACTCTATTAAAATTTCAATTCATGTTACAAACCTTCAAATGAAATTTGATTATATACTATGAAAACCGCTTTCTTTTTAAAATGAATCAAAACTTTGATTTTCAATTAATTATATAATTGTAAATTTTTATTTGAAATATAAATTTTAAAAACATTTGGTTGCAATTAAAGTATTTATTTATTCAATTTATTAATTTAAAAATATTTAAACAGATTTTGACCAAAGCTGTACTAGAGACGAATACAAAAATAAAGTGGCAAAACAAAAAACAAAAGAAAAGAGAGACGGATACAACGTTTAAAAAACGTTATGAAATCTATAAATTCTGGTATAAGAGATCATAATACAAATAATTCATTCGTTGCATTGTTGTATCAAGTAATCCGTTTGTATTTGAGAAATATACAATCAATGCCAGCATATATTTCTTCCCATGCCAATTAAAACAAAAAAAAAATAAGTTACCGTTAAGCAAATCGTGTAACACATTTTCCATCCTCATAAAAAAAACAAACGTATTTTGTGCATTTATGGCGTTGTCGCCGAAAGTCCGGTCTTCGCCGCAAGTTTTGTCACCAAAAGTTTGGTGACGACAAAAAAGATCGTTGCCAAAAGTAGGCATTTAATGTCAAAAATAGTTATTGCTAAAAACGTAAATTGTTGCCGCTGAAAATTTGTTGCAACCAAATGTTTGTCATTTGACTACAATATTTAGTCGTTACTAAAAGTTTGTCGTTTGACAATTATGTTTAATCGCCTACCAAAAGTCTACTGTGTACCATGGCCACATCACTATCGGGCCGCATTACGCCACCCACCATCCACGCCACATCATATAATATATCATATTATATTATTTAATTAATTATATTATATATATGCTTAATATATATAATATAATAGGAATTTGGTAAAAAAATCATTAAAATAAATATTGTAATTTTGATTATAATAGGATTTAAGAGAAAATACAATAAACTCGATCTGTTATGATTAGGAGAATAAAGAAAATTAAAAAGAATGAAAGGGTGAGAGAGAATTAGTTGATACTTGTAGCACCTTATACTTAGGTCTATTTCCCATGTATTAAACTTCATTTATGTCCTTTAATGCATGATTAGATATTTGATTATATAAAGATATTCAAACATAATTTTTTGAATAATCGAGTACTGTTCACCTTACCATTTGCATTTTACCCGATAAATTTGAAAATTTATAACTAAATCTAGAAAAATCATCTTATAGTGATCAATTCTTTAAAAATAGCTAAAAATATTTTTTATATGGAAAAATTTGAAACAAGGTAATTAGTGGGCCAATTTATATAGTAAATTTGACTAAAAATCACTTTAACAATAGTCATTTTTAAAATCACTAAAATTAACCATAACTTTGAAAATTTACCATAAATCACACACAACTCCAAATTGAGTAGTCTTAGTGTCTATGAAAAGCTCTTCATATTTAGTTTACAACCATATATAGCACTCATATACTAAACATCTACTTCGATTTTCTAATAGTGGTCAATAAAGATCTCATACATCCTTAACTTTGCCAAAATATACTCACTAATATGTATATACATAGCTTTAACTTGTCTTAACTTTACATGATACATCACAATAGACTTAAGGGAATATATTAACATAAAAACACAGCATAACCATGTTCCATATAATCTTGCATAACATTTCATATATTAGTATCATTCTAAGTATCACTATCTTGAATATTAACTTGCTTCTTCTTGCCCTTGATTTCTTGGGTGGTCTTACCATGACTTGAACCTAGAACTGGTTTGACAATTGGAAAGGGATGAGATTCAAATAATCTCAGTAGTAACTATCATATATGTTCACATATCACCATACATTGCAAAATATCACTGAAATTGCATCAAACTTTCAAACAAAATCATTTGTGCACAATATTTCATAAAAATTTGGGCAGCATTTCCCCTTATATTTTGGACATTTCTATTGTCAAATGTCCTTCAAACGATATAGCCAACCAATCCAATTCATCACAAAACATTATTTCAATCAACAAACTAATCAATTAATCATTATGGCAACAATAATAATACATAGCTTAGTAAGGAATAAGGCAAGTTAGTTACATTTTTGCATTCCAATGATCTCCAAACTTTGCAAACCCCTTCCTTGACATTCTAACACTCCTTTGGATCCTATAGTATAAAAAAATGATATTAATGTAAAAATCCTTATTACACTACCCCAAACTTAGTTGCAAGCTAATAAGAAGTTACCTTGTGTTTTGTGTAGCATCGGAGAAACCAAGACTAGAGAAAAAGGTTCAAATAAACAAATATGAAAATGGAGACAGAGAAGGGTCACATACAGGGCTGCTGCAGAGAGATACTAGTGGAAGCTCAAAAATTTTATGGGCCAAGAGCACTTGCGCCGCGGTGAACTTACTTGCATAGTAGTAAGAGTCGCGAAATTTGTTTAAAACGGAAGCACATTAGATGGACAAAAAAGAAAAATTGAAGGGAGAAATGAAGAGCAATGCTAAGGTTCAAGAAATCCAACCCTTGAGAGTAATTTCTGGCCTTTAGGAGCTTCAATCTTTGTTGGTAAGTGATCCTTGATTTCCCTCCTCTATTTTCTCTTCAATTTTTGGATGGATTTTTGGATATATGTTTAGGTTTCTGGTTTTGGCCAAAATCTACTGATTAAAGTAGATGTAATGGGATCAAAGAGGTATTGTTTAGTGTTAAGAAGCTTTGGGTGTAAGTTTTGGCTGGGTTGTGACGAGTTTGAGTGATGAAAGACCCAAGCAGAATTCATCCGATTGAACCTCCAACGACTCGGAATGAACCACTGATCATGCTAGAATCAAATAAGACACACAAAATAGCAAAAAAAAAACACAAGATAGATGAACACGTTAAAATAGAAAAATAGGACAATAATTCTAAACGAAAATAACAAGAAAATGGGAAAGATATATTGGTCAATGGGATAAGACCCTAAGAGAATCCATCTTTTAGAACCCTAACCTTAGGACGCCACAAAGGAAAACTGCTCCTTTGATAAGTCTAAGAATTCTCTCAAGAACACAAGGAATACAAAAGAAAAACTCACAAGAAAAGAACATAAGTTCTAAAAATTCATTATTATTAATCTCTCTATATCAAAAGTATATAGGTGGTTCCTTATATAAAGGAATAAAGCAACCAAAACCCTAAGTTAAAATAAAAAATGAAAATTATAATAAAAATAAAGAAAATAATCAGATCTAATCCAAAAGAAGACATCACAATCTAAACAAAAAATGAAACAAAATATTCTTGCAAATCACTCCTAAAGGTGGCACCTTTTTCCTGAAAAGAAAAGAAAATTCTAGAACCTAATCTTTAAAAATTAGGAAAAAATCAAAACTTAATATTCAAGACACAATCTTTGACCATATACCTTATTTCTGAAAATTTAATAATAAAAAATGAAAATTCTAAATAAATTAACCTAAAGAAGACTTATTTTTAATTGATCACATGAGTGGCACATGATCACTTAAGTAATCTCCTTTAAGTGGGCTCCCTTTTGGGCTTGGATCAGCAACTTGCAAGGAAGAGAACATAATCAAGCAATTTAGACTTCTTGGGCTATAATTTGATTTAAATGAATGGGCTTTAAACCATGTAGCTTAATCTGTTAGATAAGCTGGCTTCCCAAGAAGGGGGTGAATTGGGAAGCTTGAAAAATTTCTACAAAATGTCAAGAAGGTGAAGAAAGCAAAGTATGATGGTAAAACAGAGTATAAATGAATAAATTGTAAAAGTAGTAATAGGGAAGAGAAGACTCAGATATTTATCCTGATTCGGTCTCTCCACTTGACCTACGTCCAGTCCTCAAGTCACCACTTGAGATTTTTCACTATTCTGCAAGAATTCAGTGGGCTTCTTACAAATGCCTCAGCACAAAGATGATTCTCTGTTTCTAGAGCTCACTCTTTCACTTTATGCACTCTTACTAAGTGCTTCCCTAATCCCTTGTGATATCCCCTCACAAGAAAATCTTTCTTCCAGATGAAGATAAGATTGTTTACAATGAATAAACTCTCTTAAACAGAGTGAATATGAAAGTTGGAGTACAAATATTGAAGTGAGAGAGTAAGAGACTTTGCGTAAATGATTTGGCAGAGTTTCAGTATATACAAAGTTAAAATCATTACCCACAACTTCAAATGATGTTATATTTATAGATTTAGGTCTCAACTATACGTTAGAGACAAAATCTATCTGTTAGAGAAGTTATCCAATAGTTACTCTGAAAAACTATCCATTAACCAACCGCACTTAATGCTTCTGACATTATGAAATTCAAATTTCAGTTGGTCAACAGACGAATTTCGCAGAAACCAAAGGCTAAAGACTTCAACGTTGAATATCTGAAGTTCATCTGTCATGAAGCAAAGTTCAAATTTTGATCTTTGGAAAATGTTCTATGTTGTGACATACGAATTTTTATGTTTGAAGACGTTCTATTAAGTGTGAATAGTATTTTCAATTTGCTACAGTGCCTTCGAAATTCGAATTTTGGAACCCCAAAATTCATCTGTTAGTAGCTGGTTTATAAGGCATAGTAGTTCATCTAATTCGAAATTCAAATTTTCAAAGGGCAAAGTTCGTCTGTCAGAGAGACCTCTTTTCAGACTTACTTCAAAATTTGAATTTACAAATACTGTCATTCGTATGTTAACATATCAATATATCAGACTCACAAGCTTTGTTTCTGAAATTCGAATTTTCATGTTCAAAGTTCATCTGTCAGTGAGAAATTTTGAAGCCCAATCAAAACTTGGTTTCAAATGAACTTTGACATAATTTCAGATGAATTTCTTTAGTTTTCATAAGTTATATTTTGTCTGAAATTCGAATTTTCAAAACCCAAAGTTCATCTGTTACTAAAAGCTCCTTTCAGACACTTATCAAAATTCAAATTTTCTCTAGTCAAAATTCGTCTGTTAGAGAAGCCTCTTTTCAGACTTGTTCATTTTCAACACGAAATTCAAATTTCCAAAGCCAAAGTTTAAATTTTCAAAACAGCAGATCAGTGTAAACTTTTCAAACTTCGTCTGTTGGCAGGTGTTTTTCAAATATTCCATGATTTAACATAGAATCAAAGTTTTAAAACATCTTTTCACCAAATCAAAGTCTTTTACTCAAATCAAAACATTATTAAACATCCTACATCGATTCTTACACCTATTTCTCTAGAATTTCTTCACTTGAAACCTTTTGTGCACTTTGATATCTTTATTCCAAGCTCTTGAAGGTTGGTTTGTAATCATCAAAACTCTTGATTCAACATTCTCCCCCTTTTTGATGATGACAAAACAACTTACAAACTGGATTAGTACTTGGGTTTGCTTTAACAAGCTCCCCCTCAATATATGCATTATAATCCAAAAGATATCATGATCAAGTAACGAGATTAAGGAGATTCAAAGATCAATCAAGAACAGATCATTGCAACCAAGGAATTCTTTCATTTCATCAAACGTTACTTTACAAGAGACAATTAATGCAAGAAATTAAAACACAAACAACAGAAACAAAATATAGCACTACAAGAGGACCCAAGCTTAAGTTTTAATCACTTTTCCTTTGACTTGGTCTTGGTCTTCTTGCTATAAGTCTTTCCAGAAGGTTCAGTAGCAGATTTTCTAGACTTTCCAGTTTGCTCACTTTTCTCCCCCTTTTTGGCATCATCAGGAAGGTGAACAAAATTAGCAGGAAGAGGGATCTGAGACACTGGAATGGCTTGAAGAGGCACAGGAACAAATGACATTTCTAGATTGAGCTTTGGCAAGGACCCAAAAACTTCAGAACTTGTGTCTTCATTTTCATTATCAGAAATCTCAAGAAGTTCAGAAATTTCTTGCCTTGTGATTGCCAATTGTGCCCTTCTTTCCTCCGAGAAACCAATGTATGTAACAGGTGAGGGAGCAGGAGGAGAAAACATTTCTTCAAGCCTTCTTCTCTGAGCTTGCAAGAGAGCATTGGGTGTAATGGCTTCTAAATCAACAAAAGGCACAATGCTTTTTTCTTTATTTAGGGCAGCCTGCATGAATGGTGAAGTGGAGATGGCTGCCACTAATCTTTCTACTTGCTCAGATTCTTGCTGGGACAGGATTGACTCTAGAGCATCTGCTTGAATGGGGTTATGAGAGCTTGAATCCTGAGGACCTTCTTCTTCTATACCATAGTCCAAGGGAGGACCAGGACTTGGTGTGTTTAGTGTACCAGCAACCTCAACATTATCCACAGCATAATCATGCTCAGAAAAGGCTAGCTCAAAGGGACTTGGAGGCTCAGGAGTTGGAGATTTAGTAGGCTTAGAGGGATGAGGTGGAGCTGATGTGGCGGGAATGACATTTCGAATGTCTTCATATGCATCAGCAACCACCTTCATGTTCTTGGCTAACTGGTGGATCTGGTCTTGTAGATGAGCAAACTTGGCATTTTGCTCATCCCTGATGCTTAATATGAGTGTAGACAGAGTGTCATATAACTCAGTGATCTTGGTTGGCTTGGCACGTGAGGAGGGAGTAGATGGAATGTGAGCAAGCAGAGATGGAGACGGGATAGGCTGAGAAGAGTGAGGTGTAGGTTTTGCAGGAGCCTAAGAGGTACCTTCTTGCTGTAGGGAGGCACCTTCAACAAAGAAGAGATCTTTAGATTTTCCTGCCCCCTTCCCAATCCATCTTCCTTCATTTCTCTTAATCCCCATTCTTTGTAGCTCTTCTTCCTTGAAAATCTCAGTGGGCTTCCCTTTTCCTTTTTCAAGGTGCTGAATTCTAGCATATTGTAGAATTCTGGAAATGATTGCTGCATAGGGGAGTATAGAGTCTTTCCTCTGATCTCTAGCTTTGATCATGTGTTGGAGAATGATATAACCCATGTTGATAAGCTTCCCACGCATGATTCCTGCCATTACATGTGCCGCTGTCCTTGTGATCAAATTGAAACTACCTCCTTTGTTGAAGATAATCCTAAACACTATGTAGTGTAGGATCCTCACTTGAGTACTGAGGTCAGTGGGCTTCATCAAGTTTATTGTTGGCCTATTTTCCCTTCTTCTGAGCAATGTGTTCAAGATTATGCTCTCTTTGTAGTTCAAAAAGGGGTCACTTTCTTCATCAGCAGTCTCTGCCTCATCCATATACCCAGAAGCAATGATGTCAATCTTTAGGTCATCTTGCCCCGGGAGTTCCAATACTTCATTAAGAGTTTCATCTGTGAGCCAGATGGTCATTGATCTCAGATTGATCTTCCACTTCTTCTTCTTGTTGTTGTATTTCAGGGAGGCATACCATGCCTTAATTACTTCATCATCATACCTCTCCAGTATCTCTAACAAATTCTTATACCTCAGCATCCATATCCCAGCATCAAAATTGTTAGAGACTAAGAAATCTTCCAAGTTCACATAATGAGGCTTGATTACCTTTTTACTGACAAACTTGGTCGAGTATTCCTCCTGAATCTGAGGAGTGCTCCATAATGGCATTATTGTGAGTTGGTATTCTCCAGATTCAGTACTAGAGGAGGAAGTGGAAGCAATAGCTGCAGCAGCAAGAACAGGGACCAAAGACTCTGTTTTCTTTGAAGACGAAGGTCCAGCTTTCTTTGATTCTGCCTTTGGGGTTGTTTTCTATCATTTAGAGGGATTTTCCTTGCTTGATTCGGCTTTTGTCTTCAATTTTTCTCCCTCCTTTGAGGTATATTGGGATTTAACTGTTCTCTTTGGTTGTACCTCTCCTTTTCCAACTTCTGGATTCTTTACTCTTGCCATTTTCTTGGATGAATGTTTCAGAATGAAGCTGAGAATGGGTTTATAAGAGGCGAAAAGGAGTTTAAATGGTGGGAAATGAAGATTTACGACCAGAATTGAAGAGCATTTAAGAGAGAATTTGAACAGATTTGGAGAAGAGATGAATAGGGTTGCGTCTGTTTAGAAGAAAACTGTTGGTTTTAACGTGTGTACCCGTAGGACAGACAAATTTTGAGGGGTCAAAATTTGAACTTCGGGCAGTTACAAGTTAAACCATCCAGCAAAGCTTACTGACAGATGAATTTCTTCTGAAAGTTCGTCTAATAGAGGTTTGGTCCAAGCAGCACAAGATGAACAGACAAACTTTGTTTCAACAAAGTTCGAATTTTGAAGAACAGGTATCAAGCAATAATCAATGCAACAAACAATAGATGAATTATGCACATGAAAATTCGTCTTTCAGAGGTTCAACAATATGAGCATGTTCCAACAGATGAATTTTGAATCATAAATTCGAATTTCTACACTTTGTAAAGGTTCTCCAACATGCGTATGTTGTGAAATGGACATTTGTATAAATATCATTTTGGACAAAGATAACATTGAATCTTTTATTTTTGAAAATTTGAACTTTCAAGGACCAACAGACGAATTTTGAGGGATCACCGAGAACTGTTCCAAGCTGAAGTTCGTCTATTGGGCATCTAAATTTGAATGTTGAGCATGCTCCCTCGTTCAAAAACACAGTTTATTGAGGAAATTCATCTAACACACAACCAAAATACGAATTTTAACTTTAAAAACTTACAAAATGGATCCAGAACTCAGATTTCTTATTGTCTCTTTCTCCTTTTGACTGTTCCATTCTTATTTGCTCCATTTTTCAGATCTATTGTCATTTAAACTCATGAGGAGCACCTGCAACTTATATTAAACTTTCTCCGATGCTTAAGTTAGAATTAATTTACAGTTAGAAAATCTAAAAACAGAAATTCACAAGGATTTACTTACAATTCATTGGGATTTACATACCCAATTCTCTCCTGATTTTGCAGTGTCTATCTTCTGATAGAGGCTTTGTCAAGATATCAGCAACTTGATCTTCTATAGGGATGTATTCTAATCTGATTTCTCCTTTCAGAACATGATCCCTTATGAAGTGGTGCCTAACTTCAATATGTTTTATCCTTGAATGCATGAGAGGATTCTTTGTGATGTTTATGGCACTTTGGTTGTCACACATTATCGGTATTTCCTTCATCTCAATCTCAAGATCCTCAAGTTGCTGTCTCATCCAAATGATTTGGGCACAACAGCTTCCAGTTGCAACATATTTAGCTTCTGCCGTGGATAAGGCCACACTGTTTTGATTTTTGCTCAACCATGAAACCAAGGATCCTCCAAGAAACTGACACGTTCCACTTGTGCTTTTCTTGTCAATTTTGGATCCTGCAAAGTCAGCATCAGTGTATCCTTTGAGATCTTCTCCATTTCCCTTTGGATACCAAAGACCCATTTGTGATGTTCCAATAAGATATCTGAAGATACACTTCACAGCAGTTGCATGGGTTTCCTTGGGACATGACTGGAATCTTGCACACATACAGACAACTAAACATGATGTCAAGTCTGCTGGCAGTTAGGTACAGTAGGGATCCAATCATTCTTCTATATTGGGTTATGTCAAACATGTTCCCTTTTTCATCCATATCCAGTTTGGTTATTGTAGCCATGGGTTTTCCCATTAGCTTGACATTCTCCATCCCAAACTTCTTTAGCAATTCTTTTAGATACTTGGATTGATTGAGAAATATACTATCATCACACTGCTTGATTTGCAATCCAAGGAAGAAGTTGAGTTCACCCATCATGGACATTTCGAATTCTCCCTGCATTAGCTTAGAAAAATTCTTGTAAAGAGATTCATTAGTAGCACCAAATATAATATCATCAACATAGATTTGAACAATAAGTAAATCTTTATTTTCTTTCTTAGTGAATAAAGTTGTATCAACTTTTCCTCTATTGAACCCCTTTTTAGTTAGAAAATTACTTAATCTTTCATAACATGCTCTAGGGGCTTGCTTTAAATCGTAAAGGGCTTTTTTAGTTTATAAACATGGTGAATCTCTTCAGTTGATTTAAATGAATGGCTTTAAACCATGTAGTTGAATCATATATGCCTTGCAATGGAACTTTAGTCTCCCAAGCTTGATTTTCAAGTAATGAAGCTTCCTTTTTATGCTTTGCAATTTATCCAAGGACCTTCAATGTTTTATGCCTCAAGCGTAGTCTATCATTGAGTGGAATCGTAGGTTGAAATTTGGGAAGAGAAGTGGAAATCTGAATTTGTATGTGTTGGTGTATGTTTGAATGGTCTTTTAAGGTTTACTAGTATGTGTTTATGTTGTTGGAACCTTAGGTAATGCCTAAATGGTTTAATTACAGATTTTTTGACAATTATGCTTTATGTTAATTAGGAACGTTATGACATTGTAGAGGTTGTTTAGTTAATCAGCGGAGTTCAAGTCGTGGGTTGCAATCCGAAAGCTTATAAGAATCATGTATGTGGTATTAACAATTTACGGTAACCGGATGTTTGTGATTTATGTGTTATATGTTGATATATATATATGTGTATATATACATGCTCCTCTTCATATCATGATATTGGTTGTGTATATGTATGGTTTTTCTACATATCATGATAGGTATATGACAAGTTAAGATAGGATAATTGTATATGAAGTGTATGTGCGATTTGTAGCATCCATATACCATTGCATGCTAGCATATCCATGATAATGATTAGGATGATGATATATATATTTAGAAGCATGTTTGCATGCATTGACATCATCACCATTTGATGCATAGTATGAGATGGACATTGGGGTGATGATGAGATGTGATATGATAAAAGATCCCTATCAATAAACCCTCTCCTATAGATAGGAGAGCCAGGTGGCAATGAATAAGATGATATTATGAAATATTCCTATAACTAAATCATCTCCTATGGTCAGAAGAGCTAGTGGCAGTGGATTTGAGGATGTACCTTCTCTAAATTACCACCAATTTGGGTGGTCTAAGGGAAGAAGAGCCACGGTCCAAGTACCAGTGTAACCTTTGGCCCGATTGCATTAGTGTACAGTGAGCTTGGTGATGTCCTGGAATCAGTCTTCACTGATTGCTAGAAGGGAATAGTCTATTTGAAATGTCTTGTGATGACATCAAATCATGGTTCTAACTATGTACGAGGAAGAACATGCATACTATTTCATTTTGCATTCCATTGTACTATATACACGATTATGTGGATTATTGATATAGATTGCATGTGATTGTGTTTCTAGTTACTGAGATTTTGTCTCATACCTTGTAATATTCTAGAACTTTTTCTAGATATTCAGAGCTCAATATTTTAAAATCTATAAGGAATTTACAAAAACGGATATACACTATTTAGTATGAAATAGGACAAAGAGGTCAATTATCTTGGTTGAAAAGAAAAATGAGAAAATAATGATTTTGCCTCTAAAAAAAAAGAAAAAATAAATTAAAAAGAAATAGAAAAAGAAGGTGTGCATGGGAGGGTAAGAAAAATTTATGAATTTTGAGAAAAATTATACCTAATGACCCAAAAATTTTAAGAATTATAAATTGACCCAGGTTAAGGGTATTTTTATAAATATGAAAAATTATAGTCAAAATGAAGTTCTCAATAATATAAATCCAATAAAATATAGTATACAATTTATTAAGATCAAAATAATATTTATTGGATAATTAGGATATAGTATTGATATTTTACCCAATAAAAATCCATTTGGACTACAGGAAGAGACAATATTAATTCAAGAAAAATTAATGGGTCTTGTTAAAATATATTATGTATCTAAATAATGATTTTGGACTAAAAGTAATTGTTGGATAATACTGTACCAATTTAATAACAATTTTGGTGAAAATACCTAATCGATACGAGTAAATGTAATCAGTAAAGGGTATATTAGTTCAATAAAACATGAGAAGCAATTTTTGGCCAAAAAACTTGATAAAGGGTGTGAGCAATAGCTATAGGACATGGAAGGAATTATTTGATTTCATTTTAAGGGGATTTTTGTATTAAAGTAACTAGATTGGTTAATTAACCTAACTTACTATTCACTCCTCTCATCTCTCTCCTTAAGAAGCTTGCTTAAGCACTTAAGACAGTTATTCTTACTCATTCTTGCATCTGAACCAGAGGAGAAAAGAGGGAGGAAGAGCAAAAAGCCTAGAGAGAAAAGGGAGAGTTTGAAGCAAAAGTTACAAAGCTTAAGTTGTTAAGTAAGCTTCTATGGTCTCCATCTTATGTTTCTTTCTACTTAGAGGTTGTTCGATGAGGTTTTTCCTCTCCTTTTCCTCCCTAAGATCTCAGCCATGGAGGCTTTTAGTGAGATAAAATGGAGCTTTCAACAAATAAACCATGGAAAAGAGTGAAAAGGCTTCAAGAGGCATGAAAACACAAGTTGTACTAAGATTTATGGAGTAAAAATTTTTCTACCATTGTTTTTCTCATTTTTGGTCAGACTTAGGGTTAGGATAGGAATGGAATTTCAAAATTTTGACTCCAAAAATGGATTCCTTGGGTCCAAATCAGGTAGCAACAAGTATATTGTACAAGAAGAACCCAAAGGAATTCAATTGGGAATTTTAGGGTTAGTAAGCATACTAATTGGAAAAGATGGTGAAATCAGTAGTTAATGACCATATTTTGTGATGCATTAAGATTCAAAGAATGGTTGTAAGACCAAAGAAGAGGTGTACAAGGTTTAAAAGTTATTGGAAAGCCAGAAGATAGTTAACTAACCACATTATGCGTATACATTGTTGTTGTTGCCAATATGCTTACTTGATGTAATTGTTAATTGAATTGATGTTTTGTGATGGATTGAATTGATTGGCTATGTTTTTTAAAGGTTATTTGACCCTAGGAATGTTTATAATTTAAGGGGAGGTACTGCCCAAATTTTTAAACAATGTTTGTGCACAATTGACTTTAAATGAAAGTTTAATGTATGTTTCATGAAAGTTTGCAATGTATAATGCTATATGAGCATGTATGGTAGTTACTACTGAGATTTTTTGAATCTCACCCCTTTCCAAATGTCTAAAAAATTTTAGGGTCAAGTTATGGCAAGATTACCTAAGAAAGGAAAGGCAAGGAGAAGCAAGTTAATGTTCAAGACAATGAAACTTAGGTTGATACTATTATATATGTTATGTAAAATCTTATGGGACATGGTCATGCTGTGTTCTCATGTTAATATGTTCCTTTAGGTTTTTTATGGAGTATAATGTAAAATAAAGGCAAGTTATGGCTATGTATGTATATATTAGTGTGTATTTTGGAAAGTTAGAAGAATGCAAGAGACCTTTCTGAGCACTGTTGGGAATTCAAAGTTTGTATCGACCTCAATATATTCAATGTATGAGTATTTTATATGTTTAAAAACTAGACATGTGTATCTTTCCATATACATAAAGATCACTCAATTTGGAGTTGCCTACGATTTATGATGATTTTTCAAAATTACGGTCAGAATCATGAATTTTCTAAAATGACCATTGCTATAGTGAAAATTATATGAATTTACTGTATAAATTGGTAAAGTATTTTCCCTATTCAATATTTTTATCATTCATATAATCTTTTAATCTATTTTTTGAGACTTGAATCACCTTAATGTGATTTTTCTTGATTTAGTTATAAATTTTCAAATTTCGTCAGGTAAAATAAGATTAACCAAAAGAATAGTACCCGGAAATGAAAAAAATTTGGTTTAAGTTATTTATGCAATCAAGTATCTAATCATGCATTAATAGACTTAAATGTGGTTTAATACATGGGAAAATTGGTCTAAGCATGAGGTGTGACACACCCCCCATGACTAACATTTCAGGTGAAGGCTCTAATACTAGTCCAAAGAAGACAAGGGAGTTATAGTCTCTCTGACCTTGGGAATCTTCAAGTCAATGATAGTGTGTAATTGTTTATGTTATGTATTATGCCAAATAGGATAGTATGTTTGTAATTGATATGAGTATCATGATGTCTATAATGATGACGGTTGCATGATATATATATATTTATATGATAATGATGAATGATATGGGATGATGTTGATGAAGATGAGTTTGGATGATGTGGTATAGATGAATACATGTCTTGGTGTGTAGGTATGATGATGGTTTGGACTCTAATATGCGTTATTATTGTTAGAATGTGTGTTTATGAGTCAAAATGATCATATGTGGGAGTCTAAAGGGATTTTTGGGCCTAGTAGGTGTGTTTTGGGCATGCAGCACATTATGTGAATTTGGGGTTCAAGAGAGTCAAATCTCAAAAAAGTTGTTCCTCTGAGATGAAACCTTCTTGGACAAGTTGGTTAAGCCAAATAGGACCTGTGTCGATGATCTATAGTGGTCAAATTGCATTTGGTGGCAATTGAAGGAGGTTTATTGTGAGTTTTGGTCAAAAAGTGAGCAAATTGGTCACAGGTGTCCAAAGTCTTCATATAGAGATGGATTGAGATAAAATTACTGTCTATGAATAGATTGAGATAAGATTAACTTGTGGAAGTTGGAATCAAGTCAATCAAAGGTCGAAACATGAAGTTGTGCATGTCAGAAGTTCACCCAAAAATCAGCAACTTGCTTATATAAATGTTGATGTGGGTGCCGCGGTGCTAGTCTTCTTTGTCCCAAAAATTATTCAACCTGAGAGCACTCAAGCTGTGGCGACACTGTAAAGGCCATAGTGTTGTGACCTAATTTGCCTATTTTGGTTTTATTTAACTAATATTTTGGAGTTTTAAATGATAAGTAGGGATATTTTGGAGTAGGTCTTTACATTTTGGTATCAGAACAATGGTTTAGGCTATTGTTTCTATTGGTGGTAATGTATGGCACAATTTCATTTGCATAGACTTATATATTCCTATTACAATACTAGTCCAGAGTCATATAACTGAACATATTATTTTTTTTGTATAAGGAAGAATGTCTTACAGGGAAAGATAGGTTCATCAAATAACTATTACTTATCCAAGTCCCTTTAATCCCTTAGCTTTCGAAGGTAAAATAGATCCTACATTGGCTGAAAAATAGGTGGATCAACTTGAGACCATATTCGGTGTGATAGATTGTACCTCTAAGCTAGGGGTGTTTAAGCTAGAGAAAAAGACTAAGCGTTGGTGGAGGAGTGTCCTCCCAAGTGTTGACACTATGAATGCCCCTATGAATTGAGAATAGTTTAAAGAAAGATTCTTCGCACACTACTCTCTTCCTTGATGATGCAAAAAGAGGTTGAATTTCTAGCTTTTCAACAGGAGGATTTGTCAGCTAATGATTATATTGATCAATTTCTGGACCTTGCCAAATATTCCACCTACTTGAAAAATTATCCTGATGACAGGTGGAAGGCTCAACGCTTGTTTCAGGGAGCCTGTCTGGAAATTAAGGAGCGGCTAGCGGTGGTTGAATTTACATCATTTGAGGACTTTTGTACGAGGATGCGTGTTCTCTCCCAACAAATATGGGAGACCGATAAGAAAAGAGGAATTCATTGATCCGTGCCTTTTTTTAGTTAGGACCTACCGGAGGTATTACTAAAGGAAGTGAATCTGGGAGCAGTAGTGGTAGTGGTGGTTCTAGTAGAAGAAGAGACCATTATAACAGGGGCCGTTTTGGTATAAGAAGAGGCAGGTTTGGTCGACATTAGTCCAATAGAGGTCAGTTTGGTAGACAGCAATTCTATAGAGGAGGCTTGACCAAGTGTTACACTCGAAAATGAGACGCAGATGGTGCAAAAATGAATGAAAAAGAGAGAAATCAGCCATCACGACGGAGGCCAATTTCGGAGGAGTCGCCATCAAAATTTTAGGAAAAATTTTGGAAAACCAAATAAAAATGAAAGGATGGTCTGCGAATCAGAGTTAGGTTCGGAAGTACGATTGTGAGTGGGGAAGGTGTTAGGTACCCCTACAACATCCGTTCCTAAGAACGGTTATCTTAAGTTGATCATGCAATTTGTATGGCTTGTAAAAATTATTTTGATTGTCCTTTAATTATTCACATGCAAAAATAATATAAAAATAAAAGTAAAATGAAAACATGAGAAGTTGGAAAAATAAAATAAGAGAAAAATATTATTTATTTAAAAGAGCGGACTTAACCCAAAATTAGAGTCTGGGGCCTATGTACCCTACAATAGGGATCGGAGTAGATGTAGTTCAAGCTATAAATGTGTATCACTGGGTTGGTATTTTTTTATTATATATATTTTTTTCTTAAAAGAGAAGTTTGGAAAATGAATTATCATTCCGCAAATAAAACGGTTGTTAGAATTGGTAGTTGTGTTTGAATTAGTAAAAGATAGTTTAATTTCCATACCTTACTTTTTGTTGAATCAAGTGTTTTGATGATTCCAAACCAACCTTCTAGAGCTTGGAAAAAGATATCAAAAGTGCATTGAAGATCCCAAATAGAGAAATCCAAGTAAAATTAACACAAGATTAGATATAGGATTTCATACTAAATTTAATTTGAGTGAAAGACTTTGAACTTGCAAAATAATGATTTAGAAATATGATTCTATAATAATTCATGGAATATTTGATAAACACTCACTAACAAACGAACTTTAAAGTGTTAAAACTGATCTACTGCTTTCAAAATTCAAACTTTGGCTTCTAAAATTCGAATTTCAAATTGAAAATAAGTTAGCCAAAAAAGAGATTCCTTTGATAGATGAACTTTGACATGAGTTTGATAAGAACCTTTTTTGACAGACGAACTTTAAATTTTAAAAATTTGAATTTTTGATAAAACACAATTCATAAAAATGAAAAATTCATCTGAGGATATGACAAAGCTCATCTGAAAGTGAAGTTTAAAAAGAGTCCAAAATTACCTCACTCACAGACAAACTTTGATTTTGAAAATTCAAATTTTAGAAACAAAGCTTACAAGTCTGTTATGATAATATGTTAACATACAAATGTAGGTATTCATAAATTCAAATTTTGAACTAAGTCTGATAAGAGCTCTCTCTGACAGACAAACTTTGAATCTTGAAAATTTGAATTTTGAAAAAATGAATTATTGTGCCTTATTGAGCTGCCCACTGACAGACAAATTTGGGGCACCAAAATTTGAACTTCGAAGGCATTGTAGCAATATGGGACAATTGTTCACACTTATTAGAAGAACTTTAACTTGAAAATTCATATGTTTCAACATAGAAATAATTTTCAAAGATGAAAATTCAAACTTTGCTTCATAATAGACGAACTTTGAAGTTTAACATTGAAGTCTTTAGCTTTTGGTCTCTATGAAATTCGTCTATTAACTAACCAAAATTTGAACTTTGAGTGTCAAAAGCATTAAATGCGTTAGTGAACGGATAGTTTTTTAGAGTAACCGTTGGGTAATGTCTCTAACGAATAGTTAAGACATAAATCTATAAATAGAACTTCATTTGAAGTTATGGGTAACGAATTAACATTGTATATACTGAAACTCTGTCAAATTCTCAAGTCAAAGTCTCTTACTCTCACATACTTCATTCTTCTGCACTTTAACTTTAATATACACTCTAAATTAGAGAGTTCATTCTTTGTAATCAATCTTATCTTCATTTGGAAGAAAGATCTTTTTGTGAGGGGTATCATAAGGAATTTGGGAGCACTTAGCTAGACTGAAAATAGTGAGATTGTAAGCTCTAAGAATAGAGCATCAAGTTGTACTGAGGCAATTGCAAGAAGCACAATGAATTCTTGTAAGATCAGAGAAAATCTCAAGTAGTTGCTTGGAGACTGGACGTACGTCAAGATAGAGAGACTAAACTAGGATAAACATCAGTATCTTCCCTTCTCTTTTACTGCTTTTACATTGTTATTCCTTTATACTCTGTTTTAATATCACTTTTATCTTCATCACACTCTTGACTTTTGCAAAAAAATTTAAACTTCCCTAATTCACTCCCTTCTTGGGAAGCCAGCATATCTAACAAGTGGTATCAGAGCCCGGATTCCCAAACAAAGGATCTAACAGTCTGGGAAATTCAATGGCTGGTTTTGGAGAAAGTATACTACCTGAGGGAAACAACACAAATAGACCACCTGACTTTAGTGGAGAACATTATGGATACTGGAAGATGAGAATGTAAATTTATCTCCAGTCCATTAATCTGGTCATCTGGTCTGTCATCCAGAAAGGAATCTTTGTCGCAATGAAACTGCAGGATGATGGAAAATACAAGGAGAAGCCAGAGGATGAGTGGAATAAGGAAGATAGGAGAAAAGTCTTGCTGAACTTTAAGGCAAAACACTGCCTAGTCAGTGCATTAAACCAAGATGAATTCTACAGAGTGTCACAATGTTCTACAGCCAAGGGTATGTGGGACACTTTAGAAATCGCTCATGATGGAACCACCGGAGTAAGAGAAAAAAAATTGAACTCCTGCATTGGCGAATATGAAAGCTTCATAATGGTGGAAGGAGAGAGCATCAAAGAGCTACAAAAGAGATTCACCCTTATTATGAATCAATTGAAGAGTCTTGGCAAGGAGTACACTCAACCAGAAAAGGTTAGAAAAATCCTTAGAGCTCTTCCTCTAGAGTGGCAACCCAAAGTAACAGCAATAAAGGAGGCTAGAGGAGAATCAATGGCCTCTGTTACAGCCCTCTTTGGTAGCCTTTAAGAATATGAGGGAAAGATAAAGATTCTTAAGGAAGCAGGATAAGATAGGAAAAAGAAGGGTCTTACTCTAAAAGCTGCTGAAGAGAAAGAAGAATCTAATGATGGAGATGAATTAGATGAAGAAACTCTGGCTATGATAGTCAGAAAATTTGGAAAGTTTTACAACAAGAAAAGAAACAAAAGATTCTTCAAGAAAGAAGTAGCTAGAGACAACAAGAAAGAAGGAAAAGAACATGTCACTCACTACGAATGCAAAAAGCAAGGGCACCTCAAATGGGATTCTCCACAATTCCTAAAGAAGCAAGAGAAAGAAAAGAAAGCTGCTGACAAGAGCGAGAAGAAGAAGGAAAACATCTCATCAATCTGGGGCAACAGCTCAGATGAAGAAGAAGATGATGAAGATGAAATTGCCAATATCTGCTTGATGGCACTTGCATCTGAAGAAACTTAAATCCCATCTAACAGTGATCAGGAAGATAAGATCTGTCTTAAAGCAAGAAAGAGCAACAAATGGTATATGGACAGTGCCTGCTCAAGTCACATGACTGGCGATAAGGAGAAGTTCATAACCTTTAGAGACAAAAAGGGAGGAAAGGTGACATTTGGAGGTGATCAATAAGGCAAAATAGTTGGAATTGGCATTATGGGCAAAAATCCTAAAACATCTGTTGAAGAAGTGCTATTTGTAATTGGCCTCAATCATAATCTGCTAAGTGTTAGTCAGACATGTGACAAAGGTAACTAGGTACTGTTTGACACAAAATTTTTCCTGGTCATCCGAAAAAGTGATCACAAAGTAATCCTTAAAGCTCAAAGGGATGGTAACTGCTATATTATTGATCTTAATGAACTTCCATCCTTAGATTCTGTCTGTTTAATCAGTAAGGATAATAATAGTTGGCTATGGCATAAAAGATTACACATGTTAACATGAACCAACTATCAAAACTGGTTAAGAATGAGTTAGTCACTGGTTTACTAAAAATCTCTTTCGAAAAAGATAAAGAATGTGATGCATGCCTTAAAGGAAAACAAACTATATCATCTTTTAAATCTAAAAATGTAGTCACCATATTTAGACCACTGCAACTATTGCATATGGGTCTGATTGTCCATCTAGAGTAAAAAGCATTGGTGGAAATCTGTATGTTCTTGTGATTATGGATGATTACTCTAGATTTACCAGGATCTTTTTTCTTTCTTCCAAAACTGAAACGTTTGATGCATTTGTAACCTTAACTAAGAAAGTGAAAAATGAGAAAGGCATTTCTATTATGTTTATTAGGTCTGACCATGGAGGAGAATTTGAAAATTCATCCTTTCTGGAGTACTGTGATGAACATGGAATTAATCATAACTTCTCAGCTCCAAGAGCTCCTCAGCAAAAGGGAGTGGTAGGAAGGAAGAACAGAATAATTGGAGAAATGGCAAGAGCAATGTTGAATGAAAAGGAACTTTCTCAAGTATTTTGGACTGATGTAGTAAACACAACAAGTTACATCATTAATAGAGCCTGCATAAGACCAATTCTTGAGAAGACTGCTTATGAGCTGTACAAAAGAAGGAAGGCAAACATTTCACATTTGCATGTATTCGGATGTAAGTGTTTCATCCACAACAATGGAAAGGAGAATCTGGGTAAGTTTAACGCCAAATCTGATGAAGGTATATTTTTGGGCTATTCTAGTTGGAGTAAAGCATATAGAGTTTTTAATAAGAAGACTAAATCTGTAAAGGAATCTGTGCATATTGTGTTTATTGAAAATGAAATAGTTTCCAAGCATATCATTGATGAAGATGATCTTATTTCAAATTTTAAGAACTTAGATATTTTTGAAGAAGGTAAAACTGAACTTCCAAAAATATCTGAATCTATTAACATAGAGGAAGATATTTAGGAAAAAGACTTTGAGAATGAGAATAATGAAGATGTATCTCAGGAACTCCCCAAAGCTTGAAGATATTAAAGGAATCATCCTATTGATCAAGTGATTGGGGATGTTCAAGAGAGAGTTAAAATCATAAAACAGCTAATGGATGAAATGATCAACTATGCTTTCATTTCTCAAATTGAACCTAAGTGTGCTGAAGAAGCCTTAACTGATGAATACTGGATTCTGGCCATGCAAGATGAATTAAATTAGTTTGAAAGAAATCAAGTTTGGGATTTAGTGCCTAGACCTAGAAATCACCCTATCATTGGCACTAAATAGGTCTTTAGAAATAAACTTGATGAATCAGAAACAATAATAAGAAACAAAGCAAGACTGGTTACCAAAGGATATAATCAAGAAGAAGGTATTAATTTTGAGGAGACCTTTGCTCCAGTTTCAAGATTGGAAGCAATCAGAATCCTATGGGCCTATGCATGCATGAAAAACATAATGTTATATCAAATGGATGTGAAAAGTTCTTGTCTAAATGGATATATCATGGAAGAAGTTTATGTAGACCAACCTCCAAGTTTTAAGAACTCTACAAAACCAAACCATGTCTATAAACTAAAGAAAGCTCTTTACGGTTTAAAACAAGCTCCTAGAGCATGGTATGAAAGACTAAGCAACTTTCTAACTGAAAAGGGATTCAGTAGAGGAAAAGTAGATACTACTTTGTTCACTAAGAAAGAAAATAAAGATTTACTTATTATTCAAATTTATGTTGATGATACTATATTTGGTGCTACTAATGAATCTCTTTGCAAGAATTTCTCTAAACTAATGTAGGGTGAATTCGAAATGTCAATGATGGGTGAGCTTAATTTCTTCCTTGGACTGCAAATCAAGCAATGTGTTAATGGTATCTTCCTCAACCAATCAAAATATCTGAAAGAGTTGCTGAAAAAGTTTGGCATGGAAAAAGCCAAGCCAATGGGAACTCCTATGGCTACTGCAACTAAGCATGATATGGATAAAGAATGAAAAACTTTTGACATAATCCAATGCAGAAGAATGATTGGATCTATGCTATACCTAACAGCTAGCAGACCTGACATCATGTTCAGTGTCTGTATGTGTGCAAGGTTCCAATCATCTCCCAAAGAAACCCATGCAACTACTGTGAAATGCATCTTTAGATATTTAATTGGAACATCACAAATGGGACTTTGGTACCCAAAGGGCAATGGAGAAGATCTCATTGGATACACTGATACTGATTTTGTTGGATCTAAAACTAACAAAAAAAGCACAAGTGGAATATGTCAGTTTCGTGGAGGATCCTTAGTTTCATGGTTTAGTAAGAAGCAAAATAGTGTGGCTCTATCCACTGTAAAAGCTGAATATGTTGTAGCTAGCAGCTGCTATGCCCAAGTCATTTGGATGAAGCAGCAGGTTGAAGATCTTGAGATTGAGATGAAGGAAATGCCAATAATGTGTGACAATCAAAGTGCTATCAACATCACAAAGAATATGTCATGCATTCAAGGACAAAGCATATTGAAGTTAGGCATCACTTTATAAGGGACCATACTCTGAAAGGAGAAATCAGATTAGAATACATCCCTACCAAGGATCAAGTTATTGACATTATGACAAAGCCCCTTCCTAAAGATAGGTACTGCAAAATCAGAAGAGAATTGGGTAAGGTAAATCCCAATGAACTGTAAGTATGTCCTATATCTATCTAAATTAAAGTTTTTGACATTGAATCAATCCTAACTTTAGCATCGGAGTGTGTTTGACATGAGTTGCAGGTGCTCCTCACAAGTTCAAATGATAATAAAACCATAAAATGGAGCTGATCTGGATGGCACAATCAAAAGATGAAAAAGAAAGCAAGAAATCTGAGCTTCTGGACCTGTCCTGTAAGTTTAGAAAGTTGAAATTCACATTTTAGATGTTTATAAGACGAATTTCTATGATTAAACTGTGTTTTTGTTAAGATAGCATGTTCAACATTTGAATTTGGATGCCCATAAGACGAATTTAAGTTAGTCGCACATTGTAACAGTACTCTTCTGTCATTCGAAATTCGTCTGTTGAACAATAGAAATTCAAATTTTCAAAAATGAAATGTAAATATTGTCTCTGTTCAACATGACTAATATACGAATCTCCATTTCTCAAAATATGCATGTTGAAAATTCTTTACAAAATGTTAAAATTTTGAATTTTTGAATGAAAATTCGTCTGTTGTAACATGTTCACATTATTGATTCTCTGAAAGACTAATTTTCATAAGTAAGGTTCGTCTGTTGCTTGTTTTGTTCATGATTGCTTATTGCCTGGTTCTTTCGAAGTTCAAACTTTGTTGAAGCAAAGTTCGTCTGTTCATCTATTGTTTGCAAATCAAGTCTCTGTCAAACGAACTTCTAAGTGAAAATTCATCTGTCAGTAAGCCTAGCTGAATAGATTAACTTGTAACTGCTCAAAGTTCAAATTTTGACCTTTCAAAATTTGTCTGTTTAGCGGTTACATGCGTTAAAACCGAAGGTAGTCCTCTAAACAGACGTAACCCTATTCATCTTTCTCTCAAGTATGTTCAGATTCTCTCTTTAATTCCCATTAACTCCATTTGTGAACCTTCATTTCTCACCAATTAAACTTCTTTTTGCACCTTATAAACCCACTCTTTGCATCTTTCTGAATCATTCCTGAACGAGAATGGCAAGAGTCAAGAATCCAAAAGTTGGGAAGGGAGAGTCATAGCCAAAGAGGTCTGTAAAATCCCAATATGCCTCCAAGGAGAGTGAAACTCAGAAAAGAAAAGGCAAATCCAGCAAGGCAATACCCTTCAAAAGGTAGAAAACTACTCCAAGGGCAAACTCGAAGAAATCTGCACCCTTTCCTTTGAAGAAAGCAGAACCTACTGTTCCTGCAATTCCTATTACTACTGTATCTTCTTCCTCCTCCAGTACTGAATCTGGAGAATATCAACTAACCTCACTGCCATTGTGGAGCAATGCTCATATTCTTGGAGAATATACTACCAAATTTGTCAGCAAAAAGGTAATCAAGCCTCACTGCGTAAATTTGGAAGAATTCCTGATTTCTTACAACTTTGATGCTAGGCTTTGGATGGCAAGATATAAAAATTTGTTAGAAATACTAGAAAGATATGATGATGAGGTAGTCAAGACCTGGTATGCCTCTCTGTAATTCAACTGCAAGAAGAAGAAATGGGAAGTAAATCTGATATCAAAGACCATCTGGCTAACAGATGAAACCTTTAATGAGGTTTTAGAAATTCCAGGGCAAGATGGTCTAAAGATTGACATTACAGCCTCAAGGTATATGGATGAGGCTTAAACCACTGATGAAGAAGGAGGACCTTTTCTGAACTACAAGGAAAGAACAATTTTGAACACTCTGTTTAGAAGAAAAGAGAACAGACCACCTCTAAGCTTACTGAAGTCTACTGACCTAAGTGCTCAAGTTAGAATCCTACACTATATTGTGTCCAGGATTATCTTCAACAAAGGAGGCAGTTTCATTCTAATTACAAGGTCTGAAGCACATGTGATGGTAGCTATCATGCGTAGGAAGCTTATCAACATGGGACACATCATCCTCCAACGCATGATCAAGGCAAGCGATTAGAGGAAAGATTCCACCCTTCCCTATGTAGCAATTACTCCAAGATACTTCAGTATGCTCGAATCCAATATCTTAAGAAAGGAAAAGGGAAGCCTATTGAAATCTTCAAAGAAGAAGAACTGCAAAGGATAAGAATAGAGAAGAAAGATGGGAAATAGATTGGAAAAGGAGCTAGAAAAATAGAAGACCTTTTCTCTAATGAAGATGCCTTTTAACAGCAAGAAGGAACCTCTGAGGCTGCTGCAAAATCCATACCTCAGCCTTCTTAGCTAGTCTTATCTCTATCTCAGCCCACTCAAGCTCAAATACTATCCACTCCATCTACTCGAGTAAAGCCAACCAAGATCACTGAGTTATATGACAGTCTGCCTACACTCATTTTGCCCATCTGCAAGACCAGATACATCAGTTAGCAAGGAACATGAAAGTGGTAGCTGATGCATATGAAGACATCTGGAGTGTCATTCCCTCCACATTAACTCCACCTCAACCAAGATTCTCTGAGCCTGTCATGTCTCCTACTCCTGAGCCTCCAAGTCCTTTCGTGCTAGCCTCCCCTAAACTTGATGATGCAGTGAATGATACTGAGGTTGCTGGCACATTGACCATACCATATGCCTCCAGTAATGAGGCAAGTCATGGTGCTCCCTTGGACTACGGAATGGAGGAAAAGGACCCTTTGGAACCAAGCTCCCATGAGCTCATTCCTGAAGTTGATTAGGATTCAATTATCTGATCTCAAGAATCTAAGCAAGTTGCGAAACTAGTGGCAGCTATCACCACCTCACCATTCATGCAAGTTGCCCTAAATGAAGAGAGAAGCATTGTGCCTTATGTCGATCTAGAGGCTATTACTTATAATGCTCTCTTACAAGCTCAAAGATTAAGGCTTGAAGAAATGTTTCGTCCTCCTACTCCTTCACCCGTTTCCACTTTTGGTCTCTCGAAGGCACGAAGAGCTCACTTGGCTATCACTAGGCAAGAAGTACAAGAACTTCTTGAACTCTCTAACGATGAGGATTTTGATTCTGAAGCTTCTGAGCCTTTGTCAAAGCTTAATCCAGATCTGCCATTTGTTTCTGTGCCTCTTCAGTCAATTCTAGTATCTCAGATCCCTCCTCCTACTGACTTTGTACACCTTCCTGATGATGCCAAAAAGGGGGGAGAAGTCCAAGTAAATTGGAAAGACTACAGCAAAGCCTTCTGGCAAGACCTACAGCAAGAAGTCTAAGTCCAAGAAGAAGTAATTAGAACTTAGGATTGCATGGTCCTTCTTGCAGTATTGTCTTATGAATGATAAATCCTTACTATGAACTTTGTTTTGAATTTTATAACTGCCATGTTCTGACTTTGTAATGAAAACTTAAATGGATTAATGAATCTCTCTGTTTGATTTGCTGTACATGATATCTTATATTTTGATTTACAATGCATATGTTGAGGGGGAGCTTGTTAAAGCAAACCCAAGTACTAATCCAGTTTGTAAGTTATTTTGTCATCATCAAAAAGGGGGAGAATGTTGAATCAAGTGTTTTGATGATTCCAAACCAACCTTCAAGAGCTTGGAAAGAAGATATCAAAAGTGCATGGAAGATCTCAAATGGAAAAATCCAAGTAAAATCAATACAAGATTAGATAATGATTTAGAAATATGATTCTATGATAATTTATGGAATATTTGAAAAACACCCACTAATAGATGAACTTTAAAGTGTTAAAACTAATCTCCTGTTTTGAAAATTTGAACTTTGGCTTCTGAAATTCAAATTTTGAATTGAAAATAAGTTAGTCAGAAAAGAGATTCCTCTGACAGACGAACTTTAAGTGCACAAATTCAAACTTTGACATGAGTCTAATAAAAGCTTTCTCTTACAGACAAACTTTAAATTTTAAAAATTCGAATTTATGATAAAACACAATTCATAAAAATGAAAAATTCGTCTGAGGATATGACAAAGTTCATCTGAAAGTAAAGTTTAAAAAGAGTAGAAAATTAGCTCACTCACAGACGAACTTTGATTTTGAAAATTTGAATTTTAGAAACAAAACTTGCAAGTCTGTTATGACAATCTATTGACATACGAATGTTGGTATTCAGAAATTTGAACTTTGAACTAAGTCTAATAAGAGCTCTCTCTGACAGACAAACTTTGAATCTTGAAAATTCGAATTTCGAAATGATGAACTATTGTGCCTTATTAAGCTGCCCACTGACAGACGAATTTTGGGCACCAAAATTCAAACTTTGAAGGCACTGTAGCAATATGAGACAATTGTTCACACTTATCAGAAGAACTTTAACTTGAAAATTCGTATGTGTTGAATCAAGAGTTTTGATGATTCCAAACTAACATCCAAGAACTTGGATTGAAGATATCAAAGGAGATCAAAGTGTTTCAAGTGAAGAATTTCTGAGTAATAGCTGCTAGATCTTCTATAGGATCTTTTGTTATCTTTAAATGAGGATAAAAGATTTTGATTTTAAGAAAAGATGTTTTTAAACCTTGATTTTATGTTAAATCTTGACCTATTTGAAAAATACCTACAAACAGACGAAGTTTGAAAGTTTAAACTGAACTGTCATATTGGAAATTTGAACTTTGCCTTTGGAAATTCGAATTTCGAGCTAAAATTGAATAAGTCTGAAGAGATGTCTCTTTGTTAGACGAATTTTGATTCTCCAATATTCAAATTTTCATCAAAGTCTGAAAGAAGCTTTTTAGTGACAGACGAACTTCAGATCTCCAAAATTCGAATTTCAGATAAAATGCAGTTTGTGAAAACCAAAGAAATTCGTCTGAAATAATGTTGAAGTTCATCTGAAATCAAGAAGAAAATGAGTTTGAAAAATGCTTTCTAACAGACGAACTTTGGCTTTCCAACATTCGAATTTTCATATAAGTCTGAAAGGAGCTTCTTTGAAACAGACGAACTTTAAGTCTTCAAAATTTGAATTTCAGACAAAACTCAACTTATGAAAATGGAAGAAATTCGTCTAAAACAATGTTAAAGTTTATCTGAGATCAAGAATAATTTAAGTTTCAAAACTACTTTCTGTCAGACGAACTTTGAACATTAAAATTCGAATTTCAGAAGCTAAGGTTGTGAGTCTGTTGAAATGAAATATTGACATATGAATGACAGAGCTTTGTAACTTTGAATGTTGAAGTTAGTCTAAAAAGAATCTCTCTGACAGACGAACTTCACTCCTTCAACATTCAAATTTCGAAGAAAGTGAACAATTGTGCCTCCTTGAACGTTCTACAGACAGACAAATTTTGGGTTTCCAAAATTCCAATTTCGAAGGCACTGTAGAAAATTGAAAACACTGTTCACACTTAATGGAAAAACTTTCTTCTTGAAAATTAGTATGTCACATTCTGAAAATATTCTGCAAGTTTCAAAATTCGAATTTCACTTCATGAAGAGACGAACTTCGTGCTGTAACATTGGAAACTTTAACCTTCGGTTCCTTCAAAATTCGTCTGTTGACCAACCAAAATTCAAATTTCAATATGTCAGAAATATTAAATGCCGTTGGTAAACGGATAGTTTTTCAGAGTAGCCGTTGGATAACTTCCCCAACGGATAGATTTAGTCTCTAACGGATAGTTAAGGCCAAAATCTATAAATACAACATCATTTGAAGTTGTGGCAAAAAGGATCAAACTTGAATATACCGAATTTCTGCCAAATCTTCTTCTCAAAAGCTTTTATCCTCTCAACTTCAATATATGTACCTTAACTTTCATATTTACTCTATTCAAGAGAGTTATACCTTTGTATACAATTTAATCTTCATCTGGAAGATAGATTTACTTGTGAGGGAAAATCACAAGGGGATTGGGAAGCACATTGTAGAAGTGCTTAGAGAGATTGAGAAAGCCCCAGAAACAGAGCATACTCGTTGTACTGTGGCATTAGCAAGAAGTTCGTTGAATTCTTGCTATATAGTAAAAAATCTCAAGAGTTGTCTTGGGGACTGGACGTAGGTCAAGTGGATAGACCGAACCAGGATAAATTACTGAGTCTTCTTCTCCTTATCTTTACTTTTCAGCTTGCTCTATTTTATACGTTGCTTCCATTACATTGTGCTATCTTCACCCATTTCACTTTGAGCAGAAAAATTTAAATCTTCCCAATTCATCCCCTCTTGGGAAGTCAGCCTTGCTAACAATATGTTCCAACATAGAAATAATTTTCAAAGATGAAAATTCGAACTTTGCTTCATAACAGACAAACTTTGAAGTTCAACATTGAAGTCTTTAGCTTTCGGTCTCTGCGAAATTCGTCTGTTAACTAACCAAAATTTGAACTTTGAGTGTCAAAAGCATTAAATGCGTTGGTGAACAGATAGTTTTTCAGAGTAACCGTTGGGTAATGTCTCTAACGGCTAAATCTTGTCTCTAACGAATAGTTAAAATATAAATCTATAAATAGAACTTCATTTGAAGTTATGGATAACGAATAAACATTGTATATACTGAAATTCTGTCAAATTCTCAAGTCAAAGTCTCTTACTCTCACATACTTCATTCTTCTGTACTTTAACTTTTATATACACTCTAAATTAGAGAGTTCATTCTTTGTATTCAATTTTATCTTCATTTGGAAGAAAGATCTTCTTGTGAGGGGATATCATAAGGAATTTGGAAAGCACTTAGCTAGAGTGCAAACAGTGAGATTATAAGCTCTAAGAACATAGCATCAAGTTGTACTGAGGCAATTGCAAGAAGCCCATTGAATTCTTGTAAGACAGTAGAAAATCTCACGTAGTTGCTTGGGAACTGAACGTAGGTCAAGATAGAGAGACCGGATCAGGATAAACATCAGTGTCTTCCCTTCTCTTTTACTACTTTTACATTGCTATTCCCTTATACTCTATTTTACTGTCACTTTTGTCTTAATCACACTCTTGACTTTTACAAAAAAATTTAATCTTCCCAATTCACCCCCCTCTTGGGAAGCCATCATATCTAACACTTTGATCATCATTTTTTTCAGTTTCATTTTTTTAAAAATAAAATATGAAAACAATTTTATGAAATCAACTAGCTTATGTGGTGACTTTATCACTCACATTCCACTAGTTGGTACTTAAATACCTACAATGTTACCACTTGAGACGAATAGACATAAAGAATAAAAAAGTTTGAAGGAAAACAAACAATTTTTGTACAAATCATTTTTATTTTCTTTTTATTATAAAAATAGAAATAGATAGGATCCTTTTAACTCACATTTATTTATTTAAAAGAAAAGGATTAAGAAGAATTCAAAATGTGATTATTACATCTATTTTCCAAAAGAAACAATCAGCATATGTCATGGCTTTATCACCCACAAATTGCTAATCAATACATAAATACCCACGGTGTTACCACTCGATGTAAATAAGTGAAAAGGATAAATGCTTGGAGGAAGACGAATAATTTTTGTTTAAATTATTTTTATTTTCTCTTTTCTCTTTTTTTTATATTAAGATAGAAATAAATAGGACCATCATAACACATTTATTTATTTAAAAAAAGGTGTTAAAAAGAATTTAAAATATGATTATTACATATTTTCAAAGATAAATAACCAGCATATATGATGACTTTATCACTCACAATCCACTTATTGATATCTAAATGCTCACGGTGATGCCACCGAGGCAAAAGGCAAAAAAAGACTTTAAGGCATAAAATTGGAGAGAATAAATAAATTTTAAAAAAAGTATCTAATTTAATTTTTTAATTTTTTTAGAGTTTTCTTAAAAGACTTTGTATGTTTATTATAATTATTATTTTTGAAAAAAGACTTTTTTTTTAAACAAATAATATTAAAAGTTATAAAATTGGGCATACCAATCAAATCCACTATCTGCAACATCTATTTCCTTTTCACAAGTGTGCCTAAGGACCTTTTGAAAGCTGTAAAACTCAGACACTTTAATTCACAAGCTTCAATCAATGTTACATGTCACACTAATGCCGACATGATCATTTGAACAAACACTTCATAAGCTTTCCTACCTATGTCAAATCAGTCCAAGAAACAGAAAAAATAAAACTTTGTGCTTTCCAAAATTTACAGAAAAATAAAGCACTCCATGGAAACAAGTGGGTTATTGAATGATTCTTGCAATTCTGTCAGAAAGTCGTCAACATTTTTTTCATTAGCCTAAAAGCATCCTATGTTAGTCTAAAAGCATGCCATTTCAACTCCATATCCTCATTTGAAAATATGCAATAGAGAAGCAATATGTTTAATATTCTTTTTTTTTATGGAAGGCTGTGACTCATTCTTAACCATATTTGTTGTTATTTTTAAGCAGGACACATTCACAATAAGAGGATTAGTATGAAAGCCGGTTAATATACTAGTCCTTTTGACACCTAAGAACGCTATGCAAAGTTGAGATCCTAAAAAAAAAGTCGACTATGAGGCATAATACAATAAGCTTGCAGTTTCACCACCATCATAAACCAAAGAAAAAAAAAATCAATCATATTCTAAACTGTTTTCAATCCAAATCCCAAAACCATGCTCATATTTCGCCATCCCAAAGCCAAATCCAAAACCATGCTCAACTAAAATCTAACGCTTTCATATTTACTACATTAACCCAAATTCTACAACCCACGGCATGGAACACCTCATTGAGCTAGTAAAATGAAAGTTGAAGAGAGAAATTTAAGCTTATGGCAGATGCACGAAAAGGGAATCAGTTTTGTGCTTCCTCCTCGCTTTCTCCAAATCAACCTCCTCCTCAGAAAGTTTCCTTACCGTCCAGTCCCTTCTCCCGTCTCAAACACAGAACACTTTTCTTGTCCCCTCCCCAGAAATTTTCCTCCTCCTCCCTTCTCTTCAAAGACTCCTACTTATAGACCAGAATTCATACCTTGTGTTGATTATCCCCCCTTTTTCAAGTCAAAATGTATCTTCTGTTCTTATGCTACAAATCAAAGCCTTGATTTGTGAACCCTTTGTCCTTTTCTTCATTCTCATGTCTCTGATCTGCTGTATTATTGCTTGTCTATCATCTCTTCACACTATGCCCGCCCTCCTCTTTGGAATCGACATGATTAAAAGGATTGAAGGGAGATGTTACCCATCGAAATAGTCATCCTCTGCACTCTACCACGCCAGGATCGAAACCTAGAGGCGTGGTCAACCGCAACCCCGTGCTATTTTTTTTTTTGGTCGAAACCAGGGTATCCACCATCGAACACGGTGACTAATCCCCTCGCTAACTTGTAGGCACCTCAAAGGGTGGGACAGCTGGCCAGGAGATTTAAGGCTGCTCCATACCCAAAGCCAGGATTCGAACTCCTGACATTTGGTTAAGGGTGGATGAGTCCCTTCCACTCAACCACACCCCCCGGGTTACCCCGTGCTATTTTCTCCATATCGTCATCGAGCTGGGACTCTGCTCCTATCTGTTTCTTCAGCGCTATCGTGGAAGAGGAAAGTATTAGGGCATCAGACTAAACGCATCCCTCATTAACATTCTGACTTCTTTCTCTCTCTCTCCCTCTCTCTCTCTCTTTTTACCAACCCTTGAAAAAGGGATTTTTTTTCTACCAAAAAAAAATCACGTGGTTGGTTTTTTTTCCTAAAGGGAAATCTCCTTTGGTCCTTTTTTTTTTTGAGTAAATCTTACATGAAAGTGATTAAATTTTTGAAAATGTTAAAATAATGGGATAGGATTTTTATTTTCAAAAATCTTAAAAGAAAGGAGATTGATCCTAAAAGAAAGGAAAGTGATTAAATTATTTATTATTTTTTTAAACCATGGCTAAAAGAAAGGTAAAGGATTTGAAGAAAGAGAAAAAAAAATTTTTTGGGAATTTTGAATTTTAGGAAATTTGAAAGGGGACCTTGATTATCAATCCCCCAAGAGAGGATTTGGATTTGGAGAAAATTTTGGATTTTCTTTTTTTCTTTGAATTTTTGAAAATATGCATTCAAATTAAAAAATTTCAATTTTTCCAATTTTTCTATAAAAAGCCCAGACAAAATATTGAAGGAAAATTCTAAAAAGGATTCATTATTATTGTTTTAATATAGTTTTTCTTTTAAGAATCCTAAAAGAAAGGGATATGATTTTTATTTTTCTTTTTAATACTAACAGGTAGAATTTTTACTTTTTGATAATCCTAAAAGAAAGGAAATTAATTTTTATTTTTATTTTTTTGGTTTGAAAATCCTAAAGAAGAGGGATTGGATTTCGATAAGAATCCTAAAAAAAGGAATATGATTTTTCTTTTTCTTTTTAAGACTAAAAGGTAAGATTTTTATTTTTGAGAATTTTAAAAGAAAGAAAATTAATAATTTTTTTTTAAAATCCTAAAGAAGAAGGATTGGATTTAGAGAATATATATTTTTTTGAATTTTTCTTTTATTTGAGAGAATATGCATTCAAATCAAAATTAAAAGGAAATTTGTGTCATTTTCATTTTTTTTTATCTGATTTTCTAATTTTTTGTAAAATATTCAGACAAAATACAATGTTCATACCAAGGAAGCCCTAGTCAAAGTGAATTTATAGGAAGGGATGTAGTTCCTTCTTAACACTATTGAAGTAGTGCCTCAACTCTTTCCACAAGATGCGAGATGAATTATGGTGATCGACTATGCTTGATATGCTATAACTGTGGGAACCCAAGACATATTTCATGAGGTTGACATGAGCCTAGATGTGATGATGTAATGAGAAGGCTAACAATGCCCGAACAAGTCTTTGTAATAACCTGACAGGAAGCGGATGCCGTATCTAATCTAATTTGAGTTAAACTTAAACTCAATAGTTTCTCTATTCAAGCCTTGTTTGATTCTAGTGCATCGCATTCCTTTATATTTTTTGATTGTGCTCGAAGATTGGGTATTGTGGTAATGGAGTTACCTTTTGAATTGTCGGTTTCTACACCCACAGGGGTTTCATTAAGAACTGCTCAAGCTTGTTTGAATTGTGTGGTTCATTTTGAACACCGAAGCACTATCCTAGAACTAATCAGTCTACCATTGTAAGATATTGATGTTATTATTGGGATAGATTGGTTGGAGTCGTACAATGCTATTCTAGACTGTGCTTGAAAAATTGTGTCATTGCCAATGGATATTCCTAGTGTTCAAGGGGATGAAAATGTTTGTCTGTCCTTTGCTGAAGCCAACAAGTACTTGGAAAACGGGTGCCAAGGGTTTCTATTTTTCTTCTTTATTAACATGAATGAGGAAAGAGGAATAGAAATATACCCGGTTGTGTGTAAATACCTCGATGTGTTTCCAAAGGAGATTACAAACTTGCCACCATCATCAGAGCTGGAGCTTTCCATTGATTTGGTGCCCCAAACAAGTCTTATTTCTAAGGCTCCATATCAAATGGCACCATCTGAATTGAAAGAACTCAAAAAGCAGATTGAAGATTTGTTGAAAAAGGGTTTTATCAGACCAAGTGTCTCACCTTGAGGAGCTCCATTGTTTTTTGTTAAGAAGAAGGATGTCAGCCTTAAGTTGTGCATTGATTACAAGCAATTGAATAGGGTGACAATCAAGAATAAATATCCTTTGCCTGGGATCGATGATTTGATTAATCAATTAGCAGATGCCTCAGTTTTCTCTAAAATTGATTTGAGGTCGAGATACCATTAACTTCAGCTGCATGCTGAGGATGTGCCTAAAATAGCTTTTCGAACTCAATATGGGCATTATGAGTTCCTTGACATGCCCTTCAGGTTGAGCAATGCCAAGGCAATCTTCATGGATTATATGAACATGGCATTTCGGCCATATTTGGACAAGTTTATGGTTATTTTCATTGATGATATTTTGATATACTCCAAAAGTGAGGAAGAGCATGCACTTCATCTTCAAATTATGCTGCATGTGTTACGGGATCACCAACTATATGCCAAATTTAGTAAATGTAAGTTTTGGCTACATAAGGTGAAATTTGTAGGTAATGAGATTTCTGAAGAAGGTGAAGCAATAGATCTCAGTAAAATGGAAGCAGTATTGATTGGGAAAGGCCTCAATCAGTGACCAAAATTTGTAGTTTCTTGGGGTTGGTAGGTTACTATCGAAGGTTCATTAAAGGATTCTCTCAACTTGTTTTTCCATTGACTAGACTCACCCGCAAGGGTAGATCTTTCATTTGGGATGACAAGTGTAAGAGAGCATTCCAAGAATAGAAGATTCATTTGACATCCACCTTAGTGTTGATTATCCCTAACCCATTCGAGCTATTCATAGTTTATACGAATGCCTCTAAGAAGGGTCTAGGGTATGTCTTGATGCAATAGGGAAGAGTTGTGGCATATACTTTGAGGCAGTTGAAATCTCATGAGGAGAACTATCCTACTCATGACCTTGAGCTAGCAGTTGTAGCATTTACATTAAAGTTATGGAGGCATTATCTCTATGGCGTTCAATTTGAGGTATTCAATGATCATAAGAGTTTGAAATATCTCTTTGATCAGGAGTTGAACATGAGACGAAGATAATTGGTAGAATTCTTGAAGGATTATTAATTTGCTTTGAAGTATCATCCTGGGAAAGCCTGTAGTGGCAGATGTGCTAAGCAAGAAGTTAATCCATATAGCCACCATGATGATGAGCGAACAACAGTTGCTAGAAAGCTTAGGAGTTCTGAAGTTATCCATTAATGTACATCCTAGAGTTTTAGTAGTGGGGTCTATTAATGTATCAAGTGATTTGTTAAGAAATATTTGCTTTGCATAGTTGGAGGATAACTATCTTTTAGGCATTCGAGAATGAATTGAAATAGTTGAGACCTAGGACTTAGATATATTAAAAGATGGTATCATTCACTACTGCAATCAGATTTGTGTTCCAAACATTACGGAATTACGAGAAACTATTCTAGAGGAAGCTCATAAGAGCAGGTTCACTATTCACCTAGGTACCACCGAAATATATCAAGATTTAAAGCAAGGATATCGGTGGCCAAGCATGAAAAAGGACATCGCAGAATATGTAGCAAGATATCTAGTTTGTCAGAAGGTAAAAATTTGAACATCAATTGCTAGCAAATTTCGGAATGGAAATAGGATAGCATCTCTGTGGATTTTGTAATAAGGTTACCAAGGACCTCTTCAAGGCACAATGCAATATAGGTAATTGTGGACAGATTGACAAAGTCAGCCCATTTTCGTCCAATTCGAGAGATCATTACCATCAAAGAGTTGGCCCAGTTGCATGTGAATGAAATTATGAGATTACATGGAGTTCCAATGAGTATTATGTCAGGAAAAGATCCTAAATTTACATCTAGGTTCTAGAAGTCCCTTCAAAAGGCCATGGGGACAAGTTGAATTTCAGTACTTCTTATCATCCTCAATCTGATAGGTAGAGTAAAAGAACAATTCAAACTCTGGAAGACATGCTGCAGGCTTGTGTTCTGGAGAATAAAGGCAATTAGGATCAATATCTGTCGTTGGTCAAATTTTCTTATAATAACATTTACCATTCGAGCTTGCAAATGGCTCCTTATGAAGCATTGTATGGTCGAAAGTGCAGATCACCAAGAGAAGCCTATTGGGCTCGAATATCATGGACCTAACCTCCCAGCAAATAAAGAATATTTGTCAAAAGCTTTTAACCACCTAGAGTCGGCGGAAGAGTTATACAAACAGAAGGAGGAGACCATTAGAGTTTGATGCTGGAGATCATGTATTTTTGAAGATTACTCCTACCACAAGTGTTGGGAGATAAATTCAAGCAAAGAAGCTTACTCCTTAGCATATGGCTCCATATCAAATTTCGGAGTGGATTAGGCCAATAATGTATTGAGTGGCGCTACCGCTTAATCTCATAGGATAACATGTGTGTTCCATGTGTCTCAACTTAAAAACTATCATCTTGATATGTCTAACACAATTGATAATGAGGAAGTTCAAGTGTGAGAGGATCTATGTTTTAAGGCCATGCTGCTACAAATTATCGATGTAAAAGTAAAGCAGCTAAGAAATAAGACTATTAAATTAGTGAAAGTATTGTGGAGCAGCCTGACATCGAATGACATCATGTGGGAGACAGAAGAATCCATGCAAAGGAGGTATCTTGAGATTTTTACTTAAGGTAAGGATTTCAAATTTCGAGGATGAAATTTTTGTATGGAGGGGAGAATATAATAACCGTCGTTACGCTACTCCAAACTTAGTCATAAGATAATAAAAAGTTGCCTTGTGTTTTGTGCAGCACCGGAGGAACTAGGACCGCATAAAGGTCCAAATGAAACAAATCTAAAAATGAAGATAGAGAGGGTCATGCTGCGGCGAGATACATGGCCTCTATGGTGAAACACCAGTGGAAGCTCAAAAATTTTATAGGCTGAGAGCACTCACGCTATGGCGAACTTATTGGAGCTATAGCGAGAGTCGTGGAATTTGTTTAAAATAGAAGCATATCAGATGGACGAAACAGAAAAATCAGAGGATGAAACAAAGAGCAGTGTTAGGGTTCGAGAAATCCAGCCCTTGGGAGTGATTTCTAGCCTCTAGGAGCTTCAATCTTTGTTGGTAAGTGATCCTTGATTTCCCTCCTCTATTTTCTCTTTGGTTTTTGGATGAATTTTCATATATATGTTTGGTTTTTAGGTTTTAGCCGAAATCTACCAATAAAAATGGATGTAATAAGATTAAATAGGTGTTGTTTAGTGTTAGGAAGTTTTGGGTGTGAGTTTTGGTTTTTGATGAGTTTGAGTTGAACCCTAAGTTGAAATTTGGGAAGAGAAGTAGAAATCCAAATTTGTATGTGTTGGGGTATGTTTGAATGATTGTTTAAAGTTCATTGGTATGTGTTTATGTTGTTGGAACTTAGGTAAAGCCTAAATGGTCGAATTACGAATTTTTGGACAATTATGCTTTATGTTAATTGAAAACATTATGATATTGTAAAGGTTGTTTGGTTGATTAAAGGAGTTCAAGTCATGGGTTGCAATCTGAAAGCTTGTGAGAAGAATATTGTGTGCGGTATCAAAAATTTAAGGATAATCGGGTATTTGTGATTTATATGTTATATATTGATATATATATATATATATAAATATATATTTGTATATATTAATGTTCCTATTCATACCATGATATTGGTTGTGTATATATATGGTTTTCTACATATCATGATATGTGCAAGGCTAGTTGAGATAGAATGATTGTATATAAGGTGTATGTGTGATTTGTAACATCCCCACACCATTGCATGCTAGCATGTCCATAATGACAATTATAATGATGATATATATATATATATTTAGAGGCATGTTAGCATACATTGACATCATCACCATTTGATGCATAGTGTGAGATGGATGTTGGGGTGATAATGAGATGTGATATGCTGATGATATGAAATATGATGATGATATGATAAAAGATCCTTACCATTAAATCCTCTCCTATAGATAGAAGATCCAAGTGGCAGTGGATAAGATGATATAAAGAAATATTTCTATCACTAAATCCTTTCCTATGGTCAAGAAAGCTAGGTGGCAGTGAATTTGGAGATGTACATTTCCTAAATCACCATTAATTAGGATGGTCCAGGGGAAGGAGAACCATAATTCAAGTACTAGTGTAACCTTTAGCCGGGTTGCATTAGTGTAAGGTGAGCTTGGTGATGTCCTAAAATTAGTTTTCACCCACTGCTGGAAGGGAATTATCTATTTGAAATGTCTTGTGATGATGTCAGCTCATGGTTCTAGCCATGTATAAGGGAAAACATGCATACCATTTCATTTTACATTCCATTGCACCATATGCATGATTGTGTGGATTATTGATATAGATTGCCTGTGGTTGTGTTCTCGGTTATTGAGACTTTGTCTCATACCTCCTCCTTTGACTAACATTTCAGGTGAAGGCTTTGGTACTAGTCTGGAGAAGACAAGGGAGTCATAGACTTGCTAACCTTATGAATCTTCGAGTCAAAGGTAGTGTGTGATTGTCTATGTTATGTATTGTACCAAGTAGGATAATATGCTTATAACTGATATCATGATGACTGTAATGATGATGTTGCATGATATATTTATGATGATGATAAATGATATGGGATGATGTTGATGATGATGAGTTTGGATGATGCGGTCTGGATGTATGCATGTCTTGGTGTGTATGAATGATAATGGTTTGGACCCTGACATAGGTCATTATTATTGGAGTGTGTGTTTGTGAGTCAGAATGGTCGTATATAGGAGCCCAAAGGGGTTTTTGAGCATAGTAGTTGTGTTTTGGACATGTAACCCATTATGTGAATTTAGGGTTCAGGGGGTTCAAATCTTAGATTAGTTCCTCTGAGATGAAACATTCTTGGACAAATTGGTCAACCCAAATAAAACCTATATGGATGGTCCATAGTGGTCAAATTGCCTTTGGTGGCAATTGGAGGAGGTTTGTCTTGAGTTTTGGTCAAGATGTGATCAAATCAGTCATGGTTGTCCAAAATTTCCATACAGAGATGGATTGAAATTCAATTGGTGTCTATAGATATAATGGGATAAAATTGACTTGTAGAAGTTGAAATTAGGTCAATTGGAGGTCGGAGCATGAAATTATGAGTATAGGAAGTTCACCTAAAAATCAGCAAATTACTAATATAAATGCTTATATAAGCGCTAGTCTCCTTTGTTCCAAAAATTTTTCAACTCGAAAGCAGTCTGGCCATGGCAGCACTATAAAGGCTACAATGCCATAACCTGATTTGTCTGTTTTGGCTTTGTTTAGCTAGTAGTTCGAAGTTTTAAATGATGAGTGGGGGTATTTTGGAGTAGGTCGTTATAATTAACAACTAATTATACAATTTCCTTTATAAAGTGCTCTCTTGAACTAAATTTTCACTTTGTTATCCTTAAAACATTTCTTGTACCACACACCTATTTCTATCTATTTTTGATCCAAGGAATTCATTTTTAGTGTCAAAATCATGAAATTCCTTTCCTATCTTGAATCCTAAATAGGTAGAAAATTTCAGAAAGTAGTAGAAAAATATTTACTCCATGAATTTGCAAACCAATCACATATTCTTGCTTTCTAGGTCCTTTCTAAGCTTTTTTATGGATTGGTTTCTTCATGACTTAACTTTCTCTCCCTAGGTGAAAATTTCATAGGCAAATGGAGGGAAAATATTCCATAAAAACTCTCATAAACACAAGAGAACAAAAGAGAATGATCATAGAGTATTACCTTGAAAGTTTGAGAACCAAACTTGCTCTTAACCTTATCCTTTTTCTCTCTTGTTTTCTCGTGTTCTTCCTCTCCTCAAGCTGCTATTCCAAACGTGTTTAGGTGCTGAAGATGATGAGTTAATGGCTAACCAAGGTGATTTAAGGAAAGAGATCAAATAAAAATTAAATTATGGTTAATTACTTTAACCTTTGGTTACTTTTTAGTAAAGTTTTTCAAGTAATTCCCATGGTCTCTAATGGTCAGCATTCAAATGTGGTACTTCTTTCTTTTTGACCAAAAATTGCTTTAATGATTTTATAAATCAATATACTCGTTACCAATTAAATATTTTTACCGTAGTTGTCATTAAATTGATACAAGATTATCTAAAATTTGATTTTTGGATTATAATCATTTTCTTATCCCAAAATATACTTGGATAAGGTCAATTCAGTGTCCTTGACTCGGTACTACTTTTTTCTACAGTCTAAAATAACCTTTATCGATATAATTTGACCTAACAATTTAAATGCCCAAAATAAAATCATTTTGATGTAACTAACTTCCATACAATATTCAATTGGCTAGACTCATCAAGAGCTTCATTTTAACTATAATTTTTTATATAGACAAAAATGCTCTTAACTTAGGCAAATTTATAATTTTTAAATTTTTTAGGTTATTAACTATAATTTTTCCCAAAACTTCTTTACATGTGAATCTGTTTCCTTGTTATAGGGACTAAAATGAAAATATTTTAATTTTTTAAGGTAAATTACTATTTGCTCATTTTTCGGTCTAATCCAGAAATGATTGTTTTATCCTCTTTTTTCTTTCTGTGTTTTTTCATTTTCACTATTTCTTTGCACATTTTATGATATAATTACTTTTTCCTTGGGGCTTAAATCCAATTTTCTCATTTTACTTCTAATATGAGGAATAACATTTTTATCTCTGAATCGAGTCAAAAATATAATTATTCATTATTCCATGTACTTCCTCATAATTTTTCTCAAATGCCAATTTTTTATTATTTCTTTTTCACTATTCACATTAATTTTCAAATTGGTCTATTTCTCAACCTAGATCTCTCAAGGCGCAATACTTATACTGTTGTGCTCAACTCAAGAAAGTTTCTATTCAAGTGGTATATTGCATACCTTCTAGGGTAAATTCTGGAATTTATTTTTACATTGAACCTTATCGAAAATTAATTCTGATTAAGAATCAAACATAACTTCTTTAAAAATAATATGGGTAATTGATTTCTTCTAGAAACTGAGTATGCAACTTCTCCGTCTTACTTCCTTTCCTATCCTTTCGTGCATCTTATGACATTGTGTAAAAATAAGGATATTACAATACTCATTCTCTAAATATTGTTATTACTTATTCTTTAGAAAAATAAACTAACAACCTATAAGTATTCTTCTTCTACGCGACATGACTTTGTTAGACTTTTATATTATGTGAAAATATCCACACCACCAACACTCATAGGAATTTGCGCTAAGAGTCTTAGTCCTAGCATGATTGATTATTCTCTTGAACTAACTATTAATCATTGTCTTGATACGTTGTTGCTTCATCAATTATTATTAATAATAAATAGCATTAATATTAACTTATATATTAAATATATTAGCAATTAATTATTTATCCTAATCAGAATTCTCAAAATATAGGATTGATCATATTAGATAATTAGGGATTGATTTATCTTTATGATTCTCTTTTATTGATATTATCATTCCCTTTATTAATTAAAAAAATTATCCTAATAAGAATAACATATTTCATTAATTAAGATAAAAGAAAAGTAAAGATAAATGTGGATTGGATTCAATACTTCAACTATTCAAGTTTTAAATCTCAAGCAGAGACAAAACATTTTCAAAATGTTTAGAATATTTCAAATAAAAAGAAATGGTAAAATACTTTGACTTTAATCAAAGATACTAAATAACCTTTACAATACGAAATATATGTTGAATATCTTATTTCTTTATGATAAAATTGTACAAATATAGCACTATTATTATTTCAATATGTTATTTATTAATTTTTAAAATGATAAGAATAAAAATTTTAAAAATTAGCTTTAGTGACAACATCGAAAAGTTACTGCTAAAAGTCATACTTTAAGCAATGAATACAAAAAGTTGTCGCTGAAAGTAAGACTTTCGGCGGTGGCAACAAGAAAATTGTCAATAAAAGTTAGACTTTCAGTAATAAGAAAAAGGTATTGTTACTGAATATTTTCAGAAATGACAAAACATCATCACTAAAAGTTGTATTTAGTAGCAACTCAAATGTCTCCACTAAAAGTAAGACTTTCAGTGATGATAAACAAATGTCATAATGAAAGTCTTATTTTAGCTAGCGAATAAAGTTGTCACCGCTGAAAAGTTACCTTTTGGTGACGATATTAATATGTCGTCACTGAAAGCCTACTTTTGAGCGACGACTTTTATTGTCACAATCGAAAGTCATACTTTCAGTGGCGACTTTTTTTTGTCACCGTCAAAACTTATTGCTGAAAGTTTTTTTTTTTTGTAGTATAGTGTCATCAAATTCAACCCAATTGTAACCTCACACATAATACATTACATTCAATTATTTTTTATTGCACCCACAATCAATTTTAGCATTTATTTTTCTGTCTTATGGTGTTTCTCTATATAAACACTTCATTTGCTGTGTCCATAAGGTTGCACTCAGAGTCTCCTCATCTTATTTCAGTTCTTTCCACCACCTGTAAAGACTAGCTAGGTTTCTCCATTCGCATGGGTTAATACATTTATAATCTATTTGTTTGTATATGAACGTTCATATACACTTACATTGTATCTACGTAGGCTTAGTGCCTTGGTGGCTTCTCTGTTTGACTGTGTTTGAGCAATTAATCCCCTGCGGAAAAATTGGATAATCATCATTATATTTGTTCGGCTTTGGACCATGCCAGACTGCAATCTATCTGATTACATTGATTCCCAAGAGTTGGGTTTACAAGATGCTGACGTGAGTTTGTCTTAGTTTTGCTTTAGCTCATAGTATTTTTCTAAAATTTGTGAAATGAATGAATTAACTAAGCACTTCAATTAATTGTCTTTTTTTAGTAATTTAATAGTTTTTGTTATTCATAATATATATATATATATCTGTAGTTTTATACCCACCTTCCCAATAATGAACATATACTTACTACTAAAACTTTTCGCCTATATATAAGGATCCTCGAAGTGCTTCTTGTTGGCATAACGGTTCATGTTAGTTGTCTCACTCCTTACATTTTTATGCTTTTAGTTTGTTTTGGTTAGTGTGTTCCATAGGGCTAAAGGTTCATTTGTGTTTGTAGAGGCCACTGTATTTTTTTTCCCAGAAATTAATTAATTTTTAGTACAATTAATTAATTAATGCATTATATTAAACAAATGCTGTGCTTTTGAGCAATACCTAATCATGCCGTATTTAATTTGAGAAAAATGTTTAGTACTCCCTCAAATCCTATTCTTACATATCATACGAAAATATATTATATATTTAATTTAATTACATTCAATTGCTTTAACATATTTATATTTCAAACATATGAAGACTGTGGAAATGTGTTTAATGGTTTAATTTCAAATCACCAATCAATGATATAACTATATAACTCATGTAGCAAATTTGAACATTACGATGCGCATATATATATATATATATATATTCTCCATCCATCACATATTATAAGACAATTAGAAGAGTTAAAAAGTATTTATTATTTTCTTACATTTCTAAAAACAACTAGGAATTTCTTATTTTATCTCTATTAATTCCACCAATTTCATTAAATATATATAAAACAAGCTACAATATCAATAATAGAGTAAGTGAGAGGCAAAAATGGCAACTCACAACTTGTTGCCTTATATTATGAAATAAGAAAAATTTTTTATGTTGCCTTATAATATGAAACGGATGAGGTATATATATAATGATATGGTAGCGTCGCATCCAACACAATTTAGCAAATTTTACTATATTGCTATTGTTCCTCCTATTTAAACAGATCATTTACTTATGTTTGTATTATAACATTCAATATATGATCATCTTTCTTTTGACTCTGTCAATGTTTCCAAAAGGTTTGTCCATTCATATCAAAATTAATTTTGTATTTTTTATTATGTATATATTTAAATTTTCATTTCAACTTTCATTGTCATTATTGATAGGCGATGTCATAGGAACCGTTCAAGGGAACCAACTTTAATTCGAGAAACATGGATCGTTGCTAGACAAATCACAAAGAAACACGAGTTAGAATTGCGCAGCCATCGATTCTAGATCTTGGCTAAAGCTGAATTGATTTTTTCAATATTAACTTTGCTTTCCAAAAGATGAACAGAAATATTCATTTATGTAAATCTTACAACATGTTAATCAACATATATGCTATGATTGCTTAGTGATTGAACATAGAAACCTTCCTTGAAATATAGAAAAAGCAAAAGTAATCATAGTTCATGAATGCTATTTTTGACGGAGATTTTGCCTCTGATTGATCAGTTATCTACGTATGGTTTGGAAGATACTAAAGCAAAATAGATTATTTTGCGTTACTTTTGTTCTTTACAATTCAATGTAGCAGAATTTAGTAATTTGAGTGACATTGATTAACTAAATTGTTCAATGCTCTCAGTTGATGAACATTGATTTGGGTTACTTTGCTTGATTGTAGAAACTAATCAACGCATCAATGAAGCAGCAAAAGAAATCGAAGAACATGTCTCTTCATGTTCCCTCACTTATACCTGACAGAGTGATAATGTCAACTTTCGGAACTAGTAGATGGTAGATGCTTCTTTTTTTGTTTTGTTTTGTTTTTTTTTTTAATTATGTGATTTGTTAAAATCCACCTGCCTTGAGATGTTTAAAAGCTGTTGTTTCTCAGTTTATTTCCTGAATTTTCTGGACAAGAGCCTGGATTGGAGTCTCTAAAACTTGATGAGGAGCCTGCAGCATTACGTAAGGTGAGTGAAATCTGCTATATTTCAACTTATAACTCTAAAATGGGTTAACGTCATAATAAGAAATAGTTGGTGCAAGAATTAAATATTTGGACTTGTGTAGTTGTTCGGTTCCTCAATTGGCCTTAGCACTGCCACTCTGTGGTGAAACCATAATCTTTCTTTCGTAGTTTAGAAACGGTTTGTTTATACACATACAAACGCACATCATGGCACGATGTGTCTGCTGCTATGTTGTACAAGATGTATGCTCTGTATGTGTTAATCAGTTCTGTTGATATTACTCACGTCATGTTGAATAATATCAAATCAAAGGAAAATAGGGAGTGATTACAGTATTGGGAACCTTATCTTTGAGTTGTCATAGTTCAAATCAGGTCTGCCTCTTGCGGTGTTTCACCCCTAAAATGGTCCCTGTCCTCTAATAAGTCTCAAAGCTCTGTCACTCTACTTGCAGTATACATTCTGCTTGATTCCTATTGATTTCTTATATTATCCTTCTATTTTCTTGTTTTGAATTATCGTTGTAGGCTAACCCATGGGCAACCAACTTTATCAGTTTCTCGTCAAAATTTATTAGATGAAAGCCTAGTCGTGAAATCTCTATAATTTCCCCGCAAAGAATTCACACCATTTTTTTCTTGTCGTGTTTAGATAGGATTTACCTTATCGAGGGAACAGAACAACTATATGCAAATGCAAGTAAAGCACATTTGAAACGTGTGACAGGAAATTACCGTCAATACCAAATGTTGTTTGAATGAAGGAGATGCATGTTGGATGAAATTTATGGAGTGGAGTGTAGAGAAGAGTGGAGGAACACGAAATTGATGGGGAAAATAGAGTGCATCCCATGGCCTAAGCTCTTTCTTGAAGAATGGTGGAAGAAAACTCAAGCAAAATGGAAGAATGAGATGGAAGGGAGGTAGGGACAAAGCGTAATCGTGGTGGGTTGAGGTAGAATGGTGAGAAAATAAAGGAAAGTGGTGGAAAATGGAGAGAAACCAAGAGAGAGTGATTTAACACAGCAGTATATAGCAAGGCCTTATTTAAAAAAATAGTATTTTTCAGAGTAATTTTGACTAAAAATATATATGTATACAAAATATTGATAAAGAATGTAATCTTCATATCTTATGTCAAGCACTAGATTTCCCTTCAAATTATGATTACAACAACCACATACCACCCTGTGAGTTTAACAATTCAACCATGACAAATTGCAAATGGAGGAAGTTATCAGCAACAAAGAATATGGCTTTAAGGACAGTAAATACACACAGGTGTTGGTTCCAGAACTCCGTACACTTTGATACATCAAGGTAGATGGCTGTACAACTCTTCGTCCCAAAATTACTAGTCATGTGCTCTCACTGATGCAACAATAATAATTGCAACTGTAGCAAGAACAGCCTGCAACATCAGTCTCACCAGATCAGTGTGAGGCATTTCTCATGAATCATGGAACAATATGATAGGGAAAATGCAATGAAGCAACTAAAAGAGACTTATGAAGCCCAATCTACGGCATTAAAAGCATAAGGTGTGTTGAGACTGGGGAGAAGGAAATGGAAGGGAAAGGTAGGAGTAGATTTAGGCTAAATTACAAATAATTCTTCAGAACTTTGAATTATGTGTGAATAAAACTTAACAATGATCTTGATAAACTATTAAATTTGTGCAAATAACTCTACACATAACTAAGAATTCAGAGGGTTATCTAAACTAAACTCAGAATTTTAAAAGAGTTATCTGCACAAACAAATAAGGTTTAAAGGAGTTCACTATCAATGATGTATCACATTCTATTAGTAAAATAATAAACCAGCTAATGGCCAGAGAGTCATTTGGAAAAATCTGAAAGCTTAGGGGATTCATTATCAAATTTTGAAAGTCAGAAGCATTATGAACACATGACCAAAGTTCAAAAAGTTACGTGAGATTTAACCTTAGATTTAAATCTAAGGGAAAATCTTTCCTTCTATACTCCTCTGTTCTTCTCAAACCGAACAAATTCTAAATTTTAGTAGAGTTTTATAACTTCTATTATTTCAAAATCATAGGAGGAGCAATGCCTCCAAAGGCTCACCTAAGAAACTTCAAATTTCAGGAAGAAAAATAAAAATTCAAGTTGAATAAATAGTACACCATGGTGTGGTACTTCCCTTTGGGGAAACAAGATAAAATTTGAATACGCCAGTGGCACTGCTGAAATATACACAGAACATAGAACTGAAACTTGCTTGAATTCAAAAGTGGAAAGGAAAAAGTGAATCACTTACAGCAATTGTACAAGCAATATATCCAGGTTTCTCTCGGTGGTCTATTCTGGAACAGAGTAGAATGATTACCCCGGCATACCAAGGGATTGCACCAAGGAAGAAACCTATTATGAACCTTCACAAGAGCAGAAACCCTTGGAATCAAAAACTCTATAAACTACCAAAAGTGGTTGGTAATGGTATGGTATAACTAGAGAGAGAAAAAGGGAGGAAGAAGAGAATTAAATATGCGATAAAGTGAAAAACAAAAACTATTTCCTGCATGTTTACAGAACAATAAAAGAAGCAGAAAAACATCTACTTACAGGAACCAGCCAAGGCCAATACCACAACAAGGAAGTCGGTGTTCTCTTACAGGTGTCCCTTCAACAACTGCATAACGTGAAATAATAGCACAAAGGAAAATTTATCAAAAGCAAACAGCATATTAGTTACACAAAAGAAAAACAATCATCTATCATCGAAAAAGAAATACACTCATCAAAATCAAATCCATCACAATCACAAGCATAAAAATCCAACCATGCATAGTCATTCACTTACACAACTAAGCTTCCTTTTGCCATTTGCAAACAAAGAGACCTAAGGCTATTCACAATTACGAATATCAACATATAATTCCTATTTCAGAAATCAAGGTTTTCTTCAGAAAAGTATATGCTAGATTAGAAAACACTAATTGATGATCATTCCCCCATCCCACGAAGAACATATTGAGATTACATAAATTTTTTTTTCCTCGTTGCTCCTATGTAAATGCAAATTTTTCACAAATATTTTTGACAATATAGAATTAAAAAACTATTTACCTTTAAATGATACTTCTAGTATTTGTGAGATATTGACAAGACATTAATTCACCCAAAAATAAAAACAACGCATTTAAGTTAGATAACGTATTGCCAGGAGGATTTAGTAAACAAAGATAGGATAATAGATACAGACATTAAACACCCACAGAGTTCAAAAGTTAAGGCATATGAAATTTAAGTCATATAATACAAAAATTTTGCTCTGGAGATTTTCCTCAAAATTAACTACATATCTGTACCTCTAAGTACAAATAAACAGTTAACACTAACTATCCATCTGGTCATGTATCCAAGCCAACTAACATTTGTCCTGTGTTGCATAAAATCAGCCAACAAATGCAGCAGCACTGAAAGATGTTACCACTCCATTCAGAGTGGCATCATATGTTTTAGCACTCAGATATCCATAGACACCATTGGCAAATCAATGTTATGAGATGATCTAAAACATCATGAGAGAATTTGATCCAAATATATAATAATTTTATAAATAACAGACTCTCAAGCCATCAAGTCTCAAGTCTCAGCAATATCTCCCTTCTATAATACTCTCACTTTCTCCAGTTCTCCTTCAAGTGAGATCATTCTTAAACATGAGACTGAAAATTCAAACACAAACAAAATGACCAACTAAACTTAATGTAGGACAACTTTCAGACAAGGAACTCCACAGGCTCAAACGAACATATCTGAGAACAAATAAAAATGTTTTCAGTTCATCCATTGACTTTGGGGATTTCTAAGCAACAATCCCTCCTGTTGAAGAAAAGAAAAAAATAAGTAAATAAATAAAAGACTAGGCATACACAAGTTGCATCCCAACTAAATCCTAGTGTTAAGAATATGATGCTGAGCCAAAAAATGTTTGCAAGACTCAGAGAATGATGAAAATTTTTAAACGAAGTATATACTGTTCCAGTAGTCGATCAGTCAACCTAATCACTATGAAACTTAAAGCTGCTTCTTTTTTTTAATTAACTATATTTTAGCAACAGTTACAGAGTTGAAGATCATTATAGCAAAGCATAATCATTAATTAGAGAGCAACAGTGTCTAAGACCATTATAGACTATAACAAAGTTTTCAATATATTTAGATCACTCCTTGCCCCCAACAAAATAATAAAAAATTCATTCCTTGCAGCAATGGGGAACCAGATTCAACTAAAGTGCGTAAAGATAATCATCCAGGAACTCCTGTAAAGTCAACAAACCAAAATCAAATAAGCCAAGCAAGCTGAATTAGAATTATTCAGCAGCAACCAGCTTGATCAAATACAACCAAAACCATTTCGAAAGTTGCGATCCTAAACCCGTTACCCGTATCAGCACACCAGAAAAAAATTTCGAATCGCAATTCAGCAATATTGATCACCAACTAAACCCACAGAGACATCCAATCAGTCAAAAACGAAAAAGGGAAAGGACACCTAGAAACATACCCGGGGGATTCGCTTGGTAGCCAGGAGGATAATACAGACGAGCAGATGGGTCGACAAGGCCAGGAGATGGAACCGGCTCAGGAAAGCCGATCGCGGGCTGAGGCTCTGGCTGATAGTTGGAGACGCCTTGGAAGATGCCGTAATGAGGTGGCGGGTATTGCGGCGGCGGCGGAGGATTTTGGTGGTGTTCGCCGGATACGGCTTTAACTTTGCCGTCTTGGCTCATCTTCGTCTCTGAGACCGATTGGTCAGCAGAAGTTTTCCCCTTTCTTTTTTTTAATTCATGGGGACATCGAACACGGAGTTAAGGCTATGTAGGAGCGGAGCTCAGCGAAGTCAACAGAAAGCAACCTTTTACGTAGACGGGAAGGAACATTTCCAGTCAACAAACCTTACCACCATTTACCCAAAAAAAAATATTCAAATATCTAAAGCAACAATTTTTTTCACTACATCAAATACAATTATTTAAGTTCTCTTGGAAATTGCTTTTGGCTTTTAACATTGCAGGAACTTTTTTTTTTTTCCCAAAGAGAGAGAGTACATCAAATACAATTATTTAAGTTCTCTCTTACAGATTGGTTTTGGCATTTAACATTGCAACAAGTAAAATAAGATTGATCATCTTCATTCTTCAAGACAATAGGCAAAGGAACAAGAAAGAAACGAGGGTAGAGTCTAGAAGGCACAGTATGATGCCAAAGAATTCATTGTTTGTCTATTTTGAAAATCTCATAGAGAAATATGGTAAAAAACATAAAAGATAAAAAACGAGAGAAGTGGGAAGCGAAGTTTATAAAATGGAAGGAAAGAGATTATCAAAAAAAAAAAAAAAGGGAAGGAAAGAGCTACCTCATTCCCAGATGGTGAGAGGTTAGAGCGGAATTGGATCCCCTCAATTGCTTTTTTTCAATTGCCCCTCAATTGCCTTATTTTGCACCCTTAGATCAATCTAATGGTTAGGAAACTAGTCTTGGAAAAATAAATAACACAAACTAAAGTCTAAAACCAGAAGACTTTAATACTGGATTCCAACGCCAAATAACTCTCCTGCGTGAGAACTCGTATGCTCCCCTCTTTGGCCAAAACCAGAATCTTGTCAACGTCGACCTACCATGATCCAAAGCTCGTATCGGTGGCATCCTACCGTGAATTGAAAGCTCACGTCACTGACGTCATCCACCATGAATTGAAGTCCAATGCCATCCGTCTCCTTCTTCATCCCCTTCTTTTCTACTTCTTCGTTTTTTTTTGTAGATCTACTTCTTCATCTCCATTTCTTCTAAAATTTTATTGGAGGTTCTTCATTTCAGATAGATTCTAAATGGTTATGGTTAGTTCCTTCTAAAAATTTGATTTGGGTTTCCATAGTCTATTATTGCAATGTTGATTGGGGATTTTGCAATTTCCATATATGAAGTCTAACTAAACAGGAGTGATTGAATTGGAGGCATGAATTTAAGTCTCTATGACGCTGCACGTTGATTATTGAATTGTTATTGAACCATTTTCTGGAAACCTTGCTACCTATTGGAGCAATATTAAGGAGGAGGAAGCTCTTGAACTGGACTTGTGGTTTTTTCTCTACGTTGCTGTAGCAATGTTGATTGGGGTATTTTCTCTTGCACGTTGATTATAAAGCTTCACAAGCTTTGACGGTTTAATTATGTCATATTCACCAAATATTGAAGATTTTATGGATGATGGTGTTGAATGAGGTTTTTGAAACAAGAAGCTTCTAAAGAAAGATTGTTAAAATGATAATTAAATTTTAAATACTAAGATAGCTTACCACAAGACCTGTTGATAATTTCATCTTAGAAGTGAGAGTAAGCCCAAATCATTTGAAACAAGATAGCAGCTTTGAAAATGAATGCAGGAAATATGGAGGTCGAGAATGGGGAAGATGAATAGGTAGAGAGAACAGAATGGCACCAAAATATGGAAGAAATTAAAACTTTACCCACTATTTTAATTAATATGTCCTCCTAACCATCAGATTAATCTAAACGTGCAAAACAAGGCAATTGAGAGGATCCAATTCCAGGTAGAACAAGGATAAAGCTTTCAGCCGAAAAAAAAAAGAAAAAAAAGGATAAAGCTGAAAAATTTTCAAGTTATTTTTCAAAATTAATTTCCATAAGAATCGTCTGATTTTTTTTTATTGGGTTGTCATTTTTTTAAAAAAATATTATCCAGTTTTACTGGTTTTGGATAAACTGATGCCTAATGAAGCTTAAGGCCCACAAACAAACAAAAAAACAAGAAACAGATAAGAAAAAAAGAACAAACAGATTAAAAAAAAAACATAAAATGCCTCCTATGTTTAGAGCAAAAATGTTACTTCAATTGGTAAAGATGTGGGCTCGAATCCCATTGCCAACGTGAAGATCCCATTAGTGAATAATCTATAAATACTTCTATGAGCACTTTTTAAACTCTACGGCATACTTTAACTCTAGTGAACTCTTAGAACCCAACTCATCTAAAAAAATTTCTTTAAAAAAAAACATTGGTTGATCTTTTTCTTCATTTTTTTATTTTGATTTCATTTTTCCTCTTTTTTTCTTTCTTTTTTTTTCGGAATCACAAATAAGGACTAATAGAGGTACTTAATTACAAAGAAAGATTCTAAAAAATAAAAAATGTTAAAAATTGGAAGAATGAGTAGTAAAATTGTAAAAAGTAAGTAATAACATTCTATTTTGTAATAAATTTATTATTTTGATTACAAAATGCAATTCTCTTTTTTCTTTGTTTTAACTATGATGACACCCATGCGATGCATGTGATGTTCTTTTTTTTCTATAAAAATTACAACAGTTAGATCTATATAAATTTATTAGGTTAAAATTATTCTTCAATGGACATCCAAATATAATCTTAATATTATATAAGTTAACCATAAAAAATGCTGCAAGTTAATATATTCATAATATAATAGAAAACCACATTAGGTAAGATAAGAAAATCATATGATATGAGAAATACATCAAGTATGAAACCAAACTTCATCACAATAAACTATTAAAGATTTTTCTATAGATATTGAATGGTGTGTTTATAGGTTAAACATCCAAATCTAGAACTAGGATTTTCAAACCCAATCTCCTTCTGACATGTGACACAACAACTTTTAGTTCACGATGAAAATAGACTTCAATAAGTATATGCCAACATTACAAAAAATTTTGAGCCTGACTTTTGTTTATGATTGTAGGAAATGATAACTTAATAAGGAATTACTCTCTACACATATTAAATGGGAACCTAAAATCTAATGGTGTAATTATCATTCTTGGGATACATATTATCAACCCTTCATTAGGTCAAGACATTATTCTTACTCGTAGCTATTTTTTTTATGTGTACCCAATATCCGGAACTTACCCAATTCGACTAGAGAATTTATTGGGTTCATGCTAATTTGGATGGAACAAGTGGGACCATATCAGGTGGGAAGCTGTACCACTAAGTGTTGAATGCAATTGTATTTTCCCTTACCAATTGAACCAAATATTAGGTGGTTGCTTACTAGTTTTAATTATAGTGCACTAGGCACAATTGAACAAACCTAATGATTTATCAAAAGTTTTCATTAGCATGACTATTAGGAGGAGAGTTTGGTGGTGACTCAGGAATCTATCTTCATTGGTCATTGGAAGGGGGCCACTAGTTGGGGTTATCTTGTCATGGGAACTAGCTCATGGTTCTAGCTGTTTATTTATGGGAAACCGTGTCAGCATATCATGTACATTGCATTTATTATGAACATTGCATTTGAATCTTGTTATGAAACCCTGTATTGTTTATGTTATAAAACCGTTGGTTACTGGATGTATGTCTCACTTCATAGCTAAAAATTACGTGCAGGATCTAGTACTAGTAAGGAGAAGGCTAAAGAGAAATAGCTCTCTTAGAGATTTAGGAGCATACTTGTTATTCTAAGGGTAGAGCCCCTATGTGTTTAGTTGATGTTTTAGTAATGAGCCAACTGTAGTAAACATGAAATATCTTGTGTAACTTAGTCATGTTCTTGAGTTTCTACTAGACTTGCATGGTTTGTAATATCATTATATCCTCCTGTATACTATAGATTTGGTTGATATGTTGGTGATGCGCTCTTAAGAGCATCTGTGTTATGGTATGATAATGTCAATTGAAAATGAGCTTCGGTATTCAATCTTATGACCTTGTTATTTTAGGTCAGTGACTTGTTATATGTGTTTAGTTGGGTATCAAGGTTGATCAGTTGGGTCTTTGAGCCATTCATGCTAAAATTGGGCATGTGAGTCTTTGTGTGAGTAGGGTTCAAGACAATCAAAACCTAGAGGAGTGGATTTTTTAGGGAGAAACCTCCTTGGACAAAGTGCTTAGATTCCATGTGACTTGTTAGAATGGTTTTGGTCGCCAAAGAATTGGTAGTTGGTGATTTTGAGTGGTTGGTGTCTTGTTTTAGTCCAAAAGCAACCACTTTGGTTTCAAATATCTAAAATCTTCATGCAGAGGTATTTTGAGTCGTAGTTGATGTTTGTAATTAACTAAGGAGTAAAGTGACTTGAAGGTTTTGAAATTAGGTTAATCGGATGTCAGAGTAAAGAGTTATGTGCGTCAAAAATTGGTTGAATTCATTAGCAAATAGCTTATGTATCAGTTGTCACTGAAGCTATGACACCATTCCATCGTGGCCTTATCAAGGTTTAGGTAGAACCTTGCCATGCCATGGCGCCATACCCTCACACCATGATGATGCCCTAGCTCCTGGTTACTTATATTATGTTGCCATGTTTTGGGTCTAGTTAGTCCTTGTTTTGTAGGATGTTACATCCAAGATCTTAGGGCAGTTCGATAAAAATAGGTCAGGCAAAGGTTTTGGATTTCTAACTGCTATTGAGTCCTATGATCTTACGAACCTCAACTTCGGCTCCCCATGTTTCATGCACCACGTCCCACTTTTCTCGTAGCTTTTATCGTCAAATTCTGCCACCATATATTATGATTTCATCTGAGATCTAGTGCCTTGGACTTTGTTTGAGTACTATATCTATTGCCCTAAATGGGCTTGGCACAAGTCCATGATATGTTTATTTTATACCTATAAAATTCCCACAATTATGTTGTTTTCCTTGGAAAATATGGAGTTTTCATAAATCTATATAATTTAAAATATATTTGCATTTCAGGAAAACTTTGACAACATTTGAGCATTTTAGAGTGAAAGAGGAAGAAAAGAAGGCTCAACAACAAGCTCATCTGGCCCCCATTTTTCTCCTCACCCAGCCACGGGTGAAGAGGCGTAAGGAATTAAAAGTTACAAGTTGACCCGGTGCCGGGTCAACCAAATACTCACCTCATCTGACGCTGAGTGAGAATCAGAGAGAAGCAAATATATGTGCCACCTGGTGCCGACTGAACAAAAAGAATGAGAACCTGGCGCCGGGTGAAGTCGTTCAGTAGCAATATCAAATTTCAACCACAAGTATCGTATGAGAGATATAAATAAGGAGTTTTAAAGAACGAAAAGACACACAATCACTTATTCTGAGTCCTAGAAGAACTACTCTAAAGTCTCTGAAGCTTAAAGGGAGCATTTTGAAGGCAAATCTGAGAGAATCGAAAGCGTAGTAAGGCTGAATCATTCTCTTCATCTATTGCTTCTCTTTCTTTTGTTGTTGTTCAGATGATTTGGGAAATTATTCTTATTTTGCTTTTAAGAACAATATTTTTGAGTAACTAATTCTTCCAGTTAGCGATGGGGATGTAGCCTAACTGAAATTTATTAGAGTTTGCTCTGAGATTATGACTCTTGTTTCTGATTGAATTCTTTCAATATATTTATGTTTAATTATATTTGTCTCTTTTGTGCTTCATTGGGATTTTGTGATTGGTCACCATGAAATTTATTTTGTGGGTAAGCTTGATAGACTGAAAGGTGAAGAGCAAACTTAAACCTAGAGAAATAGACATAAAAAAAAATTCTAGAGATAGAATTGGGTGTTTATGATGACTTTAGTTATAACTTTATGATTTAATTAGATATTTTAGTTGTACGAGAGTGAATTAAAACCTAATTAAATACAGACTAATTAACTGAAAGGTAATTAGGATAATTTAGAAATAACTGTCACTATAATTATAGAAGGAGTCAATTTAAGAGTGACTTTAGCTGTCCCTGTAAGATGAACCCCAATTTCTTAACTCTCTCAGTGATTGAGTTAAATTCACATAATTGCTTTTATTATTATTTTGCTCTTATTTTAATCTTTGTTTAAAATGTTATAAATTGCTTGTCTGGACTAAAATTACTTAATTGAGCGGATCATAACCTCTCTTGAGTTCAACTCCTGAAATACTTTGATATATTTTCTACTACTACGATTGATCATGTATACTTGCAGGACCCCGATCACGTTTTTGGTTATTGCTCATTCCATAAGTCTTAAAGGAGATGCCGTTGCTCATGTGAAGTATACGTACTGTACGTATGAATAATGTCATAGCATTTCCTTGCCTTCAATCGTGGAAGACACGCTTTGAAACTGTCAAAACTCTAGTTTAGCTTTAATAGGGAGTAGACCCTCCACAAATCTGCATGTGTCTGTTTATGTTGGTCAGAAGATAGAAATAGATCACAAAGCTTGAATAATAACGAAGAATTCAAGTGATTGATTCGGTCATTTGGCATCGACAGCACTGGTGCATGGGTTAGATCTTTCAAAGCCCTTGGGGCCAATTAATAACAGTGAAATATGTTCATGAGGAAAATCAAATAAATAAAAGTGAAATATGTAAATAATTTATGGTTAGAACATCAAATTAATTTCTGCAGCAGTTAAACATTAATACACATCTCTGGACTTTACTATATTAAAAAGGAAAGGCAATGTTTAATTACCTTGAGGCACTCTGATATACGATTTTGAAAATTATAATTATAGAAAATCATATAAAAAATTAATTATAATTTGGAAATAATGGTTGGAAATTATTTGGAACATGTAATATTTTGGTCTCAAATTGCTTCCAACTACTCTTGTAGGATTTCCAACCACGTCTTAAGGAATTTCCAAGTCATCTTTCCAAAGTTCCAAATCCCTTCCACAATTTTGAACACTTGGTACGTTAAAGAAAACATGTGTGACCAAGTCATTTCCAGGTCATCCTTCATGACCTGGAAACTAAAATTATTTAGTTCCAAGCACACCTGGAAACTGAGACAATTGCCTTAAGCCCCCCAAAAAATAAGCTTTTTACTTCTTCTTTTTATTTTGTTATTAGATTAATTTTTTTTTATTTTGTTGAGAGCTAATTTGGACAATTGTTAGAATGTGAAAATATTTTTAGGTTTTTATTCATATTAAGAATTTAAGACTTTAGACGATGATGCTGAAATGAAAAAAATAATGTATCAATCTTGAAAAAAATATTTTGTCTCAAGAAGACACTGACATTGATAGTTCTGATAGTATGAAATGTTATAATTGATTATAAAATTTTGGTAAATGATTCGACAAACTCAAAATGTTAGAAAAATAATATAATAATTGTTAAGTTATATAACGCCCCTTCAACAAATTTGTCTGAGACCCCAAAATATGTAGACATAGACCTGCAATTCAATCAGTAATTAAGTCAAGGGATCATACATTTTTGGCCAAAAAAATAGAACATATATTAGACGGAAAATGAATCAATAGAGCTGCCCACGTGTGCTTGGGCCTAAATAATTTTAGTTTTCAAAAAGGTTTTGCTACTCGCTGATATAAGCCATGGCCCTTTTGAATTAAGTGATAAATGATTTAACACACTTTAAGCAACTTTAAAGTTCAAGTCTTAATATGGATAGAAAAAAAAAATTTATGTTGAGAGATCTATACTCATTTGGACCCAAAATGTCCTAATATGACCCGGTAGGATCATATTAGATAATTAATTATAAAAAATAATATATGATCCCTTACTAAACATAGGATATGATAATAATATCTTTTATAAATAAATTTAAGCTAAATAATTTGTTAGCAAAAGTATTTTATAACTCGTATTGTTATTCTGCTTCTCCAATTAAGATGATAAAAGGGAAAGACTGCCACTTGAAAGTCAACAACAAGAGTAAAGATAGCATGGAAGTAGGGCCAGAATGCTCTGCTTCAGACTTTTCTGGGGTTTTCACTTTTTCTTACCCATTGAAAATTCAATATCAGTGGCGTACGTGCAAATTGGAAACTACAAAGTCCGTGGAAGCAGTCAATGAAGATGGCGGACAGGGATAGGGAGCCGAATGTTATTGCATAATTTATGGGGAAAATGACTTAAGTATAATGGCAGTAATAATTGGTGGTGCAAACGTACGTCTCTACCCAAAACGCCCTGAATGAACTGCTATTGTATGATATCTTCTAGAAAATATATTTGATGTGCAATAATTAGGAAGCGTCAAACATTTGAGTTTTAATTTATGCTTCTTGAAACGACGGTTTCTCAGGTCTGGTGGCTTTATCTTTCCAAGTCCATAGTTAAAGTCATGAAACCTTATTTTTCAATGTTGAAGTTAGCCACTAATCGGCATTGATTTTAGTGGAAGGAATTAGGTTCCTGATAAACATAATATCTTAAGTTGCAAAAATCATATAAATGTAGATAAACATAATATCTTAAGTTGCAAAAATCATATAAATGTAGAAGATGTTTTTAGGAATTTGGAGAGCTTATTTCCTTTAGGGGCATGATGTGGCTCAATTTAGATTAATCGAAGTCCAATACCATTCCAAATACTAGATGGTTTATTAAAAAAAATGTTGAAGTCTGCCAATGTGACTAACTATGCCATTTATTCAAACTATTAAACTTTGAAATCGTAACTCATGTGTATTTGCCGCAGTCTCAACAAGGAACATCAACACATCTTTGTCTTGTTTTTTTTTTGGTAACAACACTTCTTAATCATTAATTTTGATATATGTACAATGAGGCGGCCTCTTGCTTCAGAGAAAATTAAAAGAAAAATTACACGACTTGAGAATAACTTGCTATCAATTTTATAAATATATTATTATTAAATTGAACTCATGATAGAATAAGGGCTAGGCATGAATTGCAAGAATTTGGAGTGGAGTATGGAGAGCTTGGAAGACTTGATCAAGGTGTTGAATATAAAGACCAAGCTTAAGTGAAATCATCAACTCTAAAATACAAGTTTCAGATCCAAGCCTAAGAGGAGCCTATTGAAGGAGGTTACTTAAAATATCATGTGCTTCATTAAAAGAGCATGTGACTTAGACATTAATGGGCTTAATTAGTGTTAATTTCATTTTTATTAATTATGGGCTAAACTATGTTGAGTAATAAAGCCCAATTGGTTAAATAATAGTCTTTTTGATAGCCCACTTTGTAAATAAACATGTCATGTGCCAAACATGTAATTTCATTAATGTGTTGGCATGTTTATAAAGGGCTTAGGTTTTATTTTATTATTTTCTTATGAATTTTCGTTATTTTATTTTAGGATTTTATTTTACTAGTTTTCTAGGTCCAATAGGAGTGTTGTGTGGACCTAAAGTCTCCTAATCCTATTAGGATTACTTAAGCCCAAATTAATTAGGGTTTCTAGGCTTATTAAGTTAGATTTTACCTTACCTATTTAAGGCTAACTTTCATGTACGTTTTTCAGATTTGAATGATTAAACTTTCAGACTTTTGTGAGTTTCCTCTTATGATTCTTTGAGTGCTAGAGAGAATACTATGACTTATCAAGGAATTGGTCAATCCTTGTGGTGTCACCGGAACTAGGGTTCAAGAGACCGGTTCTCTTGGGTTCTATTTCTCAAGACCAACATCTATCCATCTTATTTCTTTATTTTTGGCTTTCTTTTGCTTCTGTTATCATGCGTCTTTATTCTTTTCTTTGCCGTTTAGTCTTTGTATTCCTTGTTTAGCAAAGATCCGGGTGTCATACACATAAAAGTGGGTTCTTTAAACGGGTTCCAAAAGTGTTCATTTATCATTATTCCCTCCCTCCTCGAAAGGATTCGTCCTTGAATCTCCATAATCTACGTGGAAAGAAAGGGAACGATTAAAAGCATCAAATAGATAACAAGGAGTATATACTTACCTTTCAGACTTAATTGTTGCTTTGTGGCTTTGATCTTCACATTAACTTGGAAGACAATATTCTTCCTTGGTTGCAAATTGGCTTTAAATGTTCCTCTAAGCTTTTGCAACCAATCTCCAGGATCAAAAACCTTACTATGCAATCCATTTGTTTGAATCACATACAACTCATTTTCATGGATTGGAAAACAAGAGCTTTCATCAACCTCACTCAAAACCTGTAACAAATAGCTAAACACCAATTCGAAACAACAAAATATAAATGGAACCAAGGTGTTAGCGGATTCATGGGGAATGATATGGGGACAAAACTTGACACAAAAGGACTTAATTGAAACCAATGCATGAGAAAGATCATACGGGATGAAATTTGGGCAAATGTGATTATAATGCAATAAAGTCAAAATCTGGACAAATTTAATATTAGATGATGATGCACAATGGTAAGACAAAGATAGAGAAGTAATGACTAAAGAAGCACATACTAACACAAAACCAAAAGAATGGAATGAACTAGAAAGAGAATGGAACATAATAGACTTATGTAGATGAGATGGGACACAATACGAACAATGGAGCATGAAAGCACATGACTTATGAAACACACAAGCAACGTAAAACATAAAACAAATAGGAACTACTTCATAAATGCATAGAAAATACAAAACACTATGATGATGAGAAGGAATGACATAGAAGGATAAACTAGAGAAAGAAGGCACTAAAGTAACTAATGAACTCATTATTGACTCATGCAATTTGGACTCAAAAGAAATTGCGGACTCATGCAACAATGATGGATGGCATAATTTAAAGAAATTAGAAACATAATGAGAAGGAAGAAGAAAACACAATGAAGACACATAAGAAAGATGGGATGAAGAAGGAAGGAGTTTCGTACAAACTGCTTTAAGCTCACTTTTACTCTCATTCTTCCTCAAACTCTCTTTTTCTTTTCTCTTTTTCCTCTTTTTCTTCCTCGTTTTCACTCTTTTCTCACTTCTCTTCTCTCTTACTCTTTTTGCATTCTTTTTATTTTTCTGGACACTTTCTCTCCTACATCTCTTTTTTCTTCTCTCATTTCTACCAGTCTTATTTTTCCACTCTAGCTCACTCTTCAAGTTCTCATGATTTTCACACAAATGAATACATGGAAATAGTTCATGGGCTTTTTCCAAAACATGATAACAGTTTCTATCATATCCAGTCATGCTAACTTCATAGTCTAAATCTCCAATCATCATGTCAATATGATCAATCTCATCAAACCAATCATAAGATCTAATTTCCAAAGGAATTACACTATTAGCACTACTTGAAACTAGCATGCTACTATCTAAAGAATTTTCCATCAAATCATTAACAACATATGAATCATGATTTTCAGCTAAAGGATGCAAACAGTGATAATTTTGCTCATAAGCACAAGTAACATTATGAAATTTATTTTCCAATTGTGCTACAACATTATTTTCAATTTGCACACTAGAAGCACAACTAGAATCATCTAAACTTTCTACCACAACACTATCAACATCTAGACCAATTCTCTTTTCAAGATTTAGTAAGATATCATGTTCAATCCCATTATTACAATTAATAACATTAAGCTCATCATGATTCTTAAGTTCAGCACATCCCAATTCAGATTCCAATTTAGTTGTTCCATCACAAGGGATATCATCAATGCAAGTAATATCATTTATCTTACTAGAATTATCACATCTTAAATTACAAGAGACATTAATATCAGAGTTTTGAGGATCAGGTATACCTATAGTGGATTCTCTCGTTAAATCATCAGTTGTTGAATTGGTAGCAATGTCATCTTCCACTTGATCATCTTCCTCCATGTGGGAATCACATGAATTATGGACCACGGGCATTTGCATCTCCTTGGAATATTCAACCACACTTTTAGCTTTGGATAGCATGTATTTTTGCCTTAAGACTGCTCTCATTTCATTCCATGTTATAATGGAAGGTTCTCCATTCACAGTTCATCTAGTTTCCATCTGTTTCCACCAAGTAGCAACCTTTTTACCCAATCGAAGGTAAGCACATTGTGCCTTCTCTATTTCGAAGTAATTGCAACATGCGAATACTTGTTCAACTTTTCTTTCCCAATCCAAGTAAACATCAGGATTTTTCTCACCATGAAATAGTGGGATCTTCTGTTTGATGTTGCTAAGAACATCACCTTCTCCAATAGCCATGTTTATAATCTGAAATGTTAGTGTAAAACAAAGAGAAAAGAAATAGGGACCTCACACACTCTCTCACGTGTTTCACTCAAATAATGCAGATGCACTCGTATTTCACACTAAATCAAGGCTTTTTCAAATATGATGCAATTTCTCTCTAGCCTTTTTCCACTCAAAATTTGCTTTCTTATGAGAGTGCTAAATTAAAACCACAACTTCAATCAAAAGGAAATCATTTTTTAAAGTAGTGGCAATCACAGAAAACAAAAGTTCAAAATTAAAATTCTCAAAGATCCTAATTTAATTAAACAATAACCAACACAAAATGTGCACAAAAGAACTGAAATTTCCAACAAGAGAAATCTCAAGGAAATAGAATAAAGAAGGATGAAAATTGGTAGGAAATTGATAAGGAAAGAAATATGAAGGAATGACAAATTATAGAGATTTATGCTCAACAAATCAGGAAACAATCCCAAATGATCAAATATATGATGATTTTTTTTTAATAAGATTGAGCTTAAGCAAGGAAAAGCTACTTGGGATTATACTTTATGAAAGTATAATCATAAATCAAATCAGAAACTCAATCAAATCACAAAATTTTGAATTCAGCCCAAACAAATCTCTTTTTCTTTTTTTATTACTATTTTTTTTGTTGCTGCTATATTCTTTTTTTTCCTTTAGCAATCAATCTCTCTTTTTTCTTTCTCAATTTTTTCTTTTTTAATATTTTTTTTTGCTGCTACCCTTTTTTCTTCAGCAAACAATTTTTGTTTTTTAAATTTGGGCAACTCACAGTAGAATATAGGATGAATTTTTTTTAAAAAAAAAATTTAGATGATAAACAGTGGAACGAAACAGTATCATGAACAGTGGAATGAAACAGTGCCGTGAACAGTATGATGAATAATTCGAAACAGTGCCAGCAAAACAGTTACCGGAATAGTACGAAACAGTATCGGTGAACAGTGAAATCCGTACGGTCATGAACAGTGACCGCGAAAATTTTATTGAAGCAACGAAGATAAATTGAAACAAGGAAATAAGCAAAATAGAGAACACATCTTGATTTGCAAACCTAGCTCTGATGCCAAATGATAAATGAACACTTTTGGAACTCGTCCAAAGAACCCACTTTTATGTGTATGACACCCGGATCTTTACTAAACAAGGAATACAAAGACTAAACGGCAAAGAAAAGAATAAAGACGCATGATAACAGAAGCAAAAGAAAGCCAAAAATAAAGAAATAAGATGGATAGATGTTGGTCTTGAGAAATACAACCCAAGAGAACCGATCTCTTGAACCCTAGTGAAACGGATCATAATGACTACTCCGCCGTATAACTCCCTCATTAACGCTCTGTAACTCACGTCGCTCTCTCTCTGTAACTCCCTCTTCAATTTTTCTTTAATGTGCTGTAACCCCTACCCCTGGAAACTAGTATAAAAGGGGCATCCATCGCTGTTCAGGGCATTCAGAAAAAGAAAAAAAGTTGTTCTATCGAATTGAGAGTTCATTTCTGTGCCATTTTGGTATTAGAGAAGGTGAGAGAGTGTCCAGAAGCTTCGAGGAGTGAGAGAGCCATCGAAGAGTCGCCTGAAAGTGAGCAACCGCCATCACCGCCGCCGTCGGAATCCAGTTCCGATCACTTTTCAGCGAAACGGACCTCGCCATAGAACTCGGAAGGCCGGAAAAGCTCTGTCTGGAGAGTTTCACTGCCTTTGGACCCTTCACGCGCCTCCACGCGCCACGCCGGATCTCCACTCGCCGTCGCCGTTGACCACGCGCCTACCATGCGCCTGCTAGAGGTTGAAGATGATGACGTCATCTGCCACGTCATCCTGACTTGTCCAGTCAACGACAGATCAGCCACCCCGTGTCTGCCATGTGTCAATTTTGCCATGTCATCCTGCCAAGTCAGCCAAACTTCTCATATATATAGTTTGACCCCTAAACTTTTCCATATTTATATTTTTGCCCCTATATTTTCCATATTTACATTTTGACCCCTTTACTTCCTTAAATTTCAAATTTGCCCCTGAACTTTTTGAAATTGCAATTTGGCCCCCATATTTTCCAGAATTACAGTTCGACCTCAAACTTCCCTAAAATTCCCTTTCCACCCCTATACTTCATAAAATTACCTTTTCACCCCTATTCCTTTATAATTGTTTGTTTGCCTAAGTTCTAACCTTACAGAGAAGGGCAAAAAAAAAATGCCTCCAAGACGCAGGAATGTACAGGACGTTGCAATGGATGGGATGAGACGACGAATACAAGAATTGGAAGCTACCGTAGAATTGCAGCGAGCTTTGCTAGAAAGTCGTAGAGAAAACCCAGAGGGTGATTCGGATAGTAGCAGTTCGTCATCCACTGACAACCACTGTCGACATCAACAACAACCATTCCGCTCCAGTGACATCAAAGTAAACATCCCAGAATTTGAGGGAAGACTCCAGCCAGATGAGTTTGTAGATTGGTTTCAAACTATTGAGCGAATATTTGAATACAAGGAGATTCCAAACAGACAAAAAGTCAAGATAGTCGCTTTTAAACTCAAGAAGCATGCTTCCATATGGTGGGAGAATCTCAAACGGAAGCGAGTACGAGAGGGAAAGTGCAAGATTGGGACTTGGGAGAAAATGAGATGACAGCTCACCCGGAAGTTCCTACCGGAGTATTACCACCAAGATAGTTTTATCCAATTGCAGAATCTTCGACAGAGATCTTTATCTATAGAAGAATACACCAGAGAATTTGAAAAACTTATGATGAAGTGTGACATATAGGAGAAGGAGGAGCAAATGATAGCTCGTTATCTTGCAGGGTTAAACGCTGACATTAGTCGTCCAGTCCAGCTTCAGCAATATTGAACTTTGGATGATGTGATTCGCCTAGCCATCCATGTGGAAAAGCAAACACCCAAGAGATCTTCTTATCAACCTTCTTCCTCTAGGGGTTATTTTGATGGTTGAAAGGTAGAATTTCAGCAGCCCGCTTCATCAGGCAAGCCGCAGCCTAGCACTACGCGCAAGTCTCCACCAAATACTGTCAAGGAATCTGGCTCTAAAGTACCCCGATGCTTTAAATGCAAAGGTTTTGGTCACATCGCCTCAGACTGTCCTACTCGAAGGGTTATCACCATTAGGGAAGGGCAAGCTTATGAAGCACCTGACGAAGATGAAGAGGAGACTACATATTATGAGGCCGAACCAGTATATGACGAGGAGATTACGCCTGCAGATCAGGGAGAGGCTTTGGTTATCCGACGAAGTCTGCATGCAGCAGTAGTTAAGGAAGAACCATGGCTACGACGTAATATTTTCACACCCATTGCACTGCCCAAGGCAAAGTTTGTAATGTCATTATTGACAATGGGAGCTGTGAAAATATAGTGTCTAACTACATGGTGCAGAAGTTGTAGCTACCAACGCATGACCACCCGCATCCTTACAAGCTTCACTGGCTTAATACTGGAAGCGAGGTAAAAGTCTCTAAGCAATGCCTTGTTACTTTTTCTATTAGGAACATATATTGTGACGATGTTTTGTGTGATGTTGTTCCCATGGATGCATGCCACCTTCTTTTGGGGAGGCCATGGCAATATGATCGATATGCTCTGCATGATGGACGTACAAACACCTACTCTTTCACTAAAGACGGTGTCAAGATCAAGCTAGCACCTCTACCGCCTAGTGAGTTTAGTAAAGTCTCGACAGAAGCTAAACCATTGGTGACTTTGATGACCAAGGAAGAGTTCAAGATGATGAAAGCTGAAACCCAGATGATGAGTTTCATACTGGTACTCGAGGCAAACAGTGAGTCCACCATATCACCAGGAGTTATGCCCTTATTATCCGAATTTCCCGACGTGATAGCTGATGAGATACCACCCGGATTGCCACCCATGCTAGACATACAGCACGCCATTGATTTTGTTCCAGGAGCAGTCATTCCTAACAAGCCTGCTTATAGGATGAGTCCTCAGGAACATACCGAAGTCCAATGACAAGTTGAAGAACTGCTGAAGAAAGGTCTGGTTCGAGAAAGTGTTAGCCCATGTGCTGTACCTGTTCTGCTGGTACCCAAGAAAGATGGGAGTTGGAGAATGTGTATCGATTGTCGAGCTGTTAACAAAATTACTATCAAGTATCGATTTCCGATACCCAGGCTTGATGACATGTTCGACCAGCTGTATGGTGCCACTATTTTTTTCAAGATTGACCTTCGTAGTGGGTATCACCAAATTCGGATTCGACCAGGAGATGAATGGAAGACCGCTTTTAGGACAAGAGATGGGTTGTATAAGTGGAATGTGATGCCTTTTGGACTAACCAATGCCCCCAGCACATTCATGTGCCTGATGAATCAGGTATTGCGACCCTTCACTGGCAAATTTGTTGTTGTTTATTTTGATGACATTCTTATTTATAGCAAGAGTCAGGAAGAACACTTTGATCACTTACGGCAAGTTTTACAAGCGCTGCGTGACCAAAAGCTTTTTGCCAATCTAAAGAAGTATATCTTTCTCGCCAATGAAGTTGTTTTCTTGGGGTACATCATCACCGCAGAAGGTGTTCGAGTTGATCCCAGTAAAATTGAAGCCATTAATAGTTGGCCAGTTCCAAGATCTCTTCAGGAAGTCCAAAGCTTCCACTGATTAGCTTCTTTCTACAAGAGGTTCATCCGTAATTTTAGCTCTATTGCTGCACCCATCACAGATTGCACTAAGAGAGACAAATTTCGATGGACAGAGCAAGCTCAAAGGAGTTTTGAGGAGCTAAAGAAGCGATTGACTGAAGCTCCAGTCCTAGCTCTTCCAAACTTTGACCATGTGTTCGAGGTTAGCTGTGATGCCTCCAACACTGGGATTGGGGTTGTCTTGAGCCAGGAAAGTCATCCCATTGCCTTTTTCAGTGAAAAATTCAATGATGTCAAGCTTGGGTATTCTACTTATGATAAAGAATTCTATGCCGTTGTCCGAGCTCTGCAACACTGGAGTCACTATCTCTTGAGCAAAGAGTTCATACTCTTTTCGGATCATGAAGCTTTAAAGTATTTGAATTCTCAACAAAAGATCAGCTGAAAACATGCCCGTTGGAGTGAAATCTTGCAGTCTTATCCTTTTCTCATTAAGCATAAAGCTGGGATTCTAAATGCTGTAGCTGATGCTCTTAGCCGTCGACATGTGTTACTAACAACAATGCAGGCCAAAGTTATTGGTTTTTATCTTGTCAAGGAGCTGTACCAGGATGATCCTGATTTCCGTGGAGTGTGGGAAGCTACTGCCGATCAATCATTTCACCAGTACTACCGACATAATGGGTTTCTATTTCGAGGGAAAACCCTATGCATTCCTCAGGGTTCTTTGAGGGAGGCAATAATTTGGGAAGCTCACGATGGAGGATTAGTTGGTCATTTTGGCAGAGACAAGACAGTTGATCTGGTCAAAGACAATTTCTATTGGCCAAGACTTGAACGAGATGTCAATCGGCATATACAGCGATGCCGAATATGTCATTTGGCTAAGATGAAAGGTCAAAATACAGGATTATATATGCCACTACTGGTTCCAGAAGCACCGTGGAAAGATGTGAGCATGGATTTTGTTCTTGGTTTACCCCGAACACAGAGCCAAAAAGATTCCATCATGGTTGTTGTGGATCGATTTTCGAAGATGGCCCATTTTATTCCATGTCAAAAGACTAATGATGCGGTGCAAGTTGCAGATTTGTACTTCAAAGAGATTGTTCGTCTCCATGGAATTCCAAAAACTATTACTTCTAATCGTGATGTTAAGTTCTTGAGCCACTTTTGGAGGACGTTATGGAAAAAGATGGGAACTAAGCTCCAATTTAGCAGCGCTGGCCATCCACAGACGGACGGTCAAACTGAAGCTATTAACAGAGTTCTGGGAAATCTTGTTCGAAGTTTCGTGGGGAAGAATTTGAAGCAGTGGGACCTTGTTCTTGCTCAAGTTGAATTTGCCTACAATAATTCTGTTAAACAAGCAACTGGAAAGTGTCCGTTTGAAGTTGTTTACGGTACTCGTCCTCTTAGTCCACTAGACTTGACCCCTTCACTTGATAAGCAGCAGTATAGTTCTGATGCAGATCAAAGGGCTAAAGAAATCAAGAAGTTGCATGAACAAGTTCATGAAAGAATCTAGAAGCAGAATTTCAAATTCAAGACACAGCGAGACAAGCATCGGAAACAACAGATCTTTAATGTGGGAGACTTGGTTTGGATACATCTCAGAAAAGAGCGTTTTCCAAAACAACCCAATGCCAAGCTGTCACCCAGAGCTGATGGTCCTTTCAAGATTGTACAAAAGATCAACAACAATGCTTATAAAGTTGAATTGCCTGGAGCTTATGGAGTTTCTGCCACTTTCAATGTTGCTGACTTGTCACCCTATTTGGATGATGATGTTGACTTGGACTCGAGGGCGAGTTCCATCCAACCCGGGAAGAATGAAACGGATCATAATGACTACTCCGCCGTATAACTCCCTCATTAACGCTCTGTAACTCACTTTGCTCTCTCTTCATAACTCCCTCTTCAATTTTTCTTTAATGTGCTGTAACCACTACCCCTAGAAACTAGTATAAAACGGGCATCCATCGCTGTTCAAGGCATTCAGAAAAAGAAAAAAAGTTGTTCTATCGAATTGAGAGTTCATTTCTGTGCCACCTAGTTCCAGTGAAACCACAAGGATTGACCAATTCATTGATAATTCATAGTATTCTTGCTATCACTCAAAGAATCGCAAGAGGAAACTCACAAAAGTCTGAAACTTTAATCATTCAAATCTGAAAAACGTACATGAAAGTTAGCCTTAAATAGGCAAGGTAAAATCTAACCTAATAAGCCTAGAAACCCTAATTAATTTGGGCTTAAGTAATCCTAATAGGATTAAGAGACTTTAGGCCTACACAACACTCCTATTGGACCTAGGAAACTAGTAAAATAAAATCCTAAAATAAAATAACGAAAATTCATAAGAAAATAATAAAATAAAACCCAAGCCCTTATAAACATGCCAACACATTAATGAAATCACATGTTTGGCACATGACATGTTTATTTACAAAGTGGGCTATCAAAAAGACTATTATTTAACCAATTAGGCTTTATTACTCAACATAGTTCAGCCCATAATTAATAAAAATGAAATTAACACTAATTAAGCCCATTAATGTCTAAGTCACATGCTCTTTTAATGAAGCACATAATATTTTAAGTAACCTCCTTCAATGGGCTCCTCTTAGGCTTGGATCTGAAACTTGTATTTTAGAGTTGATGATTTCACTTAAGCTTAGGCTTTATATTCAACACCTTGATCAAGTCTTCCAAGCTCTCCATGCTCCACTCCAAACTCTTGCAATTCATGCCTAGCCCTTATTCTTGTAGAATCAAGAAGTTTTGATGATTCCAAACTAACATTGAAGAGCTTGAATTGAAGATATCAAAGGAGCTCAAAGTGTCTCAAGTGAAGAAAATATGAGTAATCATTGCTAGGATTGTTGTAGGATCTTTTGTTATGGGTAAAAGACTTTGATTTGGTGGAAAAACATTTTAAAACCTTGATTTTATGTTAAATTATGAAATATTTGAAAAATACCCACCGACAGATGAAGTTTAAAAAGTTTACATTGAACTGTCATATGGGAAATTCAAACTTTGACTTTGGAAATTCGAATTTCGAACTAAAACTGAGTAAGTCTGAAGAGATGTCTCTCTAACAGACGAATTTTGATTGTTCAAAATTTGAATTTTCATAAGTGTCTGAAAGAAGCAGTTGAGCAACAGACGAACTTCAGATTTTGAATATTCAAATTTCAAACAAAATGAAACTTATGAAAACTAAAGAAATTCGTCTGAAACAATGTTAAAGTTCATCTGAAATCAAGACTATATTGAGTTTCAAAATTGCTCACTGACAGACGAACTTTGAACATGGACATTCGAATTTCAGATGCTAAAGTTGTGAGTCTGTTGAAATGACATGATGACATATGAAGGACAGTGTTTACAAATTTGAATGTTGAAGTAAGTCTGAAAAGAGGTCTTTGTGACAGACGAACTTCACTCTTTGAAAATTCGAATTTCGAAGGAAATGAACTACTGTGCCTTTTAAGTCTGCTACGGACAGACGAATTTTTGGGTTCCAAAATTTGAATTTCGAGGGCACTGTAGCAAATTGAAAACACTGTTCACACTAAACAGAAAATCTTTTCACTTGAAAATTTGTATATCACAACATGGAAACATTCTCTAAGTTTCAAAATTCGAATTTCGCTTCATGAACAGACGAACTTTAGTATTTCAACGTTGGAAGCTTTAACCTTCGATTCCTTTGAAATTCGTCTATTGACCGACCAAAATTCAAATTTCTGTATGTCAGAAGCATTAAATGCAGTTGGTTAACGGATAGTTTTTCAGAGTAACCGTTGGATAACTTCACCAACGGATAGATTTTGTCTCTAACGGACATTTGAGACCTAAATCTATAAATATAACATCATTTGAAGTTGTGGGTAAAAAAAAATCAAACTTTGTATATACCAAAACTCTGCCAAATCTTCTACTCAAAGACTTTTACCCTCTCACTTCAATACTTGCACTTCAACTTTCATATTCACTCTATTCAAGAGAGTTTCACTTTGTAAACAATCTAATCTTCATCTGGAAGATAGATTTACTTGTGAGGAGATATCACAAGGGATTGTAAAGCACATAGTGAAAGTGCTAAGAGTGATTGAGTGAGCTCTAGAAAACAGAGCATACACGTTATACTATGGTATTTGCAAGAAGCCTTTGAATTCTTGCAGTATAGTGGAAAATCTCAAGTAGTAACTTGGGGACTGGACGTAGGTCAAGTGGAGAGACCGAACCAGGATAAATATCTGAGTTTTTCTTCTCCCTATCTCTTCTCTTTTAGCTTATTTCTTTATACTCTATTTTTCATTACACCTTGCTTTCTTCATCATTTTCACTTTATGCTGAAAATTTCTAATCTACCCAATTCACCCCCCTCTTGGGAAGTCAGCCTAACTAACAATTCTATCAACTCATAACTCCACCTATATGGTGTCTTAGCCGGTCCTAAACCTGGGTCAAGGATGAGGATTGTAGGCCATCGACAGTCAACGTAAAATTTTGTCGAATCTTTATGGCATGGATCAAAGATACTTTTGTGCTAAGACTAGATCGGTACCTAGAAGTAATATGATGTATGGCTCAAATGCAATGTTAAATAAGTTAGAACCACTACATCAATGTCCGGGTATAGCATTAAATGAGCAAGGTTTCCCACATCATTATGGATGGATGTGAGTAAAAAAGTTGGCATAGGAGAGTAAGATTTAGTTCGATTCTTGGAATATTGGTAGTTTAACAGGTAAATCTATGGAGGTAATGGACGCTATGATTCGAAGGAGAATTAACATCTTATGTTTTCAAAAAACTAAATGGGTGGGAGAAAAAGTTAAAGAGATAGACACTACTAGTTTTAAACTTTGGTACGTAGGGAAGGTCAGAGTAAGGAATGGAGTTGGTATTATTATGGATAAAGTTTGGAAAAAGAATATGATGGGAGTCAGAAAGATTGGAGTTAGGATCTTATCCTTAAAATTGACTATTGGACATGATACTTTCAATGTTATTAATACTTATGCACCTCAAGTAGGGTCAGAAGCACATATTAAGGATAAATTTTAGGAAGATTTGGAGGGCCTGGTCTGAGATATCCCACAATAGGAAAAGATTTTCATTAGTGGGAACCTTAATGGTCATGTGAGGAAAGAGATAAGGCAATATGTAGGAGTTCATAATAATTTTGATTTTAGAGAATTAAATAAGGAGGGACATTCCATTCTTGATTTCTAAATAGCTTATAACCCCACGATAATGAACACTTGTTTTAAGAAATGGGAGGAGCATTTAGTCACATGTAAGAGTGGAGTCCAAAGATCACAAATTGACTTCTTTTTGGTAAAGAATTCAGATAAAAGAACTTGTAAAGACTACAAAGTGATCCCTGTGAGCGTTTAACTTCACAACATAGCGTCTTGGTTCTTGATGTGCTGGTTAAGAGCAGTAAGCTGAAAAGTCGAAAAGCCTTCAATCCTATGATCAACTAGTGACAACTAAAAGGTAAGCAACAATTGACCTTTATGAGAAAAGTATTGGAACAAGGTAATTGTGACTCACAAAGAAGTGTTAGCATCTTGTGAGATGAGATGGTTAAAAAAATCAGGGATATTGCTAAAGCAATCTTGGATGATTCCAAAGGTTTTGGACTTAGAGATAAAAAGTCTTGATGGTGGAATGAGAGTATGCAAAAGAAAGTTAAACATAAAAAAAAATGTTTCAAGGCTTTACACTTGTGCAATAATGAGGAAAATTGGAAGAGTTATTGCTTAGCTAGAAAAGAGACTAAGAAAGCAGTGAGCGGGGTTTGATCTAAAGTTTTTTAGGAATTCTACCAAGATTTAAGAATAAAGAATGGTGAACACAAGATTTACAAAATTGTCCAGAATAGGGAAAGAAAATCAAAAGATTTGGATCAAGTAAGATGTATTAAGAATGAGGAAGGAAAAGTTTTAGTTACTGATAATGATATCAAAGAAAAAAGGGAGAACTACTTTTATAAACTCTTTAATGATGGATTGGGTATAGCTAGTGATACAGAAGGTTTAATAACTTATGAAGATGAACTGAATTTGAGTTTCTATCGTAGAATCCGGGTTAGAGAGGTAAAAGAAGCTCTTAAGAGAATGGATAATGGTAAAACTATTAGTACCGATGGTATTCCTATCGAAGTTTGGAAGTGTTTAGGAGAAAAGAGGACTTTGTGACTAAGTAATCTTTTTAACAAGATTTTAAGGTCAAAGAAAATGCCAGAGGAATGAAGAAAAAGCCCTTTGGTGCCCATATACAAGAACAAGGGGGATATTCAGAATTGTGCTAATTATCGGAGGATAAAACTCATAAATCGTACTATGAAACCTTGGGAAAAAGTGATTGAGCATAAACTAAGAAAAGAGTCTTATTGTAACACCCTACCTCCTGACACCTCGGAACTTAACCAAAAACTTCCAAAATCTGACCAAACACAACCTTGACATCTCAAAACAACTTTTCCAATTCATAAACACAGCGGAAACAACTCGAAAGCATCAAAATCTAGGCTGGGGCCTTACACAAACCAACAAAGCCCAACAACACTCTGGACTTACCAAAATGGCCATACAAACTTCTCAACAACATTCAACCATACATACCACAAACATAAACAAACATACATCTAAACCAGTCTCAACCCTGACATACATTCATCACAAACCATTCTCTATCTTACTTGGCACAAAATACCATTACAGAATACACACGCTACATAGACTATTCCCACGTACACAGCTACTCCCGCGTCTTCTCAGGACTAGTGCCAGAACCATCACCTGAAATGTTAGTTTACGGGAGAGGGGGTGAGACAAAGTCTCAGTAACCGGGAACCACAACCACACACACACACATATATATACACATATATCTCACACAAATCATGAATGCAATATGGAATGAATATCATGCATGTCACCCTCACAGGGACTCCATCCTTAACCTCCCTAACACATATATCATCCACCCTTATTCTCCCTAACATATATACATAATCCAACCTTATCCTCCCTAACATGTATGTATATAATCCAACCTTATCCTCCCTAATATATATATACATAATCCAACCTTATCCTCCCTAACATGTATGTATATAATCCAACCTTATCCTCCCTAATATATATATACATAATCATACATCATACCACCATCACGTCATCACCACTACATCCACCATACATCACAGTCTCACAATGTCATGTGGTGATGCTCATGTATCATCATACCATCATCATAATGTCATGTATGCAACATATCATATCATCATCACACATATCATCATCATAGTCATAACCATCATCTAACAGTATACATACCACGATATATATATATATATATAAACAGTACACACAACCCATCAGTATCGTGGTATGAATGGAATAAGCATATATATACAGATACACGTACTATCGTATAACATAGTCAATACAATATAAACAAACACCCGGTTACCTCAATTGTCGTTACCACACACACATGAGTTCCACAAGCTTCCTTGAACTGTCCAGTACATGTGAATCCCTCTCGATTAGCCAACAACCTTTATAATGCCACAATTCTTCCATTAGCACAATATACCAACAAATCAAACCTCACAATTCAACCACATTAACCTAACCCAAGGTTCCAACACCCTTTTCATTTCAGGCATCAATAAGCTCTTAGGGATTACTCAAACACCACACAACCTCAAACACCTCGGATTTCTAAGAGCCATTACCGAAAACAACCTAGGGTTAAGCTCTAAACATACATAATCCCTGTAAAACTCACATTCAAGCAACAAGAATACCAAAACACGTTCCATTAACCTCAAATCACCCATTTCAATCGGTGGATTTCACCCCAACTCGGAAATCCAACCATACAACCGAAAATCCCAAATTTCAACCGAAGAAAATGGAGAGGGAGGAGTAGGGAACGCTTACCAACTTAAATCCAAGCTCCCAATGGACGAGAATCACTCTGGGACACCGAAAATGCCGAACCCTAGCACTGCTCCTCGTCTCTCTGCGTCGCTCCCTTCATTTTCTTTCTTTCTGTCGCGTCCGACTGATTCGGATTTAAACGATTTTTTCCGACTCTCGCCGCAGCTCCAGCATGCCTCGCCGCGGCTCCACCAAATTATCCGGAACAATGCCACTGGAAAGCTTCTCGCCGCGGCGGCTCTGCTCCTCGCCGCAGCGTGGAGCTCCTTCAGACTCCACTTGAGCCTTCCTCCATCTTGTTTCCTCGGTCCTGAACTCAATGCCAAGAAAAATATCATGAGGGGCATTACACTTATATTTTAGAAAATCAATTTGGATTTATGCCAGGATGGTCTACAATAGAAGTTATTTATTTATTAAGGAGTTCGATTAAAAGATACTAGAGTAAAGAGAGAGACTTGCATACATGTTTCATTGATTTGGAAAAAGCCTATGATAGAGTACTAAGAGATGTATTATGGAAAGCAATGGAGAAGAAATGTGTTTGTGTGACTTATATTCGAGCCATAAAGGATATGTATGAGGGGGCAACAATAAGTGTAAGAATTCCTGGAGGTGAGACAAAGGACTTTCCTATAAGGATAAGTTTACATCAAGGACCTTTCTTGAGTTTATACTTGTTTGATTTGGTTTTAGACGTTCTAATAGAACATATACAGGAGAAAATTCCTAAGTATATACTTTTCACAGGTCATATAATCTTAATTAATGACTCAAAAGGAGAGGTTAACTCTAAACTTAAGCTATGGAGACATACTTTGAAATTAAAAGGCTTTCACTTGAGTAGTAATAAAACAGAATATATGCATTACAAATTTAACAAGAGGTCAGTTAGAAATGATTTAGAGGTAAAAATTGGAGATGAAACAATTCCAAAAGTATCAAAGTTCAAGTATTTGGGGTCAATTTTACAGAATGATGATGAAATTGATAGGGATGTTATGCATAAGATACAAACTGGATGGTTAAAGTAGAGAAAAACTTCAAGAGTTATTTGTGATTGTAAGGTACCTACTAAACTTAAAGAGAAATTTTATCGAACTGCTATAAGGCTAATGATGCTATATGGTAGTGAATGTTGGACTTTGAAAGGGCAATAAGAGTATAAGATAGAAGTAGTAGAGATGAGAATGTTAAGATGAATGTGTTGTCATACAAGAATAAATAAGATACGAAATGATTATATATGAAGAAAAATTGGAGTAGCACCTATCGAGGAGAAAATAGTGAAAAATCATTTAAAGTGATTTGAGCATGTACAAAGAAGAGGATAAGAGGAGTCAGTAAAGAGAGTTGATCAAATGGGTTGAAACCTTATTAATAGGTGTAGAAAAGACCAAGAAGGATACTAGGAGAAGTTATAAGGTATGCCTCTTGATAAATGATTTATCTGAAGAGATGGTGTTTGATAGAGCTCATTAGCGTCATATGATCTATGTAGCTGACCCTACTTAGTGGGATAAAAATAATGTTGTTGTTGTTGTATTAAATTGAACTCATGCAAAGCAAATGCATATGCCTGAAAAAAAAAAATAGTTGTACTATTCATACATGTAAACATTGTAATTAACTCATTATTATAGATATGAGTTATATATATATATATATATATATCAATTGGGTTTTAGGTGCTGGAGTCCCTCCATTCAGATTGGCTCTTATATATAGGTCCTATGTTTTGTACGAAGCCCAAAGCAGTTAAAAGAGTTGCATTGTTCAGGATTAGTAAATAGTATAACTTTTAATAATTTTTAATATATACAAATATTGATTAGTGGGGAACAAATTTAAATAATAATTAAATTTGGGATCATTTCCCAATTCATTGGATGAGCTGTCGATTTGTTGTTTAGTCTTGCTCTTAAACGTTTTTTATCATCTTTTAGGGCAACTGCTTCTAGCTATGTACAACTTGTGTGTTTTTTTTTTTTAAACGTTCTTTCATTATGTTGTTGTTGAAAGTTTAAACTGTGTTTGTTTTTATGTTTACAGCTCTATTAAAAATTTTGTGCTAATCATTGGGTGTATTCAAAAAAGAAAAAAATTTGTAAGCATAATTAGTTTTAAGATTTTAACCAGATTAGACAAAGTATGGAACACATTAATTTTTTAATTAAACCACTAGACCAATCCATTGAGGCTCGAGTCAGTTCCTCTATTCCTTATTATAAATCATATTTACTTACTTTACACATAATTGGAAAATTAGTTAAAAGTCTTTATATTTTTAAAAATTATCCTCATTAAATTATAACTCATCTTAAATGTATTTTTCTTAATTTCTTTCTATTATAACTCTTTTTGGGTATTCTTAAGAAGGATAAAAATGAAAAATAAATATTAAATTATGTATAAATTTTATAAAATAACTTATATTTTGAAATATTAATCTTCTAAAAATATATCTTATAGTAGAGAATAGAGAGGATATATTAATATAGCGGTGCTATAATTAGGATAATTTACAATTTATTCCGTTGTGATTGGCATGGAATCAATTTGCCTACCTGTGATCTAAAATATTTGATTCAACTGTTTTGTAACTTTTTTTTTTGTTAAAACTTGAACTACCTCACGTAATTTTAAGTATAATTTTCTTTGATTTGTGGGTAAGAAAGATGGTTGAGAGTTTTTTATAATATAACCCATCCTTTTTTATGGTTTAATTTCTCACGTCTGAGTGAAATTCACTTCTGACAGATGTAAAATATGTTCCACTTGACACAGCGTCTAAATTTCCACGTGTTAAATGATTTCTGTTCAGTATTGACAAATAGAAAGAGAGAGAGAACGGCGTACGATGACATCTTTCTCGGAATAATTTATGTAAATTATGTTTAAGTAGTTTGTATTTTTTCAAATCAAATTATAGTTTCTAATAATTATTTTTTTTACCCAAAATTTTTATAATAAATTTCTTTATATTTATGTAAATTTTATTTTTATAATTAAACTTTATTTATTTTAAAAAAAATTTATAAAAAAAAGCAATCCAAACATATACTTGCACGTTAAAGTGGACATCAACAAAGTAGAGAGTAGAATTCTCCTATCTTACCAAACAACCCCGAGCCAAAATGAGAAAAAAAAAATTATGCAATAGTGTTATGGATATTTTCATGTAAAAAAATGTTATTAGATTTTTTTTTTTGCCAAATGGACTATTAAATGACTCGTAAAATTTTCTTTTCAATTGTAAAATAATTGTATGAAATTTATTCGAGTTAAAATTTAAATAATAATTTAATTTTTTACGTACTTATCAGGGGATTTTATTTTAGCAACACAATAAAAATTAAAAAAAAATTACCTTATTTTTTAGGGAAAAATTTACAGTAGAAAAGGGTTTTAGCGATGAAATTAATCAAAGGAGTAAACCTCGTATCGTATATTTGGTGAGGAAATTTTCTTAACTATTTAGTATTGCGAATATAGGGGGAAAAAATAGCTGTTGCAAAACTGGATTTGTTGACCAGGCATTAGGACAAGTGACACTCCGTTTTTTTCTTTTTTCTTTTTAATTTTCTTATGATTAGAGAAAATTTTCTATTAAAAAAATACTTTTTAAAACTATGACATGACATAATTAGTGATTTTTTTGTCATCTAATTGGTGATTATTATATGTCTTCCAAGAAAATAATATATTTCATTTTCTTTATATAAAAATTTAAAAATGAATAATATGTGTTATATTTTTATTATCATTATTAATATTAATATTAGTTGTTTTTATTATATTTCACGTAGGGATGTTTCTGTCACAAGAAATGCCATTTTGAACCCATGAATAAAAAAAAGTAACAAAAAAAACAGGATCCAGGTAAAGATACAGTGGAGTAATAATGATAAAAAATATTCTTTATTTCAATCTTTTTATTATATATTGCTTCCCCTTCTCTTGCAGGTATATCATACATGGATAAAAATGCATTAATAAATAAATATAAAAATAATTAAAATTATATCCTTATTTGTTATACACTCGTAACATTTTGTGTCAAAATATAAGTCATTTTATCTAAATTAATAACTATTTAATATTTTTTTTATTTTATTCTTATTTATGATAAATCTCAATTAAAGTAGATATTTAATTTTTTCTTATAGTAGAAAGAGATTAAAAGAAATAGTAATAATTAAAATGTTGTAATTTAATAAGTGTAGTTTTAAAAAATTATGATAATTTTTTAAAAAATTAAGACATGTAACTAACTCTAACTAGTTTTCTTGATACGAATGAAATAGTTAAATTTATCTTATATTTTAAAATGGTGGAAATATATTTTTAAGAGGGGACATGTGTCCTGGAGATGTGCTTATCCATATCTCAAAGAGGCTGTTTGAATTTAGAAAATAATCACTTATAGAATAAAATAATTGTTTTGTAAATTTGCCAATCACACCAGTTTTTTAATAAGTAATTATATTTAAAATAAGTGATTATAGAATAAATTGATTTTTTCTACTTATAATAATCACTTCTTTTCCTCTAATCATTTATTTCACTTCTCTTTCTTATTATTTACCAAATAATCACTTAAACCCCAAAATCCAAATACATTTATTTTCTCAAAATTACTTCTCAACTAAAAATATCCAAATATATATCATTTTTTATATAATCAATTATAAAAAAGTTAATACAAACATGCACTCATTCAAATTGTTTAAATCTAATTTGAATTTTTCTTGTTTGATTTTTATTTTTCTATTTAAATAATTAATTTTCAACAAATTAATTATTATAAAATTGGTTTAAATTTTATCCTCTGTTTAATTCAAAAAAATAGTAAAATTTAAATCTTTAAACCGCACCGCGCTTAATTTTCATTTGTTATTGCAGTATAGTTTCTTCCATAGTTCGCTATTTTCTTCCGTAGTTCGCTGCGATGTAATTTTCATATGTTAATGCTGGGCCAAAAAAAAAAACTGCACCGCTTAGTCTCGCTCTTCATATTTTTTATATTTTTATATTATATTTTATATTGATGATTTGCGCCATTGCGTGTGTGAAAATTTGATGACAATACGACGCGCCGTCCCATGAAGGGGGTGTTTGGTATCACTAGTAAAATCTTGGCTTTGAGTCAAAATTAAGGTTGTTGAGGTTTTGGGTGTATTTGGTAAATTTCTACTTTTTCATTTAAGAATGATTTCTACGCAAAATGAGGTTTGGGAAAAAAAAGTAGTTCTTTTCTGTTTTGCTTCTTATTTTTATCTGTATTTATTTTAAAATTAGATAAAAATAAATCAATAATATTGAGAAAAAATTTAAAAATTAAAAAAATAAAATTTCTATAAAATTTTTCCTGTTAACTAAAATATTCCTTCAAAATTTTAATTTCCATAGATCATTATTTGTAAGAAAATATATCGTATATATTTTATTACCAATTAAATAAATATAAATTAAATTTTAGTTCAATGAAATTAAATTAATCATGAGATAGAGTTTAAATTCAATTTAGAGAAAAATTATGAATTTTATTAAAATTAATTTTTAAATAAATCATCAAAATATAAATATATTAATTTAAAATTAATTTTTATCATAATCACGTTTTAAATCCAATTCTGAACTCATTTTTTTACTCACTGAAAATTTACTCAAAGCTGAGCATGAATTCCATATCATTTTCAATATACATATACCCCATTCACCTCTCTCTATCATAAAACGGAAAGTCTTTTCCTTTTTCCTTCGTCATTAATCATCCTTGATTTTCCTCGTTCAGCTTATAAAAGAAAGAAATTCCCCCCAACCCCCTCCCCTCTCTTCTTGTTCATCACCTTCATTACATGAACATTCTACCAAACTACCTCACTCTCTCTCTCTCTCTCTCCAAATTCCCATATATTCCACACTCTTCGCCATAACCACGGCAAATTCTCTCGATTCTGTGAATACCCGCGAACCCCATGGATAATCCCAAACAAACACTCCGCCATTTCGCCCTCGTTCTGCTTTTCTTGTTCGAACTGGTTTTCCTCTTTCGGTCGTCGTCTTCCTCCAGCCCCTGGTTCTCGATCCAGAGGTCATCATCAGACACAGTAAGTTCAAATTAATATCCCTTATCATTTTTCTGCTTCAGAATGAATCAAAAGATCCAATCTTTTTCAACGTTATATATATATATATATATCTCTTCTGATATCATAGAGCGCCACTGATGCACGTCAAGATAGTCTTGAATCTGCTTTAGCGAAAGCCTCAAAGGGAAACAAGACTGTAATAGTGACGATCATTAACAAGGCCTACGCTGAACAAGACGTCAATGGCGAGACCACCATGTTTGATCTCTTTCTTAATAGTTTCTGGCTCGGTGAAGGAACCAGGTCTTTGGTTGACCACCTGCTGGTCGTGGGCAAGGATCAGACGGCGTATGACCGGTGCCGGTTTCTCCGGCTGAACTGCTTCAGGTTGGAAACGGACGGCGTAGATTTTGCTAGCGAGAAAATGTACATGTCCGATGACTTCAATAAGATGATGTGGAGAAGGACTCTATTTCTCTTAGAAGTGCTTAAACGAGGGTATAACTTCGTCTTCACGGTACGTTTTCTTCACATTTTCTTTAGACAATTAATCTTTTAGTAGAATTGATTTTTTGGCCAACCTTCTTTTAGTAGAATCAAGTCAACGACGTCAAGTCGAAATGTGAATTCTTGCTAAAACAATAATACACATCACATTATTAATTAATTTATCAATTTTTACTAAAACGAGTTTGTGCCTTAGGCTATATATAGGACGATTCAACTTATTCAACTGAATGACACTGCTTCTATAATTGTGTATCAAAAGGATGAAGTTCAGAACAGATTGAAATCCTTTGATGTTTAAGAGAATTAGGCTTATCTCTATATTAGGAACCTAATTATTGCTCTTGATTCTATTGATTTATGCGTTTAATACGTGTCATCGTTGGGATCATCTGTTCCACGCATGATCCGGGATGGTCTTAGGGGATCCGGCCAATTTTGTAAACGGATATCCCATATTGATTGTTTCTTTCTCTCTCTATCATAAATGCAATAGATTTCTTTCAAGAATTTTTTTTTTCCAAAATTCCACAATACCTCATTTTATTATTATGAAATTAAGAAAATAAAGTACTGTAATATATTCATGTTGAGAAAAGTGCTCACATTTAGTGTTATACCTTGCCTCGAAAATGAATACCTTCAATAGAAGAATATCTGTGATTTATCCAAAAAAAATATAGTGTTATTTTTGGGTATATTAATGTTCACGTCTTTGGTCTTTGAATATATATAGTGTTTCGCAGGCCCATACATAGATACACGCACAATGTACTAGTTTTGTTTTTGGGGGGCACTTGATTCCTCCATCATTTAGCAGGGGCATAGAACATTGTTAGAAATAAGGTATTACTCTCTTCTTTTTCATCTTCAATGAGAAAAAAGCTATTTTATGAATATTAAGAAAGTTGGTGATGTTAGTTAAAAATAATTAATTTATTTTATATTTTTAATTTTTTTAAAATTATCCTTATTTAATTAATCTCTCTTTCATTTCTTTATAAAAATATATCTCTGAGTGTTAATGAAAGAGGATAATTTGGATAAAAAAAATTAATACAACATTAATTTTCTTTTTTAAATCGGACCATCAAAAGGGAAACCCTTATAAATAAGATCTAAGGGAGTATTATCATCTTCAGTTTACTTTAGGTTATTATTATTATTATTATTATTATTATTGAGGTGTGGTATTCATGTAGTTAAATACAATATTGACAGGTTTATGGATAAAAGATTAATTATTCTTTTTATATTCTTGGTATAATAGAAATAACCAATTTTTGGTTAAAATTTTAAGATAAAATGGGGGGTGACGGACGGTCGTTAAGAGAAAAGCATATCAGTTAGAAGGGTGTAATTAGCTGTCAATTAATGTCATCGAAACCGTTTTGGGTAATGGGGGAGGGAAGGCATTATGAAGAATTAGTAAATTTTGATTAAATGAAGGGAGATATATGAAGGGGTGTGTGTTAGTGATAAATGATGTATGGTCCAATGTCACGTGAAGGGTTACATTGCAACGGGAAATCTACATTTAATTATGGCCAACAATATGCCAGATTAAATAATTAAATTAAATAATTAAGGTTTAATTTATATATGTAAAGCACTAATTCACCTTACGTAGTTGATCCTCCTTAAAACCAGAATTTCTGTTTCCGGTAGTGATGTGGAATTATCCATAAAATATTCAAGACTCATTTATTTCCACCAACAGGAGTGGGGTCCAACGGAAATGACTAGTCTCTCACAACGTGACGAATGAAGATTCAAATCCCAACGGAGAGAAATGCCCACATTTAGTGCCTTACCCTGCCTCAAACATGATTACTTGTGGTTTATCCAAAAAAATATAGTGTCATTTTTGGGTATATTAATGTGCGCTTGCATGGGCATGTGTAGGTGTGAGAAACGGATTAATAACAGATTGTAGATTTTAAGTCCAATCTTGTCAAGAAAATACTATATATGCTGTTTGTTCTGATCTTTTAATTAGGTTGTCGTCGTGCAACAATATCCCTTGCTCTAAGTGGAATATTGATGCCTTTTTAGAGTCCAGATTGAATGACAAGTGATAAGGATTGGTGAGAAATTAAAATCAAACAATAAAAAATCTTTTGAACTGAAATTCAAATGGCTGTCCTATTCCATATATTCTTGGTACAGCCATGTTTCAATATAGATGGCTTCAGATTGATAATGATTTATTGAATTAATTAGCCAATAGAATATATCTAGAAGGGTGAGTTAACCAGAAACTGACATGAAAAGTAGCTGATTATGTTTACTTGATATATACTCCCTCCAATCCAAAATATAAGGGGTTTTCAACTACTTCATGCATATTAAGGAAATGTGGTTACACTCGTAAATTTCTCCAAAAAAAAAACTCAACATCCCATTTTTACCCTTATTAATTATCAATAATTAAAATTGTTTCTACTTTTTTCCATTACAAATTACGAGATTGATCATCAATGAATAGGGACAAAAAAGTAAACTACTGCTAAATATTACATAATACTTTATATTTTGGACCAAAGAAAAATTCTAGAAAATCTCTTATATTTTGAACTGGAGGGAGTATTGTAGATAGCTAGATAGCGTCTCTGGTGGAAGAATATGTAACGTAAGGGTATCAAATTAATTACTTTTTTCAACAAATTACGTATTTTACTAAATATCCAAGATTGCATATCTTAGGCAGACAATTACTATGCGTTTACCATATCAATTAACATTATTCATTAATTGTATCAAAGGTCTTAGCTTTTTCCTGATATCCAAAAAATTATTTCTCGTTAATGTATAGTACTTCAGTGATGTTTTATTAAAAAAAGTTTTATTTTAGAGTGGAAACTTTTAAAATCTTAGAAGGCAGGTCCTTTAGAGTTTGCCTAACTCCTTGTAAATATATGTTTTTTTTCCATTGTATGATTTGGATGAGAAAAAAATGAGAGAAAGAGAAAGAGAGATAAACCTGAAATTTTAATTCTTATATTTTCTAATATGTCGATTCCGATATTGCTTTAGAAACATGTTTTCCAGGAATGAAAACAAAAAGTTATAAAAATAAAGAAATAAAATTTTACTTCTCTCTTCATTCACTTTATTTCATTTTTTTAATTTTTACATTTATCCATAAAAAATTCCTTTATTTACAAATATTCTTTGTTTTATTTTATTTTTAATTTATTTTTTAATTCTATTCAAAAGAAAATAAAACAACAAATAATTCCCTAATTATTTTCTGTGTTAACTTGTTATTGACGACCAAATTCAACACTCAATGGATCAGGATACTGATGTGATGTGGTTGAGAAACCCATTCACACGGCTGAGCAACGAAACTACCGAGGATCTACAGATCAGCACTGACACTTACCTCGGAAATCCCCATTCGGAAAACCATAACATCAACACAGGGTTCTACTTTGTTCGATCAAACTCGAAGACCATTGCACTGTTTGAAGAATGGTACAGTAAGAAGGACAACTCTACAGGTAAAAAAGAACAAGATGTCCTTCAGGATCTCATAAGATATGGCTTCATCAGACAGTTGGGACTTAGGGTTTGGTTCTTGGACACCCTTTTCTTCAGTGGGTTTTGTCAAGATAGCAAGAACTTTAGGGTAGTCACCACCATCCATGCCAACTGTTGTCGAAGCATCACCGCAAAAGTTGCCGACCTTAGGGCCGTCCTACGGGACTGGAAGCAGGTTAGAATGTTGGAATCAAATAAGAGCAATTTGACGGCCACTTTTATATGGACGGATCACTATGAATGCCACAACTCATGGAATTAGGTAGTAGAATTCCCCAGGACTACTAGGCAATATATAGATTTCTTGATTGAATCTGGTCATTGCTTAGAGGTACATGGTGAAACAAACGTTTGTATTTTATGGCATTTTAGGGTGTTGAATTAGGAGTTTTGATAATTCCAAACAACTAGAGTTTGAAAAGGAGAATATCAAAGGAGTATCAAATGACAAAGTGAAGAAATCTAATGAAAAACATGTGAAGATTTAGTTATTAAGATTTCTCACTATGCACACTAGGTAAAATGCTTTGATTCTTACTTATTCATGTTACCACAGTACTTAAATGAGTAATTTCAAAGTTATCCTATGTTGGCATATTTTAAATTTGAAAAATACTAACTAACAGATGAATTTTGATATTAACTCATATGTATTTTGTACAAAATTCGAACTTTGCATGGTGAAATTCGAATATACAAAGATTTCATCTCTAACAAAATAAAATTCGAATTTCAGACTATGCATTGTTGGTGAATAATTGCAAAATTTGTATGAAACTTGGTCAAAATTTGAATATTGGTGAAGTTTAAAGAGAGTTCAGAGTCATCTCCTCTGAAAGACAAACAAATTTTTAACTTTAAAATTCAAATTTCAAAATAAGAACTTGTGAGTCTTGTTAGAGCATACCCGTGATAGATAAACTTTATAGTTCAACATTTGAATTTCATAGAGGAGAACTTTTGTGTCATGTTGAACAAGCCTCTGGCAAACGAATTTTAGCTTCACAAATTCGAATTTCAAGTGCACTATAAAAATATGAGAAACTATTTAAACTCAACAGATGCACTTTTAATATGAAAATTTGTATGTTCTAACATGTGATATATTTGACAAACTTAAAATTTGAATGTCATACTTGAACAGACAAATGTTGAAGTTCAATATTGAAATCTTTAAACTTTTATCTCTATGAAATTCATTTGTTGAACCCCAAAATTTGAATTTTGATATGTCATACGCATTAAATATGGTTGGTGAACAAATATTTCTATAGAGTAACTGTTGGTTAAAATTTTTAACAGTTAGATCTTGTGTCTAACAATTAGTTAAGTCATAAATATATAAATAGAACTTTATTTGTGTTGAATCAAGAAGTTTTGATGATTCCAAATCAACCTTCAAGAGCTTGGAATAAAGATATCAAAGGTGCCCAAAAGGGTTCAAGTGAAGAAATTCTGGATAAATCTGTGCAAAGTTTAATGCAGGATGTTTAATAGTGTTTTATTTGAGTAAAAGACTTTGATTTGGTGAAAAGATGTTTTAAAACCTTGATTCTATGTTAAATCATGGAATATTTGAAAAACACTCACCAACAGACGAAGTTTGAAAGGTTAATATCAATCTGTTATAGTGAAAGTTCATACTTTAGCCTTGGAAATTTGAACTTCGTATTGAAACTGAACAAATCTGAAGAGATGCCTCTCTGACAGACGAATTTTGACTTGGGAAAATTCGAATTTTGATAAGTGTCTGAAAGGAGCTTTAAGCAACAGACGAACTTTGGGTTTTGAAAATTCAAATTTTAGACAAAATAAAACTTATAAAAACTAAAGAAATTCGTCTGAAATTATGTCAAAGTTCATCTGAAACTAAGTTTAGATTGGATTTCAAAATTGCTCACTGACAGACGAACTTTAAACATGAAAATTTGAATTTCAGAAACTAAGCTTGTGAGTATGTTAAAGTGATATGTTGACATACGAATGACAGTATTTATAAATTCGAATTTTGAAGTTAGTCTGAAAAGAGGTCTCTCTGACAGACAAACTTTGACATTTGAAAATTCAAACTTTGAATCACATGAACTATAATGCCTTACAGACCAGCTATGGACAGATGAATTTTGAGGTTCTAAAATTTGAATTTCGAAAGCACTGTAGCAAATTAAAAATACTGTTCACACTTAACAGAAAAACTTTCCACTTGAAAATTCGTATGTCACAACACAGAAATATTTTTCAAATATCAAAATTCGAATTTCACTTCACAACAGACGAACTTCGGGCATTCAATGTTGAAGCTGTTAACCTTTGGTTTCTGTGAAATTCATTTGTTGACCAATCAAAATTCGAATTTTAGTATGTCAGAAGCATTAAATGCGGTTGGTTAATGAATAGTTTTTCAAAGTATCCATTGGATAACTTCTCCAACGGATAGATTTTGTCTCTAATGGATATTTGAGACCTAAATGTATAAATATAACATCATTTGAAGTTGCGGGTAACGATTTTAACTTTGTATATATTGAAACTCTGCCAAATCATCTACTCAAAGTTTCTTACTCTCTCACTTCAACATTCAGTACTTCAACTTTTATATTCACTCTATTTAAGAAAGTTTAATTTTTGTAATCAATCTTATCTTCATCTGAAAGATAGATTTTCTTGTGAGGGGACATCACAAGGGATTGGGGAGCACTTTGTAAGAGTGCATAGAGAGATAGAGTGAGATCTAGAAACAGAGCAACATCTTTGTACTAAGGCATTTGCAAGAAGCCCATGAAATTCTTGCAGAATAGTTAAAAATCTCAAGTGGTGACTTGGGGACTGGATGTAGGTCAAGTGGAGAGACCGAACCAGGATAAATTACTGAGTCTTCTTCTCTTTACTGCCACCTTTACAGTTATTTGTTTATAGTCTGTTTTACCATCATATATTGCTTTCTTCACCTTCTTGATATTTTGCAGAAAAGTTTTAATCTTCCCAATTCACCCCCTCTTGGAAAGCCAGCAAATCTAACAATTTGAAGTTGTGAGTAACGAGCTTATTTTTACAAAAACTCTGCTCAATTTTTGTATCAAAGCTTTTTATCCACATACAACATTTTTTGTACCTTAACTTTCATATCCACTCTATTCTAGAGAATATCCATTATGTATGTAATCTTTGCTTCATTTGGAAGAATGATTCTTTGTGAGGGGAATCACAAAGGGTATTGGGAACACTTGTAAGAGTGTTGAGTACAAAGTTTGAGTGTTTTGAGAACAGAGCACGAGTCTGTATTAAGACATTGTAAGGAGCCTGTTGAATTCCTGCTGATAGTGAAAATCTCAAGTGATGACTTGAAGACTGGACATAGGTCAAGTGGATCAGACTGAACAAGGATAAGTTTCTGAGTCCTCTCTTCCCTTATCTTGGATTTACATTTATTTTCATTGCACTCTATTTTTCTGCAAGCTTTTACTTTCATTGTGAACTTAAGTTTTGTAGAAAAATTTTGAACTTGCTAATTCACCCCATCTTGGGAAGCCAACAATCCTAACAAGCGGTACTAGAGCTTGGACTCCCAGCTGAAGGATTTCACCATCTAGGAGAACAAATGGCTAGCTTTGGAGAAAGCATATTACCAAAGGGCAATAATACTAACAGAGCTCCAGGCTTCAGAAGAGAACATTATAAATATTGGAAAATGAGGAAGTAAATATATCATCAATCCATATACCTGGAGATCTAGTCAGCTATCATGAAAGGTGACTTTGTGCCCATGAAGCTATATGATGATGGCCCATATAAAGAAAAAACCTGAAGAGGAATGGAACCATAAAGACAAGAGAAGAGTTTTGCTAAACTTCAAAGCAAAACACTGGTTGGTCAGTGCTCTCAGCTAGGATGAATTCTACAGAGTCTCCCATTGTTCCACAACCAAAGAAATGTGGGACACTTTATATATTGCATATGAAGGAACAACTAGAATGAGAGAAAACAAGTTAAACTCTTACATAGGTGAGTACGAAAGCTTCAGAATGAAGGAAGGAGAAAGTATCAAGAATCTGCAGAAGAGGTTTACTATCATTGTGAATTAACTAAAAAGCCTTGGGAAGGAATACTCTCAACCTAAAAATGTTAGGAAAATCCTCGAAGCCCTACTCATTCAATGGCAACCAAAGGTGATAGTCATAGAAGAAGCCAGAGGAGAATCAATGACTTCTATCACTACTCTCTGTGGCTGCCTTGAAGAATATGAGGGCAAGATAAAGGCTCTCAAAGATTCAAGCCAAGAAAAGAAGAAAAAGAGTCTGGCACTTAAAGCCACAGAAGAAGAAGAAGAAAACTCTAATGATGATGAAGAGCTGGATAAAGAAACTTTTGCATTGATGGTAAAAAAATTTGAAAAATTCTATAGCAAAAAGAGAAGCAAGAGGTTTTCAAGAAAGGAGTAGGAACATGCAGCAAAAGGGAAAACATTGCTATGACTGTAAGAAGCAAGGGCACATCAAATGGGAATGTACACAGTTCCTAAAAAGCAAGAAAATGAAAAGAAAGCTGTTGATAAGAGTAAAAAGAAGAAGGCATATATCTCCTGAATTTGGGGCAACAGCTCAGATGAAAAAGATGAAGACGAAGAAGAGATTACCAACATATATTTGATGGCCCGTGGTGAAGAAGAAGCCCATAATCAATATGATAGTGAAAATGAAGATGAGGTAAATGATTCTGGCCCTTCTTATTCTGAATTATTTGATGCATTTCATGGCTTGCATGATGAGTTCATCAAGACTGCAAAAGAATTGAAATTGGCTAAGAAGAAAATTAGCCAACTAGAATCAAAATGTAAATTGCTCGACATTGCATCACAGCATAAAGATGAACCTGTTTGTTGTACATCATTCATAGAGCTTAAAAAGAAAAATGAATATCTTCTTAAGAGCTTAACTAATTTCACAAAAGGCAAAGATATGTTGTATGCTTTGCTAGGTAACCATAGGATTGCACAAGGTAAGGTTGATCTTGGTTATAATCTTTGTACAGTCAAAGAAAAGATTAAGGAGAAAAACCAAAATATGTACATGAAACATTTTGTGCATGCAAACAGGTATGAGAAGAAATGTGACTCCCTAAAAACTATTGAGACTCATACCCAGTCTAAACATGTGAAACAAAAATATTATTTTCATTGCTTTCTTCCTACATCTCAATCGAACAGTCCCTTTATCACCTGCCACTTTTGTAACAAGAGGGACACATTTTTAGTTCATGCTCTTGAAGGAAAAATGGACTTGGCAGGCAGGTAGAATAGGTTCCCAAACGTGCATCTATACCTAGGGAAAGTGCTACTAATAGAAAAAGACCCAAACAGATTTGTGTACCTTAGAAGAAAGACTAAATTATGTTTTGTAGGTATGTCTTAGAGCTAGCAAGAGTAACAAATGGTATATGACAATGCATGCTCAAGATATATAACTAGTGATGAGGAGTTCTTCATCCTCAGAGACAAGAAAGGAGGAAAGGTGACTTTTGGAGGTGACCAATATGGCAAGGTGGGTGGCATTGGCATCATAGGTAGAAATCCAGAAACATCATAGAAGAGGTGCTATTTGTAAATGGTCTTAACCACAACTTGCTGAGTGTAAGTCAGACCTGCAACAAAGAAAATTGGGTATTGTTTGACTCAGAGTTCTGCATGGTCATCAGAAAAAGTAATCGCAAGATTATCCTTAAAGCTCAAAGAGATGGTAACTGTTATATTATCAATTTAGATGAACTCCCTAATCTAGATTCCATATGCTTAATCAGTAAAGATAATGAGAGTTAGTTGTGGCATAGGAGACTAGCATATGTTAACATGAACAAACTAAATAAGTTAATTAAAAATGAGTTAGTTATCAGTTTGCCTAAGATTTCTTTTGAAAAGGACAGAGAATGTGATACTTTCCTTAAAGGAAAACAAACTAAGTCCTCTTTTAAATCTAAAAATGTCATCTCTGCATCTAAACCACTATAGTTGCTACATATGGATTTGATAGGTCCATCTAGAGTAAAAAATATCGGTGGAAATATGATGAGATGAGGTGGCTTTAAGTAAGAATAACTTCCTCTTGTTTTGTTTTACATTTAATTGTTGAAGCTTTTCTTCACGTTCAACCAAACTCCCAAAAGGTGCAGCTAAAAATTATGATGATTCTCCTCTTGTTTCTTCAATAACTGTCACTTTTAGTTCCTATTATCTGGGTAGAGCTCACAAAATCTTTCTTACTTGTTCTGTTTAAGAATACTCCCTCCGTAGCATCTTGAGATAGTTGAAGATGTGTGAAAATCTTTTCTGTATATCTCTAACAAGTTCGCCTTCATTCATTTTGAAATTCACATATTTAGCAATGAAGGTGTCAATGAAGCTTGGATTCAAGTTGGTAAGTGATTTCTACTCCTCTCTCTCCATTTTCTTCGGTTGAAATTTGGGATTTTTCAGTCATATGTTGGGATTTTTGGTTTGGGATGAAATCTACAGATTGAAATGGATGAAATGAGGTTAATGAAGTGTGTTTTGGTATTCTTGTTGCTTGGATATGAGTTTTGAAGGGTTTATGCATGATTTGAGCTTAACCCTAGGTTGTTTTCGGTTTAGGCTCTTGGGAATCCGAAGTGTATGAGATTGTTTGGTGTTGAATGGTTCCTAAAAGCTTAATGATGCATGAAAGGGGTGTTGGAACCTATGGTTAGGCTAAAGTGGTTGAATTGTGATGTTTGAGTATCGGTGTATTGTGTTAATTGAAGAATTTTGGGTATTGTTAAGGTTGTTTGATTACTCGGAGAAGGCTAGTTATGAGATTGGCATTCAAGAAAGCTTGTGAAACTCGTGTGAGCGTGGTATTGACACTTAAGGTAACTGGGTGTTTGTTTGTATTGTATTGTCTATATTGTATGATAGTACGTATATTTATATATATGCATGTTTCTTTCATACCACGATATAGATGTGTTATGTGTACTATTTTCTATTTATATATCATGGTATGCACACAGCTAGATAATGATTTTGATGATTATGACGATGATATTGACATAACATGACATGATACATACATGATATTGTGATATGATGATGATGACTATATGATGATACATGAGTATCACCGCATGACATTGTGAGATTGTGATATATGGTGGATTGGGTGGTGATGATGATATATGTTAGGAAGGATAAGGATGGGATCCCTGCGGCTAAATCGCCTCCTATGGCTAGGAAGGGAAAGGCGCGCAGTGGACTGCACCTTCCCTAAATCGCTGCCAATTCGTGGTGGGAAAGAGGAAGGATAGCCACGGTCTGAACATTAGTGTTACCTTTGGCCGGGTGCTCTAATGAGAGGTGAGCTTGGTAATGTCCCAGAATCAGTCTTCACCGACTACTGGAAGGGAATTACCTATATGAAATGTTCTGTTCTGACGATAGCCCGTGGTTCTAGCTATGTGCGAGGAAGACATGCATATTATTCATTTTATATTGCATTCATGAGTTGTATGAAATATATATATATATATATGTATATATATGTGTGTAGTTGTTCCCGGTTACTAAGACATTATCTCACACCCCTCTCCCATTAACTAACCTTTCAGGTGACGGTTCTGGTACTAGTCCGAAGAAGACGCAAGAGTAGCTACGTACATGGGATTAGTTTATGTAGTATTTGTAAATTGGATAATGTATCTTGTGCCAAGTAGAATAGAATGGTTTGTAATGGATGTATGACATTGATAAGGATTGTTACGGATGGATGTATGGTTATGTATGTTATGTGTATGTGTTATGTATGATAAAAGTTGGAATTGTGCCAGATTGGTGCATTTTAGGGCCTGTAGCCCGTTTTGTCAAGTAGGGGTTTCAAGGGATTAATTCTCAGAGAAGTGGTTCCTTTTGGGTAAAACCTCTTTGAACAAGTTGGTTTAGGGGTTTTGGACCTGTATGAATGATCTTTGAGTGACCAATTGCCTTTAGTGGCGATTGGAGGTAGCTAGTGGTGAATTTTGGTCAATAAGTGGTCAAAACTATGTTAGGGGTTCAGAATCTCCATATAGAGTTAGATTTAGGTGAAAGTGGTGTCTATGGCTAAATTAGGACTAGGTTGACTTATAGGAGTTGGAATCGAGTCAATCGAAGGTTGGAGCATAAAGTTGTGCGCGTCAGAAGTCAGCCCCAAGTGTTGGGTTTTACTGGTGTGGAAACCAGCAGAGGGCGCCGCAGCTTGGAGTCGCAAAGCCAGTGGAGGCCAAAGCGAGTAAAAACAAGGGAGGCCAGAGCCACAGCAATACTGTAGCAACCTCTACCCCAGCCCAAGTTTTGGTGTTATTCTGTTCGTTTCCACTGTTCTGAAGTTTTGGAGAATTGTTTTGAGATGTCAGGGTTGTGTTTGATTGAAATTTGAAGTTTTGGTCAAGTCTGGAGATCTCAGGAGGGAGGGTGTTACACTTTGGATTAGGGTGCATTTTCTCTAAATAGCCACCAATTCAAGTGATTCAAGGGAAAAAGAGGCATGGTCCAACTCTGTGTAGTAGCATTTGGTTGGGTCATGACTATTGGGAGAAGAGCTTGGTGGAAACCCCAAAATCAGCCTTCACTAGTCATTAAAAGGGGGCCTCTGGTTGGGGTTATCTTATCATGGTAATTAGCCTATGGTTCTAGCTGTATATTGATAGGGAATTGTGTCAACATATCATGTAGATTGCATTTATTATGAACATTGCATTTGAATCTTGTTATGGAACCATGTATTATCTATGTTATAAAACTCTTAGTTACTAGGATGTACGTCTCACCTCTTGATTAATAATTCTAAATGAAGGATTCAGTACTAATAAGAAGAAAGCTAAGGAGGCCTAACACTTTTTGAGATTTGTGAGTATACTTATTGTTCTGAATGTAGATGCCCTATATGTTTAGTTGATATTTTAGTAATATGCCAAGTGTAGTAAACATGTGATATCTTGTGTAACTTAGTCATGTTCTACTAGTTTATGCTAGACTTGCATGGTTTGTAACACCATTATGTCCTCCTGTATACTATGGATTTGGTTGATGTGTTGGTAATGCGCTCTTAAGAGCATATGTGTTTTTGGTATGATAATGTCGATTGAAAATGAGCTTTGGCGTTCAATCCTATGACCTTGGTATTTTGGGTTAGGGACTTGTTGTTAGATGTGTTTAGTTGGGTATTAAGGTTGGTTGGGTCTTCAAGCCATTCATGCGAAAATTGGACATGTGAGTCTTTGTGTGAAGTGGTGTTCAAGGGGGTTAAAACCTAGAGGAGTGGATTCTTTATGGAGAAACCTCCTCGGACAAAGCCCTTAGGTTCCATGTGACTTGTTAGAATGGTTTTGGTTACCAAAGAATTGGTGGTTGGTGATTTGAAGTGGTTGGTGTCTTGTTTTAGTCTAAAAGTGACCATTTTGGTTTCGAATATCCAAAATATCCATATGGAGGTATTTTGAGTTGCAGTTGGTGTTCGTAGTTAGCTAATAAGTAAAGTGACTTGAAGGTTTTAAAATCAAGTCAATCGGAGGTCCGAGTAAAGAACAAAGTAACTTGGTCGAATTTATTAGCAAATAGATGATGTATTAGCTATTAGAGGCACCGCAACACCGTTCCATCATGGCCTTCTCAAAGTTCAGGCAGAACCATGCCATACTGTTGTGCCATACCCTCATGCCGCGATGATGCCCTAGCTCCTAGTTACCTGTGTTATGTTGCTATGTTTTGGGTCTAGTTGGTCCTTGTTTTGTAGGATGTTACACCCAAGAACTTGGGGTAGTTCCACATAAATAGTTTAGGTGGAGGTTTTGGACTTCGAACTGCTCCTAAGTCCCATGATCTTATGAACCTCTACTTTGGCTCTCCATGTTTCATGCACCACATCCCACTTTTCTAGCAACTTTTATCTTCAGATTTTGCCACCGTATATTATGATGTCCTCCAAGGCCTCACATCTTGGACTATGTTTGAGTACTATATCTATTGCTGTGAATGGGCTTGGCACAAGTCCTGTTCTACTATTCCATGTTGCTTTTGAAGAGAACAAAACCTTCCTTTGGGCCATTAGCCTAATCCAATGATTAGCCATCTAGCTAGTGGGCTTAGCCCTATTACAGATTTTTTGCCATGCAAAGGCTAATTAATTTTTTAATTTCATATTTTTAAACTTATTTTTGTTAAAAAAATTACTTATAATTTTGATCAATTTTTAATATTTTTTAATTAACAATTACTTATTTTCTCTTACCTTTAAAAAGAAAAAGTAAACAAGTAACTATTAGTAAAAATAATATTATACCAACTAATGTTGGAGTAAGTAATAGAAACTCTCATTTTTTTTGTACCTGGTTGGAGATTCGATTCTTAGTCATTTTGTATGGAGCAAACTTAATTGGAAGTAGTCTATTAGTCTTTGCTATTGACACGGAATGCTTCGGATCACATAAAAAATATATTTTATGGCACAAAAAAGTAATCATTTGTAATTGTGATAATATATTTTATGGCACAAAAATATATTTTATTTTCATTGTCAGGTTTCTAGGGGATTTGACGATTTTGAGGAAAATAAAATTGAAACCACTGAAAATATGGCACGTATCCCCTGCAGTTTGCAGGGTACAGTCACCAATTTCAATTAGCACTAAGCTTTGCCTCTCACAGATTTACTCTCTAGATCTATGTCCATCATTCATGGCTCCTAAATTGCTCTTTTGTTCCATCATTCATCAACCCTGCAACTCAATGAAAACTTGTGGAGATATATTTGATTTGAAATGATAATTCATCATTTGACAAGAATTAAACAATTAATCCATTGTGATTTCATTCCTTCCAGTCATGTAATTGTTCCTCTTTTGTTTTCAATTTAAATTTCCTCCTTTTAGATGAAATCAACCACGGAAGCAATTAGTTTTACAGCTAAAAAAGGCTCTAAAATCTGGTGACTATGCCTTGCAGTCAAACAAAATGTATCAAAAGCAATTGCATATAGGAACTTGTCATTAAACTTTATAGTCTATGTTTATAACAAAAAAAAAAAAAGCAAGGAAAAATAGCAAGTTGACACAAGGCGACCTAAATCAACATTTGAAAGATTCTGGGCAAAGAAAAATCAACTATCAATGATTATTCCTTATTCTCATCTTCCATCATGCTCACTATCATCATTCTTGTTTTCTGCTGCTAACTTTATCCATGTTAGAAACACTACTCAGTGAAGCTGATCCTTTTTCCTCTTCAGGTATCGTAGAAATATTTAAAATCGTAGATCTCAAAAATAAGGTTAGGATCCAATTTATATATGAACTCTCTTTGTTGTTACCCATAGCACAAACCTTGAAATCCAATCTATTTCTACTACCTAGTTAAAAAGGTTAGGAACACAATCTCCTTTAATTTCATCGGGTGTAAACAGGAACGCAACCATCAATTCAGCAATTCTCACGCAAGCTCTATTTATCTCCTCCGCAGTTAAACTGTCAACCTTAACAAGGATTGGTCCTAGCGAAAGAGGCTAGGTTCTACTTAAGAACAACATCTCGGCTTCGAAGATTGTATAAATGCACAATACATCTTTGGGAGAAGTAACCACATTTGGGGCCTGATTTGTCTTGATCCAAATTAGTCTGAACCTTGATAAATCATTTAGTCAAAGTAAGATAAATTCAAAATATCGGGTGCTCATGTCAAAAAAAAAAACATAAACCTTTAGAAGTTCCATGTAGAATGTCTTGCCCTTTAAACCATTTTGGATTCATGATTAAATTTGTGAAGCTATATTACAAAAATTTTCTGACACTTAAATTATTGAGATTGAAAATTTATATATATATGTACACACACATATATGATTTTAGCCAGCAAGATTAAAAGTTCATTATATCTTTTAATAATTAATTCACTTACACCAAACATAAATATAATTATGTTGGTCTGAAAATAGAAATAGATCACAAAGCTTGAACAATAACAAAGAATTCAAGTGATTGATTCATTCATTTGGCATCGACAGCAGTGGTGCATGGGTTAGATCTTTCAAAGCCCTTGGGGCCAATTAATAACAGTGAAATATGTTCATAAGGAAAATCAAATCAATAACAGTGAAATATGTAAATAATTTATGGTTAGAACATCAAATTAATTTCTGCAGCAGTTAAACATTAATACACATCTCTGGACTTTACTATATTAAAAAGGAAAGGCAATGTTTAATTAACCTTGAGGCACTCTGATACACGATTTTGAAAATTATAATTATAGAAAATTACATAAAAAATTTTAATTTGGAAATTATTTGGAACATGTAATATTTTGGTCTCAAATTGCTTCCAACTACTCTTGTAGGATTTCCAACCACGTCTTAAGGAATTTCCAAGTCATCTTTCCAAAGTTCCAAATCCCTTCCACAATTTTGAACACTTGGTAGGTTGAAGAAAACGTGTGTGACCAAGTCATCTTTCATGATTTTCAACCACTATTAGAAGAATTTCCAAGTCCTCCTACACAATTTACAGCCTGAGATATCAAATTGTTGCCAAGTCATCTTCCACAATTTTCTACTTGATTTGTATGATTTCAAACCAGGCTTCCAAATTTCTTTAAATATCTAACATTTGGAACTCATGTTTAAATTGTGGAAAGTGACTTGGAAATTATGGAGGAGGAGTTGGAAATTCTAGAAGCCATGATGGAAATCATATAAGAGATGGAAATCAAAGATTCAAAATCTATAATTGTATGTAAAGTTATTAATAAATTGTATTAAAAAATAATATAAAATTATAATTCAAAACTAAAGTTATTAATAAATTTGATAACTTGTAAATCAAGTTATCAAAAATTACTATCAAAGTATTCAAAATTGTAAGTCTTTAATTTAATGATAATTTAATTTTAACTTGAAATTAATTTTAAAAAATTGTATATAAATATATAATTATATGTAAAGTTATTAATAAATTTAATAAATTGTATATCAAGCTATGAAAAATTACTATTATTGTATTCAAAATTATAATATTTTTAAAGTTTAATAATAATTTCCATATAACTCAATCATATTTTTTTATAATTAATATTGATTTTAATTAAAAATAATTACAGCATTAAATTTCATTTCCAATCATTTCCAATATTAAACTTGTGCGATTTCCAACTAAATCTCCGCTATTTTCAACTAAACATCTACTATTTCCTACTTAGGCACATTTCCAACTAAGTAAGAGTATTTTCTTCCATAGATATTCTTTAAGTAAAGGACCTTGGTCATTTTGCAAATTTCACAAATTTAAAGTTTTTGGTTATAATTAATTTTCTTCTTTGGTTCTCAAACACAATTCTCCCTAGTATATGTAGATTCCACAAACTCATGAAGTTGATTTTGAGAAGCGCCTAGCTTAGCACTAAAAGTGAGAAAAGCAAAACTTCCTTTTTATTGACATTATGTGTGCAGCTAAATATTGGAAGCATTAACCGATATATCTGGCAGCTGTAACTTATCTAATTCTTCATTATGTTTTAAACACACCCACATATTTGAGTCCCTAACTTGCCTTATAAAGCATGGCGACAAGAGTACACATTAAACCGAATTAGCAAGGGATTCAAGAAAGCAAGTTATTTGATGGCAAAAAAAATCTAACAGGACTAATGAGGCCCAAAGGCCAACACCGGCCCGGACTATCAAGACTAATGATATATTTAGGCCCAAAGGCCCACACCTTGGCTGCTATATGGCTCATTTTCCTTCTAATATATTTTTGGCCAATAATAGATTGTCCCTTGGCTCATGGATTGAATTGCAGGTCCGTGTCTAGATATTTTGGGGCTTCAGACAAATTTGTTGACGGGGCCTTATATAACTTAACAATTATTATATTATTTTTCTGAGTTTGTTGAATCATTTACCAAAATTTTATAATCAATTATAACATTTCATACTATCAATATATAATGTGCTTAATTTATTTAATCTATCTTATAATATAGTTGGTATTAAATAGGATTTAAACAATTATAATTTTCAAAAAGATTTTGCTGCTCACTGATATTGTTAATAATATTTTATAAGTAATGCATTGCATATATTTAGAAAAATCTTTTGATATAGTTTAATACTTTTATTAAAGTATTAAATTTTTTCTACTAATATTTCTCTTAACACCTTCAATTTTAAAAGTAAATCAAAACTATCAGTATGTTCTTGAGACAAAATATTTTTTTTGGAGATTGATACATTTATTTTTTCAATTCAGCATCATCTACTAGGTCTTAAATTCATAAGATAAATAAAAAACTGAAAATATTTTCATATTCTAACAATTGTTCGAATTAGCTCTCAATAAAATAAAAAGAATTGATCTGATAACAAAATAAAAAAGAGGAAGTAAAAAGCTTATTTTTTGGGGGGGCTTAAGGCAATTGTCTCAATCCCCAATATATAAGCCATGGCCCTGTTGAATTAAGTAATAAATATTCAACACACTTTAAGCAACATTAAAGTTCAAGTCTTCTAAATAGAAAAAAAAAATACATTGACGGATCTACACCCATTTAGGCCCAAAAATGTCCCAATATGACCCGATAGTATCATATTAGATAATTAATTATAAAAAATAATATATGATCCCTTACTAATTAAACATAAGATATGATAATAATATTTTATATAAATAAATTTAAGCTAAAGAATTTGTCAGGAAAAGTATTTTATAACTCGTATTGTTATTCTGCTTCTCCAATTAAGAAAGACTGCCACTTAAAAGTCAACAAGAGTAGAGATAGCAAGGAAGTAGAACCAGAATGCTCTGCTTCAGACTTTTCTTTTCACTCTTTCTTGCCCATTGAAAATTCATTATCAGTGGCGTGCAAATTGGAAACTACAAAGTCTGTGGAAGCAGTCAATGAAGATGGCGGACAGGGATAAGGACGCCGAATGTTATTGCATAATTTACGGGGAAAATGACTTAAGTATAATGGCAATAATAATTGGCGGTGCAAACGTACGTCCCTACCCAAAACGCCCTGAATGAACTGCTACTGTATGATATCTACTAGAAACTTTATTTGATGTGCAATAATAAGGAAGCGTCAAACTTTAGTTTGAGTCTTAATTTTTTTTTTGCCAGAAGTTTGAGTTTTAATTTAATGCTTCGTGAAACGACGGTTTCTCAGGTCTGGCGGCTTTATCTTTTCAAGTCCATAGTCAAAGTCATGAAACCTTAGTTTCAAATGTTGACGTTAGCCGATTAGATATGATGTCTTAGGTTGTAAGAATCATGTGAAGGTAGAAGATGTCTTTGGGAATTGGGAGAGTTCCTTTCCTTTGGGGCCTGACGTGACTTAATTTAGATTAATCGAATTGCAATGCTATTTTGGATACCAAATGGTTAATTTGTTAGAAAAGAAAATGTTGAAGTCTTGCTCTAGAACGATTTTTATCATCTTTACGGCAACTGCTACTAGTTACTACGTACAACTTGGGTGTGTGTGTGTGTGTGTTTTTTTCTTTTTTAAAACGTTCTTTCATTATGTTGTTGTTTAAAGTTTAAACTGTGTTTGTTTTTATGTTTACAGTTGAATTAAAAGTTTTGTGCTAATTATTGGGTGTATTTAAAAAGGAAAAAAATTTGTAAGTATAATTAGTTCTAAGATTTTAACCAGATTAGACGAAGTACGGAACACGTTAATTTTTTAATTAAACCATTAGACCAATCCCTTGAGGCTCGAGGTATATTAATATAGCTGTGTTATAATTAGGATAATTTACAATTTATCCCTTTGTGATTGGCATGGAATCAATTTGCCTACCTGTGGTCTAAAATATTTGATTCAACTGTTTTGTATTTTTTTTTTGTTAAAACTTGAACTACCTCGCGTAATTTTAAATGTAATATTTTTAAGTTTAAATAAAATAGTCTTATGAAAGTAAAAATTATGAGCAACTTTATCGTTAGAGTTATATACTCATATTTTAATTTTAAATAGCTTCAGAATGGTTAGAGATCATACTAAGATTTTGAAGATTAAATTATGCCTAAGAAATTAATTACATAAGAATGTTTAAGATATAAATGGGGAAAAATGCAACGATGAAATGAAGGTGATTGTTTAAGTAGTCACGATTATTTTTGCAAGGAAGGATTTAAACGTAAATAATTTAAATAATAAAATAACAATTAAATTAATCAGTGAAAAAAAAAAGAAAGAAATGGAGCATTTTGTGCAAATTAAAACCGCATGAAATGAGTTGTAATTTACCTTGTTGATTTTTTTTCTTAGCGAGATACCATGTTGATTGATGAATATACAAAATACAAGTTGATATCTAGGATTATCTTCATTCCAAGATATAGGAAAGATTCTCAAATATATTTTGTTTTAAAATATAAAAGATAAATGATTTTTATATGATAAATTAATGTATTTTTTTTAATTTTATTCTTAATTAAAGTAGATTTATTATTAGTAGACATATGTTAAAGTAAAGTGAAGTAGAAATATTAAATAAGGGAATTTATGTAGAAAAAATTTATTTATAATATATTTAAAATGTTAGACTGTTTTTTTTATTATGATAATTTAATTAATTATTTCTTATATTTTCAAAGGGAGAGAATATATAACTTTGTATGTAATGAAGGAGAAATTAAGATGCCGTGTTTTTTGAATGTAAAATAATGTTGATTTGAACAGTACATACGAGTAGACAATAAGGGACCACAAGGAGGGAGGTTTTGAATAAATATTAGATGGAGTTAGTTAGAGATGCGTGTGAAGCATGTGTTGCACTTTTGACTTGTACTTCTCTGTGCATTAATGCTGGAAATTGAAGAAGAAGAATTGGAGGGGTGGCATAATGACACAAGGAGGGGTAATTTGATAATTTACCTTCTTTTTTTTTTTTTTAATTCTTGACGGGAGGAGCTGCTGGGTCTATATAAAGAGCAAGTTGGGTTGGGATGAAGGAGAGAGATATCTACCTGCAAAAGGGAGAAAGAAATCAAGAGAGAGGGAGAAATGGGTAAAATAGGCTTTGTATTGTGGGTGCTGTGCGTGGTGAGCGCAGTGGGAATAGCATGGGGACAAAGCGCTACGAATGTGAGGGCAACGTATCACTTGTACAATCCGGAGCAGCATAACTGGGACTTGAACGCCGTCAGTGCATATTGCTCCACTTGGGACGCCAGCAAGCCCCTCTCCTGGCGCCAAAAATATGGTTGGACCGCCTTCTGTCACCCTACCGGCCAGGGCCAAGCTGCATGTGGCCGCTGCTTGAAAGTACGTACATATATCCATATATATATATATATATACACACACACGCACACACATACATATACACAAAAATATAATTTAGTGGGGGATAAGTCTCAATTTTAAAATGGAGGGAGTTCCCTATATCTGATTCAACTAATTTAATTTGATGATGACGTACGGTTGTGTTGTAGGTGACAAACACACGAACAGGAGCTCAACAAACGGTGAGAATTGTGGATCAGTGCGCCAACGGGGGATTGGACTTGGACTACGAGGGAGTGTTCAAGAAGCTGGACACAGATGGCAATGGGTATGCTCAGGGTCACCTTATCGTCAACTATGACTTTGTTGACTGTGGTGATTGATTCCCCACTTCTCTATTTATTCATAATTAATGATATAATAATACGCATCGTGTACTCCTCTCCTCTGTACAATAAAAGCACTTACCCATACTTAATTAAAGTGCTTCCTTAATTATATATATGAGATTGCAAATGCAGACAATTCCATCGCCTCATGATCCAATTCATTCTTATCATACCCGCCCCCATCTAACTCTATATATATTTATATACTTCTTTGCTCTTTTGCCTAATTCTCTTCTTTTTTTCCAACACAATTTCCAGCATGCTTAAGCTTATTAAAATGTACAGGACAAGTACGTATTATACATATATATATATATAATTTAATTTTTAGAGACTAAACGGACCAATGTCCGTACTCCATGTACTCAATTAATTGGAATTATATTATACTCCCTCCAATATTAAATATATATCATTTTATATTGATTCCAAATATAAGCCACTTTGGAAATATTTATAATTAATAAATACTAAAAAATTATTTCTTTTTAATTATGGTATAAGAGAGAGATTGAATAAAGATAATTTTAAAAAAATGTTGTAGTTTTTGAAAATTTAAAGTAGTTAACCAATTTTAACTCCGATACTTAATTCGCGTATTATGTTAAGAAATAAAAGGAGTAGCGTTGCTTCATAAGTTTCTCTTGTGGATTAGATAACAAATACACACAATCATCTCCATACTTTCTCTTCATACCTTTTTCCATACACAATTTTATCTATTGATTATATCGAATGATTGAAAAAGTAGTTTATAAATAGATAGTGTATTTGATTTAATGGGTTGCATTTATTATTAGAAGTATAATTTTCTTAAAAAAATTAATAATGTTTATTTATGATTGTTATTAAAATGAATAATATATTTTTTTAAAAATAATAATAAGTGATCTAATGATCTCTACTATTCAAATCAAAATTAATAGATAAGATTATGTATGGAAAGAAAATATAAAGAGGATCCAAACCCTATTTAAGAGACGTTTCCAAAACAACCCTTCAAATTAATGATATATGAGTCTGCCACGTTGGCTTGCATTTGCCTAACTGGAGTTTTTGTGTATTCAAAGGTAGAAATGACATGGATTGCCGGTAGTAAAGAAAACGAGCAGTATTTATATACACATGTTTTCATATTCGCCTCAATAAAATAAAGGCTTCCTATTTTTCACGCAACCACCCTGAACCGATCGTTACAAAATTGTAATAGATGGCATTGATGTGTGGATCTGGTCAATAGCTGGAAATACTGATACACGTTCCAATATCCGTTGTACGATCTAATGTTTGTAGCCCTTACTCAATATATTTTACAAAATTAATTCATGAAATTTTCCTACAATATATTTTACAAAATTAATTCATGGAATTTTCCTACAAAGTCAATACAGTGGAAGACAACAATTACTTCTTGCCATGCTACAAAGTCAAGACTGAGGAAGATGAAAATACTAATAAATGTTCCAATATATATGAGTTGTATCAAGTATAATCTCAATCGTTACTATATTGTTCAACCTGCATGCAATAAATCTTAGCCCAAAAAAAAACCAGCATGCAATAAATCATGTGAGATATTATAGTTTCACGCGGGATATCCATGTGAAATACATAAAATTTATTTATGCTTCATTTGATCTTTAATATAAGCTTATTTTAATTAAATCATACAGATTAAATATAGAAATTAAAGTTAGTTAACTATCTTTATTTTCTTAAAAATTAAGATATTTTTTTAAAACTACCCTTATTTAATTTATTTCTTTTTCTTTTTGAGATGAATTAAATATGATTTTTTTTAAATATGTAATAAATACTACCTCATATTTTGAAAACGGTTTTATAGAACTAAAACAAAAGGTCCTATATTTATGATCGAAGAAAATATTATTTAATATCAAGGTAAGTTTTACATTTCCAATTTGAAATACACTACCAAAAATATATAAGAAACGACACATAAATTTTTTTATATTTTGAATTCTAGTTTCTTAGCTTTTAACATTTTAATTTCACTTATTATGGTGATAAGTGATAAGTGATTGGATTTTAATGGTTCTCCTGATAAAATGTGAATTTTATTGTTTATTTAAAATCATGATTTATTAATATCAATATCATCAATATAAAATATAAACTTTATAATAAGCTATATTATTTATAAATTATAAATAGTGTCACTTATTTCGCAAATTATATATAATCTACAAGACACACCTAAGTAGGAAAATAACATTTCTGCCACTTCATATTTTATTCGTTTTTATTTCACGTCAAAATTTCGTGTCATTCATGTTCAAACAAGATATTTATATGCTAAGATTGATATCTTTCTTGTACACAACGTCCTATCTTACATGTGGCTTTCAGGTCATTAAATGATATATGTTATTTAAAAAAATGTTAACCGATATATATAAAGTTATAAAATTAAAAAAAAAAAAGTCAGAGTGTAATAAGGTGAATCAAAACAAGTGTTTTTTTTTTTGGCCAGACAGAACTAGTGTATTAGTCAATACGAAGCAACAGTTATTTCGATGAACCTCTAGAACATCGAACAAGGTGCTGAGCACAGTAACAGATAAATGAATCATTTAAGTTGGGATAATATATCTCATAACTTTTTTCCCTATTATACGTAGCACCAAATTTTTATAGTAACAAAGTGTAATTTGTTGGTTGATGATAAGTTGGCACAGTTATTTCTTAAAGTCCTACTATTTACTGCGTAAAAGAATGAACTATACCGCATTTAGAATGACAAATATTAATGGAGCTATTACTTATTACATGCCGAGATTCTAAATTAATGCACACCTAAATTAGAAAATGAAACCTCAAGACAAAATGCATTTACTGTTGGAGGATGATAAGTTGGCACACAGGCATGTGGGAGACATGGTAAGGAGCTTCCGATTTGAGAACTTGGATTACTTGCGTTATAGATGGCCTGCATGATTGATCTGGATGAGCACACCACATGCCAACAACCACTAATCGTTCCATTTGCTTTTCATCAAACTCTCCATGTAGCTTTGGGTCTGCTATTTCAAGCAACTTCTCCATTCCAAAATCACCAAATTTAGCATTGAAATTTAAGTCTATAGCATAATGTTGCCGGCTTTAATGTCTCTGTGAAGGACTAACTGCTCCCATTCTTCATGCAGGTAGAGCAATGCTGATGACAAGTCCAAAGCAACGTTATACCTCACTTCCCATGTCAAGAAGTTGTTTGTATGGCACAGATGTGAATCTAAGCTACCATTTGGCATAAGGAGGAAGTCTTTCTTCTTGTGGCACCAACCAATTGGTTGTACCAAATTCCTATGCCTCAATTGGCTAATAATCTTCACTTCAGCTGCATATTCCTTTATCCCTTGCCTTGAGTCCCTTGATATCCTCTTTACGGCAAAATCAGAGTTTAGTTCTTTCAAGAAACCCTTATAAACATCACCAAAGCCACAAGCTTCTGTGCCCTTGAAAAGTTGTTTGTTGAGTCATTATGGAAAAACTTCTTTGGGGCAATTCCCTTTTGGAATTCATAATCCATAGATAGATCATTAACCAACTCTTCTTCTTGATGTTCAGTTTTCTTGCCCTTCCACAAGAAGAAGCCCACCAACCCTACGGAACCAGCCATAGCAGCTGTTATACCAAATCCTACCCCCACGAAGAGTCCAGTGTTTCCTTTCCCTGTGTGATTAGTATTGGAGATTGGGATTGGGGTTGGGGTTGGGGTTGGTGGCATCTGGCTATCTACAAAATTTGAAAAAAATGACCATGAATGCAGGGTAACTAACAGAGAGTAATTTTTTGCTGCGGCAGAGAAGCCAACAATAACCCACTCTGGTAAGTATTCTCTCAAATCAACTTCATATGAAAAAGAATCATTTGCAACTTGTTCACCTATCATGTCGTTTAGAGTGTAAGAGATGCCTAATTTGTGAGTAGCGGAACTGTAGTCGATGACCCAATCAATTAATTGGCCAGTTGTATCGTCATTTAGCAATAGTGGCCTAGTTATGCTAGAGCGCATAGACATTAAATCAACACCCACATGCTTGGTATTTGGATCCCATGGATTTTGGAAAGTGTCAAACCCCACTGCAACAAAAGAATGTTGAGTTGCGTTCAGTATTTGGTCACCATCAACAAGATCAAGACCACCCCCTTCCTTAATAGCCTTTGAAATCTGCTAGGAAGAATGCAAATCCATCTGTAGAATCCCTTTTTATACTGATGACAACAGAGAACTTGGTATACAAGTCTGAGAGTTTTCTTGAGGTCTTATCCCAGAGTTGCATCCTTTGTGTACTCATGACTCGTCCAGCACTGTAAATATGTTCTGGACCTGATCCGCTGGCAAGGGAATTGATTGCTGAATCTGAAGGAACAAACACTTCTCCTTCCAGATTCAGACCATCGTGGACTCTTGATTACTAAAGCTGGGGTAAGCAAAAAGCAAGGGATCTGCAATTGCGGGAGAAATTGTCAAAAGGATGAGGAAAACAGGTACTGTTCTGTGAAAGAAAAGAATACCAACATGCCCATCTGCCATCTTGAGCTCAAGTCTGTATCAGGCCTTGTATCTCTATAACTTAAAATATAAGCTACAAAAGACTACGCATATTTTGAAATTGTCATTTTAGTTACGTAACCTCCAAAGTATTTTCTTCCCTCTTTTATCTTTGGTGTTTACAAGGAGACAAATCATGTAGGTGAATACGCGCTAGCTTATTTATTCGATATGTTTACTTATTTATTTATTTATCTTGGTTTTGATTTTCTTAATTATGTAACAATTTTAGTTGCACTCTTTATATAAGAGAATGGATTTTTATGGTTCTGCTTCTGCCTTAAAAAAGATTAATTTTTTATGATTGGTTTAATATTTTAACACAATTAGGATAATAGCATTTCTGTCTTTTTCATTATCTTCGTAATTATATTGATCATGGATGGAGAGAAGGGGGGCGGCCGTGGTCCCCCCCAACTCCTTCCCCCCTCCATTACTATATAGAGGGAGGTGAGAGGTTTGGTTCCCCACCTCCCCTCCTTCTCTCCCTCTCCCAAATATTAATTCTTTTCAACTAATAAATACATTCATCAATATATATTACTAATATAATTAAATAAAATGTAAAATATGTATTTTAATAGTTTGTTAATACATATATTTATTATTGATAATGTTGACTTTATTAATAGAAATAGTAATACTTGATATTTATATTATATATATTAGTCTTTTTATTTTTATTAATTTTTTTAAAAAACATATTAAAAGTCAAAATAAGTAATAACAATATGGTTATTTAGTAATTAATTTGCATATAATATAAATTAAGATTAGTTTTAGTATGTCAAACCTATAATGTCATATCAAAAATGTAATTTTTATATTTTTCTTAAAATTAACATATTAAGACATATGATAAATATATTTATATTTAAAAAATTAAATTAACATGCATATGTATATATATATATATATGACAAATGCTTTAAAAGAAAACTTAAACTAACCATATATATTCTAAAAATTTGGCCCCCATAATTGACTTCCTGACTTCGTCCCTGATATTGATGATCTAACTTCCTATGCATCATCTTCTAACAGATATTTTTTATGGACGAAAACAGATATATTTATACAGTAAGTATAATCTTCTTTTAGGAAAATCCGCATACCAGGACAAATGAAGGAAGAAAATTAGACCCAAATCTCTGAAATTTTGAAAACTACTGACAAGCCCATGAGCCATTGTGTGAAAATGTGTAATGTAAAAATTACCCTTCGCCGTCCTTTTTTCATTACTTTTCCCCTCCAGCAAGCTCTCTGGCAACGGCAAGTTCTCCAGTGAGGTTTCCGTCAAGGTCTGCGATAATCATAACACAGTGGTAAATTATCTAGTATTAGTTGTAAATATTTTTGTAATAATAATTTATTTACAACCACCATATTTCTGTAGTAACTCTCCTAAAATTACTTGTTAATCAATTAATATGACTTGTAAATATTATGTTATGTTCCCTTTTGATTTTCAATTTCTTCGAGTATTCTTTCTTTTCTTTTTCTTTGAGTAAAATATGATGTTAATTCTTAGTTCTTTATTCCAATGCTCATTCTTCTTATTTGGACAATCCTACACATAATGTATTATACTTACAAACCAAGTAGTTAGTCCAATCTATATATCTAATTTGTTTTGTAAACCATAAAAGCATAGTGGATATATTAGTATATAGCATAATATATATTATTAGATATATGTTAATGCATATTTTACTTCTTTAAGGAACAATATATATATTAGATAACTATAATACATTTATTCCTTATTACTCTATATTTATCATCATCAAAACTTATATTATATTAATTCTAACACATTTACATTTGGTGTTGGGAAAAAAAATACTCTTCTTTTTTATTGGGGTGTATCCTTATATTCTTATCTTATTTTTCTCAATTTTGTAAATATTTTTGAAAAAATACACTTATAACAGAGACTTGGTAAAATATAAATTTATTTTTGGAAGTGGGAGTAAACAAATTCATTTTTTAATTTTAACATAATAGTTGATTGCACTCTACCAAAAATGCAATCAACTATTATATATAAATAATATGATATATAATATATATCATATATCAGTGGAGCTCAAGCATTTTAAGACTTAATTATTAAGTATATTTTGTTTTCACTTAGGTCTTGAAGTAGTTTTAATCTTTGAAATTTACTTAATCTTGTTATCATATGTTTTAAATAAGTTATAGATTAAGTAAATATGTGTTAGTATATGTTAGAATTGAGAAATATTGGTTAACAAATGAATTTTTTATTTAACTCATGTTTATTTTATGCAAAATTCGAACTTAGTGAAATTCGAAGTTACAGAGATTTTATCTCTAACAGACAAATTTCAGTTCTGAAATTCAAATTTTGAGCTAAACACTGTTGGTAAAAGTGTGCAAAATTCGAGTGAAGCTTAGTCAAAACTTGAATGTTGTTAAATTTCAAAATGAGTTCACTATCACTACCTCTAACAGATAAATTTTGAATTTCAAAATACGAATTTTCAAATGAGAACTTGTAAGTCTTATTAGAGCATGTCTCTGACACACGAACTTTGAATTTCACCAGTCAAATTTTAAAGAGAAAACTTTTGTATCATGTTAAACGTGCCACTAATAGACGAACTTCAACTTTTGAAATTTGAATTTTGAAGTGCATTGTGAAAACTCAAGACAATTGTTCAAACTTCAACACACATACTTTCAATATGAAAATTCGCATAAACTAGCATGGCTTAATTTTGGCAAACTTTAAATTCGAATTTCACCATGTGGCAGACAAATTTTTTAAGTTCAACGTTAAACATATAACTATATTATCTTTGCGAAATTAGTCTATTGGGCTCTAAATTTTGAATTTTGGAAAGACAGACGCATTTAATGCAGTTGGTAAATGGCTCTTTTTGCATAGTAACAGCTAAAATTTGTGTCTAACGGATAGATCTTGTGTCTGATATCTAGTTAAACCACAAAAATATAAATAGAACGTCATTTAAACTTATGGATAACAATTTTAAGAGAGTTTGTGTCAAAATTGTTGTTTCAATACATAAAATGTCTTTGTGTTAGCATTCTTTGAAAAAATCACCTTAATAGAGTGAGTTTTCAATGTATCATTTACTCTTAAAGAGAGTTTCATTTCTGTAATCATTATTTTCTACTATTTTCTTGGTAGAATCTTAGTGTAGGAAAATACTAAAAAATTTTACACATCTTGTAAGGGTGTGGGGAGAGTGGCTCCACAAGTACCTACTGAAACTTATGGGATATACTGAGGCTTCATAAATGCCCAAATCGAACTTTTGGGATATAATGGAAAATCTCAAGGGGTGGCTTAGGGCTGGACATAGGTCAAGTGGTTAGGGCCGAACCAATATAAATTCTAGTGTCTTATTCTTTATCTCCTCAGTTCTTCAATTCACTTCATCACCCTATGTTCATCCCTATTCTCCTGCATTCCTTGGTGAAATTGGGGTGTAATCCAAAAAGGACGAAAATCTTGTATCACCCAATTTATCATTTTTCTTGGGTGACCAGCCAAACCTAACAACATGGTCCAAGAGAAAAAAGAAGGTTCTTTATAAAATATTTATATAAAAATGCCATGACTCATGAGTGGATTTGAAAACGACTCCTTTATTTTTGAGACAATCTTATAGCTTACATTACAAAGCGATATAAGGCATTCTTCATATTGTTGTTGGCCATGCTTCATTGCAGGAAGACATGGAAGTGATGATATAATCATTGCGCAAGAAGGATCTTCCACAGCATGTGAAACAAAAAAGGTGAGAAGGGCTTTATAGCTATAAAAGTATATCTGAAAAAAGCCTTTGATTAGCTTGAATGGAACTTTATTCATCAATCCCTCAACATGCTTAGCCTTAATAGCAAAAATTTCATCAACATTATCATGGCATGTGTGGAATCACAAGTAATACAAGTTCTATGGAATGGATCTCCCTTACATCCTTTCCACCCCACAAGAGGCATTCGTCAAGGTGACCCTATCCCTCCTTACCTCTTTATACTTTGTATGGAAAGACTAAACATCATTGAAGAGGAAGTACAAGCAAAGGCATGGAAGCCCATCAAGCTTTCAGCAAAAGGTCCACCTTTATCGCATCTATTCTTTGCTGATGATTTAATTCTTTTTTAGAAGCCAATACTTTGTAGGTTAAGACAATTTGTAGATGTATATCTACCTTTTGTAATGCTTCTGGTCAAAAAATGAATACTACAAAGACAAAGATGCTATGCTCTAGGAATGTCCACTTCTTAAGAGTTTATGAACTTAGCCAGAAGATAGGAGTAGGGCTTACTAATAACCTTGGAAAGTATCTAGGTATACCCCTCATCCATAATAGGGTCACTGCATCTTATTTCTCACCCATTCTAGATAAGACAAAGAATAAGCTTGCAAGGTGGAAGGGCAAATTCCTTACTCTTGCTAGTCGCCTCACCCTTGTCAAATCTATCATCTTTGCTCTTCCTTTGTATTATATGCTTCCAAAAAAGGTTATTCATGAAATTGAAAAATGTAGTGGAAACTTCATTTGGGATGGTATATAACAATATGGTAAAAAGCTGCATTTTGTTGGATGGCATGACTTGACCAAAGATCGTAAAGAAGGTGGCCAAAATCTAAATGACCTAGGGAGGCAAAATGAAGTGTTTATTATGAAGCTTTGTTGGAACCTGATCACAAACAAGCAAGCTCTCTAGGTATGTGTGCTCACTTATAAATATAAGTGCAGAGATAATAGTCCTCCAAGTATTTCTAACAAATGATGCTGCTCCATCACATGGCAAAGTATGATCAAAACTTGGGACAAGTTCAAGAAGGGCCTTGGAAAACGTGTAGGAAAGGGACAAGACACTGCCTTTTCATTAGAATCGTGGTACCCATGTACCACTCCTTTCCTGCATTTTGCAAATGAAAATGTTGATTCTATTGATCTACAAGCAAAGGTGGTAGATATGCTGACTCCTTCAAGACATTGGAATATGCAGCTGCTCTCTGATTGACTCCCAAGGGAGTATTATCCAACGTTTAACCTTATGTTTGGTTAGAGAAATTTGGGAGAATGAGAGGAAAAATAAAATTGTCCCTTGTTTGGTTCAATAAGTAGGAAGGGAGGGAAGCAAATCCCTTCCCTCTTACCCCTCTCCTCCAAAAGTGGGGGGATTTAGAGAAAAAATGAGCAAAATTCTTCTCTTCCCTCCCCTCCAACATACCCAAATAAGAAAAAATTAAAATCCCTCCCCTCTCTCCTCTCCTATAACATCCTACCTCCTCACACCTCCAGACTCGACCAAAAACTTCAAAATCCAACTAAACACACCCCGAACAACTCAGAACAACTTCTCACAACTTCGAAACAGCGGAAACGAACCTAAAAATACCAAAAACTAGGCTGGGGCTACGGTAGCTACAGTACCGCCGCAGCTTTGGCCTCCCCTGTTTCTCCTATGCTTTTGGCCTTACTGGCGCTGCGGCCTGCTTCCCGGTGCCGCGGCGTCCCATACTGATATCCCATATTAGCAATTTCCATACTCCGGGGTGAACTTTTGACATGCATAACTTCATGCTCCGACCTCCGACTGACTGATCCCATCTCCTACAAGTTAATCTAGTCTCAATCTATCCATCAACACCAACCTCGCCTCAATCCAACTCTGTATGGAGATTCTAGACCCCTGACACCATTTTGGCTACTATTTAACCAAAACTCACCACCAATCACCTTTAATTGCAACCAAAGGCAACTGGTTACTCGAAGACCATTCATGCAGGTCCAAAACCCCCAAACCAATTTATCTAAAGAGGTTTCACCCCAAAGGAATCACTCCTCTGAGATTTGACCCCTTAGAACCTCAACTTGACGAACGGGCTACAAGCCCCCAAAAACACACCACACAAAAAACTATACATTCATCCATATCATCCTTACAATGTCAAATATCAATTACAAAACCTTCAATCCTACTTAGCACAAGATACAATATCCAATATACCAATACTACACAGACTATTCCCATGCACGTAGCTACTCCTGCGCCTTCTCCGGACTAGTACCAAAATCGTCACCTGAAAGGTTAGTCATGGGAGAGGGGTGTGAGACAATGTCTAAGTAAACGGGGACAATCACACACACATATATATACATATATCTGACACACCTCATGAATGCAATGTGAATGAATGGTATGCATGTTCTCCCTCATACACGGCTAGAATCACGGGCTGTCTTCATCACAAAACATTTTAATAGATGATTCCCTTCCAACAGTCGGTGAAGACTAATTCTGGGACATCACCAAACTCACCTTACCCTACTGCAACCCGGCCCATGGTTACACTAGAGCTCGGACTGTGACTTTCCTTCCCCTAGACCATCTTGAATTAATGGTGATTTAGGGAATATGCATCCCCAAATCCACTGCCACCTGGCTCTCCTAAGGAGAGAATTTAGTGACAGGGATATTTCATCATATTATATTATCCTCTGCCGCCTGGCTCTCCCACGGAGAGGATTTAGCAATAGGGATCTTTATCATATCATCCTCTCATATCACATCATATCATCATAACCTCATCATCAATCTCTCATTATGCAATCGTATGGTGATGATGTCAATGTCATGCCAACATGCCTTTACACACACGTATATACATCATTATTATCACAATCATCATATGGACATGCTAGCATGCAATGGTATGGGGATGCTACATATCACAACATATGCAATTATCATACATCAACTAGCCATGCATACCACGATATATAGAAAAACCATACACATGCACAATCAATATCGTGGTATGAAAAGGAACATGCATATATATACAGATATACGTTCTATTATACCATACAAATAATACAATACAAACATACACTCGGTTACATCAAGTTGTCAATACCGCGCTCACACGAGTTCCACAAGCTTTCTTGAACACCAACACACTTGAACCCCTCTTGGTTAACCCAACAACCTTCATAATAACACAATTCTTCCATTAGCACAATATACCAATACTCAAACATCACAATTCAACCACTTTAGGCCTAACCCAAGGTTCCAACACCCCTTTCATGCATCAATGAGCTCTTAGGGATCATTCAAACACTACTCAAACACATACACTTTGGATTCCCAAGAGCTTAAACCGAAAACAACCTAGGGTCAAGCTCTAATCATACATACACCCTTCAAAACTCATACCCAAGCAACAAAAACACCAAAACACACTTCTTTAACCTCATTTCATCCATTTCAATTGGTGGATTTCGGCAGCTCTGCTTCTCGCCGCGGTGTGGAGCTCTTCCAGACTCCATGTGAGCCTTCCTCCTTCCTATTTCCTCCGGTCCTGAACACAATTCCAAGAAAGATAACATGAGGGGTGTTATATCTCCCTTCCATTTAACCAAATATAACATTAATCAAATCAGCCCTCCTTCCCCACATAAGGAAGCAGGTAAGTTCATTTGGCAACCTTCCAAAGATGGTGATTTTAATATAGCTTCAGCCAATAATTTCCTTGCAAAAACTTTGTCTCAACTGGCAAAAACTTTGTCTGCAATCAACTGGTGAAACACAATCTCTTACATGATTTTAACAATCTTGAGGTGTCTAGCTGGCTTAATTGGAATTATAATGTTAATGCTGGAGCCAGATATGCCTCAAATGTTGACTGGAAAATTGTTTTTGGCTATGCTTGTTTGGGCCGTTTGGTTCTCTAGACGCTCTCACCTCTTCTCAAGAGATGAGTATTCTTCCCTACCTCCAAATAAAGTTAGCCAAGATGCTGCCTTTAAAGCTAATTTTAACACTAGACTATTGAACCTGCTTGCTAGTAACTCCTCTTTCCAACCCACTGTATAGAGAAAATGGGGCCATCCCCATCTTGATGATCTCAGACTTGATTCACTACCGAGGAAGATTATACAGTTGGTGGGTGTCATCCACGGACATAATGGAGATACTACACCAAAATAGATTTTTCTTAGCAGTTATTTTGAATTTTCTTGGTGGTTATTAACAGCCAAGAATACCAGCGCTGAGAAAAGTGGAGGTTTTTGTTTCCAATTAATAACCACCAATGAAAGTAGACATTCGTTGGTGGTTATATACAAAAACTGCAAAGAAATTTTTTTTTAATTATCTATTTAAATTTTTTTTATTTTAATTACTTTTGTTGGCTGTTGTTTAAAACAACCGCCAACTTATGTTTTTTCTTTTCTTTAAAAACTAGTAGCATTTGAAATAACTAATTTTCCATTTATATCTGAAAAATTTAAATTCAAAAAATCACATAGATAATCAAAATCAGCATAAACCAAATTAGAATTTCTATCAAAATCAAAATTTATGATGGGATACTTACAAAAGAGGAAGAAGAAGCACAAAATAAAATTCTAAAAATTAAAAAAAAAACTAAATTGGAGTAGTCAAGAGGCACTACATTAGGAAAATAACAAATGAAATTGTACACGAAAAAAAAAATCTTCATCCCCCACTCTATCCCATACATTGTGTGAAGCAATTAAACCTTCTTGAGCAACTATATTACCGGCATCACTAACTCTATCTTCAACACCTTGTACTTGAGATCCTTGCATAGATTCATCACCTCTACTAGCTCTTTGATCAAAAGAAAAAGGCAGTCATCTTTCTATTGATATTTTCAAAAGTCAGCTCCTCAGTCGCAAGAAGGTTCTAGATCTAGCACTTAGAAGCTAGAAGACGACAAGGATCCATAACTCTATGAGATCTGGTGCATAGTATACATCATCTTGTGCTTGTAGCTCTCAATTTGATCAAGCAGAAAAATGTGGGTGCTAAGAGAGATGAAAGGACAAAAGGAGGGAGGGAATAGAAAAGCTGCAGATTGAAGAAGAAAGAAGTGAGAGGGTATGGAGAGAGAAGAAGTAGGAATGATGTAAATGATTTTAATGCATGAAAGAAAGAGAGTGGGTGTGAGAGAGAAAAGTGAGAAAGTGGTCTGATACATGAAAAGAAAGGGAGTCGGTGTGGGAGAGAAAAGTGAGAAAGTGGTGTGGAAAGAGAAAAGCAAGGGGTGTTAGGACCATAGGATTATTTTAATCAACGGCTATGCATATCAGTCCGTGCCATATGTTTCTTTTAAAATAAAGCTGAGACTTTTCTTGGCGGTTATATGGATAACTGCCAAGAAAAGCATCGAAAGACTTTTTGTTGGCAGTTTTAGTATAAATAGCTGCCAACAAAAGTCTCAAAGGTTTTTATTGGCGGTCATTTATATAACCGCCAACAAAAGTCTCAACGAGTTTTTATTGGCGGTTATATAGATAACCACCAAGAAAAATCTAAGCTTTTGTTGATGGTTATTTATATAACAGCCAAGATAAGTCTTAGTCTAATATTTATTGGCTTTTTTTCTTATAACCGCCAACTATTAGGCGTTAAGAAAAGCTATTTTTGATGTAGTGAGAATGGATTATGGGATTCTCTACTGGAACATGAGCCTTAGAAAAATTGAGGCTTTCTGTGACTATGTAGAAAAATAGCTAATTTGCTTCAATGGCCAGACATCACCTACCATCCCTTTGATGCTCTCAATCTTATCAGTAGACAGTGGTCCGTCCTCATCAATTATAATTTGAAAGACTCTACTCTATTGCTAGACTTCTTGCTACTAACACCTGTTCTTCTTCTCATACTTTTTGTAATTTTTATTCTAGCCCCCATTGTTGTCTCAAGGAGTTGAATTCTGATGAGGGATGCTAAATCCCTCTTTTGTTGTACATATTTCTTGTGAGTAATATGGTGTTATACTTTCATTCAAAAAAAAAAAAGACCCAGTGATAAAAGGAAGTTGATAAAAGCACATAGTAAAAAAAAGGATATATTAGAAAAAATTTTAATTCTGCTACATTAAAAAAGAAATCATTATAATATATTTATTTAACAGATAGGAAAAACTGAAATTTTAAAAATTATTATCTGCATGAAATTTAATTTAAATATTTCATATTATTAAATAATTGTTTAATATAATTAATTGAAGTAATCATTGTAAACATTATTAGTGTGAGAGGATTTATTTGAATTCCACTTAAAAAATTGTTAGTATAATTTGTTAATTAAGATTAAATTTATAAAAAAATTTGTTAGTGTTATGAAATAATGAAAAAGAGAAGAGAGAAAAGTAGAAGGAGAGAGTGAGAGAAGAGAGGGAGATTTCTAATTGATTTATGTGTGTAGAATACAATTGATATGCATTCTATTTATAGGCACATGTTTACAATTGAAAATCCACAAAATAATAATGATAAAGATAATATGAGATATTTTGAGATAACTAAAGATAGAGAGGAATAATGGATAACCACCATAATCTATTATTCATAACACTCCTTCTTGAATATCCATTATCAAAATATTATGCCTCGTTAAAATTTTACGAGGGAAAACCTAGTGAGACAAAACCCTAGTGAAGGAAAAAGAGTACATAATATGTTCATGACACTGCTTCATTAAAAACCTTGCCATGAAAAACCCAATGAGAAAAAAACATGGCCAAGGGAAAAAGAGTACAGTGTATATAAACTCTCCATCAAGACAATATCAGTTGATAGTTCTGAGTCTGTGAACTCCAATGCTACAAACAAACTTCTTAAATGTTGTAGTAGAAAGAGATTTGGTCAATAAATCTGCCAAAATATCACTGGAATGAACTTGTTGAATTTTGATTTCTCCATTTTTCTGAAGATAGTGTGTAGAAGAAGAAATTTGGTGAGATGTGCTTTATTCTGTCTCCTTTGATGTATCCTTCCTTTAATTGTGCAACACATGCAGCATTATCTTCACAAATGGTTGTCGGGATCATTGTTCTAGAACACAAACCACAAGTACTTCGTATGTGATGGACTACGGATCTTAACCAAACGCATTCTCAGCTTGCTTCATGTATTGCTATAATTTCTGCATGATTAGATAATGTGGCTGCAATAGTTTGTGATAGAGTACACTTGAGGCATGAAACATTGAGGGTCCTTGGACAAATTGCAAAGCACAAAAAGGAAGCTTCATTACTTGAAAATCAAGCTTGGGAGACTAAAGTTCCATTGCAAGGCATAAATGATCTAAGAACTACATGATTTGAAGCCCATTCATTTAAATAAAAAATAGCTTGATTACGTTCTCTTCCTTGCAAGTTTCAGATCTAAGCCCAAAGGGAGCCCACTTAAAGGAGATTACTTAAGTGATCATGTGCCACTCATGTGATCAACTAAAAAAGAGTCTTCTTTATTCTATTTTATTTAGAATTTTTGCTTTTTTATTATTAAATTTTTAGAAATAAGGCAAATGGTCAAAGATTGTGTTTTGGAGATTAAGTTTTGATTGTTTCCTATTTTAAAACTTAGGCTTTAGAATTTTCTATTAGTTTTAGCAAGAAAGGTGCCACCATTTAATTGATTTGAAGAATATTTTGTTTCCTTTTTAATTTAGATTGTGGTGCTTTCTTTAAGATTGATTAGATATAATTATTTCCTTATATTTTTTATTTAATTTTATTTTTTTATTTTAGCCTAGGGTTTTGGTTGCCTTATTCCTTTATATAAGGAGCCACTTATGTACTTTTGATGGGGAGATTAATAAGAAAGAATTTTCAAAACTTATGTTCTTTTCTTGTGAGTTTTCTCTTGTATCCCTTGTGTTCTTGAGAGGATTCATAGACTTATCAAAAGAGTGGTTTTCCTTTGTGGCATCCCAAGGCTAGCATTCTAAGAGACGGGTTCTCTTAGGGTCTTATCACATGGACCAACATATCTTCCTTGTTTATTTTCTTGTTATTTTCATTCAAATTTATTATCCTATTTTTCTAGTTTAACGTGTTCATCTATCTTGTGTTTTCTTATTGTTTCATGTTTCGTGTGTCCTATTTGTTTCATGTGTCCTATTTTATTATCCTATTTTTCATGGATAGCCATGAAATAGCTATACCGTTATAAGTAAACAAGTAGCCTGTTTAAGATTGACCATTGTGAGGATCAGACTTGAATCCAATATCTGCATAACCAACTAAATCCAGCTTGGTTTTGTTAGAATATAATAAACCCATATCCATAGTACCTCTAAGATAGCGTATGATATGTTTGACTCCATTCCAATGCCTTTGGGTTGGTGAAGAACTATATCTTGCTAATAGATGAACAGAAAATGATATATCTGGTTGTGTATGACTAGCAAAATATATCAGTGCTCCAATTACACTAAGATGTGGTACTTCTAGACTCAGTAATTCTTCATCCTTTTCCTGAGGTCTAAAAGGATCTTTGTCCTCATCCAAAGATCTAACAACCATTGGAGTGCTCAAAGGATGTGATTTGTCCATATAAAATCATTTTAGGACCTGTTTTGTATATGCTTCTTGATACACAAAAATACCTTCATTTAAATATTCAATTTGTAATCCAAGTTAAAATTTTGTTCTTCCTAAATCTTTCATTTCAAATTTTTGCTTCAAGCAATTCACAGCTTTTGTGAGCTCTACAGGAGTTCCCATTAGATTTAGGTTATCTACATAAACTGCAATTATAGCATATTCATTTCCAAATTTTTTTCATAAAGATACATGGACAAATAGGATCATTCTTATACCCTTCCTTGAGCAAATATTCACTAAGGCAATTGTATCACATACGCTCATATTACTTTAACCCATAGAGGGATTTATTCAACTTAATTGAGTATTGTTCTTAAGAATTAGAATTGTATGCTTTCGGCAATTTGAACCATTCAGGGAGTTTCATGTAAATGTCAGTATCAAGTGAGCCATATAGATAGGCTATAACAACATCCATCAGACTCAAATCAAGCCCTTCAGGTGCTATCACACTAATCAAGTATCGAAGGGTAGTTGCATGTACCACAAGTGAATATGTTTCTTCATAATCAATACCAGGTCTTTGTGAAAAACCTTAAGCAACTAGTCGTGCTTTATATCTTACAATTTCATCTATTTCATTTCTTTTTTCGCACAAAGATCCATCTATACCTAACAGGTTTCACATCTTTAGGTGTGTGGACTACGGGTCCAAAGACTTTACATTTTTCAAGAGAGCTTAACTTTGCTTCCATTACATCTTTCCATATTGGCCAATCATCTCTTTGTCTGTATTCTTTAACTGATATTGGTTCATGATCCTCATTGTCATTCATCACATTTAATGCAATATTATATGTGAAAGTATCATTAACGTTGACTTTATTTCGATCCTATCAGATTTTATCTATGACATAATTTATTGAGATCTCATTATGTTCATCCATTTCAGATACCTGTGTCTTATCTAGAGTTGAGACATTACTTATGTCTAATGACTCTTCTAAAGTTTTATTTTCCTCGATTTGACCATCTATATCATTAGCTCTCTTTCTTTTTCAAGGATTTTTATCTTTGGAACCGATGGGTCTACCACGCTTCATGCGGGCTTTAGACGCATTTATGGTAGATTGTTTGACAGGGACATCAATCTTAACTGGAGCATTGGCAGCTGGAACTTATGATTTAGTCATTCTTTTTGGGTCAATAAACGTGTCTAGCAATTGATTTTCTAAACTCTGCAATTGAATTATCTTTTGAACTTCTTCTTCACATTGTTTTGTACAAGGATCTAAATAAGACAAGGATAATATATTCCAACTAATTTCTTTTTCCAACTGCTTCTTCTCTCCCCCCAATGTTAGGAAAATTGATTCATTAAAGTGACAATCAGCAAAACGTGTTGTGAATAAATCTCCTATTGATGGTTCAAGATATCTTATTATTGATGGAAATTCATATCCAACATATATTTCTAACCTTCTCTGAGGTCCCATCTTATGTGTTATACTGGAGCAATTGGCACATAAACCGCACACGCAAATACTCTTAGATGGGAAACATTAGGTTCCTGACCGAGAACCATTTGTAAAGAGGACGATTGTTTGTAGCTTGTTGGCCTGATACAAATCAATATTGCAGCATGCAAAATTGCATGCCCCCAAACAAATGTTGGGAGTTTTAACCTCATAAGCAATGGTCTTGTAGTTAATTTCAAACGTTTAATAAATGATTCTGCAAGTCCATTTTGTGTATGAACATGTGCTATAGGATGTTCAATCTCAATTCCAATGGACATACAACAATCATTAAAGGCTTGTGATGTAAATTTAGCAGCATTGTCAAGGCATATTTTCTTGATTGGATAATTAAGGAATTGAGCCCTTGGTCAAATTAATGGAGCAAGCAGTCTCGCAAACGCTTGATTGCGAGTTGATAATAAACAAACATATGACCATTTAGTCGATGCATCGATTAAAATCATAAAATATCTAAATGGTCCACATGATAGGTGGATTGGCTCACAAATATCACCTTGTATACGCTCTAAAAAGCTTACTAATTCACTCCCCATTTTAGTTGGTGATGGTCGAATAATCAATTTTCCTTAGGAATAAGCAGGACATAAGAAACTATTAGATTGAAGAATTTGTTGGTTCTTCAAATTATGTCCATATGTATTTTCTATTATCCTTCGCATCATAATTAAACAATGATGGCTCAATCAGTCATGCCAAACAAGAAACATAGGATTTGTAAATTTCTAGTTTACAATGGCATGTGATTCATTTGTACTAATATACGTGTAGTACAAACTAGAAGAAAGTGTAGGTAATTTTTTCAATGCACATCTTTCATTTGAGATAGTTCTCGTAATATAAAGATACTCAACATCCTTTTCATTAGTAGTCCCAATATGATATCCATTTTTGCGGATATCTTTAAAGCTCAATAAATTTCTATGAGACTTAGAGGAATATAGTGCATCATCAATTTGTAATTCGTTCCTCTTTGTAATATTATATTGGCTCTTCCGGTGCCCTCAATTAGTTTTGTACTACCAAATATGATACTAATATTAGTTTCTCACATTACTAAATTTGAAAAATATTTCATATCTTTGAGAATTGTATGCATTATAACACTATCCACAAGGCATATATCCTCGTGGTTAATGTTGGTGCCAACCATGGAATAGTCATTCTTCAAGGACATTAAAAGGAATAAATAAAAGAAAATACATAAATCATAAATTCATAAATATTCAATGTTCTAACAATGCTTGAAACATAAATTCCAATTAAAAGAAAAAAAACTTAAATTTTCTAGAAAAGACAATGCATAAAATAAAATATGTCAACATGATTTTTTTTTTAGACAGTTCCATCACCAATCAGATGGTCAATCCTTTCATCTCGGTCAGCAAAGAAATTAACAACATCTAAGTCAGAGACATTCATATTTCCATAATTAAAATCACTATCATAAGATGCAAAGTTTGTCTCTATCTTATTTTCCCTTTTAAGGGATTCTTGATAAAGATCAACAAGGTGCTTCGGTGTACGACATGTACGAGACCAATGACCAATCCCACCACAACTGTAGCATTTATTTTCAACAGTTTTGTTGTTTTGTCCACCCTTTCTCTTATTATTTTTCTCAATTTGTCTCTTTGGGTGGAAATTTATGTTCTGCATATTGCCACTTTGACCTTATCCTCGTCCATGACCATAACCACAACCTTGACCATGACCACGTCCATAACCACAGTTAAGACCACGACCATGAGATTGCCCAAAAGTGTGGTTGTCATGAGTTGCTACATTCACTTCAGGGAATGGAGCAGTGCCAATGGGGCGTGACTCATGGTTTTTCATCAAAAGTTCATTGTTTTGCTCAGTGACCAAAAGACATGATATCAATTTAGAATATTTTTAAAGCCCTTTTCACCATACTGCTACTACAGGAGTATATTGGATGCATGAAAAGTGGAGAATGTTTTATCTAGCATTTCAGCATCAGTGACTTTTTCTACATATAGTTTGAGTTTAAAACTGATTCTAAACATAGCTGAATTATAATCAATTATAGTTTTAAAATCCTGTAAGCGCAGATGCATCCATTCATAATGGATTTTAGGAAGAATGACGATTGTTGGGTGGTTAAACCTTTTTTTAGGCTTTTCCAAAGGACAAGGTGTAAGGTTTAGTATAACATAAGTTTTGATGATGACAAATATAGAGTAATAAAGAACAAATGCATCATATGTATTTGAAATATATAATATTCCTTAAAGAAGTAAAATGTACATTGGCATGTATTTATTTATAGTTATAATGTATATATCATGCTATGTGTAAATATATCCACTATACTTTTACAATGAATAACATAAGTTAGATATATAAACTGGACTAACTACTTGGTTTGTAAGTGTAATATATTAAATGTAGGTTGGTCCAAATAAGAAAAGTGAGCATTGGAATACAGAAATGGAAATCAATATCATGCCTCACTCAACAAAGAAGAAAAGAAATGATGCTCCAAAAAAGGAAGATCAGAAGGGAGCATGCCAAGAAGGAAATGACCAAGTAGAAGTGGAACTCAACATTTGAATACCTAGTCACTAGGTATATTTTGTTTTCACTTAGGTCTTGAGGTGGGATTAATCTTTAAAAATTACTTAATCTTGTTACCATATGTTTTAAATGAGTTAGATTAAATAAATTTGATATTAATTCCACAAGCTCATGAAGTTCCTTTTCTTTTTTTTAATGAAAAAAGTTCATTTTGAGAAGCCCAGTTAGCATTAAAAGTGAGAAAAGCAAAATTTCCTTTTTAATGACATTATGTATGTATCTAAATATTGGAAGTATTAACCGATGTATCTTAATTAATTCTTCATTATGTTTTAAATACACCCGCACATCTTTGTGTCCCAAACAATTCGCCCAATAAAAGCACGGCGACAGGAGTACAAATTAAATCGAATTAGCAAAGAATTCAAGAAAGCAAGTTACATGATGGCCCAATAAAAAACACCAGCAAGACTATCGATATTAAGTAAGGCCCAAGGGCCAACAACAGGATCAGTTTTTTGTTTTTCTAACAACACCAGGACTATTGATACTTGCATTTTCACAACATCCACTCCAGGTTTTAAAACATTGGCAAATATACTTCTCTACCCAAAATGCCCTGAATGAATTGCTATTGTATAATACTCCTTCCATTTCTTTGTATATGTCTTTTAAGGTTTTATAATTTTTAATCAATTTTTCCTTTTAGTTTGTAATTCCGCTTTAAAAACAACTCAATTTTCCCGGTTCTTAGTTAGGGCCATTAACTCTAGAAGGTCCATATCGCCATCAGTCCTAATTGCGTTGGTGGGGCACAACAACACGTTAAAAACTGCATATTTGGCTAACGGTGGCCCATGCTGGAGCTACAGGGACGATGACTAAAAAGAAGAAGCTGTTGTTTCGTAAACGTGCGTGCTCAAACCTTGTCACTATTGTCTAACCTAAGGATTATTCTCCTTGTATTGTTGCAGCTCCATTGATGCCTTGTGGAGGCAACGATTGCAAAAGAAGCTTTTGGTATGACAAAAAGCAGGTACCTTGAGATGTAAGAAAGAAAAGAAAAATAGAGTTGAAAAGGAGGAGGATGTTGCTGATTTTTATACTCACCATTATGCAACTTGAAAAGGTACAGATTTCTCAAGGTTATTGGTTTATTGTTATTGTGAAGTTTAGAAAATTTTTAATCACTTCTTTAATTTTCATGGCTTTTATATATAGCTACTGCCTCGTTAGACTAATATCCCACTAAAAGACAAGAATTGCTGTCGCTCTCATCTCTCCTGCCCTTTCTCTCGATGGTAGCCTCAGGATGGTGAAGAAACTTTGCTCCAGATTTATTGTCATCTTCATTAGTCTTTTTTAGATTTATCAATCTTCATTTGCTTTGTTTTTAAGTATCAATTAAAATCTGAAAACAAATTGGTATAGATATACACTGTCCCTCTGGCGGCACCAGTGAAAATGGCGACACCACTTACACAACACACCTCTCGTCCACTTGTTCATTATCATCGACGTTGTGGTCCTGTGAAGGCGAAGCTTTGTATTGTTGGTGATCATGTTGGTCTTGATACTTATGTCACTGCTTAATTTAGATGTAGGAGTTCTACGAGAACTTCACACAAAAACAGCCATATGGCTTCGCTCAGTTGGAAACTGGAAATTTTACTCAACGATTGGCTAAGTGGCAGCCAGATAAACTGCCACATGTTACACCATCTTTAACATTAGATTATTAATTTAACGCCGTCAGTGCCACCTGGGCGTCTTTATTGCAATATATGAAAAAGTAGGAATGAACGGCTTACACAGTGCAAACTCTAGGGATCCATTTAAAAAAATTGAGAGCATAGGGACTAATTTCAAAAGTCAATAAAATTATAAGGTCTAAAAATTTAATTTTCTTTTGTATTAAATTTTTTATTATACCCCATCTTACCCTTAATAGAAGACCATTTTAATCAAATAACACAAATTAAAAATTAAAATTAAAACTAATTAACTACCTCAATTTTTCTGAAAATCCCAGCATTTTTCTAAAACTACCCTTATTTAATCTCTCTCTCTCTTTATCTTTGGAAATATATAATAAATACTACCTCGTATATTGTAAAGGCTCTTATATTTAGAATCAAAGTAAAAGATCCTATATATAGGACTAGAGAGAGTAAGTAATATCTTAAATATTTTGTGCTAATCATTGGATGTAGTTAGGAAGAATGAATTTTTGTAAGTATAATTAGCTCTAAGATTTTAATCAACCAGATTAGATGAAGCACGGAAAACATTAATTTCTTAATTAAACATCTAGACCAATCCCTTGAGGCTCGAGGTATATTAATATAGTTGCATTATAATTAGGATAATTTACAATTTATCCCTTTGTGATTGGTATGGGATCAATTTGCTTACATGTGGTCTAAGATGTGTGATTCAGCTGTTTTGTAGTTTTCTTCGTTAAAACTTTAACTATTTCATGTAATTTAAATTAAATTAAATTTTCTTAATTTCAAATAAAATAGTCTTATGAAATTAAAAATTATGAGAAACTTTATCGTTAGAGTTATATGATACTTATATTTTGAATTTAATAGTTTCACAATGGCTAGACATCATATATACTAAGATTTTGAAGATTAAATTATGCCTAAGAGATTACATAAAAGTGTTTAAGATGTAAATGGGAAAAAATGCAGCGATGAAATGAAGGTGATTGTTTAAGTACATGACTATCTTTGCAAGGAAGAGTTTAAATGTAAATAATCCAAATAATAAATTTAACAATTAAATAATGAGTCACAGGACAAAAAAAACAAATGATCATTTTGTGCTAATTAAAACTGCATGAAATGAGCTATGATCTTCCTTGTTGATTGATGAATGTACAAAATAGAAGATGATATATCATATATAGCTGTGTATATAATGAAGCAGAAATTAAGACGCTATGTTATTTGAGGAAAAATAATATTTTAGGATCAAAATATTCAATTAATGTCATTTTAGGATCTAAACATTTTAAAATGACAAAGAGAGACTATGGTCTGAAACTGATCAAAATTTTAAATAGAAAATTATATAAATTCCCTTGTTAAAATGCTTAACACTCAGCTCTCGCTATTTATTACTGAAATTCCACAAATTTAACATTAAGTTATTCCGATTTTACATTAGACATATTATGATCATCAAAGAATTCAACTAATCAGTCCCAAAGTTTGATACTCAACTCCCGCTATTTATTATTCAGGTTTCACGATTTTGACACTCAGTTATCCTGATTTTACACTAGACACATTATGATCAAAGAATTCAACCATCAATCCCAGAGTTTGACACTCACTTCCGCTATTTACAATTCAGATTCTATGATTTGATACTAAATTTCCCCAATTTTACACTGAATACATTATAGTTACCAAAGAATTCAACTAATTAGTCTTAAAGTTTGATACTCTGCTTCCACTATTTACTACTCAGGTTCCACGATTTAATATTGAACTTACTCAGTTAAAATTTTTTCATGATTATAATATGTACAATATAAAATCAAGGTAGCATAGTGTCAAATAGTAGAACTTGAATAGTAAAAAATAGGAGATGAATGTCAAATTTTTTATAAGGGTATTTAGGTTATTTTTTATTTAAAATTTTAATCATTTTAAAATCATGGTCTTTTCTGTTATTTTAGAATATTATAATCCTAAAATGGTATTAATTAAAAAATGTGATCCTAAAATGTCATTTTTCCTTTTTATTTTTTAAGTAGAATAATGTTGATTTGAACCGTGCATTGATTTGAAATTGCATAGGGAAGAAGACACTAGGGGAGCACAAGAAGGCAGGTTTTGAATAAATTAAACGAAGTTTGAGATGCTTGTGAAGCATGTCTTGCAATTTTGACTTTTACTGTCCAATAATGCTAGACTACACTCATAGTTGAAATTGAAAAAGAAGAATTGGAGGGTGACATAACAAAACAAGGAGGGGGTGATTTGATAATTTACCTTTTTTGTAAGGGGAGGGGCTGCTGGGTCCATATAAAGAGCAAGTTGAAATGACGGAGAGATATCATATGTGAAAAAGGGAAAGAGAGGGCTAACATGTAGATAGAGAGAGAGAGGGAGAGGTAAATGGGTAACGTAGGCTTTGTAAGTTTGTATTGTGGGTGATGTGCGGGGTGAGGGCCGTGGGAATAGCAGGGGGTCAGAGAGCCACGAATGTGAGGGCGACGTATTGTACCAACCGGAGCAGCATAACTGGGACTTGATGGCCGTCGGTGCATTTTGCTCCACTTGGGACACCGGCAAGCCCCTCTCCTAGCGCAGCAAATATGGTTGGACCACCTTCTCTGGTCCTGTCGGACCCCAAGGCCAAGCTGCATGCGGCCGCAGCTTGAGAGTGTGTGTATATATATATATATATATTTTTTTTTTATCTCCTACTCTTTATATAAGTTATTTTTTAAAAAATTTAATAATTTTAAATATAAATTATTTTATAAGAGTTTGTGAAGTATTAATTATTTTATTTAAAAAATATTCTTTTTAGAAATTAATTTATGAAGTATTAATTGCTTTTAAAAAATATTACTCCTTCCGATTTAAAATATAAACCTTCTTTTAGAATAATTTTTTAGATCAAAATATAAGTTCTCTTTAGATAAAGTAAAAAAGTATGAATGATTTTTTTCTAATTTACCCTTATCATTAACTAGCTCATGAAAGAGAAAATTATCTTAGAAATTATATTTATTAAGGGTAATGTTGAAAAATAATATAAGTTCTTTACAAATTTAAATAGTTTAACTCCATTTCTTAATTTGTGTGCACTTTGTCAAAGAGGACTTATATTTTGGACCGGAGGGAGTATATGTTTTCTAAATTTATGGTATATATTAAGAGTAAAGATGAAAACTAAAACAATTTTTCGATAATTTTATTAATGCAACCAATTTTTATTAATTTCAAGAAGATAGTTAAAAGTGACTTATATTAAATATATAAGAGAGTATACACGCTCTGCCTATATTTACCTTCTCACCTTTCTCCATATATACCTACAATGTTTCAATGGGAATGCTCAAGATCATCTTATCGCCAACTATGGCCTAGTCGATTGTGTTGATTCATCCCCAACTTCTCTATGTTTATTCATAACTATAAGCCTCGTACTCCTTCTGATTCTTTATATAAGTCACACTCTAAAAAAATTTCATGATCTCAAATATAAGTCATTTTGTAAAAATTTATGAAGTATTAATTACTTTATTCAAAAAATGTCATTCTTAAAAATTATTTTATAGAGCACTAATTGCTTTAAAAAGTTTAAATATATGGTATTAATTAGGGGTAAGAATGGAAAGCAAAGTAAATATTAGACAATTTTATTAATGCAATTAATTAATCTTTCTTGGTTCCTATGAAGTAGTTGAAAGTGACTTACATTAAGAATCGGATGGAGTACTCCTCTACAATAAAAGTAGTTACCTGCTTACTTAAAGTGCTTCCTTAATTATATGAGATTAATTACAGACAATTCCATCACCTCATGATCCAATTCATTAATTTATTACACCAGTCCCTTCTAGAATTTGGATCTTCCGAAGTACTCCCTCTGATCCATATTATAAGACATTTTGTATGACAAGTTTTTGATTCAAAATATAGGGCATTAGATATTTTTCTTCCCATTTTACCCCGTCTTTAATGCTTTCTTTCTCTTTATTTATAGCCCTACAATGATAATAGAATGGAGTATTTAATAAGGATAAAATAGAAAATATGGATACTTTTTACATTGATTTCAATTGAAAAAATTGTTTTCTTAATGTACATGTAATTAATATAAAATATTTTATAATGTGGATTGAATAGAGTAATTTAAAGAGGTAACGTTAAAAAGAGATGGGCAAACATGTGAGTTCCACAAAAGTGTGACACAAACATATTTTCATATTTTTCTCTAACTTTACCCTATGAAGTACTTTAAATTTTCATAAATGAATCAATTACATGTCAGCTCCAAATTAGAGGAATATTATGGTCAAACTTCATTTTTCCCTCTTCATCCCCTCTAACTCTCTCTATATATTCACTTCTATGTTCTTGTGCCTGATTGGTTCTGTTTTTCAACACAATTCCAGCATATGCTTATTAAAACGTCCGAGACAAGTACCTATTATGTATATATATATATATATATATATAAAGTTAACTATTAGACAGCAAACAGGACCAAGGTCCATATTCAGTGATTAATTGGAATTAATTAAATTTCAGCAATTATAACATTGCTTCCTAAGTTCCTGTCGTGGCTTAGATAGCAATACATACACACGGCATGTATGGTAATGGCACCCAAAGAGACTTATCCAAAACAGCCCTTCAAATTAATGTTATGATTCATCCATGTACGATTGCATTTTCAATATTAATCTAGCTAGATGGTTGTATTTTCTATAGCCTCATATAACGACACTCTTTCATATACTGTATATGTTTGATCAATCAATTTATTGAATGTAAACTCTTCCATGATAAAAAAGAAAAATCATACTTAATATTTTTATCAATATTTCTAGAACTGGACCAGACATTAAACCGAGTAGGACATTGATTCAAAGTTTAATGGTTCAACCGTTATCTAACTGGGGTTAGACTGTTAGTGATTAAAATAATATATTTTAAACAAATAACACAAATTTAAATAAATTTTATGGTTTAATTAAAGTTTCAAACTAAATAATATTGAATTATTAATTTATTATTCACTATAAACAAATTATTAATATGTTTTATAACTTAATATTTAAATTTGTATAAGTTAATATTCATTCATAATCACATTTTGAGTTTTAAATAACAATGTTAAGAAAACTAGACTAGTTATTGAACTGGCTAAAGTACCAGTTCAAAGTTCAATGGTTTGATTGAGATTGAACTAGGATTGAACCAATTATAATTAATATATATTATAAAAATTAAAATAATATTATTACATACGGAAAAAAGATTTAAAAATAAAAAAAAGTAAAAAGTTAGAATTGGAAGTGTATAAATCTTTGTTATTAAACACTTTTAATATATTATTAATTTTTAACTAATTATTTTAAATAATAAATACCAATAATATTATAGAAAAACTCAAAATATTTTAACAACTATAAAAATAAAAATAAGTTTAAGTAAAATGAAGTAAAAATATAATTTGAAAATAATAAATATTATTTTATATTAATACAATAATTATAAAAAATAAGATACTATCTCTATTTCTATTTTATATTTTATAATAAATATAAACATACATATATTAATTTTCTTGACATAACCTTTTGCAGTTAATACATAGCTTTAAATTCTTTTCTTGTTTTTAAACTTTTTTTTCCAATTACAAGTTGTCTTTAAAGAATAAAGTAATAAATTATTAATTTATATGTTAGAAAAATTTTTTCACCATATACTCTTTTTGTTCCTATTATAAACGACATATTTTTGAAAAATTAAAGTTTCAAAATATAAATTATTTTATAAAATATATACATTATTTAATTTTTATTTATTATTTTTATTCTTCTTAAAAATACCTAAAAGAGTTATAATAAAAAAAGATTAAGAAATATATATCTAAGATGTGTTACAATTTAATAAGAATATTTTAAAAAATTAGAATAATGTTTAAAATTATTAATATTTTTAACTAATTTTTTTAAATATTTATGAGATAAATAAATATAATTTATAATAAAAAATATTAAAATTTCTTTGAACCCACATAATACAGCAGTGGAGACTACCTTCCCCACTCCTTACTTGCCTTAATTACCCATACCGACTTTGAAAGGGTGACGTCTCAAATTACAGACACGTTGGCGCAGTGGCGGGTGAAAATTTTGTCTGCTTTCAAAAGGAAAAACATTGAAATAGGAAAACAACTCCTCACTCCATTCTATGTATTGGGGTTTGTAACAATATTGACTAAAAATCACCACATTAGTACAGAATGCCAAAGTTAATTATCAAGTGTGATTGGATCAGATTATATATAAATAATTATTAAAAAAATAATTATTCATAATAAATTATAAGAATAAGTGATTATGTCAAAAGTAAATTGTGTTTAGATATTTTTAACCTATAAGTGATTTTGAGAAAAAAATGTATTTGGATATAAGGGTTTAAGTAATTATTGGATGAATAATGAGAAGTAAAAGTGAAATAAGTGATTATAGAAGAACAAATTATTATCATAAATAAACAGAAAAAAGTAGCTTATAGAAATAATTACTTAAATGACCATAAATAATTATTTTGATTTAGATTATATTTAAAAACTGATGATATAATCACTTAAATGCCAAATCCAAATAATCTCAAAGTTTCTTTTCCACCGCTTCTCTACGTTTTGTAAAATTTTGAATTTGCTGGTTAGATTTTCTTTTATATACTTGGTAAGAATTTTTATTCCTTAATCTTTCTTTGCCTTTCTTTTTTATTTGTATTTTAGTTATCTTTGCTACCCATTCTCCAGATCTTCGTCTTCTTTACTGCTTTCATTTTCTTATCTTCAGTGCTCCATACTATTCTTCTCTCTTCATCTTTCATAATCTTTTTCAGGATTATTCCTATTTTTCTTCTTTATTTTCTTTTTTTCCTTTTTTCTCCTCACTCTATTTTTCAACCAAATTGTTAGAAGAACCTTATATAAAATCATGAAATGATTATAAAATTAAGCAATTGCATCAATATAAATTTGTTTATTTTTACTTTATGAGCTTTAATTGCACTGACACTTCAAAAAGAAAGATATATCCGTATCCAATACATATTAAATATGATACTCGTATCGTACTTCACAATACATATTATAAACATATTCTTATTTTTCCTTTTTACAAAGTTTTAAAATGACTTAAATTTTATAAAAAAAGCTCAATTTTTGGTTTCTTGTTTTAAATACCTTTATATTACTTTTAAGATACTTGTTTAAAACTCAAAATTTCTATATTTTTATCTTTAATACAATTTGTTAAATATATACTTTAATTATATATATATTTTTCGTATCTATATCTTAAAATTTTAAAATTTATCGTATCCACGTATCATATTATGTCTTATCTAATACCCACACCTGTATCTATGTATCATAGTTTATGATTTTTATATATAATTTGTTAATTAAAATTAATTTAAGTATGACAAATATATAATTTTTCTATAATTTAAATCACATTTATTAAATTATTATTTTTTATTTTATAATATGTATACATTATTTTTTTTTAATTTGAGTTATATATATACAATAATGTATAAGTTGTCACAATATATTGAAAACATGAACATTTCATGTGTTTTTCATAAATTAATATATTAGATGTATTGTTATTTCTTTTATGTTTCTAATTTGTTTACAATTACACATAATTTATTATATATTTACCACCATTATTTCATATTATAAAATAAAATATTGATAATAATAAATATAAATTTTTTTGGAAAAAATTATTAAAAAAACTCAAACTAATAATATATATATATTTGTATGTGAGCATGCTAAATTTTAAAGAAAAAATTTCGTCCCCGCATGATTATTATTCTAAAGCCATCCCTGATATGATTTGTTTAGTATTATGAGATTTTTCACACCAAATAAATCCTTGTGAAACATTATAGTTTCATATGGGCATAATCCGTGTGAAAAAATGAAATCCATTTATATTTTATCATATCAAGGGACGTTTCACATGGGATAAATTATATTGGTGTGAAATATTATAGTTTCACAGGTTATTCTCCATGTGAAATGCATGAAATTCAGTTATTTTTTCATATCATGGCATGTTTTGCACGTTGAAATCCGTGTGAAAAGCTTGTTAATTTCACATAGACTCACTTGATATATTAACGACGATTTTCACACTGAATTTCCATGTGAAATTTCCATGCAAAATTGCTTTGTTGAGAAATTTCACATGTCTACACAATTATTCTCTATGCAATTAACAATAGGTTTTAACGTGTCTACACAAGATAGTAAGTATATATACTTCTATCTCACAAGAAAACTAATTTAGTTAGCATCACAAATTTCATGCATTAAATCCCTTTCTCAAGTTCATTTAGGTTGCTTAAATCGTCTAATGATTTTTATAGAATTAAAAGCATTACAAACAATATTAAATAAACAAATCATATACTACAACAAAATAGGCAATTTGCGACGGAAATTTGAGACGGAAAATTGTCTGTCCCAAATCCGTGGCATGTTTGTCACAAATTCCGTCACAAACTTTTGTGACAGAGTTTGTGATGGACTAACTCCGTCTCAAATATTTGTGACAGAATTTGTAATGGAATTGTCTGTCACAAAATACATCCGTCGCAAAGTCGTCACAATGCCGTCGCAAAATGTCAACATTAAAAAAAAATTAATTCCAATTGTTTGGGATGGACAATTTTGTCATAAATGTCATCACTATATTTTAGGAATAACTTATCCCTAATTTGTGGCGGGATTTGCAACGGATTTGCGATGGAAAGGATTCTGTCACAAATGTCCATCACAAAATGATTCAAAATATTTAATTTTAATTATTTAAAAATATGGTATTAACTATAATTTGCATAATTATATTTCATATACTCAAAATTATATATTTATGTAACCATATTTATTAACATAATATACAAAATTATATATTTATATTTTAATTTTTATATAATTGAATATTATATAATTATATATATATATGTAATTATATAATGTATTTTTAATTAATTTATTTTTTAGGGCCTAAATGATAATGATATTTACTGGATTAAGTATAAGTATATGGTTATAATGTTTTTCTTGAGGGAATTGTTTTTTAACCTTAGAGAAAAAAACTCTAACTTTCAAATTTTAGTTTTCACCTTCAATTTCTTTGACTCCTAGTCAACTCCATCTCTAGAATTCTCATATTCTCAAACTCTGTTGACCACTCTTGCAAACTTAATCTCTTTTTTTTCAATCTCTCACACTTAAATCTCTTTAGTCTCTTTAACCAATAAGTTCTTATCCAACTCATCTTAAACAAAAACAATTGATCACCATTTTGAATCCTAGCAATAGTCTTTGTCCAAAAACAATCCATTTTATTATTAATATATTATTACTATATACTATAATCATAATTTATACATAATTGTTAATACTAAGGTATTATATATCTTCTCAAGGTTCGATTTAGTTTTTGCACCTTAGGTCTATGAGTAGCTTTTTTATATAAAGCATATGTTTATTTTTTAAATATAAATACATATACTTCTATTGACATATCAAACACTGATGATGGATGGAGATACATATGGTCTGTGAATATATGTATATTTTATTTATATATTTAAATGGAAAGAAAATACTTCCTCCGGTCTTTAATATAAAGTCCTTTTAACCGAATCACACGGATTAAAGAGGGGAGTTAAAATCAATTAACGATCTCAATTTCCCCAAAAATAACAATATTTTTCCAAAACTAACATTCTTTAATCTCTTTTTCTCTCTCTGGGATATATTAAATAGGGCATTCTTTGAAAATATATAATAAATATTTTCTTGTACATTGTAAAGGGTCCTATATTTAGGATCAGGGCAAAATACCTTATATATAGGACCGAAGGGAGTATATTTTTAATAGTTTATTAAAAAATTTATATTATTGATTAGTATTAAATTTTTATTCCCCACAAAAAAATATTATTTTTTATTAATAAAAAAATGACACTTAATATTTATATTATGCATATCAATCCATTTTCTTAGTTCTTATAAAAATTGGGCATATGCATGAATATAGATTTGTAGTTCTTATACAATGACATAAATAAATGTATTAAAAATATGAATTTGCTATGTATTTTTTTTTATGTAAAATAAATATTTTAGAAATATAGTTTAACTTTATATATTTTTAATTTTTTAAACATATATAATAATATATATATTTGTCATCAAATAATTATTATAATAATAAAATTGGTATATGACGCGGTCTGATTTTCATTCCTTCCCTCTCTTATTTTTGTTCGTTCCCTCCAGCCATTATTTGTGTAAAATTCCCAAATAGAAAACCCTAACCCTTTGCCTCTCACCCTTACAAACAAGTCAAGCGTCTCTTATTTTCACTTGCCGCACACTTCGTCATTCTTCATCTCACTCAATTTGTTGTTGCTGAAGCTTGTCCTTTTCCTTGCGGCTTAAAGAGATAAAGATTGGAGCTTGCTTAGGTTCGTCTCTTCTTATGTCTCCTCCTCTTATTACAAGTTTGCCTTTTTGTGGTTTGCTTTCAAAGATTTTGTCATGTGGTGGATTAAAAATAGGTTCCATGCTTCTAAAAGTGGGTGAAAGAGAGAGTGGATTTGTCTAAAGGGTAATTATTTATGGCAGTAGAAGAGCTTGAGAGGAAATTTTGTCAGAGATGTTAAAATCGAAACGATTATCTTAAACTTGAGATTGTTTTGCGCTTTTCTTTTTTTTTTCTTCTTAATCTGAAATTTTGTTGCTATGTTACGTCATGTTCTGTTTCTATAGGTTACTGTCAGTGGCAAATCGGGCTTCTACTCAAGGAGGCATGAAGAATAAATGTGGTATCATTCCTTCAACTAAGCACAAAAGGAGGATGGTAAGCATTCATTTCAAGTTATTCATTGTTTCTTATATATTATGATTATTCTCATCTTTATTTATCATTTGCAGAGTGAACAGCTTGGGAGGATGCCCACATTGCTTGAAATGTTTAAACGCCAACATTATAATGAGAATACCAATCAATTTGTTGATAATAGGTCAGCCAAAGCCTATATAAGTATATATTTTTCTGATTCTTTTTGACTTATTTGTCATTGGGAATGTGCTGACGGCTGGAGGCCTAACTAATTGTAGTGTAAGTCATGCATGTTCTTATTTTGAAGAATTTGGTGTTTGGGGACTTTATATTGAAAATTATATGTGCTAAAAGAAAGAATATATTCTCTATATTCTTTGAGATAACGACTATGTAATCAGCTTTGGTAATTCCAATATTGTAAGCTTATAATAAAGTCTAAACTCAATAAACTATTTAGCAAAAGGTTTGCAATTAAATATAAAGTCTAAACTCACTTACTCAACATGCATGAATAGGAGGGAAACAACTAGTTTAGTTATGGAGCATATGGGAAATATACATATTGTGGCAGTTACATGTGAGGAAGTTTAGATAAGATATTTTAGCAACTATTTTATTTTTTGTAGTTAGGATTTTGCTTATCTATTTTAGATTTATTAATTATTTTATCTTCTCATTCTTGCTATAAATAAGGCAGTCACCACTAGGTTTAGTCACTTAAGTATTATTCCTTATTTGTTCACTTGGAGATTCCTCCTTTGCTATTAGTGACTCTGTGAGTGAGATCCCTGCTATCTTGTTACTAATAGATTTTTCATTCAACAAAATTCCCCTATATTTTCAGTGTACCTATTAGTACTCAAGAATAGTTGCATAATTACAATGATTTTTATTTTCTGCTTTGTTGACTTGTATATTTTGGACAAATATGGGTTGAGTGTTTGTTGACTTATATATTTTGCTTCTATTTTATAAGAAAGTCTTTGGTAATTCTGATGTTACTTAAATTAGATCATCTTCTTCCTCTCTCTCTTTTGCCTCTATATCTTGTATTTTTTATGAGATTGTTTGTGTAATTAGCTTTGGTAATTCGAATATGAGGAATTCCTTATATTTCAATAGTAGACTTTTTGTTCAATGATATATTCTATCACATTATTAGAGGGGCTGTAATTATTTTATATAATTAAGTGTTGTGTCCAACTCCTTGTATTCTATGTAATTCTTATCATAATATGTGATTATTAGATCCTAATTAAACTTAATATTACTTTCTTCTATAGGCTGATTTCATGGAGCTATTGTCAGCTGAAGGAGACTCTGCTGATGAAACAGAACTGTGGTTAAGGGCTGTTGGAGGTAGGAATAAGAAGGGTCGGATTTTTGGTCTTGGATCTGAGGCTCCCTCCATTTATGCCTCTTGTTCTACTAGGATGTCCAACTCCTCTCATATTAGACTTAATCCTAATGTTGAGAGTGAGCTACAGAGACGTCTTGATGTTTTGACAGATCAACATGAGAGACTTATGTCTCTTTTACATGATGCACAGGAAGAAATCTAGCAGCAGAGACAAGAAATTAATAATTTGAAGACACATGTGCACCCAGACTTGGCAACTCAGCATGCAAATGAAGATGACCCAAACAATGAGCATCATTCTCCTCCTGCTTAGTAGTTATTATTAGATTTCTATCTATTACTAGACTTCTATTTTATTTTGTTGGATTGTTGGGTTTTGTGTAGTTATGATGTGAATCATACATTTATACTAATATTTTGAAGGGAACCCTACTAATATTTGTTAGATTGATGGATTTTATGGGATGAATTTATATGAAAAATATGTGTTTCATATTATCATTGCATTCAAATTGTTCTAGCTTATAGGTTTCTTAATATGATTTTTCAGGTTTTAGAAATAGTTAAAATTGCAAAAGAGAATTAAAATTATTAAATTCGCAGCGGATTTTTCCATATCACTTCTATTGCAACGTTTGCCATGAAATTTGTGACAAAATTTGCCACGGATTAATATTTGTTGCAAATCCCGTCCTCAGTTCTATTGCAACGTTTGCCATGAAATTTGTGATGGAATTTGCCACGGATTAATATTTGTTGCAACTCCCGTCTCAAGAAATGCAACGGCACTTGTGACGGAATTTTGCCACGGGTTATGTGACTAAGTTGTTCATCACAAGTTCTGTCGCAAAGTTGGAATAGGCTATTCTTGGAGCTTTGTGACGGAATTAATTACATCACAAACTCCATCACAAAGTTGGAATATGCTATCCCGATAATTTTGGGACGAAATAAAATTCATCACAAATTCTGTCGCAAATTTTGGGACGGAATGGTTTTTTCCATGGCAAAGTGTTTGTGACGAGCTTATTTGCCACGAACAAAATTCCGTCTCAAACTCCGTGGCAATGCTATTTGCGACGGAATTTCTTTCAAATTCTGTCTCAAAATCCGTCACAAATAGCCTGTTTTGTTGTAGTGATACATTAATTATAAATTTATAAGTAAGGAGACTAACCTATATACTTAATTCATAGGGTTTCATTACAATAAGAGAAAGTATCCAAATCAATATATCAATATATGTATAGTAAAGCCTATAACAAATAGCACTATATATTTACAAATTATAAATAGGGTGACTTATTTTCTCAAACTTTATATATGCAATTAATATATAAGAAAACATGTCTAATAAGAAAACCATATAAATACTCAAAATTAAAGAGAATCAAGGGAAAAAGATAAAGAAAAAACAGTCAATTAGCAAACATTGGTAGAGCTCTATTCATTTGAGGGTCTTCATATGGACCCACTCAAATTTTGGAAACTAGATGTATAAAGGTGTTGGGCCTTAGATCATGCTCCCTCGCCTTCTCTAATTTTGCATCCCTTAATATTTAACCTCTTCTTCTCCAAGAGGATTTGAGAGATTTTAGATTTAAGTGAGAGAAAGAAGAAGGGGAAAGCTTGGGAAAGAGCACAGAGAATCAGAGAGACAAGAGGAAAAAAGTGCGACTTTAACTCAAATTTTGAAAACATAAATTGAAAAGTCACTACCAAAAAAGCGGGTTTTGGTGGCTTTTTCTAAAAACAGTGCTAAAACAAAATTTAGTGGCATTTTCTAATATTGTATTCTAAAATAAATTATATTCTTTTTAATTTTGGGATTTTTTTTAAATTTTAATTTAAAATTTATTACAACAATTTCTTAATTAATATAATTTCATAATACTAATTTCAAAAAAAATTAAAATAAAAAAACTTATATTTTGGTGTGAGATAGAGAAAAATGCTACTAAACAGAGAAGAAAAAGCATAATAGAGGGGTGGCGCTACGGCCACGTATGTGGCGGCACAACTTGAGACATGTATGGACAATTTTGGGAAGAGACCTAAGATGGATGGTGCCACGACCACGGTTATGGCTTTGTGGCACCAATATCAAATTCCTTATCAGTAACTTGCTGACTTTACATCGAATTTCTTATGCGTGCAACTTTATGCTCCAATATCTGATTGACCTGATTTCAGCCTTACAGATCATTCTACTTTCCCTCTAATCATAAATGCCAATCATGTCTCAAAACATCTCCGAATAGAGATTCTAGATATCTGACATTGAAATGGATACTGTTGACCAAAAACAAGAACTTAACACCCACAATAGCCACCGATGAGCAATTGGCATACAAAGACCATTTCTACAAGGAATATGTCCAAGAAGGTCCTAACCTAAAGAAACCACTCCTCTTGACTTTGACCCCCTTGAATCCCAACTTAAGCTAATGAGCTATATAGGGGACCCAAGACCCACACTAGGTTCACAAACTAGACATACAAATCCAATGTGGGCTATAGACATCAACCTCAGGTCTAATACAAGCTAACATTCAAGTGGGGCACAAATATACATAAGACCTTGCCAACATTTAATACAATACTAATAGGGTTCTAGGCCTATCAACATAACTTAGGCCACCTAATGCACCCAAAAAGGGGTCAACAATAAACACACAACATTTAGGCTCCAAATCACATCAATCCATAAGTCTCTACACAAAATAGTGGCACTTCATTGGAAATAATAGGAAAATCAACAACATGGGGAAATATAGTCAGATTTTGAAAACATAAATTGAAGAGTCACTACCAAAAAAGTGGGTTTTGGTGGCGTTTTTTGGAAACACCGTTAAAACAAAATTTAGTGGCATTTTTTAATATTATATTCTAAAATAAATTATATTCTCTTTAATTGTGGCATGTTTTTAAATTTTAATTTAAAATTTATTACAACAATTTCTTAATTTGTATAACTTCATAATACTAATTTAAAAAAAATAAAAAATAAAAAACTTATATTTTGATGTGAGATAGAGAAAAATGCTACTAATTCATTATATGACGTTAGTACAGTAAGCTTCATATACACCACTAAAGTAGTGTTAATAGCATTTTTTTCAAGTAGGCAAAACTAAAAGTGTTAATAACATTTTTTTAAAGTAAGCAAAACTAAAGATGCTTTTGTGGTATTTAGAGCCTATTTGATTTAGATTATAAGTGATTATGGAATTGAGAAAAGTGATTATGCCTTCAGTTTCCAAACGCAATCTAGATCAAAATAATTACTTATGGCCATTTAAGTGATTATTTCCATAAACTATTTTTTTTCAGCTTATGATAATCATTTATTTCACTTTTTCTTCTCAATGTGTGTTTGGGTTAGATTATATATAAGTGATTATGAGGATAAGTGATTATTCATAATAGATTATGAGAATAAGTGATTATGTCAAAAGTGAATTGTGTTTGGATTTTTTAACCCATAAGTGATTTTGAGAAAAGAAATGTGTTTGGATATTGGGGTTGAAGTGATTATTGAGTGGATAATGAGAAGAAAAAGTGAAATAAATGATTATGAGATATAAGTGATTATCATAAGTTGAAAAAAGTAGCTTATGGAAATAATCACTTAAATGGTCATAAGTGATTATTTTGATCTGGATTGTGTTTGTTTACTGGCCGCATAATCATTTTTCTCTGCTCCATAATCACTTATAATTTAAAACAAACATAAAGCCTCTTTAATGGTGTTTTTCTAAAAACACAACAAAAGTAGCTTTAGCAGCATTTTAAAAGCACCACCAAAGTACATAAACACAACCATTTATCCATAAACTTGAAATTTTGGTGCTTCATTTAAAGATTTTAGCATTTCATTAGGATTTAAATATGACACTAAAGCAAAATAAACCGCCACTAATTTATTCCGCTTCCTACATATTAACTTCCCTTCCCATATCTTCCAATTATTTTTAATGCTCTTTTTCTCCCATCTCACTACGTATCATTACAAAAAATTTGACTTTCGGCGAGGACAAAAGTCGTCCCTGAAAGTCAAAATGTCGTCGCTGAAAACTTTCAGGGGCGACAACTTTGTCGTTGGCATAAGTCTTGTCACTGAAAGTTTTGGTGACGACAAAAGATGTCGCGGCTGAAATTTGACATTTGGCAACTACATTGTCGTCGCTGAAAGTTGACATTTGGCGAGGACCAAATTGTCGTCGCTAAAAGTTGACATTTAGCGATGACATTGTCGTCGTTGAAAGTCGGCTTTTGGCGAGGACCAAATTATCATCGCTGAAAGTTGACATTTGGCGAGGACATTGTCGTCGCTGAAAGTCGACCTTTGGCGAGGATCAAATTGTCGTCACTGAAAGTTGACATTTGGCGATGACATTGTCGTCGCTGAAAGTCGACTTTTGGCAAAGACCAAATTATCGTCGTTGAAAGTTGACATTTGGTGAGGACATTGTCTTCGCTGAAAGTCGACCTTTGGCGAGGACCAAATTATCGTCGCTAAAAGTTGACATTTGGTGACGACATTACTCACTGCTGAAACTCGACCTTTAGCGAGAACTAAATTGTCATCGTTGAAAGTTGACATTTGGCGACGACATTAGTCACCGCTAAAAGCTTATTAAACACCATTGCCACAGCATCATCGGGCATGCCACATCACCGCCACGTCACCCTGGGCCCACACCATGTCACCACCACATCATTGCCATGTCACTGCCACGTCACCTTGGGTCCACCACCACGTCACCGCGAGCCCACGCTACATCATCGTCACGTCATATAATGCTTTCAAATGTGTTCACCTAGGTTTCGAACTCATGACCTTTTACTCCCAAAGCCTTATATTCACTCTTTTGTCAGTTGAGCTGATATGTATCTGCAGTCTTTATATGAAAAATTAAATATATATTATTTATCTATACACTAATATACACACATATATTTATAAATCAATATATTATTAAAAAATACAGATTTGTCTTATTTTCAATTACTAATTTCATAAAATATTTTATTTGGATATGCTTATATTTATATGAATATTTATATTATAATTTTTTATTTTTAAATCTTAAATAATTTTCCTATAAATATATTTGCTTTTTTTTACAAGAAAAAAATTGTTTTCTAGATGACTTTTACATTTGATTTTTATTTTTAAATAAAAATAATTATGTATATAATATTTATGATCCATATGTATTAATATTATGTTATTTTATATTATTTTTCGTTTAGTCATATCATATATTATATTATTTAATAAATTATATTATATATGCTTAATATATATTAGAGATGAGATGAGATTGGATAGGAGCGGATTTTATACCAACTCGTGGTCCGACTTAAAGTTTTGGTATAATATTATATATATCCATTTTTTATTTTTTAAAAGAAAATTAGAAAATTGAACTTCTATTATTATGGTATTCCCAACAAAATATATTTAATACTTAATGAAACTACATATAAATATAAAAAAATTAAAAAAAAAGCCCTTAGGCCGGGTCAGACCAAGTGATCTAAGAAGGTTACTCGAAACTTGGTATGACCCGGTGTGAACACCCCATTTTGTCCGTACACTTTTATAAAATAATAATAATAATAATAATAATAATAATAATAATAATAACTAAATGAATGAAAAAAAAAGACAATAAAATTAAATGAATAAAACAAAATAAAAAAAAAAAATTTCTTAAGAATATAAAATATATATATATATATATAAACAAAAAAACGAAAAGACAAAAAATAATAAGAAAAACAGAAATAAAAAAAAGAAAAAAGAAAAGAAAAAAACTTTAATGGGAAAATAAAAAATAAAAAAAAAGAGGTGGGGGATTATATTTTGGGCCCAAGTTGCCACGAGCCTAATTGAGGGCTCGTGGACTTGGATCCAAGGGGCATAGCCCCCAAGTGGATAGGGCACGAGGACCCGAAGACGGAGAAGCAGAGGGAGCACACCAGGGAGAGACAGGGGGAGCCTTTAGGGCTCAGTGGCCGCAGAGAAGGAGGGGGAGGGAGCACACGAACCAAGGGCAGGAACAGAGGCAGAGGGAGGGGTTGACCGCGAAAAAGAAAAGAGAGTGGAGCACCGCGAGAGGCACAGAGAAAGCTGCGGGAGGGATGGCCGCGAGGGAAAAGCTGCGGGAGAAAGATCTACGCGAGCACGAAGAGAACAGAAGGAGCCGCGAAAACAGAGGGGGTCAGAGAGAGAGCATCACGCAAACACGAGAAGACAAGGGAACCGAGACTGAGAAAAAGCAGGCGGCTGCAGAGGAAAAGCTGAGGGGGCGCGAGGAAGGAAGGATGGAGACGTGCACGAAACTGGAAGACAGGGGACCACTTGCGGACTCTATAAAGACCGAGGAGCAAGCTGAGTGAGAGGGGGGGAAAAATTTTATGGCCACGAAAGGTCTCCAGAGAGAAGAAACGGGGAGGACTTGACTGGATGCGGAAGAATCCTAAGAAAACAGGGGAGACTCGGACCGAGAAATAGACGGAGCCAGGAGCCCAGTAGAGGCCGGGAGCAGCAGGGGAAGGCTTCGGTGCTGGAAAACTCGAGGAGTACGCCGGAGATAGAAAAAGGGAGAGGACATCCGAAGGGGCAATACAACGATAGGCATCGGTGAATCAAAAACCGTGATTGGTAACATTTGCCTCAAATCCCAAATTTTGTCATGACTTAGATTCAATCTAGGAATGGAGTTTGAGAATTGTGCTGGGATTTGATTGAATGCTCTGTTTCATTGCTGGCTGACTGATGTTTGTAGCTAGGCTTATTGTGCTGATGATATTTGTGGGCTCGAATTACTGTGCCTTGATTGATGAAGTTTTTCCTTGATTATGGGTTGGTATATTCTTTGTTAAGGTTACAATCATGCTTTAGATGATTATGTGGTTCAAATTTCGTTAATCTCTGGCCATTAGAGTGACATTAGGCCTTCTCTTCACTCACCTAAGAATTTTAGTTTCAGAACTCGAATCTCTTAGGGATGTTTGGAGGGTTGGAGCTTGCTGTGATTGTGTGGGGTTGGTCCAGAATTAGCTATCTGTCCTGGAAGTCTTTATCTTTACCTAAGCATGTTGGCTATCGATCCATGTGACCTTATTTTGACATGAAAATTTATCCATGATTCAAAACTCCAAGGGACTATTACTTTGGTCTTGCCCATTTCTAAAATTGCTTGGGTTTCGACCTGAGGAAAGGGTCATTTGATTTTGTGTTTTGGTTTTTATCCAAAGGTTGCGTTGCTGTTAAAATACATGACTCCTGTGTGAGTGCGAGATCTCTCAAACGTCCATCATATCTTTCGCATTACTGTAACTTCACTTTACTTTAGTTTGAATGATTCAACATGCCCAGCTTGGTATGTTGATGGTCGCAAGCTATGATCTTTAGGTAGCTTTGCGTGGCTCCAGGCTTAAGCACTTGTCATTAAGCTCCCCTTAGCTATAGAAATGAAATTTGAGGTATGTGACATGCTTGATTGGTGACTGGGGTAATGAATGTGACGCGGATTTCCTGACCTTGGTCCCATTTTTTTTTAATATCTATATATAATAAATAAAACAAATAAATAAATAGCAATAAATAGTATATCGATATTTGCATAAAAGGTCATTTTTTTTTGCTTCTCTTATTTTTATTGCTTTTATTCTTATAAAACAACCATGATCATAGCTATTTTCATAATTTAATGTAATTCCGTTTTTTTTTCCTTCTCTTTTAAGTCCTTCTCGCTTTGTGTCCCGAGTGGCATCGCTGTAAGCATGTGAGCGTAAACTAACAAATCATAAGTGATTAATTCACCATATGTGCCGTGTGATTTTATTGTGAAAGGGATTTTGGGAAAATAAAATATATATACATGTACATATGACATTAGTAGTTCTATCTTACACTATTTTTGGATTATTTTGAGAAAAAAAAAAGGTGGGTGTCTTCAATTGCATTATTTTGAGAGAAATGAATAAAACTCATTTAAATAAAATTATTCATGCCATTAGTTCTTATCTTTTTTTATTTATTTACCGCGAGTGGTAACACCGTAGGTATTTTAAACACAAATCAGTAACTTATGAGTAATAAAGTCACCACATATGCTGATTATTATTTCTTTACAAATATTTGTATTGATCACATTTTTTAAAGGGTTAAAAGGATTTTTATAATAAAAATAAAAAATATATTATATATAATTTGTAAAAAAAAAATATTGATAAATTGTCTTCTTTCGATTTTTTATGCCTTTTTGTCTCGAGTGACACCACCGTGGACATTTAGGTATCAATCGGTGTATTGTGAATGATAAAGTCGCCACATAAGCCAATTGGTCTTATTTTGTGAAAATGAAAAAAATTAATAAATTGTCTTCTTTCGATTTTTTATGTTTTTTTGTCTCGAGTGACATCACCGTGGATATTTAGGTATCAATCGGTGTATCGTGAGTGATAAAGTCGCCACAAAAGCCAATTGGTTTTATTTTGTGAAAACGAAATTATTTTCAAGTATTTCCTTTTCAAATCAAAACAAAATGTTCAAAATCACAAATAATTTTATTTTTTTTCAATTGAGAAAAAAAAAACACATATTCTTTCTTAGGAATTGATTTTGTGGGACAAAAAAAAAATAAAATGAAATAAAAAAAATAAAAAGAGAAAATATTGGGGATTAACCTATCTTTTACAAATTGAAACACACCAACCAATTCTAAAAATTGTTTTCTTTGTGAAAGATAAATTATTTTCTATAAACCCCTCATCTTAAAGAATACATAAAATAATAAGTATCAACCCAGTGACACGCATTTTTAGTCCGAACTACGTCGACTTTGATCCCTATCGCAGGGTACGTAGGCCCCAGACTCTCATTCTGGGTCAAGTCCGCATTTGTAAATAAATAAATATTTTCTGATTTATTTGGTGTTTTTTTCTCTTAATTTAATAAATGTTTATCAATTTATTTTTTTTAAGTCCACTTTTGTAAATAAATAATATTTTCCTCGTAAATTATTTTTCCACCTTTTCATACTTTCATTTTATTCTTTATTTTCGTTTTTACATTTTTTCTTATATTTATGTTTACATGTGAATGGTAAAAAGGGTAATTAAAATAAATTTGTAAAAAGCCATAAAAATTGCATGATCAACCTAAGGTAACCGTTCTTAGGAACGGGTGTCGTGGGGGTGCCTAACACCTTCCCCACTCACAATCGTACTCCCGAACCCAACTCTGATTCGCAGACCATCCTTATCCTGTTTTTATTTGGTTTTCTAAAATTTCCCTTAAAATTTTGGTGGCGACTCCCTCCGAAATTGGCCTTCCGTCGTGTGGGTCGAGATCCCATTTTTTTTCTTTTTTCCGCGCCATCCGCGTCGCATTTTCGGGTGTGACACCCGGTCAAATGGCTCTGCCTAATACTCAAGTTTTGGTTTCTTGTTAAAATGACTAGATTTGTCTTTAGTTGGGCTGCTTCGGGTTGAACTAGATTGATCAGGTTCAGGTTTATTCTCTCATCCTATATATTATATATAATATAATAGGAATTTGGAAAAAAATCATCATTACAAATATTGTAATTTTGATTATTATATGATTTAAAAGAAAATGTAATAAATTCAATCTGTTATAATTGGGAGAATAAAAAAGATAAAAAAAGTTGAGATAGTGAGAAAGAGAATTCGCTAATACTTGTTTTCCAAATATTGTCATTACTTATTAATTAGGAAAGTAAATTAACAATTCATAAGTATTTTTTCTCTATGTGACAATGCTCTGTTAGACTTTTATACTATGTAAAAATATCTACATTACTATTATATACCCATAGGAGTTTGGGCTGAGAATTTTAATCATGACATGTCTGATTATTATTTTAGATATATTAACTACTGATTATTATCATGGTACGTTACTACTTCATCATTTATTATTAGTAATAAATAACTTTAATATTAATTTATATGTTAAATATATTAGCAATTAATTACTTAGCCTAATAAAAATTTATCCAAATATAGGATTAATCATATTAGACAATTAGATATTAATTTGTTCTCCTAATTCTCTTTTATTAGTGTTATCAATCCCTTTATTAATTACAAAAATTATCTTAATAAAAATAACATATTTCATTAATTAAGATGAAGAAAAAGTAAATATAAATGTGGAATAGATTCAATAGTTTGACCATTCAAGTTTTTAATCTTAAGAAGAAATAAAACATTTTCAAAATGTTTAAAATAATTCAAATGAATTTGATAAAAAAAGTTCAAATAAAAGAAAATAATAAAATACTTTGACTTTAACCAAAGATATCAGATATTTTTTATAATACAAAATATATGTAGAATATCTTTTTTTTATTATAAAATTATATCAACATAATACAATTATTATTTCAATATGTTATTTATTAATTTTCAAAATAAAAATAATAAAAATTCAAAAAATTAGCTTTGACAGTGACATAGTCGCTGCTGAAAGTCATACTTTCAGCGATGACAGAGAAAGTCATCGCTGAAAGTATGATTTCGGTGACGACTTTTTTGTTGTCGCCGAAAGTTTTCAGTGACGACACAAAAAGTCACCGCTGAAAGTCATACATTCAGCGACGACTTTTCTTTGTCGTTGCTGAAAGTGTGACTTTCGACGACGACTTTTTTTGTCATCACTGAAAGTCACACTTTCAGCGACGACGTTTTTTATCATCGCCGAAAGCATACTTTCAACGATGACTTTTTTTGTCTCTACCGAAAGTCGTCGCTGAAAGTCTGTTTTTTTGTAGTATACTGCTCTTCTCTTGTTAGTTATTGTTTTCTTCTTCTTCTACCACTCTCAACATGTTTCTTATTTCCTTATACATATTTAACAAGTCATTTATTTCTCCTTCTACATCATTCCCCAACACCTTATGCTTTACAATTGCTACTCTTCCTTCTTTTTATCTTTAATTTCCAAACAAAATCTTCATTCCATTAATCTCTCATTATATTTCAACTTTGATATCTTAGTTTACAAAATATCACCCTAAATTAATTAACTAAAAATTTTAAAATACTATAGTTAAAATAAAAATGAGTAATATATTTATTAACTAAAAAAATATGTGAAATAAAAAATTTATTTATTCTAGAAAATTATAGAAGATGTGAGTGTTAATAATAAATTTTAGCATAATTATTGATAAAAAAAATATATGTTAGTGACATTTGTGGCTTTTTTTGGGCATATGGGTGGCATCTCATCACCCCCAGGAGCAGCTAAAGACGCCACTAAAGTTTGAAAATGCCACTACAAGCGGTAATTTTTATGCTTTTCTAGCAGTTTTGAAAAAAAAAATGCCGCTAAAATTTTGGGGCCTAAAAATGCCATGAAAGCATAAAAACAAATCGCCATTGAAGACCATTTTGTTTTGTAGTGACTAATAAGAGGGAGGGGAAAATTGGGAATGGAGAGAGGTGAGAGGTGGCGTAATTGAAGGAGAGTGGATGAGTGAAGTTAATTTTATTATTTTAATATTTGCAAAACCAGATATATTTTTACTTTTTTTATATTATTTATCTTTTTTAATGAAATAATATCTACTTGAGTTTCATTTATTTTTTAAGAATACTTTTTAGTAAAATCATTTATTTTTTAAATGCATTCATTTTAACTATGATTTTAAAGTCGTGAAGTTTTTACTATTTTAAATTAATTTAGTATATTCTATGTTTATGTTAAAATATGATATAGAGGAATGCTACAAGGAAACCGATCTCTCCATATCTCTTTGTTATATGCGTGGAAAAGCATGCCCACTTGATTCAAATGAATATGGAGTCCGGTGATTGAAACCGATCAAACTGATCACGAAAACAAAAACAGGACCTCATATTTCCTACTGTTTTTTTTTTAGCAGATGACATTATTATTTTCTCTGAGGCATCGATGTAACATGCGAATATTATCAACTCCTGCATTAATGAGTTTTGTGCTTGTTCAGGCCTCAAGGTAAATTCCATAAAAACAAGAATCCTTTTCTCGGCTAACGTGAAGCATTATAGGTGTGAGGAGTTAAGGTCGACTTTGGGGTTTTCTCGAACAGGAGATTTGGGGAAATACCTAGGGCTACCCTTCCATCATAAAAGAGTTAGCAAAGAGACTTTGCAGGGCATGGTTAACAAAATGAAATCTCGACTTAAAAGTTGGAGGGTCAACTCGATTTCCTTGGCTGGAAGAACCACTTTAATTTCCTTTGTCACCTAGGCAATGTCGAGCCATGTAATGCAAACTTCCCTTTTTTCGGTAAGCACCTGTGAGAACCTGGATAAGAGTAACAGGAGTTTTTTATGGGGCAGCACTGAATCACGTCTCAAAATTCCTCTTGTTGCATGGGATGAGGTGTGTAAGCCAAAATGCAGTCGAGGGGTGGGTCTTAGACATGCAAAGCATTAAAATTAGTCTTTTCTCATGAAACTTGACTAGAATCTTGTAAAGAAGCGAGATGATCTTTGGGTTCGTGTGGTGCAAAACAAGTACAAGTGTGGTGATGATTTGATTCCAAAGATCGATGTAAAGAGTACTGGGTCCAATGTCTGGTCTGGTATTAAGAGCTCTTGGGAAAAAGTTAAGGAGGGGTTGGAAGTTACTCAGGATGGTAGTGACGTTAGATGGAAGTGGGAGAAAAGTGGCATGTTTTCTGTAAAATCGGCATATAGCCAAATCCTGCAGAATAATTCCCAAACGGACCCGATTTTGAGTATGTTTAGGAAACTTCCTATACCACAGAGATGTCATTGATTCATTTGACTTGCAACGAGACAAAAACTTCTCACGAATGTTTCCAGGTATAAACGTGGGCTTTGTCAAGAGGAGCTATGCCCAGTTTGCCTACAAGGGGCAGAAGACATTCTACATGTCTTATGTGATTGCTCTAGTACTCAAAGCTTGTGGCGTGAGATGGTGCATCCTGATGCGTGGCGTCATTTCTTTTCTTCGGATCTTTAGGATTGGTTTCGATGGAACCTTTCTCCAAATGGAAGGCTTTTTTTGCTGTGATATGTTGGTGGATTTGGAAACGAAGGAAACTGTATGTGTTTGAAGGAGCTAAAACTAGCAATGGCACTATTATTGCAAGCTCAAGGTGACGGTGCAGAGCACTTGTGATGCTCGTTGGAAGCTCCTTTAGAACCAGAAGAACAGCGCGGGTTGTCGGGGTGTAAATTCACGGATGCCATCGGAATGCAACTGGGTCAAGCTTAATGTCGATGGGCCATTCTCTCATGCTACAATGGCTTGTGCGCGTGGAGGATTAGTAAAGGCAAGTTCCTCCTGGGTTTTATGTGCCGTTTAGATTGGGGTGACTGCCTCTCAGCTGAATTGTGGGCTTGTGCTCATGGCTTAAAAGTCGCATGGGATGCTGGCTTTCCAAGGATTGTTATGGAAACTGATTCAACGGAAGTGATGGATCTCATTCTTAATGACTGCCCTGAACTTCATGCAGATCGCGGGGTGGTCACGGAGATTCAAGCACTGATGGGTAGAGCATGGGAGCTTCGAGTAGAGCATATCGGACGAGCCAGGAATACTGCAGCTGATTTTTTGGCAAAATTTGGACTTGAATCTTCATAGGAATTGTATTTTTCCAAGGATGTTCTAGATGTCGTGGTGTCGATGTTGCACAAGGATTGTAAGCGCCTTGGATTTGTCTTGTTTACAAAAAAAAAATGATATAAATAAGTGTGTTGTAAATTTTCTAAATTTTGGATAGAAAATGAAAAAAAAGAGAAAATTTTTATTACAAGAATAATAATCTTCATTTAAACTCTATGAATTAAATTTTCAATAACAATAAAATTAAATTAAATTTTTACAAAATTACTAACAAATTATATATAATTTATTTGATTATATATATAAACCTTTTATGTAATCAATTACTAATAATTAATTATTTAATATTTTAAAAAATCTCAGCCCCAAAACGGAGGTCTTGGCTTCGTCACAATTAGCGAATACTTGAGTCCTAGCTGGAACTCTCTGAAGCTAAGTTGAACCTTCAATATTGTAGCATTCTCGTACCAATCGGTGTTTGGCTTACCAAGGTGTTTGTTGCAAGGAAAAGGATGGTAAGATCTTACTTCTTATTTGTAAAAACTTGTTTCTTTTTGGAATAAGTATCATCCTTCCATTGAGTCCACACATGAGTATAAATCTTTGGCGCTGCTTAGAAATGGCAACACAATACCAATAATAATTAGATTAAGTGACAAGAGATTTAATATTAATTTAGGAATATCTCAAATTTCGAGCCTTATGAGATTAATAACTATGTTGGAAAATTTTCTTCCCAATTCGGTTTGATTGACTTAATTTGGATTAGTTTGTAGTTTTGGATATTGAAATATTTGTTTAAAAAAAGTAGCATGTTGATATTTATAGCAACACAATACCTATAATAATTAGATTGAAAAATAAGAGATTTAATATTAATTTAGCAATATTTTGAGTTTCAAATCTTATGGATTAAAGACTATGTTAGGAAAATTTCTTCTTAATTAGATTCGATTGACTTAATTTGGAATAGTCTGTAGTTTTCGATATTGAAATGTTTGTCTAAGGCAAAAAGCACGAAGATATTATTTTTTTAATAAAGTTCGACAATTTAAATTAAACATGAATACTTTCAATTATATATTTTTTATTTGTATATTCAATCATTTTTTGAAGCTTATATATTACAGCTTATTAGAATTTTTATATTATATATATATATTGACTAGATTTTGTCTATGCAATATCATATATGAAAGTTATTTTTTTTATTTTATAAAAAAAACACAAATTTTGACAAGGCAATTTGTTTTTTTAAAAAACACATGTTTTGCAAGAAAATATTACTTATACAATATTTTGGATTCAAATCAATATATATAATAAAAATTATAGAGTACTATACTATTTATTAATCATTAACACTAAAATTAATCTTAAACTCTATATAATGTACGAGTCTATTTTAATTATATATATAATAAATACATAATATGTAAGATTATGGTTTTCATTTAGTTTGTCAACCTTTTTTTTTTAGCAAATAATATTTTGATGACATTTTAGCATTTTCAAAATAAACAAATCAGAGGTGCTTTCATACATATAGATGATCAGAAAATAATATAAAATTTTATTTGAAAATTTTTTGTAAAAACAACGAATAAATTTAGAAGATTATACTAAAATTTTTAAATTTAATGTTTTCAATAATAAAAAATTTAAAGGACAAATTAAAATTTTTTTCCAATTGATTTGATTTGTGTGTTTCACATGAAAGATATAAATAATTAGGTAAAATTGCACGAGAAATGAGTACATTATTTTTTATTAGTAAATAATAGTAAATAATGCGATTTGTGTTAAATATTAACATTGATATTTTTATGTAATATATATATGTACCAACAAACAAATTTGAAAAAGCAAAAGCTCCTGATTTGTCCCATTGCAGAATTCCCGCCAAAACTAGCCCTAAGAATTCAAATTATTGTCAGCCTGAACAAGAAAGCAGATGCGTCCAATTCGAATCACGGAAGAGAAATGGACATGAGCAAAGCTGGGTCGTCTCTTGATTCGTTGATCTCTTCCTTCAACGCTCGGATTGCCGAGCTTCAAGAGCTCGTCATCGGAAGAAACAGTGAGTCGTTCTACTCCAAATTTCCGATTATTATGGTTTTTATTTTTTTTTAAATTTCCAGAATAATATATGCAAAACTGCTTATGTTCCTTTTGCAGTGTATCCAGCAAGCAGCATCACCGATCTGTCGGCGTTGGACTCTGCGCTGAAAACTATGGAACTTCAGGTGCAGGCCATCAAGGACCGGTTGCGCGAAGAGGCAGAAGCTATTCCTAAAGCCAAGGCATCTCTGTTTCTCTCTCTATGTTTATTGATGAAACGTAAATAATTAGGCCTCTAGTGAGACATTGTATATTAGTGAGCAACTGAGAATAACAGTTTAAGCGATAGGGATTCTAATTTTCTTCGAATTTTTATTTCTAAAAATACTTTTTCTTTTTTTCCCAGATGCGTCTTTGTTTTGAGCCATCGATTCTAGATCTTGGCTAAAGTTGAGTTGATTTTGTCAATATTAACTTTGCTTTCCAAAAGATGAACAGAAATATTCATTTATGTAAATCTTACAACATGTTAATCAACATATATGCTATGATTGCTTAGTGATTGAACATAGAAACCTTCCTTGAAATATAGAAAAAGAAAAAGTAATCATAGTTCATGAATGCTATTTTTGACGGAGATTTTGCCTCTGATTGATCAGTTATCTACGTATGGTTTGGAAGATACTAAAGCAAAATGGATTATTTTGCGTTACTTTTGTTCTTTACAATTCAATGTAGCAGAATTTAGTAATTTGAGTGACATTGATTAACTAAATTGTTCAAGCTCTCAATTGATGAACATTGATTTGGGTTTCTTTGCTTGATTGTAGAAACTAATCAACGCATCAATGAAGCAGCAAAAGAAATTGCAGAACATGTCTCTTCATGTTCCCTCACTTATACCTGACAGAGTGATAATGTCAAATTTGGAAACTAGTAGATGGTAGATGCTTCTTTTTTTGTTTTGTTTTGTTTTGTTTTTTTTTTAAATTATGTGATTTGTTAAAATCCACCTGCCTTGAGATGTTTAAAAGCTGTTGTTTCTCAGTTTATTTCCTGAATTTTCTGGACAAGAGCCTGGATTGGAGTCTCTAAAACTTGATGAGGAGCCTGCAGCATTACCTAAGGTGAGTGCAATCTGCTATATTTCAACTTATAACTCTAAAATGGGTTAACGTCATAATAAGAAATAGTTTGTGCAAGAATTAAATATTTGGACTTGTGTAGTTGTTCGGTTCCTCAATTGGCCTTAGCACTGCCACTCTGTGGTGAAACCATAATCTTTCTTTTGTAGTTTAGAAACGGTTTGTTTATACATATACAAACGCACATCATGGCACAATGTGTCTGCTGCTATGTTGTACAAGATGTATGCTCTGTATGTGTTAATCAGTTCTGTTGATATTACTCACGTCATGTTGAGTAATATCAAATCAAAGGAAAATAGGGAGTGATTACAGTATTGGGGACCTTAGCTTTGAATTGTCATAGTTCAAATCAGGTCTGCCTCTTGCGGTGTTTCACCCCTAAAATGGTCCCTGTCCTATAATAAGTCTCAAAGCTCTGTCACTCTACTTGCAGTCTGCATTCTGCATTCTGCTTGATTCCTATTGATTTCTTATATTATCCTTCTATTTTCTTGTTTTAAATTATCGTTGTAGGCTAACCCATGGGCAACCAACTTTATCAGTTTCTCGTCAAAATTTATTAGATGAAAGCCTAGTCGTGAAATCTCTATAATTTTTCCGCAAAGAATTCACACCATTTTTTTTTGTCGTGTTTAGCTAGGATTTACCTTATCGAGGGAACAGAACAACTATATGCAAATGCAAGTACAGCACATTTGAAACGTGTGACAGGAAATTACCGTCAATACCAAATGTTGTTTGAAACAGATCATTTTTTTAACTACCACCTAATGGCTTAAGGCTTTAAGCTTTCAAATGGAATTAATTTAGAAACAGTATCAAAGCCTCTTTGAGGGGTTATGCATTTCTTTTCCAAACTTCAACCACCTCATCTTTTCCGAAATATTAATTGTTGAATTTGCTTGTCGTTTGAAGTTAATGCGTTCTTACTGATGCATGATGTATTTTTCTCTTATCTTTCTTTTTGTTCCCATTTTGGAACTCTCTGTTAACCTAGTGGGATTCGGAATGCTGTCTTTCCATCGCCAGATAAAGTGAGATCTCAAGTTTTCGTTGTCTTGTTCTATCAATTTTTTTAGGAGAAAAAGGGTCGTGGTTCCCCACCATTATGGCATATCACCGGAAGTGAACTAGATTCCTTGTCATCGTAAGTAACTAGCATTCCTTTCATTTGATAAGTTTCAGCTTTCAATATACTATTAGAATGAATTCAGCCCTACAAGACAGTATGTATATGCAACTTATAAATGACTACTGAATTATAGCTTCTTCCAGGACCATCATGGTCTGTAAAAAATTAATGATTTGGCATAATGATCGACTACTGTCAATGAAATCCCTATAAGTTGCTGGGAAAAAAACAGATATAGTAATTCTTAAAATAGCGTTGTAATAGCTGAGGCCTTTCATGTTTCTAGTGCCTTTAAGTCATAAATAAAATTACAAGAGTCAATTTATTCAACAAAACAACAGTTTAAATGTAGAAAGCGATATATATTTGGTGGGTCAAAAATGATTGTAAGAATAAGTTACTCTAAGACTTGGTTAGGGCACCAATGACATGCTTCGGATCTCAGAACGGCAGGAAGAGACCCTACCACGAGAGCTACCTTTGGGAACCTTTTTATTCTTGTATGGTGGCTTTTCAACTAGCCCTTGGGCACCGCGAGATCGCCCTTTTAAAGCGTTGACCACCTCGTGAGACTACCAGTTAAAGGGGGATTCAAACCCTCATGAGGATACAAAGGTTTAATTTTGGTCCCTTCAACTAGTTAAGTCAAGTCCTTGGTGAAACTTCTGTATGTTTTGTTCTGTACATCTGCCATCTATTTTCATGATTACATAGCTGAATGAAAGAAAAAAAGACAAATCATCTCGATTTTGTGCCCAATACGTAGCCTAATAAAGTATCTCATATTACAGATACATGAGAGGTAGGCTTACTCTAGAGAAGGTGAATGCAGCAATCAATGATATGGCATCTTACGCTGAAGCAAACGCTCAACTTATTGCTGCCCCCAGAAAGAAGGTTCAGTTCCATTCTAGTTTTAAATTGTATTTGTTAAAATTTTCCGTTGTCCTGACATTTTATTTTTTTCTGCTAGTGAAGTTGGCGGAAAATGTTTGGGAAAAAGCCCTGGTGAGTGCAATCTTAATTTTCGGTTGTTCAACTCTACCTGAAGCAATCACGTGAAGTTTCTTGATTCATGCTTTTAAGTTCTTACCATTGTAATTATCATCTGATTTATGCCAAAAGGAATGGTTCTTATTTGTTCTGCAAAATACAGGAGCTAAGAGATATTGCAGCTATGGAAGGGATAAAAGGGAAACACTTTTTCCTCGAAGCTGATATAAAAGGTCCAACACTGAAGCTTGACAACACTGGAAAAGCAATTCTAACGGTGAAAATTCTTGTCTCTGAGCTGTGATTTTGCTGAAGTCAAACTTGTTTTCATAACTAGCGTATTTATTTAAATTGTATTATCTTGTGAATACTATGGAACTTCTGATTTGAAATGTCTATATATAATTTGAGTGAAGAGTTGAGTCTGATCCAAGTATCTTAAGTGCTCATGCTTCATAGGTATGTTTTGTTTAATGCTGGACAACTTTGACGTCATCTTAAGCAAATGGGCTATTGTAAACATTGTTAGAGTAGGCAGTGATGAAGCTGATACTACCAAATCTTAATCTTTTTAATTTATCCTCCCATCTCCCAGTACTTAATTCCCAGCCATTTCTTGAGAGATTTGTAGTTCACACCTGAATGTGGATAACTGACAAAGTACTTTTTATAATATGTAGTCATTTCCGAAGATAATTTATCAGTGTGCACATTGGCTTTGTGCAGGTCCTTCGGCACCTTGGCCGTATTACTGAGACTCGTGTTGGGCATCATCGGGTCATTATTCTGCAGAAGCCTCAGTGAAAGGTCTTGCTACTCCCGCTAAATTCGTATATAGATTTAAAAAAAGATGAAAGCGGCTTTTTAGATATTAAATTCGTAAATGTCTATATATTTTGAATCACTTCAAAATTTATTTGTGCAAGTAATTTTTCTTTTCTGGGTCAAGCCATATTTGTGAATTTTGATGATACCTACTCTAGGGGGTTTGAATTGGGTAGCACAAATTTAACTAAAGCAGAAGCAATGTACAAGACTGATTTATGGAAAACGTGAACAGTGTTAGTTCACTTCCTTTAAGTAGGTTAAGCAAGGATAAGTAATTTCTTTTGCTCGTACTTAATTCTTTTGATTTATTACTAAGTAGTTCTTCCCTGCTCGTCCTTTCCTCTTTTAGAAGCAGAATTTTTCCTCCAGAGTTTTCCCCTTTTCACTGTAAGAGTTTTTATTTGCAACTTATTTTATCAGAGCCACAACATTTCTTATTACATCTTAAAAGAAGACTTAATGCTGCATAGGAGCAGAGGTTTGTTACCTCTCCGCGTTTGCTGATACAAAAATGAGCTGTAACTAAGGGAGTTTGGCGGTTAAAACAGCTAGTTGGTTAGGTAGTTAGGGCCCGTTTAGTTGGATTCTAAAGGCAGGGCCCATGGAGTAAGAATTCTCCATTGTTTGTCCAGCCACAATCACTTTTCTAACGTGCTAGACGGAGGATAGTCAAACATGTGCCCTAAATTGGAAAACTGAGTTTTGGGTTTAAACTCAGTTCTGAATGCAAAACTAAACAGGCCCTCATGAGTTTTATCTTGCACCACCATTGAGTATGCTTGGTTCACAGATGGTAGTGAGGTCATTAATAGGATCTGACTCTTGGCCTGTGCAAACATCTCATTTAACCCCATGAAAAATTGAAATAGGCGCTGTTGCTGAGTGATTTCCACTAATTGTTTAGAGGCATGACACTCGCAGCTCGGTAGTGTTGAACGAGGGCTGAATACTCATTCCAAAGCTGTTTTAGCTTGTAATAGGAAGCAGAATCCATTTGAGATCCCTGGAGAATGTGTTAATTTCTCTATGCAAGGCAGATATTGTGGTGCCATCAACTTTATCAAACCTTTGTTTTAAATCTTGCCATACATTATGTGCACTTCGGAAGAAAGCAATGGCACTTCTAAACTCCGTCGAGTCAGAATTAATGAGCCATGACAGAACAACTGCATTGCATCTTTCCCATTGCTCATGAAGCTTGGGATCTTGATCTTCTTTCACACAAGAACCTTCAATAATACCCAGTTTATTCTTTGCAAGAAGTGCTATCTTCATAACACGACTCCATGCGGCCTAATCATCAGTGCCTGTGAGGACCTCTGCAACCAGTGTCGTAGCCTGCGTGTCTGAAGGATGAAGATAGAGAGGGTGAATGAAGTCAAGAGCACGAGATATCGTTTAAGTGTCACTGCGTGAGGTGCTATCTTCGTGGCCCATGACTGAAGATTCCCGAGATCGTAGTGAACTTCAAGGCTCTGGTCGCATGTGAAAAATTGATAGTGAAGAGAAAGATTGAGACGCGATGGGTAACAGAAAAGTGGAAGAAAATTTTATTAATGACGGTTGAGAATGACAGACGAGACCAATATGAATTGAATGACGAGTGTATCTTTGTAGGGGGATGTGTACTGAAGAGAGAACATGATGAAGTGAAACCGTGTCAATTAGTTATTGGTCCTAATAGTTGAATCGGCATATTTATAAACTTGTTTGATTAGTCTGACCTCTAACTTTATTCTGGATCCAGTCACAAGATCCAGCCCACAACCCATAACCCGCCTATAATAGATACGTTGGCGGAACTCATTTCGGCAACTTATTCGGGACATTGTCGAATAACACGCATGAAGAAAAAATAGGATGGACATACTGGTTTAATTAAGAACCAGTCTCTAATCTAGTCTAGACATAGATACAAATCGTGAATTTTCAGAATCCGTGTGAACTGGTCAAAAATCAATAAAAAACCGGCACAAAATCGAGTTGAACCGGTTTGGACATTTTTTTTCTAATTTTTTAAATTTTTTTAAATATTTTTTAAAAATAAAATAATATTAATTTTAATACTAAGTAGCATTATTTTTAGTATAAATTTTTTTTTCTATATTACAATATGTTATAAGTATTATTATGATATATAATTATTACTAATGATAAATTTACTTAGCAAATAATATGAAAATAGAATATCAATGGACTATTTTAAATTTAAAATATAATTATAGATGGATATTAACTTGTTTAAATTTTAATATTAGGTTGTAAGACTTATTAATAATATTTTTAATTTTCTATATATTATTAAATTTACTTTTTATTTCAGAATAAATGTTAATTTTATAATTATGGATAAATATCTTTTATATTTTTTTATCTATATTATTAAAAATATATTAATTTATTCACAACCGGTCCGATCCTGGTCCAACCACTGAACCTTGAATCGTTGTTTTATTCGGTTCCATGGCTTGTCCAGTTTTTAATACCTTACATAACACAATGGTCTGGCAGCCATGTAACCATCTTCCATTGGAATAGGCCATTCTCAAACAATGTCGTTACAACTAGAATAGATATTGAATTGGATAAAATATTAGTTCAAGATTTAATATAATTTAATTGCTATCTAATTGAGACTGAATCGATAGCAATTAAAATAATATATTTTAAATAAATAATGTAAGTTTAAAAAATTTATGATTTAATTAAAATTTGAAGTTAAATAATACTGAATTATTAATCTATTATTCATCACAAATAAATTATCAATAAATTTTGTAACTCTATTTAAATCTAAATAGGTAAATATTTATTCATAATTACATTTTAAGTTTAAAATAGCTAACTAATAATTTATTATTATATTATTTGTTAAGTAAATTTATAATTTTCAATAATTATATATCATAATAATGTTTATTTAATATTATGATATCACGAAAAATATTTTGTATGAAAAATAATGCTATTTTATCTTAGAAATATTTTTAAAAATAAAAATGGGGTCGGTTTAGATTTGGTTTGATAGATTTTTAACTAATTTGCATTGGTTCCTGAACCGGCTTGTCATAACATTGGTTCAGATTAGACCTAGCAGCGGTTCCCGGTTGAACTGGCTGAACTAGCTGGTCCAGTTTAGTTCTTACAACAATGTTCTCAACACATTGCTTACTAATTCATTGGGGTTTGGTTCGAAAAGCTCACTAACAAAATATACCTGTGCTTAATATTAGTATCAAAACCTACAATTATCCCAGCTTTGAAGTTTTAAGATGAAAATAAATTTCGTATGGATTAAAGAATTGTAACAATAATATAATCTAGTATCTCTGTTTTGCCAATATATTTGATAATATTGTAGTGCTGCTATATGTATGAGAATGTACGGTATCAATGTTCAATATGTGATTTTTTTACACGCTTTTTTATTAGTTTTCATATGATACATTTGACTTTGACTAAACTGGATTAAGTTAAGTTGGAGTGTAAAGTTTTTGCAGCAATAATTTATTTAAAAAAAAAGACTAGAACATGAGATCTTGCTTAAGAGAACTGAGTGTTGGAACCACTTAAACCAATCACTACATTGTTTGCTTTCTTACCTTTGATAGATCATTGTAGAGATTTTTCTTTTTAGATTTAGAAAATTTGCATTAAAATCTGTGACTTCTTTATTGCAAGTCTGTTCATATTATCATGTGCTTTTTGCGTTGAGACTTGTGAAGTTGGGAAACCAAAATTCTATAAATTTTGGGCTTATGACTTCTTCAGTTTCTTTCTTTTCTTTTCTTTTTCTCGGGTTCCTCTTCGAGTTCTTCATGCATGTCAACTCTGGATGAATTCTAAACATTCATTATGCCTCTGAACCACGTTCGAAACCATCTCAGTGCCTGGTCAAAACTTGTATGGTGAATGAATATCTGCCATTGATACGAGTAAGGGAGCTTAGAATTCCGTGGATCTTGGTCCCTTTAGTCTATGAGGTGTTTTGGGATATTGAATCGCGTTAGAGAGCAAAGCTTGAAGCTTCAATTGAACTTCAATGGAGGACTACCAAATAATAGTTAAAACAACATTCTATTTACTTTTTCTTTCATATGAAATATAATAACTTGGAACTAACTTAGGTGACAAATGTAAGGCGAGGTATGGGTAGTGATTATAACTCCTAATATATAGATACATACATATATGTGTGTATTAAATTATTAATATAGACTCAAACATTTCCATTCCAGTGCTCCACAAAAACACTTTGCTATTCAATATTGGGGTCGCAGAAGTGTATAATACTTGCTATTCAATACGGTTCGTAATAGAGAATGGATAATCCCAAGATAATTATGATTATTTATCATTATCATAAAATAATTAGGATTTTAAACATAGATATTTTGTTAAGATATTTAAATTATTTTTTTAGATTTGATTTAGTTTATTTTGAATTTATTAGGGTTTAGATTTTATCTTTTATTTATTTATAGGATTTAGTTATTTAAATTATGATTTATCTTCTATTTAGATTAGAATATTTTGAAAAAATATATTTTATCTTAGGATTCTAGTAGGATTATGATTAAAGCTCTATAAATAAGAGGTCATTACTCATTTGTATGAAGACTTTGATTAATGATTTGAGTTATAGTTTGAGTGAATTCTCTCTCTCCATCGAGTTCTTCCTTTTCTCTCTCCTGTGAGTTCTTTTTCTTTCTCCCTTTTTGATTCTCTCTATCTCTTTACCCTTGTTCACATCATTTGATATCAGAGCCAGATTCTCTAATCGACGTCCTCAACCACAAGATTCATATAATGCAAGCAAATTTTTGAGGAGATTTTAACCACAAAATTGACACAATGGATGCAAATATTTGAGAAGATTTCAACTACAAAATTGACACAATGGAAGCAAATTTCAACCGTAGATTCGACAGGTTGGAGAAATTATTTGAGAAAATAATAAATGAATTAAGAAAGTAACGATTACAAGAAGTTTTTGAGCAACATGAAGATAGAGAATCTTAACGTTCTCAAAGGTTTGATGATAAAAGTGAAGTTTCTCCAAAGAAAGATGAAGGTTTGAAGGAGAAACAAGTATAGAAACAATCTCCGCAATCTCCACCAGTGGAAGTTGTGTCTTCTAAAATTGTTGATGTTCAACTTCAATACCCTCTTACTCCATCTCATCCATCCGTCATGCCATGGAGAGCAAAAGCTGTTAAAGAAGAGCATGTTTTTTTCCTACATAATGATCTTCTCCACCAGTATCTCATCTATTGGAAGAGATTTCTAGAGTCAAAGAATATTTGGATCTTTGAAGAAAAGTTTCTTTTCTCAGATCCCATCTTCCACTTGCTGGAAAGGTTTCCTAGATCTAGATGCTATGTGGAGTTTTAACTCTTCGGAGGAGAGTTCTTTCAAGTGTGGAGAATGATAAAGAATGGATAATCCCAAGATAATTAGGATTATTTATCTTTATCATAAAATAATTAGGATTTTAAACATAGATATTTTGTTAGGATATTTAAATTATTTTTTTAGATTTGATTTAATTTATTTTGAATTTATTAGGATTTAGATTTTATCTTTCATTTATTTATAGGATTTTGTTATTTAAATTATGATTTATTTTCTGTTTAGATTTAGAATATTTTGAAAAGATATATCTTATCTTAGAATTCTAGTAGGATTATGCTTAAAACTCTATAAATAAGAGCTCATTACTCATTTGTATGAAGACTTTGATTAATGATTTGAGTTATAGTTTGAGTGAATTCTCTTTCTCTCTCGAGTTTTTCATTTTCTCCCTCCTTTGAATTCTTTTTCTCTCTCCCTTTTTGATTCTCTCTATCTACCCACCCCAGTTCACATCAGTTCTCTAATGAAAGATGTTGAAAATGAAGATGTAGAATATAGATTGGTACTAAAAAATGTATGGTTAACACATTATTTTTAAGGTGTTATTTGCCTTACTTTATTTGCTATAGGGTTCCGGTAAGCTACTCCTAAGAGTTATTTTAAGCACATAACAACTTTTGGGATCTAACCATTATGCTAAAGGAAAAAAGAGAGAATGTCAGGAGAGGAGAATGAAGAAACGTTCAGTGCCTTTTCACCTTTGATTTGGTCCCAATTTATAAACATAAATTCGAAATTGAATATTAAAAGCAAATCTAAATCATAAAGCTGCAAATTTTGAATGTTGGCAAGCTAATTTTGAATGGTGGTAATTAAAAGAAATTAAATGAAATTATAAGTAATAAAACCTGGGGTTTTAGGATTGAAAATATATCTAATATTATTTAATTAATATTAAAAATATAACTCCATTTCCCTCCAAAAAGTCACTTCAACATGTGATATACATGTTCCCCTTATAAAGGTTTTACATCTTTTTTTCCTCCCTAATATGGGACTTGTGTTTTCCAAACTATCTTAACAAAAGATTTTGTAGATAAGAATGGAGAAGCAAATTTCACCATTTGTTTATGCTCTCGACCTCTTCATCCGTTATCTAACGCCCAAACACCACTTTGCTGATCCCTTCCGATGGCTTCAAGAAATCAAGATTCTGACCACCGTCTCCAAATATCACAAGCCAAACACTAAAGAAAGAAAATAATAGCCCATTTGGTTCAATCATTAGGCGGGTTATGTGATGTAATGGAAATGATGTGAAGAGATGTGATGGGATGATGATTATATGAGTTTTAAGGTTGTTTGGTTTGCTATTGGGGATAGAGAAATAAATTTATTTTTTATATTTAATTAATCACAAAAATTGGAAAAGACTAAAATGCCCATAGATTAAAAGAAAAAATTCCACCCACAAACATACAAATCTTAGTGGCGGCACCTCACCTTCAACTACAACCACTGGTGACCAATAGTGTTCAACCTTTTCACCATTGGTGGAATCTAACCTTCCTCCACAACCACCGGTGGCACACCTCCTTCTTCCACCCACAAACATACAAATCTTAGCGATGGGTTAATTTATGGTAGTGCACATCACAACCATCATGGTCAAATAGGTTTGTGAGTTCAGATATGGTGGTTGGAAGTCCACATGTGTCACCTTCCACCACAACCATTGTCGTCGGTGGAGAAGAGAAGGGATGGTGGTAGTTTGTGAGTTCAGATATGGTGGCCATGAAGGGAAGGTGGCTATTTGTATCTTCAGAAGGGAAGGGACAATGGAAGGGATGACGGTTGTTTGCAAGTTCAAATCTGGCAAATGGGAAGGGATGGTGGCTATTTGTGAGGTTGCTGGAGGTGGAAGTGGCAGATGGTGGAGGGAGGAAGGAAGGGTGTGGGTCGAAGGTGGAGGAAGGAAGGTGTGTGGTTGTGGGTCGAGACTGGAGGGAGCAAGGGTATTTTGGTCTTTTATAAATGATTACAGTGAAGTAAAGGAGATCACTTAGCAAAATAAGAGTGAGGACGATTATATCAATTGAGTTGATCTACATTAGATTTTGTATTGTAATGTCATTAACATGTATTATGCTCAACCAAACTCTACCATTGAGGTGATTATGTAAAGCTTATCACTTCATTTAACCCCCTAGATGAGTGAACCAAAAGGTCTGTAAAAGAAACTGAATCACTTAAGTTAGTTATACAAAATTAAAATTATTGTGTTAGATTTCTCTTTTCATCCTAGTGTCTCTCTCTCTTACGATTATCTCGCATACATAAGGAGAGATAATTAGAGAAGGTCTCCGACATTGGAAAAGAAAGAAAAAAGGAAAAAGAATTCCAATTATTAGAGTCTGAGACCAAGGAAAAGTTGAAGCTTGATGTTTTCAAAATCACTCACTCTCAATGTTAAGAAAATCGGATTAGATATTGAACCAGATAAGATACTAGTTTAAAGTTCAATGATCTGACCGAAGTCAGACTAGGTGTAATTAATATGTATAATAAAGATTAAAATAATATAAATAAATTAAAGAAAAAGAAAAAATTGAAGAAAAAAATTAAGATGAGAAAAATGATATAAACCTTTATTATGAAACACTTTTAAAAGTGATATTAAAGTTGAATTAAAATGATGAAATTTAAAATTAAAATATAGATAAATAATAGACATAACAAAGATTAAAATGATGTTATTACATAAAGAAAAAAAATTCAAGAAATCAACACAAAAAAATGAGAAAAACTTGAAGGAAAAAAGAAAAAAAAGTTAGAAAAGGGAAGTTTATGAACCTTTATTATCAAGCACTACTTTAAAGAGTCATATAAAAGTTAAATTAAAATAATTAAGTTCAAAATTAAAATATAGATAAATAATATATATCACAAATATTAGGATGATATTATTACATAGAGTAAAAACATTTAAGAAATAAATAAAAAAAGTGAGTAAATATTGAAGTAAAAGAAGGAAAAAAAGAAACCATATAAGACTTGAAAGTCTCATATTACTCAAGTTTTAAGAAAGTGGGTGTGGTGATACCTATATAAAGATAATTTTATTAGTTATGTAAGAAGCAATATATTGAGTATTCTTAAGATGTCTCAATAGGCTTAACAATTTTTTTTTATGGCCTAGAGTTGTAATTTTTTCTTAAAAAAAATCAAAACTAGACTGGTTTTCACTGGGTTGACTAGTTTTCCCAGTCATTGACTGGTTCTTGGGGAATTCGATTATGGAAGAGTTCCGCATTGGATTAGGTACCGATTCACAATTCAACCAGTTTAACTGGTATGTCTGGTCCAATTTTCTTAACTATCCCCACTCTTGTCAATTTTGGTCGCTTCAGTGCTATTGCGTGGTATTTCTTGTGCATATTTATGCCCAAAAAAGAATCATGTGGCATTTCAGCATTTAATTAGCCATGTCACTCATCATTTTGGTGAAGTATTTTAAATATTTAAGTCTAGTAAATTGGATGTGGGTGAGCCTAAACAAGATAAATATGTTCTATTTAAATATATTGATAATGAAAAATTATCTTTGTAAATAATAAAAATGGCACTGCAAAAGGAAAATTATATTTAAAAATGACATTTATTTTTCAATTCAATTTAGTTAATCATAATAGTAATTTTTCTGTTTGATCAATTCCAAATTATTTTTTATTATTAATTTTATTTTTATTCTCTAATTATTTAATTATAGAATTTAGTTTTATTGAAGGGAAAATTAAGTATTTAACCCCTATACTTTCACTTCATTTTGAAATAGGTCCCTATAGTTCAAATTTCTTTAAGTCACTCCCTATAATTCAAACCTTTAGAGACGTTACTCCCTACATTTTTAGAAAATGAGGTTGAGTCCCTAAACACCGTTAAATCTAGTATATCTAGCAAATAGCGCGACTGAGGTGGCATGACACATAGGATTACTTTTGTTTTATGGATGCTGATTGGGTATTGTGAAACCATTACGTCTTGGTTCATTCTTCTTCAGATTTCATCTGCCTTGAACATTCATCTTTATAGTACTCCGCTACTGCACTTGTTTGCGATGAACAGAGAGGACTTCGGTGGTGCTGCTGTGTGTAACGAATGTGAGGTGGCATGCAAAAGGTTTGTGTGCTATTATCCTCTGGCTTCTTTTACTTTTGCAGACCGTTGGTTTGTTACGAAGGGATTAAGTAGAATAGGGCATATAACCCACGAAGCCAAGAAAGGTCCATACACCCCACTTTTCTGTATCCTCTCAATTCTCAATGACTAATTTCTATTTTCATGCCCCTTTGCCATCAGTAGTATAGATACCCCAACGTTTAGCCCTTAAAGCAACTGAAGCTCTCAACTCCCTTATTTTTAAATACCTGTAATTGTTGATCTGGGAAGGAATACACACTCTTTCTCCTTGTCCCTCTGATCGGAATCCATGGCTAGTTTTTGAAGAGCTTCCTCAGGTTGCCTTTCCCTTCTATTCCTCCTCTTCGTTCCTTTATTAGGCTAGCTCCATGATCAATACTACAATCAATTATTAGCTCTACGTTCCTTTCATCTTTCAACTCATCATTTTAACGTTATCTTTTATTTTCCTCAATATATGTATATTCTTTCTTCTTGTTTCTAGTTAGCTGCATCTCATAGAAGAGTGAGCTTGTTTACATAATTTGCACAGGTACAAGTTTATAAAAATATCGATAATATATCATTATAATTGAATAAAATAAAATCAATGAATAGCGTGTTTACATTGTCGAATTGAAAGCACAAATAAAAATATTGGCTTAACTTTCCATGAAAGTGGAAGAACTAGTTTTGGTGACACTGCTAGATTATTATTCGGAGGCGAGAGCAAAGAGGCACATGGAATTGAAGGGTCCAAGTGGACATTGCCCATGCTTCATGTCTTGCCATGTGGACCCCACCACTAAGATTGAATTTCTATTATTGATTAATTAATAAGTAATAAAATGACAAAAATAAGTATGAATGGAGTTGTAAAAGATTAAGAAGTGCACTATATTACTGTTACCACTACTTCTTGACGATGAGGCTTTATTTCTTGCTACTGCCAAGGAGTGATTGATATTAAAAACGGGGAATTATCTTGGTAAACTTGCTTTCTACATAGACTCTCCAGAAGTAATCACTGATTCTTCTTTCTATGTTATTTCCTTGCTCTGTCTAGAAGTATGATGATGGTATGAAAGATTCAATTTTGCAAGTAAGCAGCAGGGAAGATTATGAGGACCATATATTCCCATGCATAGATTTAACGGTGTTTAGGGACTTGGCTTCGTTTTTCGAAAGTGTAGAGAGTAATGGCTCTAACAGGAGAAAGTATAGGGGGTGAGTTAAGAAAAATTGAACTACAAGGATCTATTTCAAAATGAGGTGAAAGTATAGGGACCAAATGTTTAATTTTCCCTTTATTAAAAATACAGTAATTAAAAATACCCTAGTAATAATATCTCATCTAATTTGATATTAGATACTCCCTTTGCAATACCTTATTTTATGACCATATTCCTATGTATTAGACCTCATTTAATGTGCATTATATCATGTTTAGAAACTTAAATCATCTAAAAGACTAAAATAAAAATTTCTTAAATTTGGTGATACTGTTCATATGGTACAATTATTTTACTAACTGAACTTTAAAAAATTGTAATTAAATATAAAAAAATTGTATTGAAGTAATTTAAGTTTCTAAAAATAGCTTAAAATCATATTAACATGGAAAAATATGAAACAATAAATTTAATGTGCCAATTTATATAGTATTTGACATGAAAATTATTATTTATTTGATCATTTTCTTAAATCTCAATTTTCTGGCATCAAATTTGAAAAATCTTAATAATTCGTACACAACTCTAATTGAGGTGATCTTTGGACTATTTTAAAGTTCTCTTAGTCTACTTTGAAAAAATATATAACATTTATATGCTCTTCAACATTTCATCCAAACAATAGCTATATTACCATAACGGTGTCAGAATAGGCTATTTTATCCCTTAACTTAGCAAAATAATTTCATAACATATATACATGGCCATTTCATATTCCAAAATTGTACTAAACATCATATGAGACCTAAAGAGTCATAATGGTCTCCATGTACTGCTTCACAATATCATAATTAATTTACATAACATTTCAAAAATAAGGATCAAAGACAAGATAAACATCTTAATCAATCTTTTTTTCCTCCTTGTCTTGCTCCTTCTTGAAAGCTTTACCATAGCTTATGCCTAATATATTTGTCATTTTGGAAGAGTGAGATTCAAAGAATCTCAGAACTAACACCCATACAAGTATGCATATTGTCACATAATTCATGAAAACATCAATCATTCTCATAAAAGCATAAAATGCCATATTAATTTATAAAAATTTTGGCAGATTTTTCTCTTGTAAAATGGATATCCCGGGGTCAAAAACCCTTCATGTACTCAGCAAAAATAATCACAAAATATCAGAATCCAAATATGGCAAGTCATAATGCAAGCAAGGGTAAATTACTACCTTTGTGACTTCCTTTGCTTTTCCCTTTTGGTACAACTCTTTCCAAGTCTTCTACAACTTTCTTGAACCTAAACACAATATTATTTAAGCACATAAGCCACTGAATCCATGCTCTCCTTCACAAAGTTTCACTAAACCCTAAGATTTTCATATAGTGATCCTTTAGGTTTTTCTTAAAACCAACATTTATTTTTAACTAATTTGTACCCAAGGATTCTATTTTTGACCTTAAAATCATGAAATTCCCACTCTACAAGAACCCTTGTACTGGCCGAAATAAACAAGAAAATAAAAGAAAATTATTGTTTTTTGCAACACTTCCAACCAATCCCAAAATCATGTTTTAAGTTAGTTGTTTATGGTTTCTCTTTACTTTAATGCATGAAAACACTTCTTTATCTATTTCTATGCCTTGGATGAAATTTAACATGAAGGGAGGAAGAATGCTGTATGAAGCTACCTATAACTTCCTGACACTACAAGCTCATGGTAGTAGGATAGCTTATTTTACACTTGGTCTTAATGGTTTCAAGTTTACTTTTTTCTTTTTCTCTCTTTTCCTTATGCCAAATGCCCTCTTTTCTTTGTAAATTTTAAACTCTAAACTCTCTAAAACAAATCACTCTATTTGGCCAAAGTGAGAGAAGAAATAGGCATACTAACTCATTCAATTACCATGGTAAAATTGATTTGACTTTGTTTACTTTTTCCAAATATTTCTTCAAGAAGTAGTTTGAAGAATTAATAAAATATTTGAATTTCCTCACATGGTAGCTGTTGGTCATGCCAATCTCAAGGGGAATATCTCCAAAATATTACTTATTTTTTTGAGTTCAGATATATCCTGTATTGCTTACTTTTTACCTGGACTGATAAAGTTAATTTTTGTATTATTGTGTCACTTTATGGATATAGGATTAATTTATATTTGTATCTATGTTTACTTTATTATTCTATTTCAAAAAGTATCTATGTAGAGTTCACATATTTTTTCTTTTACTTTTTCTTCTTGTTGTGGGCCCACAGTACATTTTTCCTTGTATTGTGCATTTTACAATGCTTGACACTCAATTTTTCTTCACATTAATTCTGTTAACCTCAATGCATTATACCATTAGGTCCAGCATGTTGCAAGCTTCATTTTGATATAAATTTTTAATATTTATTACATTGCCCTTAAGCCGAGTAAAAAATGCCAATATTTATTCTTTTGAATATTTTCTTGTAATTTTTCCTAGGGACTAAAAAGCAACAAGTTCTCATTTTTCAATGACTAAATTGCAATGAATTCCTTTTTCCTTGGGGTTAAAATGAAATTTTCTCATTTTTTTTAATTTGGTAGAATGACCCCTTTGTCCAGTAATGTATCTCAAATTTTACTATATCGTTACGCATTTAATGATATCTAGATGATTAGGGATGTTACCCCTTTTAGTCCCATATACAGGGAGTTTTTTATAAAATGCACACATATTAAGAAGAGTCAACAAACTTCTTAAGTTGGTTAAAAAAAAATCCAATAACTGGTATTTTGCATTTTTCATAATAAACATTACACTCCTTTCAATGGGTCTAAGCAATTTACCAGGAGTAATGATTTACTCTTCAAGTGTAAAAAGGGAAAAATTCTACCTAATACCTTGTAATGTGGACAAAAAATTTCTTCTAAAATACCCTATAAATAGGACTGGAGGGAGTATATTAATTGTTTATGCCAAAAGTGTGCTTCCTAAGCCTAGCCCAAATCGTGATGAACAGATGTTAATATCCTTATGTTTTGATGATAATAAAACTAGAGAAGAATTGTTTTGCAGGACATATTTCTTAACTCGAGTATGATATAAAGAAGTTACCATGCCAAAGTTAGCTCAAGACCTTTTTAATCCTAGTTTTCTTGTAAGTGGTTTAAGTTATAAGCAAATGATCCTTAAAATAGGTTTTTAAACTAATTTCTGAGCTCAAAGTTTTAATATTTTAGAAGATTCTAAGTCTAAAAGAGGTTTCAATTCTAATCTCTCTTAGTTTCCTAAGTTTCATAAAGCTTTTCCAAAGTAAATGATTACCTCGAGCTATCTAACTTGTTATATCAGCAAACTTTTCTCAGTTTCATTCTTCATTGTTAGTATAATCGACTACTTTTAGCAAAGTAATCGATTATTGTTGCTGCCCAAAAGAAGCTTGCCTCCGTCATGCTAGTTAACCTGTTATTTTGAGACATAATCGATTACCTCTCTTAGCTCTTCATAGACAATTTGTTATTGTGAGAAGCGTAATCAATTACTTCTTAAATCTCACCTCTTTTCAGTTTTTGATAACCTATTACCTTAGTAGACATAATCGGTTGTATCCTTCCATCTTTTGAACCTAACTTGTTATCCTAGCCTATGTAATAGGATACTTTTCTAAACACTTATGCTAGCTCTCAGTCTCACATTCTAACCTATTATATCTAAGCTAATAATCAATTACCTCAATACTCCACTTGAAAAATCACTCTAACCTAACCTGTTACTAGTTGAGGTGTAACTTGTTGCCTTTGCCTTGCCAAACCACTCTTCAATCGATAATCGATTACCTTTCACAAGATAATTGATTACACTCTTGAAACTCTTGATTCTCTTCATGCCATTCATTCTTGACTGGCTAAGGTAGAAAAATGACTTAATTTGTTCTTCTATATTAAAATGTTTTGTTCTAGCTCAAATAATTATTTTGATTTATGATGAAACATGTTGTAAGGAAAACATACTTAGTATAACATATTACTTCTCAAATGTAATCAATTAATTTAGGTAGGTAAGCATTGAATGAACTTCCAATGGCTACAAGTTTTCTGAGTAATGATAAATTAATTGTGTTTAATGGCTAATTAATGAGTTTTACCTATTAATAGTGGTTCATTTATGCAAAAAAAAAATGAACAAGAGAGTTCTAAAATTATTAGCATTAAATTTCTTTGTTCTTTTGCTCATAATCTTGTTCAACCACCTTAAACCTTCATTGTTTCTTATCTACCTCTTGGTGTGAGGATTTATTTTGAGTAAACTTAAGATAGTGGGTATCTTGAATGGGTCATCAAATTATTCCTTGTATAGAGAGAATTTTAGCTTGTGGAATAGCAGAGTATTGTACTACGACTTGCAAGTACCTATTTGAAACTTGTGAAAATAGTGAAAATCTCAAGTGGTTGCTTGGAGATTGGATATAGGCCAAGTGGTGTAGGCTGAATCGGGATAATTTTCTTGTGTCCCTCCTCTCATTTATCATTTTCTTCATTTACTTGAGAATAATTTGTTCGCCTCTGTTTCACTATCACTTTCATTGTTTTATTAAGTTTTATAGTCAAAAGAAAAATTTGAATCACCCATTTCACCCCCTCCTCTTAGGTGTCCAGCCTAATCAACAATAGATACTATTTTATTGCACTGATAGAGAGGGTCTTCAAGCACATTGGACCTCCATGGTTGACAGTTCACTTGATCTCCATCATGGGCCAGATATGCACTCTTCATTGGTGATATAACCCTCTTGGTGATTGACCAAGCAAACCAGAAAATATAGCGAAAGTGAACACTCAAGAACTAGTTGAGGATGATGATCACATGTTAGAAATTAAGGAAGCTCGTTCCTCAGTTCTAATGATGACGCTTACTCAATTAATCACTTCGGTCAATAGGTTACAAGTTCTCAAGAGAATACAATTTCAGAATGAAACTGAATAATACTCAAATATCATTAATCTTGTGTACAATGGTGTTATAAAGCTTCTCTTATATAGACTCTAGATGACTTAATTTCTAAGACAAAAGGTTGGATTCAGACATCATATCCATGTCATTAACCATATGCCATCCTTCATCCAAGTCATCATCAACACGTTATTCTCCAGTAATCTAGCAACCAAACAGTTCCTTCGTTTAAGTCTAGATTAAAAAAAAAAAGACAAAGAGGTGCAACCAAACACGGTCTTCCTCTTGTCTACAAGAAATTAGATTCGCATTCTCAAAATACGTCTTTCTTCACTTGGTTCAGAATAATCTTTCGTTCTCAATTTTTTTTTTAGATTCAGCTATCATCCTCATTGTCTCTCAACCTCAAAACCATAATCGTACCTCCCTCTCATTTTCTTGGTCATCAATGTGTTTCCTTCCCATCTTTAATTTCAGATTCGACCTTCCTCAATTCATCAATGTAAAATCAATTCAGTCATCATCTAGCCTTCTCTCTCCCGGATCAAAATTGTCTTCATCTTTCAATCTCTCATCTCTCAGACTTGTGTCCTTATCTTCCTTTAGGTATGCAATTTGTTTTGTCCCTTCTTCACATTCATTTATTAATCTCGTCATATATCAGTCAGCATCATCATGCCATTGTTGAATATTTCTACCTGCTGAAAATTGTTATTGGTTGGAAAATTCTTACTTAATTACTAGAAAATACTTGATGTTGAAACTAGTTGATTGCTAAAAAAAAAATTCTAGTTGATGGAATTTTGCTAGAATTAATTGCTTGTTGAAACGTGAATATTGCTCTTGGTAGTTAAAAAAAAAAAGAGCAAGTAAAGAGGCCAAATAAAAGAAAAGAAAAAGAGGCCAACAAAGAAAAAAGAACAAAAAGAAAAAAAAGGCCAAGAATATATGCTTGCTTATGATTGTTTTGAGAATCGGCTCTAGAACTCTAGTGTTATATTTTTGTCATTTTCTAATTGCTCTTGATAGGTTATAGTGATTCTATTACAAACACCATAAGATACTAGCATGAGTTGTAAAAGGCAAGAGAGATACATCATTGTAAAAAGCCAATTTTAAGTGTGATACATGAGTAAACTAATATCATTTAAGTGAAACACATGAGAAGAGTGAGTGAGGTCCTTTTCTTTGTTTCTTTATTCTATTTTTTGGATGCTTGGAAGTAACGGAGGAAATTAATGAAATGGAAGTGAAGGTGAACAGGGCCAAATAGATATGAAATTCTTGTGGAATTCTTTGAAAGTTGAATTAGCCAAGATCAATAAAAGGTTAGATAGTGTTGAATCTACTCCTAAAGGAAAGAAGATATAAAGAAAGCTTGAACCAAAGTTAGAAGATCATGAATTAGATGTGGAGTCTACTTCAAAAAACAAGAATTCTTCTAGGCGTTACAATGACCTAGGAGGACTTAAGTTGAAGATTTTGCCTTTCTATGGGAATGATAATCTGGATGCATATTTGGAGTGGACAAGAATAGTAGAACATGTATTTGAGTGCCACAACTACTCTGAAGAAAAGAAAGTAATATTGGCGGTTGTAGAATTTACTAAATATGCAAGTATTTGGTGGGACTAGTTGCAAGCTAGTAGACAAAGATATGGAGAAGATCCCATGAGTTCTTAGTATAAGATGAAAGTTGTTATAAGAAAGAGATATGCCCCTAGTCATTACTATCATGATTTACATATTAAATTACAAAGAATAGAGTAGGGAACTCGAAGTGTTGATCAATTCTATAAAGAGTTGGAACTAACTTTGATCTTGGCAAACATAGTAGAAGATCCTGAACAAACCATGGCATGGTTTCTTAGTCGTTTGAGGCTAGAAATTCAAGATAAGGTAGAATTGGAGCATTACTGATAGAAAATTCAAGACTTATTTTAGGAAGAAAAATAATTAATATTTTGGGTTTTATTTTATCTTTTATTTTATTTTTTATTTTTATCTTTTAAGGTTAGATTATTTAGGTTTATCTTATCTTATAGATTATCTTTTCTTAGGATTCTAATTAGATTAGGATTTAGGTTATATAAATAAGCTCTAGAATTACTTATTGTATTCATATCTCTTTTCAAAATATTTTAAATTTAAATGAAAGATAAATTCTAATTTAAATAATTAAATTATAGGAATAAATAATCGATAAAATTCAAATCCTAATACTTTTAAAATAAACTAAATTAAATCTAAATATTCTAATAAAATAATAAAATAACTTTATCTAAAATTATAATGATAAAGATATATAATCCTAATTATCTTGTGATTATCCATTCTCTATAATTTTGGTTTTATTTTATCTTTTATTTTTATCTTTTAGGGTTTGATTATTTAATTTTATCTTATCTTATAGATTATCTTTTCCTAGGATTATAATTGGATTAGAATTTAGGTTCTATAAATAAGCTTTAGAACTACTCATTATATTCATATCTCTTTTCCCATTGATTGAATAATAATTTGAAATCTTTTTCAGTGAGTTACCTCTCCCTTTTGATTTTTTACTCTTCTCATCTAAATTCTTCCCTACCCACACCCTATCCTACATGGCTACATCAATTACACAGACATGGAAGAGCTTTTGCATAAGGCCATTCTCGTGGAGAAGTAACTAAAATCTAAAAAGTCCTTCTATGCAACTTCTTGGAAGGAATCTAAATCGATTGTTAAATGGAAAAATGGGAAACCAAGAGAAGCCTCCAAAGACTTCAAGTCTTCCTCAAAGCCCAAGGATGAAAGCAAGTCCAAAAATTTAGAATTTAGAGGTAAATATGACACTAAACTTTCTTCTTTTTCATCTTCTTCTAAGAAGTGTTTTAACTGTCAAGGTTTTGGACACATTGCCAATCAGTGTCTAAGTAAAAGAATCATGACCATCCATGAAAATGGTGAATTGGCAGGTGAAAGTGAAGTTGAAGCTGAAAGTGAATATGAAGAGAAATTATTAGATGAATCTTCGGAAGATTGATATTATGAACCATTGCATGATGGGAATTTTCTTGTTAACAAAAGAGCTCTTAGTATTCAACCTTAAAAAGAGAAAGATAATGAAGAAATGGAGCAACTTTTCCATTTGAGATGTCATATCAAAGACAAATTATGTTGCTTTGTTATTGATGGAGGTAGCTGCACCAATGTTGCTAGTACCCTACTTGTTTAAAAATTGAATTTGCCTACCTTGAAGCAACATAATCCCCATAATCTCCTATGGATAAATGATAGTGGTAGTTGCAAAGTGTCCAAATAGGTTCGAATTTCCTTTTCAATAGGCAAATATTATGATGAAGTTCTATGTGATGTAGCTCCTATGTTTTCGGGACATTCATTGCTTGGAAGGCCATGGCAATACGATAGAAAAATGCTCCATGATGGGTACACCAATTTCTACTCCTTCAAGTATAATGGTAGAAAAGTGACAATAACTCCTTTTACTCTTCTAGAAGCTTATGAGGATTAAGTGTGAATTGAAAGAGATTACAAAATGAAAGAATTACAAAAGAAAGATGAGAGTACAAAAGAAAAGAGTGAGAGTGAAAAATTAGAAAAATTGCAGAAAATTGAAAAGAGAGGAAACATTGAGAAAGGGAAAAAAGTAAGAAAGAAAGTAAGGAAAGCAACAAAGTAAGTTTGTTGATAGAAAAAGAAGAGGTAAAAGGAGCATTAATGGTAAGGCAATAGGTCTTTATGCTTATGTACAAGGACATATATTTATCCATGAATCAATTTGATTCTTCTTTTCCTTCTAGTGTTCTTACTCTTTTGCAGGAATTTGATGAACTCTTTTCGGAAGAAATACCTGATAGTTTACCTCCTATAAGAGGCATAAAAGATCATATTGATTTTATACTTGGAGCTTCCATTCCCAACCATCCAGCGTACCATGCGAATCTAGAAGAAACAAGAGAAATTCAATGCCAGGTTGAGGAGCTTATGTGAAAAGGATTTGTGAGGGAAAGCTTGAGCCCATATGTTGTATCAATGACACTAGTGCCCAAGAAAGATGGAAAGTGGAGAATGTGTGCTGGTTGTAGAACCTTAACAAAATAACGGTAAAATATCACTATTCTATCCTTAGGGTAGATGATATGTTAGATGAGTGCATAGTGCATCTTTATTTTCTAAAATTGATCCGAGGAGTGATTATCATTGAATTAGGATGAAAGAAGGGGATGAATGGAAAACAACCTTCAAAACAAAATTTGGACTTTATGAGTGGTTAGTTAAGCTTGTTGGGTTAATTAATGCATTTAGCATCTTCATGAGTCATTTGAATCATGTTTTTTGTTCTTTTATAGGAATGTTTGTAGTGGTTTACTTTGATGACATTTTAGTGTATAGTAAGAGTTTAGATGAGCATGTCTTGCATTTACGTGAAGTTTTCATTGTTTAGATGAAAATGGACTACATGCTTGGTGGATGAAATTCATTGATACTTTCCCATACATTCTTAAGCATAAGCAAGGTAAAGAAAACATTATGCTTGACGCATGATCACACATGTATTCTTTTCTTACTTCTTTACATGCTAGTGTTGGCTTTGAGCTGATTAAGGGATTGTATGATAATGATCCAAATTTTTCAAGAAATTTGGAAATCATGTGAAAATCATGGATTTCAAGATTTATACAAATTCATTGGGTTTCTTTTCAAGAAAGATGAACTTTGCTTTACTAATTATTCTTTGCAGGAATTGCTTGTTAAAGAAACTCATAGTGACAGGCAGTGGTGGACTTAAGACCCTGGGTTAGTAGGATCGGCCTATTTTTTTTTTCTAGTAAATGACAGTAATTATTATCATATAAAGATAAACAAAATCATGTAAAATATTTTTCATATAAAATCAAATACATTATGTACCTTACAATTGTTCTCTACGTAACTTCACATTTTGAAACCTTTGAATAATCAACTCATTGCTAATGCTACAAAAAATATCTCTCAAATATAAGTCACCAGATAGTTATTCATCAATCCATCTCCCATTTGATTCCGTAATCAAGTTTTCACAATATTCATAGCAGAAAATGCTCTTTCTATAGTTGCTGTAGCCATAGGAAAAATCATTGTTAACTTCAAAAGAAGATAAACTAATGGATAAATGATATGTCTTCCTGTCTCAACTAACTTCTTTACAAGATCATTAATTCCTTTTAAAGATGCAAATTTAACTTTGCTATGCATATCAATGATGTAGGTCTCTAGTTGATTATCAAGCATTACCAAATCAATTGAAGAAAAGTCGCATGGATAAAATATGTCAAGTTTAATCAATCTTTCCTTATCAATAGTGGAAAACAAATTGGTTGGATTGAAACAAGCCATACAAATGAGCAATTTGATATTTGTCTCATTGAATTGATCATTAAATTCCTGAAGTTGCATGTCCACAATAGTGTAAAATAATTCAACATGATAATGATATTCTATTGTGACATCTTGAACTTTACCTTTGCGGTGTGATCTCCCTTTAGGCCAAAAAGGTCCTTCCATATTAGGAATATCAATGTCATGTATATTACAAAATAAAGTTACTTCTTTCAATAAAGACTCCCATCCATTCTCCCTCATAACTTGTAGCTATTGCTTTGAAATGTTAACCATATTCATGGCATTTATAATGTCTTGATCTTTCCTTCGTAATGTTTGTGACAATTCACTTGAGATGCCTAACACATTTTTCATCAAATGCAACATGAAAGCAAAATAAAAAGTTTCTAACAATTGGAAAAGACCATTAGCCTCAGCTCTTTGATCTGCATTTGATCCATCTTCCTCTATAATTTTGAGCACATCAATTATCATAGAATACATCAATATCAAATTAATCAAAGTTACATAATGTGAACCCTAACAAGTATCAACACCTCGTTTAAGACCAGTTTCTCGATTAAAGTGTCACCCATTAGTAATTTCTCCTCTTTCCAATGCTTCTCTAACTTTAGCTATTTGTTTTTAGGAAGCATGTCAAGTCATTTGCAAGGACCTCCAACAACATTTAATAAAGTGGACATTAAATTGAAAAGAGAAGCAACTTCAATGTGATTCTTAGCAATGACAATTAATGTAAGTTGTAATTGATGACTAAAGCAATGCACATAAAATACATATGGATTCTCCCTCAAAATCAAACTTTTGAGACCACAAAATTCACCTCGCATGTTACTAGCACCATTATATCCTTGTCTATGAATTCTTGATATACATAGATCATGTTTGGAAAACAATTCATCAATTGTCATTTTTAATGATAAGGCAATAGTATCCCTAACATGCACTATATCAAGAAAGTGCTCAACAATACTTCCTTTCTTGTTAACATATCACAAAGCAATAGCCATTTGCTCTTTATTTGATACATCACGTGACTTATCAACAATAATGGAAAAAAAGTTCATCTCTAAGATCATTGATAATAACATTAGTAGTCTCTGCTGCAGTAGCATTAATAATATCCTTTTGAATTTTAGGAGCAGTTGAATGATGATTTTCAGGAACCCTTTCTAAAACAATGTTATTTATTGATTCATTGTGATCAGCAAGGAACTTAAGAAGTTTAAGGAAGTTGCCTTGATTAGTAGGAGTGATTAATTTATGATGAGCTTGAAAAACTAATCATTGCTTTAAGAGAAAACAAATGCAATCAATTGATGCAGTCAAATGCCTTCAGTATAAGTCATGAACTTGTTCATTTTGCTTAGAAATTGCAACTTGAATATGCTGATTTTGATTCATCAAATCTTGACACTTCTTCCAAGCAATGTTGTAAGCACAATTAGGACCTCTAACATGAGATGAGAGTCTATTTTTTTTTGTTCCAAGCTATAAATCCTTTTGAAACAAATGCATCACCACTTGATTGTTTCCCAAAATTATCTCTAAAAAGATAACAATACAAGAAAAATGCTGCATCTTTTTCTACACCATACTTTAACCAATTGCCAAATTCATTAAACCAAGAGGGATTAAATCTTCTCAAACAATGCCCAATTTTTCTTTAGGGAAAATTATGCTAAATAGGTTGACATGGTCCCTTTTGTAAATATACCCTTCTAACCTTATCTTGATCATTGGGATGATATGCCGAAATTTTAATTCGTCTTCCGAGTTCTGATGACAAATCTTCTAAATTAATCTCAACTTGTTGGAATTCAGAAAGTTTTGATGAAGATAATTGCTCATTCAATGATATTCTCCTCTTAAAAAATCTTTCCATTGTCTATCCAAAATTTAAGGAATTTATAGCTACTTAGTTACAAATATAAAAAAATATTTCCATATAAGCACATAAACAAATGAAAAATATATCAATAATGTCAAGAACATAACCAAAAAAAAATCTATGAGATCAAGAATATAACATAGTTAAAAAATATATCAATAATGGATAAAGGAAATCATCTTCTCTAAAACTCTAACTCAATAGCCCATTATAAACAAATATCAATGACTATGATTCAATGCTTAATTATAAAAAAGAAATTAAAGAAAAGGCATCAGTGTGTCATGCTCACGTGTTGTGTGGTGTGGGTGGTTGTGGTCATGTGAGAGTTTGGCATAAACAATAAATTAACTCAAAAGGGATTTGAACAAGGAGAATTAATTAGAACTAAAGGACAAAAGAAACTTGGGAGAAGTGAGAAGAAAATTACACTAGATTCTTAAAGTTGAAAGGAAGCAATTTGGGTCCACCACCATCACTTTCAAATTCAATTTGTCTCTCACTATTATCGAGCCTTTTCTCTATTGCCTTCAGTCTTCAGATTATCTCATCTTCTCACAACCGAAGGCTGAACTGAAAGCCATAAGGGAGTAGGTGCTTACAGATCTCATCTTTCATGGTCTTGCCTCGCTCTCTATTGACTCTACCTCTTTTGGTCTTGAGTTTAGATTCAGATTATGAGATTAGGTTAGCAGGATTTTTTTTATTTGGGTTTTAAAAAATAAAATAACATTTTTTTATAAAAATTAGTTAGGCTTTTTTGATCTCTCTTAGTTGGCTTTGATATTTGAGGGCTTAATAAAATTTTACAAAAAATTTTGGACTATGTATTTAAATGACCCAAAATATATTCAAAACTCAAGTCTAATGGGGTCAAAATATTATGATCAATGGTGTCAAAATGATAAAATTTAGGGATATTATAAGTAAATATCCCCATTTGAGAGGGGTCAATTAACCCTTCTCACTTGTAAGTAGGTCCACCAATGGTGATGGGTTAATGGGGAATTTTGGAATTCATAAGATTTTAGAAATTTTGCATGAACATTTTTATTGGCCTTCTATGAGGCGTAATGTTGCTCATGTGTGTACTTGCAAACACACTAAATCTAAAGTTTAATGCTCATGGTTTGTATACCCCTCTACTTGCCCCCAACATTCTTGGACTGATATTTCTATGGATTTTGTGTTGGATTTGCCATGTTCTCAAAGTGGTAAAGATAATATTTTTTTGATTGTTGATAGATTTAGTAAGATGACACACTTTATTACTTGTTATAAAACTAATGATGCTATTCACATTGTTCATTTATTCTTCAAAGGAGTTGTTAGATTACATGGGATTCTTAGGACTATTATGGGTGATAGAGATGTTGAGTTCCTAAGTCATTTTTGGTGCATGCTGTAGAATAACCTAGAGACTAAATTGTTGTTTTCTACCACAGGACATCCATAAATGGACAAATAGAGGTAGTAAATAGAACACTCACTACTTTGTTGCATGCAATTATCTAAAAGAACTTAAGGAATTAGGAAAGTTGTTTGCCTTAGATAGAATTTGCATATAATAGGGCTATGCATTCAACTATATCCTATTCCCCTTTTGAAATTGTTTATGGGTTTAATTTTATGACGCCTCTTGATATACTACCTTTGCTATATATTGAGAAAGCTAACCTTGAAGGCAAGAAAAATGTTGAGTTTGTGCAGGAGGTGCATGCAAGAATTTAGGCCAACATTGAAAGGAAGAATGAACAATATGTATGTAACACCTTACTTAATCATATATTTTCTTAAGTAGTATAGCATTTCCAATGTTCAACTAAGCCGAAGCTTGAATTATTAAATTTTTTTTTTCAAAATTTACTATTCATCTATTATTCATTTTTTTTAGTTGAATTTTGAAAAATCATAACTAATTCCAGAAAAATGGTATTAATGTGATTCAAGTCTCTAAATGAAGCTAGATATATTATATACAAGGAAAAAAATATGAAACTTGTATTTTAATGCACCAATTGATATAGTTTAATACTTAAACTTCTACTATTCAAATGGTCATTTTTCTCTTTTCTAGGATTTTGACCATAATTTTAAAAATCCATATCTAACTCTATATTGAGCCAAATCATGAATTCTATATGCCATTGGAAATTTCTATATGTTTACTTTCAGCCATAGTTTTGTTATACATTTATTTAACTTGTGTAGGGCATGGTTCCAACTTAATCACTAAGGGTCAGAAACTCACTCTTACTAGAATAGTTATAGGAGAATATGTATATCTCTCATTGTATAGCTCTAATTAACTCAAACCAGTGGCATATTGAACTTAAAATATAAATCTTTACATACATATAAACCATTCAATTTTTGGAGCTTAGTACGATTTTATATTACTTTTCAAAGTAAGTGAAACTTACAGTAAAATTCATAGCTTTCACTTCACTATCCAATTTTGACCCTCAATTTTAAAAATACAAATAAATCATGCACGTGCCCAATTTAAGTGTTCTTTAGCTTGTTACAAACCCCTCACTGTCTATTTTTCAAAAATATATAACACTCATAAGTTGCATTCAATTTTGAATAAACAGAAAGTGCATAACCATGACATGTTCATAATAGCTAGCTTTCATCATATCATGACAAAAACATTCATATGCATCACATACTTTGCTCAAACTTGTTCATGCCATAACCATACATTGCCATAAACTTACATAAACATAATGGTAGCAAAGTGTAGCCTTACAAAGGCACATATTACTTTATATAAATTGATAAAGATTAGAGTGCCATGACTTTCTAAACAATGTAAGCTTCATAAACTTCTTCATTCTTCTTGCCTTTTCTTTGGATTCCTCCACAACATAGCTTGTACCTAGTCATTTGGGATACTTGAGGGGATGAGATTGGGGAAAATCTTAGTAGCAGGTTATATTCATACATCATGTTATTCATTTCACATAATGATCACTTAAAATTACTTTAATTCACATAAATCAACAAATTGCCATATAAGTCCTAAAACTTTTGGCAGCATAACGATTTAGAAAATGGACATCCCAGGAAATAAAACCCCTTATATTACGGCCAAAACCAATCAAGAAAACATAATACACAATATGGCAACCAATTTGCATCAAAGCAAAACAATTAAATAACATAAGCAAGAATATATAAACTTAGCTACCTCTTGATGTACTATTTGTACCACTTGACTTTTCTCTTGAAACCAATGATCCCCCTAGCTTCCCTAAGCTTTCTCAAGTCCCTAAACATCATTAAACACATGCTTAAGCCACTGATTTGATGGTTAATCACAAAAAGCTCTCATAGAACCCTAAATTCCCAAACTCTTTATCTTAAACTTTATTTTTGAGCTAACACTTGTTCTTGAGGTTTTTGGCCATGGGAATCCATTTTTGGCATCAAATTAATGAGATTCCCACCCTAAAAATTACTTCTAGGGCTGGTCGAAATCTTCTCCCTTTAGAAAATATGTATTTTTCATTTACTTGCTTCAAGATTTAACAAACTTGCTTTATTTCACAACTACTTATGCTTTCTCATGTTTTTGTGGTTTAAAAACACTTTCCTTTCCATAAACATGCTTTGACCAAAACTGAGCAGAGATTAGAGATGAAGGAATTTCATGGAAACCAACTCATACACCCAAGAAACTAGGATAGAACAATTACGTGTTGCAAGAGGAACACTTACCCATTTTCTTGGAATTTTTCTTCTTATTTTCCATCACTTTTCATCTCCTTCACGTAGCCTTCCTTTTTCTATCACCTTCCTGCAGCTTCTCCTCTCCTTTTCTTGCCCAAATATGTTGCACAACATGAGCCAAGGAGGAAGTATTTATAACACTCTGTGTCCAATAAAAAGTTTCCACCAAATCTTGAATTTTCCTCGGAAATACATGGAAATTATTAATTTAATGCAATTTTATCATGTGCTACAGATGGAGCACGAAATTGAGGGAATTTTGGCCCAAAAATTTAGATATTTACTTATTCAGATATATCCTAGACTGGTTTTAACAAATAAAGCTACTTTAGCAGTATATTTTACTACTATTGGGGTATCAGTTATAATTATATTTGGATATAAAATTTTCTTAATATCCTTATCCCAATTGGTCCAAATATAGGGCCCACATATTGTTCTTGAATTAATACTACCTCTTCTTACAGTCTAGACTGACTTTTATTGGGTAAAATATTAATATTAAATCATAGTTACCCAATAAATATTATTTTGATCTTAATAAATTCCATACTATATTTCATGAGTCTTAGCTAATTAAGAGCTTCCTTTGGACTATAATTTTTCATATTTACAAAAAGCCCTTGACTTGGAGTCAATTTATAATTTTTAAAACTTTTGAGTTATTATGTGTAATTTTCTCAGAATTCATAAATCCTTTTTCAATCACCGCGCGTCCATCACCTTTTATTTATTATTATTATTATTATTATTTTTTTTTCTTTTTCTTTTTTTTTTCAGGGGGGCCAAATCGTTATTTTTTCCTTTTTCCTTCCGAACGAGATAATTGAGCTTTTTACTTTATTTTATGTAAAATGACGTATACCCGTTTTTGTAAATTCTTTATATATTTTAAAATATTGAGCTCTAAATATCTAGTAAAAATTTCGGGATATTACATTTTACTTCAAATATGGGAAATGACCGTTCTACCCCTGAGTCAAGTCAAAAATATAATTACACATTCTTATAGGTAGGTACTTTCTTATAATTTTGCCTGAAAACTAATTTTTTATTATTTCTTTTTTACTATTCACATCAACTTTCAAAATGGTCTATCTCTCAATCTAGACCTCCTAGCTATGCAATACCTATACTATTACACTTAGCTCGAGATGTGCTTCTATTTAAGTGGTATATTAAATACCTTCTAGAGTAAATTCTAGAATTAATTTGTACTAAGAACCTTATGAAAAATTAATTTCAATTAAGAATCAAACATAATATCTTTTAAAAATTAGATGAGAAATTAATTCATTCTAAAGCTCAATTATATATAGCCTTTTCATTTTGCCTCATTTCTAATCTCTATTTATTTTATAATATCCCATTGAAATAGGGATATTACAATGTAAGGCAAGCTAACAAGGGTTGAAGAAGAATTGTATTTGAACTTGGTGATTAGCTTTTGGGTACATTTGAGGAAAGAAAGGTTTCCAGAGCAAAGGAAATCAAAGTTACAGTCATGTGGAGATAGACCATTTCAAGTGCTCGAAAGAATCAATGATAATGCTTATCAACTTGATTTGCCAAGCTCCTATGACAATCACATGAGTGTTGTAACACCCATAATGACTTTGTTTTGGCATTGTGTGCAGAATTGGAGGAAATAGGATGAAGGTAGGTTCAAGTGGAGCAGAAAGAAGCTCCATGCCACGGTGAGAAGCAGGCTGCCACAGGGAGAGCCAATTCCAGTGGCTCTTTTCTGCTGAAAACTGGTGGAGCCAAGGTGGGAGTCGGCTTTCTGATTTAAATTAAAAATATTTCTATCTATTGGACATGAAGGAAAAGAAGGAAAACAGAGGGAGAATGCGAGAGCTCTACAAGGGTTTGAGATTTCCAGCATTTAGGAGTGATTTTCGGACCACAAGTGTAATATTCCAAAATTTCATTGGATACTAAGTGATAAAAGAGGACATAATTGTTGATAATATAAAATGTATAAGAAATTCATGTAAATAGATAGACATAATAAAGAAGTATGTGTAATATCCCAAATATTTAATGATTTTTGGAGGAAAACTTCTCAAAGAAGTACGTAATAAAGTAATCAAGGATTAGCAAAAAGTAACTATAATTAGTTACTTACTTAAGCATATAACTAACCACTTAAACCCTTCTCTTTCCTCACCATTCATGCATGAACCAACAGCCTAAAATAGACCAGAAAAAATGCAAGAAAAGGGAGGAAGAAGGAAGAGATAAAGGAAGAGAAACCAAAGGAAAATTGAAGCACAAATCGTTAAGCTTCTATGTTACCACCTTAAGCTTACTATCTATGACTTTCAAAGCATGTTTTATGGTTTAGTTTGCTTCCTCTCCACCTTAGGGTTTCGGCCAAATTGGGATTTTAGCATAGGAATGAGTTTTGTACCATTAAATTGAGGAAAAAGCATAGACTAGATACTAGAAGCATGAATCCATGGATGGTTTGATGTGATTTGAAGGAAATCTTTTCCAATCACTTAGGTCAGATTTCGGTCAGAACAAGGAGAGTATTTAGAGTTGGAATTTCATGATTTTGACCTCAAAAATGGATTACCCATGGTCCAAAACCTTAAGAACAAGTGTGTTGTACAAAGAAAGATCAAAGGAAAGCTAAGTGAAAAAGTTGGGTTTTAGTGGGTAATGTCTTATGTAATTCCGAAAATCAGTGGCTAAATGGATTAAATGATGATATGATTAGGTTCAAGAAAGCGTTAGGAGGCTCAAGAAGTGGCATACCAAGTTTGGAGAGCAAGGGAGCATTATAAGGTAGTTAAGTTCCCATACTAGCATTATATTATCATGTTTGTTTTCAATGTGCTTTATGCCTTGTCATATGATTGCAATGATATTTTGAGATGATTTTTGTGTATTGGCTGAGTTGATTCAGGGGCATTGAGACCCTGAGATGTTCATTTTTTAAAACAAAACTCTGTCAAAAATTATATGAATTCATATGACGCAAATGTGTTAATGTATTCAAAATGCGTTAGCTTGATGTTTTCATACTTAATGTGATGATGTGATGGAATGTTGGATGTTAACTACTAAGATTCTTTGAATCTCACCCTTCCAAATATTAACCATGAATATGTAGCAACAATGGCAAGACCACCAAGGAAGAGAAAGGAAAGGAGAAAGAATTTGGCCATTAACTTGATAAATCTAGCAATGGCCATGAGCTTTGACCTTTGTGTAAATTTGTAAATGTGATGTTAAGTATGTTTCTTCAAGTTGTTATGATGCCTTAGGTCTTAGCTAAAGTATGGCATAGTATGAAAATGATGTATGGCCATGTAAATATTTTATGGCTTTTGTTTGGCAAATTAGTAAGATATAAATGGTCATCTTGACTTATAGAGTAAACATGCCACTATTTGGACTTTTGATGTATAAAGTATGAATGATGTATCATGTTTATGGAATTACCAATTATAGAGTGGATGTGTTGGGAATGTTCCTATAACTATTGTAATTATTAAAAATGGCTATATAAAAGAATTGTGTAAGCACACTTTGTTTTGAAACTAGTGTGTATTTATACTAGGTAAACTGAGATTTAAGTCACACTATAATATCTTGTAGGAGGGAACTAAGTGTCAAACTATAATTGTAATTGTTTATCTCTTTTAGTTTTTGAATGGACTTAAGCAGGTTGGCCTAGAAAGGTTTAGGTATCTAAATTGCTTTATTCAACCTTGATCTTGTGTTGTGAGTACTTTCTTGGATCATAGTAAATGTTGGTTGTGCATTGAGCATTTTGGAATTTAAATGTTTCTAACATGTTTTATTTGGGGACTTGAGTTATAGTTATTATGCTATTGAAATTTTGGTGAAAAAGACTCATGACTCAATTGGGTTTAAATTTTTTGGGCTTGGACTTGGATCCATACCCTTTCCTGACAATTTGAGTTGATGAAATGTCAATCTCTTTGTAATCAAATTTTTTTGGCCTAAATTTTTATAATAAAATGTAAGGTGTTATAATATGCAAACAATGTGGGAAAAGCCGTCAAGAAAGGCCATGTTTAGCACGACAAAATGCCTACTTCAAATGTGGTAAAGTTGGACATTTTGCTATAGATTGCATGAAGGTAACTGGTACCAGACCACAAGCCCAAGGAAGATTTTTTGCTCTCACCTAGCAAGGGGCTTGTAAGTTACCTAAGATGATTGAAGGTACGATTAAGACAAATAACCATCTTGTAAATGTTTTATTTGATTCAGGTGCTAGCCATTTAATTATATTCTATGACTGTGTTGGGAAATTGGGTATGATAATTACTACCTTACCCTATGACTTACATGTCTCTACTCAGTAGGGCTAAGGATATTACTTCTTGTGTTTGTCTAAACTGCATTGTTCAATATGAACATTCACTATGCCAATGTTAGCTTTTGTTGGTGCTTAATAATTAGTGTTTATTTTAAAAATGTCAACTGAAATGATGAAATCAAAATAAAGTTAGCGTCTGTAAAATAAACACAACTATAACATGTTAAAGTTGGCATTTATAAAAGAAATGCTAACTTTTTTTTTTAAAGTAAAGTTGGAGTTTCATCAAGCAAACGGAAACTAAAACATTTTTTTTTGGCTTTTCAGCAAACATATTCTAAAGCCCTCACTTCTCTTCATTTTTGATAACCAAATCCTTCTCTCATTCCTCCCTTGATTAGGCATTGAGCTCTGCTCCTCATCCTCCTTCCATTGTGCTCCTTCTTGTTCCTTTCCCTTTCTTGAGATAGTCTCCCTCAATCTCTATCACTTTATTTGTCCTTTGTGCCCTAGCTCACTAAGTCCCACGACGTCGCCACCACTGTGTGTCACATCTTACATTTCACTATCTTTTCCATGATCTTCATGCATAACTTTGTCCAAAAAATTGGTCTTTAGAAAACTTAAACCTAAAACTATAAAATTGTCTCATGCTACTTTTGCTCTCTTGTGTAGCAATTTTAAAAAATTCATAACTAATTTCTCTAAAATTGTTTTATAGTGATTCGAGTCTATAAAAATCTCTTTCTTTATGAATTTCATGGGAAAAACAAGAAACTATACTTTCATCATGTGAAATAGTATATTTTATTCTAAAACATTTACTGTTCATACTTTGCGGCAGTAAACTGTCCAGTTTCACAATCCTGACTTTGATATGTCATTTTTGTTTAATCAAGAGTTTTGATGATTCCAAACCAACACTCAAGAGCTTGGATTGAAGATATCAAAGGAGATCAAAGTTGTTTCAAGTGAAGATTTTCTAAGTATTTGCTGTTAGATCTTTTGTAGGATCTTTAGTTTTAGTTGTGATTGGGTAAAAGTTTTTGATTTGAGAAAAAGATGTTTTCAAACCTTGATTTGAAAATTAAATCTTTACTTATTTGAAAAACACCCGCAAACAGACGAAGTTTGAAAGTTTAAACTGATCTGTCAAGTTGGAAATTTGAACTTTGCCTTAGGAAATTCGAATTTTGAGCTAAAACTGAATAAGTCTGAAGAGATGGCTCTCTGTCAGACGAATTTTGGTTGTTCAAAATTTGAATTTTCATACAAATCTGAAAGAAGTCTTTTGGTAACAGACGAACTTCACACTTTCAAAATTCGAATTTCAAGTAAAATGAAGTTTGTGAAAACCAAAGAAATTCGTCTGAAACTATGATAAAGTGCATCTGAAATCAAAGGAAATTAAGTTTGATAAATGCTCTCTGATAGACGAATTTTGGCTTTCCAACATTCAAATTTTCATCTAAGTATGAAAGGAACTTCTTTGAAACAGACGAACTTTGAATCTTCAAAATTCGAATTTCAGACAACAAAACTTGACAAAATAGAAGAAATTCGTCGGAAACTATATTAAAGTTCATCTGAGATAAAATATGATTTAAGTTTCAAAACTGCTCTCTGACAGACAAACTTTGAACATTGAAATTTGAATTTTAGAAGCTAGGTTCTTGAGTCTGTTGAAGTGAAACATTGACATACGAATAACAAGAACTTGCAACATTCGAATGATGAAGCTAGTCTAAAAAGAGTCACTCTGACAGACGAACTTCACTCTTCAACATTCGAATTTCGAAGAAAGTGAACTACTGTGCCTCCTTTTAACGTACTGGGAACAGACAAATTTTGGGCTTCCAAAATTTGAACTTCGAGGGCACTGTAGCAAATTGTAAACACTGTTCACACTTAACCGAAAAACTTTCTTCTTGAAAATTCGTATGTCACATTGTGAAAATGTTCTGTAAGTTTCAAAATTCGAATTTCACTTCTTGAACAGATGAACATCGTCCTGTAACATTGGAAGCTTTAACCTTCGGTTCCTTCAAAATTCGTCTGTTGACTAACCAAAATTTGAATTTCAGTATGTCAGAAGCATTAAATGCGGTTGGTTAACGGATAGTTTTTCAGAGCAACCGTTGGATAACTTCCCCAATGGATAGATTAAGTCTGTAACGGACATTTGAGACCTAAATCTATAAATACAACAACATTTGAAGTTGTGGGTAACGAATCTAACTTGTATATACCGAATTTCTGTCAAAACTTCTTCTCAAGAGCTTTTACCCTCTAGCTTCAATATTTGTACTTTAACCTTCATATCTACTCTATTCAAGAGAGTTATATCATTGTAAACAGTCTACTCTTCATCTGGAAGATAGATTTACTTGTGAGGGGAAATCACAAGGGGATTGGGAAGCGCATTGTAGAAGTGCTTAGAGAGAGTGAGAAAGCTCCAGAAAACAGAGCATACTCATTGTACTGTGGCATTAGCAAGAAGCCCGTTGAATTCTTGCTGTATAGTGAAAAATCTCAAGAGTGGTCTTGGAGACTGGACGTAGGTCAAGTGGTTAGACCGAACCAGGATAAAGTACTGAGTCTTTTACTCCCCATCTTTACTTTTCAGCTTACTCTGTTTTATACTTTGCTTTCTTTAAACTGTGCTACCTTAACTTATTTCACTTTGTGCAAAAAAATATCAATCTTCCCAATTCACCCCTCCCCCTCTTGGGAAGTCAGCCTTTGCTAACAAGTGGTATCAGAGCCTAGTTTCCCACTCAAAGGATCTCACAGTCCGGAAATTAAGATGGCTGGCTTTGGAGAGAGCATAATTCCTAAGGGGAATAACACTAACAGACCACCAGGCTTCAGTGGAGAACATTATGGGTACTGGAAGATGAGGATGCAGATTTACCTCCAATCAATTGATCTTGATATATGGTCAATCATTGAGAAAGGAGATTTTGTTCGAATGACTCTAACTGAAGATGGAAGACACAAAGAGAAGCAAGAAGCAGAGTGGAATGAGGAAGACAGAAGGAGAGTCCTACTAAACTTCAAAGCAAAGCATTGTTTAGTCAGTGCCCTGAACCAGGACGAATTCTATAGAGTCTCACAATGCTCCACTGCCAAGGAGATGTGGGATACTCTACAAATTGCACATGAAGGAACAAGTGGGGTCAGAGAGAACAAACTAAACACATGCATTGGAGAGTATGAAAGCTTCAGAATGACTGAAGGAGAAACTGTAAAGGAGCTGCAAAAGAGATTCACTCTTATTGTGAATCAATTGAAGAGCCTGGGAAAGGAGTACACTCAATCTTAAAAAGTAAGAAAGATACTTAGAGCTCTTCCTCTGGAATGGCAGCCCAAGGTGACAGCAATAGAAGAAGCCAAAGGAGAATCAATGACCTCTGTCACAGCTATCTTCGGCAGCCTTGAAGAATATGAAGGGAAAATCAAAGCTCTTAAGGAAGCTAGGCTGGATAGAAAGAAGAAAGGCCTTACCCTCAAAGATGCTGATGAAAAGGAAGAGGAATCTGACGAAGAAGATGAGCTGGATGAGGAAACTCTGGCAATGATGGTCAGAAAATTTGGAAGATTCTACAGCAAGAAGAAGAACAAGAAATTCTTCAAGAAAGGAGCAGCTAGTGAAAGCAAGAAAGAGGCAAAAGAGCCTGTGACTTGCTATGAATGCAAGAAGCAAGGACACATCAAATGAGATTGTCCTCAATTCCTCAAAAAGCAAGAAAGAGAAAAGAAAGTTGCTGACAAAGAGAAGAAGAAGAAAGCCTACATCTCTTCAATATGGGGCAACAACTCAGATGAGGAAGAAGTAGATGAGGATGAGATTGCCAACATCTGCCTGATGGCACTTGCTTCTGAAGAAGCCGATCCCTCATGCAGCAGTGATCAGGAAGAAGAGGTATATGAATCTGAACCTTCCTATTCTGAGTTACTTGATGCATTTCATGATCTTCATGATGAGTTTATTAAAATTGCTAAAGAACTAAAATTAGCAAAGAGGAAGATTAATAAACTGGAATCACAAAGCAACACTTCTGAAATCACCTCTCTACCTACTGCTGAATATGTTTGCTGCACTTCATGCACTGAACTTAAGCAAACTAATGATTATCTAGTTAAAAGCATGTCTAGGCTCACTAGAGATAAAGATATATTGTTTGCCTTGATGGGGAGCCAAGGAATATCACAAGGAAAAGCTGGTCTTGGCTATGATCCATGTGTTGTCAAGGAAAAGATTAGGAAGAAAAACCAGAATGCATACATGAGACATTTTGTGCATGCTGAGAGTAACACAAAGAAAGACTATATGTCATCTTGCATTGAAACATATAATCAACCAAAGCATACAAGACAAAAGTATTATCTGCATTGTTTTCTTCCTGCCACTCAATCTAGCAGTCCCTTCATTACCTGTCATTTCTGCAACAAAAAGGGACATATTTCCAGTTCTTGTACATTGAGGAAAAATGGACTTGGCAGGAAAGTTGAATGGGTTCCCAATGTTGCATCTGCATCTATGGAAAAATCTACTGACCTAAAAGGACCCAAGCAAATTTGGGTACCTAAAAGGAAAACATAAACATTGTTTTACAGGTCTGTCTCAAAGCTAAGAAAAGCAACAAATGGTATATGGACAGTGCCTGCTCAAGTCACATGACTGGTGATAAGGAGAAGTTCATCACCCTTAGAGACAAGAAAGGAGGAAAGGTGACCTTTGGAGGTGATCAATACGGCAAAATTGTTAGTATTGGAATTGTGGGCAAAAATCCAGAGACATCCATTGAAGAGGTGCTGTTTGTGATTGGCCTCAATCACAATTTGCTGAGTATGAGTCAGACCTGTGATAAAGGAAATTGGGTGCTGTTTGACTCAAAGTTTTGCCTGGTCATAAGAAAAAGTGATCACAAAGTAATTCTCAAAACTCAAAGGGATGGTAACTGTTATACTATTGATCTTGATGAACTTCCTTCCTTGGATTCTGTATGTTTAATTAGTCAGGATAATGATAGTTGGTTATGGCATAGGAGATTAGCTCATGTCAACATGAATCAATTGTCTAAACTGGTTAAAAATGAGCTAGTAACTGGCCTGCCAAAAATATCTTTTGAAAAAGACAAAGAATGTGATGCATGCTTAAGAGGGAAACAAACTAAATCATCTTTTAAATCTAAAAATATAGTTACCACAACTAGACCACTTGAATTGCTGCATATGGATTTAATTGGACCATCTGGGGTGAAAAGTCTTGGTGGTAATTTGTATGTGCTTGTAATTGTAGATGATTATTCTAGATTTACTTGGACATTATTTCTCTCTTCTAAAAGTGATACCTTTGATGCATTTGTAACCTTAGCCAAGAAAATGCAAAATGAGAAAGGTATTTCTATTGTGTTAATCAGGTCAGACCATGGAGGAGAGTTTGAAAATGCACACTTCCTGGAGTACTGCAATGAGCATGGGATTGACCATAACTTCTCAGCTCCAAGGACTCCTCAACAGAATGGGGTAGTAGAGAGGAAGAATAGAACCATTGGAGAGATGGCCAGAGGTATGCTGAATGAGAAGGAACTCTCTCAAGTGTTTTGGGCAGATGCAGTGAACACAGTAAGCTACATCATAAACAGAGCCTACATCAGACCAATCCTTGGGAAGACTCCATACGAGCTGTACAAGGGAAGAAAGCCAAATCTGTCCCATCTCCATGTGTTCAGATGCAAATGCTTTGTTCACAACAATGGGAAAGAAAATCTGGGTAAGTTTGATGCCAAATCCGATGAAAGTATATTTCTGGGCTATTCTAGTAGGAGTAAGGCATATAGAGTTTATAATAAAAGATCAAATGTGGTAGAAGAATCTGTGCATGTGGTTTTTATTGAAAATGAAACTATCTCAAAACATGTTACTAATAAGGATGATCTTGCTCTCAACTTTGAAAAACTGGCTTTTCTGATAAAAGTAAAACTGAACCTCCAAAGATATCTGAACCTGTTAACACAGAGGAAGATATCCAGGAGAAAGACTTTGATGAAGAAATTAATGAGGAAACATCTCAAGAACTCCCTAGAGCTTGGAGATATCAAAGGAATCATCCTGTTGATCAAGTGATAGGGAATGTTTAAGAGAGAGTCAAAACCAGAAAACAGTTAAGGGATCAAATGCTCAACTGCGCTTTCATTTCTCAAATTGAACACAAATGTGCTGAAGAAGCCTTAATTGATGATTACTGGATTTTGGCTATGCAAGATGAATTAAATCAATTTGAAAGAAATCAAGTTTGGGATTTAGTGCCTAGACCCAAAAATCATCCTGTTATTGGTACCAAATGGGTTTTCAGAAATAAACTTGATGAATCTGGAAAAATAATAAAAAATAAAGCTAGACTGGTTGCTAAAGGGTATAATCAGGAAGAAGGTATTGATTTTGAGGAAACCTTTGCACCAGTAGCTAGACTAGAGGCTATGAGAATATTACTGGTAGATGCATGCATGAAAAACATTTTACTATATCAAATGGATGTAAAGAGTGCCTTTCTAAATGGATATATTATGGAAGAAGTTTATGTAGATCAACCTCCAGATTTTGAGGATTCTACTAAACCAAACCATGTCTATAAACTGAAGAAGGCTCTTTATGGTTTAAAACAAGCCCCTAGAGCATGGTATGAGAGACTGAGCAATTTTCTAATTGAAAAGGGGTTCAACAGAGGCAGAGTTGACACAACTTTATTTACTAAGAAAGAAAATAAAGATTTACTAATTGTTCAAATCTATGTTGATGATATCATTTTCGGTGCTACTAATAAAGCTCTTTGCAAGAAATTTTCTGAGTTAATGCAGGGAGAATTCGAGATGTCTATGATGGGTGAACTCAACTTCTTCCTTGGACTGCAAATCAGACAGCTTCATGATGGTATCTTTCTCAGTCAATCCAAGTATCTAATGGAGCTGCTAAAGAAGTTTGGAATGGAGAATGCCAAAACAATGGGAACACCTATGGCAACTGCAACCAAGCTGGACATGGATGAGAATGGAAAGATGTTTGACATTACTCAGTATAGAAGAATGATTGGATCCCTGCTGTACTTAACTGCCAGCAGACCTGACATTATGTTCAGTGTCTGTATGTGTGCCAGGTTCCAATCATGTCCCAAAGAAAATCATGCAACGGCTGTGAAAAGATTACTCAGATATCTTATTGGAACATTACAGATAGGTTTTTGGTATCCAAAAGACAATGTAGAGGATCTCAGAGGATACACTGATGCTGATTTTGCCGGATCCAAAACTGACAGAAAAAGCACAAGTGGAACTTGTCAGTTTCTTGGAGGATCCCTGGTTTCATGGTTTAGCAAAAAGCAAAACAGTGTGGCCTTATCCACTGTAGAAGCTGAGTATGTTGCAGTTGGAAGTTGTTGTGCCCAAGTCATCTGGATGAAGCAACAGCTTGAAGATCTTGAGGTTAAAATGAAAGAAATACCAATCATGTGTGATAACCAAAGTGCCATAAATATCACTAATAATCCTATCATGCATTCAAGGACAAAACACATTGAAGTTAGGCACCACTTCATAAGGGATCATGTTCTGAAAAGAGAAGTCAGATTGGAATACATCCCAACAGAGGATCAAGTTGCTCACATACTCACAAAGCCTCTATCAGAAGATAGGCATTGCAAAATAAGAAGAGAACTGGGTATGGTAACTGCCAGTGAACTGTAAGTTATTCTCTTGCAATCTTTTTTTCAAAGGTTTCATCTTTAAAATAAACTCTAATTTTAGCATCGGAGAATGTTTAATTTAAGTTGCAGGTGCTCCCCACAAGATTCAGTGGAAATAAACTTGAAGATTGGAGCACACCAGAATGGAACAACCAGAAAGTAAAGTAAATGATGAAAAGTCTAAGTTCTGGATCCATTCTGTAAGTTTTTAAAGATGAAATTCGTATCTTAATGTGTGTGAGACGTATTTTGCTTCATAAACTGTGTTTCTGAACTGGTCAACATGGTCAACATTCGAATTTCAGTTAACTAACAGACGAACTTCGGCCTGTTATGCCTTGGAACAGTTCTCGGTAATGCCTCGAAATTCATCTGTTGGACCTTGAAAGTTCGAATTTTCATAAACGAAAATTTCATAATTATGATCGTCCATCACTGTTATACTAACTTTCACTTCTTAACGTACTAATGTTAGACAATCTTTACAAAAGTTGAAAAATTCAAATTTCCAGTTCAAAATTCGTCTGTTGAATCATGTTCTTCATGATTGAATGCTTGAAAGATGAAGTTCTGCATGCTTAATTCGTCTATTGGTTGTTGTTTTGTTTGTTGCCTGCTATTTGCTCATCAACATTCGAACTTTGATTGGAACAAAATTCGTCTGTTATGCTTGTATTGCTTGATCCAAGCCACTGTCAGACGAACTTTCAGGATGAAAATTCATCTGTCAGTAAGCTTTGCTGAACGGTTTAACTTATAACTGCCCGAAGTTTGAATTTTGACCCCTTAAAATTCGTCTGTCAGACGGTTACATACGTTAAATCCGACGATTTTCCAAAGAACAGACGCAACCCTATTTGTAACTCCTCCAAGTTTATTTTGATTCTCTCTTCAATCCTCTTAACTCCTGTCCAAAAACCGTCATTCTTCACTGTTTAAACTTCCATTCGCATCCCATAAACCTATTCTTAGCCACATTCTGCATCATTCAACTGGGAAATGGCGAGAGTGAAGAATCCTGGAGCAGGACAAGCTAAAACTCAGCCAAAGAGAATGGTCAAATCTCAATATGCTATAAAGGAAGGAGAGAAATCCAAGAGAAAGGCCGAACCCAGTAAAGCTACCCCTTTCAAACGCCGGAAATCTTCATCCAAAGCAGAATCTCAGAAAGCTGGACCCTCCTCTTCAAAAAGTGCAGAACCTTCGGTCCTTGCTGTTACTTCTTCTGCTTCTTCCAGTACTGAATCTGGAGAGTACGAAATGACTACACTGCCACTGTGGAGCACACCTGAGATTCAACAAGAGTACTCTACCAAGTTTTCCAACAAAAAGGTAATCAAGCTCACTGTGTAAATGTGGAACAATTTTTGATATCCAACAACTTTGATGCTGCAATATGGTTGATAAGATATAAAAATCTGTTAGAAATTGTTGAAAAATATGATGATGAGGTTGTGAAGACTTGGTATGCCTCTCTTCAATATAACAGCAAGAAGATGAAATGGGAGGTCACCTTGAGATCAAGGACCATTTGGCTTGTTGATGAAACCTTTAATGAGGTGCTGGAAATCCAAGGATAAGATGGGCTGAAAGTTGACATCACAGCCTTTGGATTTATGGATGAGGCAAGTACAGCTGATGAAGAAGGTGGACCCTTCCTGAACTACAAGGAGAGCACCATCTTGGACACCTTATTTAGGAGAAGGGAGAACAGGCCAACGATAAATCTGTTGAAGCCCACAGACCTAAGTGTACAAGTAAGGATCCTGCACTACATAGTGTCCAGGATCATATTCAACAAGGGTAGCAGCTTCAATTTGATAACAAGGACAGAGGCTCATGTGATGACTGCTATCATTCGTGGGAAGCTCATTAATTTGGGTCATATCATCCTCCAGTGAATGATAAAGGCAAGGGATCAGAGGAAGGATTCCACCCTCCCCTATGCAGCAATTATTTCAAGAATCCTGCAGCATGCTAGGATTCAACACATTGAAAAGGGGAAAAGGAAACTCACTGAGGCATTTAAAGAAGAGGAACTGCAAAGGATGGGCATTGAAAGAGATGAGGGACGATGGGTTGGAAAGGGAGCAGGGAAATCTGAAGACTTGTTCTTTGTTGCTGATGTATCCCTCCAACAAGAAGGCACTTCTGAGGCCCCTGGCAGATCTTTACCTCAGCTTTCTCAGCCTATTCCATCTCCCTCCAAGCCTACTCATCCTCCTTCCACTCCCTCCTCACGGGCCAAGCCAACAAAGATCACTGAGTTGTTTGATAGTCTGTCAACACTCATTCTTAGCATTAGGGATGAGCAAAATGCCAAATTTGCTCATCTGCAAGATCAGATCCAGCAGTTGGCTTTGAACATGAAGGTGGTGGCTGATGATTATGAAGAGATCAGGGATGCAATTCTTACTACTTCAGCTCCACCTCAGCTTAGTATCCCTGAGCCTACTCTGTCTCCAACTCCTGAGCCTCCAAGCCCCTTCGAGATTGCCTCCTCTAACCATGATGATGATACAGATGGTGCTGGTGCAATGAGGACACCAAGTCCTGGTCCACCCCTGGACAATGGATTGGAAGAAGAAGGACTTCAAGAGACAAGCCCTCTTGAGCCTATGCAAGAAGATGCTCCGGATTCAATTCTGTCCATTCAAGAATCAGAGCAAGTTAAAAGACTGGTTGCGGCCATTTCAACCTCTTCTATGCCAGGAGGAGCAAGCAATGAGGAAAGGAGCATTGTACCTATTGTTGATTACCTTGCCATTGCTCACAATGCTCTGCTGTAAGCTCAAAGGAGAAGGCTGGAAGAAATGTTTCCTCCTGCTGAACCAGCTTCTCATTCTATTGCTGCTTATGGGCTCTCAGAGGAACAGAGAGCTCAACTAGCTCTTTCTAGGCAGGAAATACAAGTGCTGCTGGAGGTCTCTAATGATGATGATGAAGAACCTAGCCCTGAGCCTCCTGCACCAGTTCAGCCAGAGATTCCTTTTGCTCCTGTCCCTCTTCGTGCTGTTCCTCTCACTCAGATTCCTCCTCCAATGGACTTTGTTAGGCTTTCTGATGATGCCAAAAAGGGGGAGAAGATAAAGCAAACTGGGATCAAGCAAGCTGGAAAATCTGCTGAGTGATCCGGGAAAGGAAAGTCATATAGCAAGAAGACTAAGCCAAAGAAGAAGTGATGGTTTTAGTTCTTAGGCTGAATCTTCATGTTGTATCTTGTTTTAGTTGTTTGATTGTATCTGTTTGTTTGATGTTTTGAGAACTGATCTTAAATTGAAATATGTATTGCAACAATTTGATTAAATGAATTATGTTCTTAATTGCAATGTTTTGGGCTTTGAATCTCTTCACTTAATGTTCTTGATTGCAATATTTTAGGCTTTGAATCTCTTCACCTAATCTGTTGGAAATGATATCTTATGAACTGTAATGCATATGTTGAGGGGGAGCTTGTGAAAGCAAACCCAAGTGCTAATCCAGTGTGTGAGTTGTTTTGTCATCATCAAAAAGGGGGAGAATGTTGAATCAAGAGTTTTGATGATTCCAAACCAACACTCAAGAGCTTGGATTGAAGATATCAAAGGAGATCAAAGTTGTTTCAAGTGAAGATTTTCTAAGTATTTGTTGTTAGATCTTTTGTAGGATCTTTAGTTTTAGTTGTGATTGGGTAAAAGTTTTTGATTTGAGAAAAAGATGTTTTCAAACCTTGATTTGAAAATTAAATCTTGACTTATTTGAAAAACACCCACAAACAGATGAAGTTTGAAAGTTTAAACTGAACTGTCAAGTTGGAAATTCGAACTTTGCCTTAGGAAATTCAAATTTCGAGCTAAAACTGAATAAGTCTGAAGAGATGGCTCTCTGTCAGACGAATTTTGGTTGTTCAAAATTCGAATTTTCATACAAATCTGAAAGAAGTCTTTTGGTAACAGACGAACTTCACACTTTCAAAATTCGAATTTCAAGTAAAATGAAGTTTGTGAAAACCAAAGAAATTCGTCTGAAACTATGATAAAGTGCATCTGAAATCAAAGGAAATTAAGTTTGATAGATGCTCTCTAACAGACGAATTTTGGCTTTCCAACATTCGAATTTTCATCTAAGTCTGAAAGGAACTTCTTTGAAATAGACGAACTTTGAATCTTCAAAATTCGAATTTCAGACAAAACAAAACTTGACAAAATAGAAGAAATTTGTCTGAAACTATGTTAAAGTTCATCTGAGATAAAATATGATTTAAGTTTCAAAACTGTTCTCTGACAAATGAACTTTGAACATTGAAATTCAAATTTTAGAAGCTAAGTTCTTGAGTCTGTTAAAGTGAAACATTGACATATGAATAACAAGAACTTGTAACATTCGAATGATGAAGCTAGTCTAAAAAGAGTCTCTCTGACAGACGAACTTCACTCTTCAACATTCGAATTTCGAAGAAAGTGAACTACTGTGCCTCCTTTTAACGTACTGGGAACAGACAAATTTTAGGCTTCCAAAATTCGAATTTTGAGGGCACTGTAGCCAATTGAAAATACTATTCACACTTAACCGAAAAACTTTCTTCTTGAAAATTCGTATGTCACATTGTGAAAATGTTCTGTAAGTTTCAAAATTCGAATTTCACTTCATGAACAGACGAACTTCGTACTATAACATTGGAAGCTTTAACCTTCGGTTCCTTCGAAATTCGTCTGTTGACCAACCAAAATTCGAATTTCAGTATGTCAGAAGCATTAAATGCGGTTGGTTAACAGATAGTTTTTCAGAGTAACCATTGGATAACTTCCCCAACGGATAGATTAAGTCTCTAACGAACATTTGAGACCTAAATCTATAAATACAACAACATTTGAAGTTGTGGGTAACGAATCTAACTTGTATATACCGAATTTCTGTCAAAACTTCTTCTTAAGAGCTTTTACCCTCTAGCTTCAATATCTGTAGTTTAACCTTCATATCTACTCTATTCAAGAGAGTTATATCATTGTAAACAGTCTACTCTTCATCTGGAAGATAGATTTACTTGTGAGGGGAAATCACAAGGGGATTGGGAAGCACATTATAGAAGTGCTTAGAGAGAGTGAGAAAGCTCCAGAAAACAGAGCATACTCATGTACTGTGGCATTAGCAAGAAGCCCATGGAATTCTTGTTGTATAGTGATATTGTAACATCCCTAATAACTAGAATAATTAGATATCTATAAAGAATTTGTTAAAACAGACAAACACCGTTTTCGGTGAAAAAGGGTATAGAGGCCTTTTTTCCCTGTCGGACGGAAAAATGAGAAATTATGTTTTTACCCCTAGAGAATGATAAAAATGATATCTATGTCTCAAGACAATAAAAATCATGGGGAGAAGGAAGTTAAAAAGTTCTTGGGGGGAAAATTACATCTAAAGGCCCAAAAATTTAAGAAATTATAATTTATTCCAGGTCAAGTGTAATTTTGTAAATATGTAAAATTACTGTCAAAAGAAAGCTCTCGATGACACAAACCTAATGGTATATGGCACTGAGGGTTAATATTTAAGGATAAAGAAATAATTAATGCCGAGTGTCCAAAATTGGGTAAGAATGTGCTTCACACAGATACCATTTGGGACAGGATAATTAAGAAAATATGAATATAAATTTGTAATAGTCCTATATCCTTAAAATATTAAATTATTGAGAGCGATTTTATCGGTATTGGTCAAAAGTATCCGATATCAAGTATATCTAGATCAAGAAAAATTGAGTAGTTTTTGACCACTTCTCTCTCTTTTAGGCATGACATTTTAGTAGCCCATGTGTTGCAAATAATATTTTATTATTTAAAGAATACTTCTTCAAGAAGTATTCAATAAAGTAACTAAGGTTAGTCAAAAAGTAATCTTGCTTAAGGAAGTGATTAACAAGATAATTAAGTAAATTAAACTCCCTCTTTCCTCTCATTAGGCGTGACTTTTAGCAGCATAAGCAAAGAGAGAAAGCCCAAGAAAGAAAGAAAGAAAAGAGAGAAAGAGAAGATAAAGTTTGAAGAATCAAGGCTCAAGTGTAAGGTAAATTCTTCTACCACCTTAAGCTTGTAGTATTAAGTAGTTGGAGGTAGATCCATGGAGTTCTCTTCTTCCTCTCTTCAAGTTTTAGTTTTGGCCAACATATAGAAATGGAAGGAGGAGTGTTTTTATGCATCAAAGTTAAGATAAAGCAAGAACAAGTAGTCAAAAGCATGATTTCATGAGTAGTTCAAAGTATTTCTAAGAAAACCAATTCTTCCTCCTTTGAAGCTTATTTTGGAATGAATAGTAACCATAGCTAGAGATGGAATTTGGTAATTTTGAGGCATATTTGGATTCCTCATGAAAAATTACATGGAATAAAGGTATTATTCATTATTTTTGAGCTAGGAATGAACTTTTGGTGCATTTTTGAAGAATTAGGGTTTCATGAACACCTTATGAAGAAAATCATGGAACCATTTGCTTGAGTAGTTGTTTGATGATGTGTTTAGGTTTGAGAAAGCCTAAGAAAGATTGTGGAAGTATTTGGAAGAGGTACAACTCAAAGGAAAAGCTAGAGGATTCACAAAGGTAGCATTTTACCAAGTTATTTGTTATGTTGTCATATTTGATTTCTATGAATTTATTGCTTTGCCATTTCCTTGTGTTGATGTTTTATGATGATTATATGTTGTTGGCTGAGTTGATTAAGGGTTATGTGACCCAGGGATGTCAATTTTACTAAACAAAAATCTACCAGAATTTTTATAAAAAATGGCACCATATATTTTAATGAAATTCATTGATGATTTTGTGAATGCTCTTGATGATATGATTGCTGATTTGGTAATGCTACTGAGATTTTTTTAATCTCACTCTTCCAAATAACCATCCATGTAGGGAAAAAGCATGGAAAAGGGCTAAGGAAGGAGCAAGAGGCATGAAGAAGATAATGATGAGTTGTTGATGTGTAAGTTATTATGTTATAATGTGAATTATTTTTTGTGCCTTGCTTTTGTATGAAGTTGTAAAATAGTGAATATTATGTTAATGTTGTAGAAAATGAATGAGAATTTCCATACTGTATTTTTGTGATATGAGGTTATGTGCTACCAAGTTTCATGCTAAAATGAGTTCATTTGCATGAGTTTTGGCAAGCAAATTGCAATATATATTGAAACTGGGTATTTTCCAGATGTATCTGACTTGTTCATCCATTTTTTGTACTTAATGTGAGGTTAGGTTTCTTTAATTTTTATACCAAATATAAGACATCCCAAGCTTTAAAATGACACCCAATTCACCCCATTTGGAGTTATGTAGAAAAAGTAATGATTTTTCAAAATTAGGGTTCAGAACAGAGCAAGATTGGGAAAACTTAAATCTGGAAGTTAGGTACTAGAAAATTTAAAAGATAATATAAAATTGTACAAAGCTCCAAAAATTCAATGGTTTATATGTATATAAATGTATATGTTTTAAGTTTCATATGCCACTAATTTTTAGTTAAGTGGAGCTATATAATAGAAGATATGGAGGTTTTCCCAAAATTGTTTTAGTGAAAGTTGAATTCTGTCCCTTCATGATTTAAGTTAATGTCACGCCCTATATAAGTGAAATAAATGTACAAGAAAAATATGTCTAAAAGTGTACATATAGAGATTTCAAATGACATAAAGTACGCACAATTTGGTTTAGAATAGAATAAAATATGATTTTTCAAATTTGAGGTCAGAAAACTAGAAGATAGAAAAATTGACTAAATGAACAGTAAAAGTCCATGAAATGTATTATATGAATTGGCCCAATGAAGTTATTGTTTCATATTTTTTTCATGTAGATCTGAATTTAATATAATTTTAGGAATGAATCACCTCAATGCAATTTTTCAATAATTAGTTATAAATTTTCAAAGTCCATAAGGTAAAATGGAAATGACAATATGATCAGTACCACTGAATTTTGAAAAATTCTATTTTAATTTTCTAGGTGATTTAAGCCTCTAATTATGATTAATGGATTATGACTAAGGTCTAATATATGAGAAATGGGTCATAGTATAAGGTGTTACAGATACTATTAGTATTGAACCAAGGATTCATCAAGGCACTAGTATATCAAATTGCTTCTAATTTCCACAATTTTGCAAAAACTTTCATTTCTGTCATTGTATAAATTCATTTTACATCCAATCAGTTCCAAATGGAAGCTAAAACATAAAGGTACATGAAAACTTAGACCACTAAATTTTTAGGGAAATGTATGAATTTATACATGCTTATAAAATAAACAGAACTAAATAGAAACTATTTTTCATCACACACTTCTAATAAATCATATCTAAAATAGTTTCTCCTCCATCAATCCTCCATTCTCGTATTCTTGCTCTTGGGAAAGCTTCTTCTTAGCATTTGGAACTTAGAGGGTGAGATTGGCCATCCCAGCAGCAACATTATACATACAATCATATTATCACATCAACTTTGAAAACCTTGAAAACATTTTTATGATATTTGTAAATCATTCAAATAAAATCCATGTTGCTTTTCAAAACATTGGCATGAATTCATTATAACATAAATAGGATATCCAAATAGACATTTAAAAATAGGCAATCTGTAACACCTTAACTTTAATCTTACTTTCTATGCAATAGGTCTCAATTATGATCTATTAAACATATCTAGAAGCTTGAATCACATAGAAAATTAAAATAGAAAATTCACAAATTCGGTGGTACTGTTCACTTGGTAAAATCATTTTATCGACCAAATTTTGAAAATTCATAACTAATTATAGAAAAATTGTATAGAGGTGTTTCAATCTGTAAAATAGCTAAAAACATTATCTAAATGGGAAAAATATGAAATAGAGCATTATTTATACCAATGAGTACAGTTTAATACACAAAAATGACTATAGATTTGGTCCTTTTCTAGTTTTCTTGATTTCTGGCACTAATTTTTAAAAAAATCATACATATATCTATATTGAGTGGTCTTTAGACCATTTTAAATATCTATCTGTCTACTTTAAGTGCATATATAAGATTCAGATATTCTTTAACATTTCGTTCAAATAGTAATAGAATTAATACACAAGGGTTGAAATGGTTATTTCTATCCCCTCACTTTGCAAAATAATTTTCCATACATTTATACATGGTCATATCATGTCCCAAACTTGTACCATACATCATATGAGACCAAATGAGACATAATGGTCTCATGGTACATCCTTACAATAGCATACACAAATTTACATATCATTTCCAAACAAATGGTCAAAGACAAGATTATCATTTTATTCATTAATTCCTCCTTCCTTCCCTTGCTCCTTCTTGGAAGCCTTGTCAAAGCTTGTGCCTATCATGTTGGTCATTTGGGAGAATGAGATTCAAAGAATTTTAGTAGCAATATCATGTTAAGCATGCATGTCATTACATATATCAGGAAATCATCAAGTATATAATCATTTTATAACCTAATAAGCCATATTAATTCATAAAAAATTTAGCCGAGTTTCCTCTTGTAAAATGGACATCCTGGGATCAAAATCCCTTCATAAACTTAGCCAAAACAATCACAAAACATCACATATACAATATGGAAGGTCATGAATCATTTAAAAACAAAATAGGATAACATAATGCTTTAAGGAGAAAGTTGCTACTTTGGTGACACTCCTTGCTTTTCCTCTTGGTTTCACTTCTCCCTAGGGATTTCACAAGCTTCCCTGAACCTAAATACTGTTGAATCAAGAAGTTTTGATGATTCCCAACCAACATTGAAGAGCTTGGATTGAAGATATCAAAGGAGCTCAAAGTGTCTCAAGTGAAGAAAATCTGAGTAATCATTGCTAGGATAGTTGTAGGATCTTTTGACATGGGTAAAAGATTTTAATTTGGTGGAAAAACATTTTAAAACCTTGATTTTATGTTAGATTATGAAATATTTGAAAAATACCCACCAACAGACGAAGTTTGAAGAGTTTATATTGAACTTTCATGTTGGAAATTCGAACTTTGCCGTTGGAAATTCGAATTTCGAGCTGAAACTGAATAAGTCTGAAGAGATTCTTCTCTGACAGATGAATTTTGATTTACCAAAATTTGAATTTTCATATGAGCCAGAAAGAAGCTTCTTAGAGACAGACGAACTTTAAGTCTTCAAAATTCGAATTTCAGACAAAATACAATTTGTGAAAACTAAAGAAATTCATCTGAAATAATGTTAAAGTTCATCTGAAATCAGGATTATCTTGAGCTTCAAAATTGCTCTCTGACAGACGAACTTCGAATATTAAAATTTGAATTTCAGAAGGTTAGGCCGTGAGTCCGTCAAAATGAAATGCTGACATACGAATAACAAAGTTTTGAGACTTCGAATGTTGAAGTAAGTCTGAAGAGATGACTCTCTGACAGACGAACTTCACTCTTTCAAAATTTGAATTTCAAAGAAAGTAAACTACTGTGTCTCTTGAACGTACTATAGACAAACGAACTTCAGGGTTCCAAAATTCAAATTTCGAGGGCACTGTAGAAAATTGAAAACACTGTTCACACTTAACAGAAAAACTTTCTTCTTGAAAATTCGTATGTCACAACATGGAAACATTTTCTAAGTTTCAAAATTCGAATTTCACTTCATTAACAGACGAACTTCAGTGTTTCAACGTTGGTAGCTTTAACCTTCAGTTCCTTCGAAATTCGTCTGTTGACCAACCAAAATTCGAATTTCAGTATGTCAGAAGCATTAAATGCGGTTGGTTAATGGATAGTTTTTCAGAGTAACCATTGGATAACTTCCCCAACGGATAGATTAAGTATCTAACAGACATTTGAGACCTAAATCTATAAATATAACAACATTTGAAGTTGTGGGTAACGAATCTAACTTGTATATACGGAATTTCTGTCAAAACTTCGTCTCAAGAGCTTTTACCCTCTAGCTTCAATATCTGTAGTTTAACCTTCATATCTACTCTATTCAAGAGAGTTATATCATTGTAAATAGTCTACTCTTCATCTGGAAGATAGATTTACTTGTGAGGGGAAATCACAAGGGGATTGGGAAGCACATTGTAGAAGTGCTTAGAGAGAGTGAGAAAGCTCCAGAAAACAGAGCATACTTATTGTACTGTGGCATTAGCAAGAAGCCAGTTGAATTCTTGTAGTATAGTGAAAAATCTCAAGAGGTGTCTTGGGGACTGGACGTAGGTCAAGTGGATAGACCGAACCAGGATAAATTTCTGAGTGTTCTTCTCCCTATCATTACTTTTTCAGTTTGCTCTGCTTTTACGTTGCTTTCATTATACCTTACTTTCTTCACCTGTTTCACTTTGTGCAGAAAATTTGTAATCTTCCCAATTCATCCCCCCTCTTGGTAAGTCAGCCTAAGTAACAAAAACATCATTAAATAACTACTTAAGCCAATAGTTCCATGACTTTCTTCATAAAGTCTTCATGAAACCCTAAAATCTCATATTGTTATGCTTTGGCTTTTTCATGAAACCAAAACTTATTCCTTTGAAATTTAGCCTTAAGGAATTGATTTTTGACCTTAAAATAATGAAATTACAACGCTAAACAAGACTTAATTCTGGTAAAAAATCAAGGGAAATTGGAAGAAAAAGATTTTCTTCGAAGTACTTTAAACCACTTATGGATTCTTGCTTCTAGTGACTAAACTAAGCTTTCCCCTATGTTGATTGATTGAAAACTCAACTCTTTCTTGCTCTAGGTCAAGGCTAAAATTCATGGAGTTATGGAGGAAGAAGATGATTCCATGAAAGCTTCACCAACCACTTGAAACTACAAGTTAGAGACCATAAAATCTTACCTTTGCACTTGATTCTCCAAGTTTTGTTCCCTTGCTTTCTCTCCATCTGCACTTTTCCTCTCTTCTTTGTCATGAAAATGGCTTCCTTTGGTCTGAAATTTCAGACCTCAATACTCACCTTAAAGCCACTTAACTCAAGGTCTTGAAGAAAGAGATCTAATAGATGAATATTAACTTGGTTAGTTTGCTAACATGAGTTATCTTGCAATTTATTTAATTAAATCAATTGAAACAATTCCCTCCTTGTCCCTAGCCTGCCACTATCATGCAATTATGAGGTTATTGTGTCCAAAAATTGCTCAATAGTTTTATCAGTTAAAATATAGCTTTTACTGATAAATTTTACCAGTACCAATAAATTACTTTTGTAATATTTTCGCACTTTATTGATACATGATTATTCTAAATTTAATTTTATACTAAACTCATTATCTTCTCCCAAAATATATTTGTGTGGGGTCCATATTCTGTTCCTGTCTCTGTAATGCCTTGTGCGGGCCCATAATCTCTTTTTCGATATACTAATCATATTTTAACTTTCAATGCCAATTATAAATTCATACTAACTTAATGAACTTCTATGCAATATTCCATTGGGTTAGGCTCGTTGCGAGCTTTGTTTTGACAATTTTTTCATAATTATGAAAATGCCATTGACTTAGGGTAAAATTATAATTTTTAATTCTTTCAGGTCTTTTTTATAATTTTTCCTAAGGACTTGCATAGAATTCTTTTTTAAGGACTAGATTACATATAATTTTTTAATCCAAGTACAAAAATATGATTTTCATTTTTTTTGCTCTAACCTAGAAAAATGACCTTATTGCTCTTTTTCACATTTAACTATATCTCTTAGTTTTCTCTAATTCTCTATGCATTTTATGATATTCAGTAAAATTATGGATATTATACAATCATTCATGAAAACACATATCATTCACTATGGAAATTATGCAACAATATAAGAGTAATACAAGTCACTACCTCAAAGCTTTAACATTTTCCCTTTGTCTTTATCCTTTGCTTGCAATCTCCCCTTATTCTTTAAACTTTCCCTTCTTTCTTTCTTTCTCTCTTTTTGGCTTCCTTTCTCTCTCTCTCTCTCTCTCCCATACCATGCTTCTCTCTCTCTCTTTTTGCCCCCCTCTTTCACGCCAAAATGGTGAGGAATGAAGGGAGGGGAGGTGCCTTTTATAGGCTCCGAAAACTTGCCTCCTAGTAGTCCAACTTGCCTTCCAGGTAGCTTATGCTTCTTGTCCAAGTTTCCTATGACATCATCTTCATGACTTCATCCTAACTAATTATGACATCATAATTGGCATAATGAATTCCATTTTTGCCCTTCCAATTCCGGGCAAGAAAGAGACTAGAGAGTCACATTTTTCTTTCCCAAAACACCCTTTTTTGGTGTGACTTATAGGGAACTAGAGAGAAAAATTTTCTTTTTGAACCAAAATGCTTTTATATTATTCATCTACATTTATTTCCTCCGTTCACATTCCTCCATTTCTTGCACTTTGACATCTCAATATTTTCCCATATTAATCTCAAAATTATCCTTTAATTTTCATAAAAATTTTGAAATTAATTACATGTAAGGACCAAGCTTTCATTTTATTTTAGTTAAGGTCCAAACATATTTTCTTCTAAGAACCTTATGAAAACTTACTTCTAATCATGGACCTAATCACTTATTTGCCCTATTACATCCCTATATATTCTACAGAATAATCCCTTATTATTCTATGCATAAAATTTGGATGTTATATTGTGCCCTAGCTCACGCCATCCTTTGTTTGCTCAAACGTTCTCTAAACACCTCGTTATTGGTCGATCTACTTCTTGGGAGGGTCATCAGCCTCAACTTTGCTCATTGTTTTGCCATATCCCTCTCAACTTTGTCCTTTGTTTGCACCTTTTCTTCCTCTCGAGTTCTCTGCCATTCGCAACTCTTTCCAGATTTGGTTTGCTATTTCCCCCTTTTTGGTGAATGGTGAGTCTTTGCTATTTTTCAAATATGTGCTTTTTTTCCCTTTTTAGTTCACACCTCTTATCTCACGGTATCTCTATTCAACTACCTGACTAGTATGGATTCAATTCGTGTGCCTTTAAATCCTTTTGCCTTAGCAACTGATGAGTGAAATCAAAGGAGGAAGTCAAGACCAAGTTATGGTCTGTGTAATACCATATGGTGAGTCGCTTGAGGAAAAGGGTAAATGCTCTGGAGGGCTTTGATTGCTTGAGATATGTAGAGAAGCATTAGGATAATTAGTGGAACATATTTGGATGATTTATAGGTTTTGGTTTTGTAAAGGCAAGGTTTTTAGATTCTTCATAACTCGACTGGGAATCAATATGGAAATTGTAGAACCAACTTAATTGGGTTAAAAAAATGAGCGTCCAAAGTTGGTTTAGTGGCCTCATAGACTTGTAATAAATTTTATCTTCCAGCATGTTTCAAGGACTTTGTGAAATGTGTTCATTCTTATTTTGAATGTAGTATATGTCTGTATTTATGTCTTGTGTAATTACCTTTGAGAAGAGAAAAGAGCTCTAATGTGTTGTTTTTTCCCCTAAAAAATATGCTTTATATATACAAGATTCTTCCCCATTGGCAAAGGCATGAGAAGGGGTAGATAGAGTTTTACAAGCTTGGCCCATTATTCATTCATTCAACAATATCTAAAATAAGTCTAACCTAACAACTTATGATTTTTTTTCTTTTTCATCAAATATTTTTTGCTGATATTTTAATTTTTTATGATTATATTATTCTATCCTTTCTTAAGGTCTTGATAAGAAGAGCTCAAGTTCCGGATGTGCTTCCTAGTGATTACAAAGCTGATGTTGGTCAAGACATCAGGATTTTTGTATATAAAATACATCATTCTTCACAGGTATTGCCTGATGTTTTGAATTGGTAGAATGTTCTTTTTCTCATGTGTCTGATATTTCTTCTTTGAGGAATCAATAGAGATTTTTATGATTCGTATGTTGCCTAAGAATTTCAATTATTTTACCTTGTCATGTGAGTAACCTCATAAAGCTTCTAACTGTGTTGTTATTATTATTGGCTTTCAAGTTATTAACAAATGGCACGAAGCTAGAATAGTTCCTTGTTACTCACAAAGACTATTTTATTTTACACTTGGTAATGGTAGAAAAGAATGATATGTCTAAGTTTTAGATTGGTCTCTTTACTTGTTTATATTTAAGCTCTTTTTGTTATCTCTAAAGGCTTAGCCTTGTGTTTTTGTTCAATTTTTATTAATATTCTTAGCCTTGTGCACTGTTATGAGCTAAATTAGATCTTTCATTTCCATTATGATGAATCCTTTGATTAGAAGTTTGTATAGATTTGAATGATAATTACTTTGTTGAAGGCATTTGCATAGGTTTGGTTTATATCATGGATGGCATTTTGCAAATGTAACCTTGATTTTCCAGTGGAATATGGACACTTTTAGCTGTGTATGTAACACCTGGATCTTTAGGTTCAATTCCCATGTATTCATTCATACTTATTGTCCATTTATGACCATTTGGTAACTTGAATCACTTAAAATGCTATAGTAAAATCTTTCAATAATTGTCACTATTAATTTGGTAATTCTCATTTTATCAGGTGAATTTTGAAAATTCATAACGAAATCCACAAAAATCATATACAAGTGATTCAAGTCTCTAAAATATATAAAAACATTGTCTACATGGGAAAAATATGAACTAGAGAGTTGACTGGGCCAATTAATACAATAAATTTTGAAAATTATTACTATTCATTTGGTCATTTTCAGAATTTCCTGATTTCTGGAATAAATTTGAAAAATCATATAAAATGGTACAGATATCCAAACTGAGTTATCTTTGGACCATATTGAATCTCTTTCTGTATAGTTTTTGTACATATATAACACTTATATATTGAAGACAAAAATACCCAAACGGTGTTAGGTTTACCATATAGTGGTCAAAAATACCATTTACATCCCTTAACTTAATATAATAAAGGCCTTAATGCATGCCCATGGCCACAACTAGTCTTCATTGTGTATAATATATTACATGAGACCTAAGGGAACATATTCATATATAGGCACAGATTTATGGCAAACTATATAATTTCACTTAACATCTCATAATAAAAGACCAACTGAAGTAGGAACATCTTGATGATCAATTTGTCTCTCCTTGCCTTTCTCCTCTTGGGAAATCTTGCCATGTTGTGTTCCTAGACAATGTTAGCATAGGGAAGGGATGAGATTCATTGAGTCTCAGTAGTTACACCCAATCATGCATTCACATTATCATCAATACTTTATAAAAACATCAATGGAGATCATAAAAATGTAGTGTCACAATATTTGATAAATATCTGATGATGGCGTTTGCTGCCCAAAAAGTTCATAGTTGGCTTGATTTAGATTAGTTTGGATCATGATGAATCTTTCAATTAAAGTATGATAGGTTTAAGACACTCGGTGCATATGCAAAAAAAATTGTTAATTTATATATAACTCTCCTCAAATTTGGATTGTGTGCATGCAGAGAACTTCATTGATCTTTTTCTTATTTGTTTACCAAAGAACTTCATTGATCTTTAAAATATGAGAACGAAGCCAACTTTTTCTTTTATGGCCAATACAACGAAGCCAACTAAACTTTTAAATTTATACAAATAACTTCCCTGTAATTAATTTGTTTGTTATTTTACTAATGGCATTTAATATAATTTATAGTGTATACTTGCATATAACTTAAAGTCTAGGTGTAATCTTTTCATATGGCCAAAAAAAAAGTATCATCTTTGCATAACCCAAAGTTTATATGCTTAAAAAATAAATTAAGTTTAAGGGAATCACTACACAAAAAAAAAAGGAATAGTTAGCGTTTATTTTTTGTTTTTATTGACATTTCAAAAACGCCAATTATTCCAATATTGACAAAAAGAGGGTGACTTTAGTTAATGTTTGTGAAACACCAACTAAAATTTACTTTAGTTGGCATTTGTGCTAGGAACGCCAACCAAAGGGAAAAGTTTAGTTAGCATTTGTGTCAGAAACTCCAACTAAAGGGGAAACTTTAGTTGGAGTTTGTTCCAAAAACACCAATTAAAGGGGTAATTTAGTTAACTTTTGTGCCTGAAATGCCAACTAAAAAGCTGGTGTTTCAAGGTACTTTAGTTGGTATTTATACCACAAATGCCAATTTTTCTCTTTTTTTTTTTCAAAAAAAGGCTTTTGTTGGCATTTATTTACACAATTGCCAACAAAAGCCAATATTTTAAAAAAAATACAATTATACATCTCATTGACCAAAAAAATTATATTACATTAAAAATTATAATATTCTAGTAATTTAATTACAATTTAATTAACAAAAAAATTTATAATTTAATTTCTAGCATGCCAACACCAGTTCTTAACACTAAAATCTCTTACTTATGTACTAAAAATTCATTTTAGTTGTGCAAGTACCCACACTTAGTTTACCTATACTCTTAACTTCTCTTTCTGTAGGTATTTTAATTTTTCCATGATTAGCTCCAAATTGAACACAACTAATGACAAAGAATAGCCTTAATTTGAAAATACAGTGCCAATATAGAGTATGAGAATCATATAAAGAATAAGGTGAAGCCAACAATATTTCTTCTCCCTTGGCACAATAAATGTTAATTCAGATGTTTTGATTATTCTAAAACAAATGAGCTTAGAGATCCAATATCAAAGGAATATAAGTGAAATGAAGAACAAAGTTGGAGTTACTTGAAGATTGAAGAGAAGCTTCACATGCTTTAAGAAGTTATTTGTAAAAGAAGGAAGTTGAGCTTTGAATTCCAATTAACCCAATTTTAAATGAGATAACTAATTGAATGATTAATGGTTAACTCATGATTTCAAAATGGTTTTCATGCAAAGAGCTATCTTATAAGGATAAAGTTTCAATTTCAAAATGATTCTAAGTGTTTACCTTGTTTTCATGAAAATGTTTTACCTTATGTACATAACTGTTAGGTTAGCCGGTTACCCAAGAAGGGGGTGAATTGAGTGATGCAAGATTTTCACCATTTTTTATCACAATCCAAATTCACCAGATATGAAGCAAAACATGGATGAACAAAGCGAATAAAGTGCAGCAATTGAATAGAGAAGATGAAGAGCAAGGTTTGATCTGGGCACCTGTAAAGCCTCAGTATATCCCACAAGTTTTAGTAGGCACTTGTGAAGCCGCTCTCTCCACACCTTTACAATGATGTGTAATACCCCTTAGTGATACTCCACACTAAGAATCTACCTAGGAAATAGTAGAGAAGATTGATTACAAAATTGAAACGCTCTTGTAGAGTAGATGATGCATTGAAAGCTTACTCTATTGAGGTAGGTTTTTCAGAGGATGTTGATACAAAAATTTATGTATAGGAACAACATTTTCACATAAACACTCTTAAAATTGTTACCCATAAATTTAAATGATATTTTATTTATAGATTTATGGTGTAACTAGACGTTTGACACAAAATCTATCCATTAGAGAAAAGTTCTAGCTGTTATTGTCACAAAAATAGCTATTTACCTACTACATTAAATGCGTCTGACAGAGATTATGTGGATAATCTCCTCAGGTTATACGAATAACGAGTGACCGGTGGCTCTTGGTTTCAATGTTAGACTTTCGTTATGCAGATAACCTGGCTAGGTTATGCAGATAATGTTCATTCCAGAATAACTAAGTTTTTAGCTCAAAAATATTTTCATCAAAACCTACTCAGTTGTTCAAATAACGTCTCACAAACTTGGATATCTTTGAGAATTATTAGAATAACCTCTTAGCATGTTATTTCTTCTTCGGATGATGTTTAATCATTACAAACTAAGTTTCTAAAAAACAATCAGCACAAGCTAAGTTTCTGTAAAACATAGGTTATCAAGATAACCTCTCAAGGTTATGCTGATAACGAATTTAATAGAGGAAGATCCAAGAGTACTGTAACATAGGTTATGCAGATAACCTCTCTAGGTTATGCGGATAACCTACACGTTATGCAGATAACCTCCCTAGGTTATCCTAATAACGGGCAGCACAAAACAAGTGACCTTTACTGTTAGGCCCCTTATGCGAATAAGGTAAGCACCTTATCAAGAAATCGAGCTAGACAGAAGTAAGGACATGGTGCAGACCTTAGTTATATGGATAACCTCATCTCTTTTCATAAAAATGAATAGAGAACACTTGGAAACAATATTGAGATTGAGACTTTATCCCCATAATTTCTGAACGTTATGTGCATAAGGTAAAACTTTTCATTAAAATCATTTTGAAAACATGAGCCAAACACAAAACCAATTTGGTAGCCACTATTTTTCAATTCTAACTTATGTTAACATCATATTTACTTAATATAACTCATTTAAAACATATGGTAATATGATTAAATAATTTTTCAAAGATTAATCCCACCTCAAGACCTAAGTGAAAATAAAATATACCTAGTGACTAGGTCTTTAAATGATGAGTTTCACTTCCACTTTGTCATTTTCTTCTTGGCATGCTCCCTTCTGATCTTTAATTCTTTGACACTTAAATTCTTCACATCTTGGAGCATCCTTTTCCTTCTTCTTCTTTGAGTGAGTCATGATGTTGTTTTTCTTTATTCCAATGCACACTTTTCCTTCTTGGACAATCCTACATTTAATGTATTACACTTACAAGCCAAACAGTTAGTCTAATTTATATATCCGAAACATATTATTGTAAAAGCATAGTGGATATACTTACACAGCATGATATATGCATTATAAACTTAATTAAACATATGCTAGTACACGTTTTACTTCTATAAGGAACATTATATATGTTGACACATATGATACTTTTGTTTCTTATTTCTCTATATTTGTCATTATCAAAACTTATATTACATTAAACCTAACAATAACCATTGAAGGTTATGGGGATAAAGACTCAATCTCAAAGCTTTTCCAAAGCTCACTCTTTAGTTTCATGAAAAGGTATTAAGGTTATTTACATAACATAGTATGGGGATCAAGTTCTCAAGTCTGTCCAGGTGGTTATCCTGATAAGGTAGGCACCTTATTCACATAAGGAAGTAAACAGTGAAGGCAAGTGGTACTGTACAACCCATTATTCGCATAACCTAGGGAGGTTGTTCTCATAACGTGTGTCACAGAGCACTTGGGCTCTTCTCTATTAAAAGGTTATCCTCATAACCCAGGGAGGTTATCCGCATAACCTATATTTCAGAGTACTTAAACTTTCTTCGGATAAACAGGTTATCCGCATAACCTAGGGAGGTTATCTATATAACCTATGTTACAGAACTCATAGCTCTTCTTTTGCAAAACAGGTTATCCTCATAACCTTGAGAGGTTATCCTGATAACCAAAGTTTCATAAAAACTCAGTTTGAGAAAAACTTAACATTATCCTAATAACTGAGTAGGTTTTCATGAAAATGATTTTGAGCTAAAACTTAATCATTCTGAGTAGCACGTTATCCGCATAACCTAACTAGGTCATCTGTGTACCTATACATTGAAAACAAGGGCAAATAGTTACCTGTTATTCACATAACTTGAGGAGGTTATCCATATAACCTCTGATAGATGCATTTAATGTGGTAGGTGAACAGCTATTTTTCTGAGAGTAACAGCTAATATTTGTTTCCAACAAATAGTTTTGCCCCAAAACTATAAATAAGATCTCATTTAAGTTGTTGGGGAATGAGAAAAATAATAAATACGCCAAAACTCTGCTAATTAGATTTTTTATTTATACAAAGCTTGTCTACCCTCTATTTTACTTATTCATTGTGTCTTAACTTTCATATCCACTCTTTTGAGAGAATTTACATTTTATATACATATACATACTTGTAGAGAGTGTTTAATGTGAGAATACACTAAGGAAGGTATTTTTACTCTTGAGTGAAAAGAGTAAAGGAGTTTGTTTCAGCTCAAAGTTTGAGCTGGTGTTATACTGAGGTCATTACAAGAACCTATTCAAATCTTACAAGAGATAGTAGAGAAATCTCAAATGGTGACTTGAGGACTAGACGTAGGTCAAGTGAAGTAGACTGAACTAGGATAAATCACTGAGTCTTCTTCTCATTACTCTTTATTTCTTATACTCTGTTTTTCAGTAAACTTTTAGTATCATCATTGTATTTCATTTTTGCAGAAAAATTTCAATCTTCCTAATTCATCCCCCCTCTTGGGAAGCCAGTTGAATTAACAATAAAGACCTCCCTTGACAAAAAAAAAAAGAAGATGGGAAGAGGGGAAACAAAATAATGAGAACCATACACAAACCAAAGAATAAGATAAGTATATAGTTACCAATGTTCCTAATTCCTAATTCTATACAAATATATTTTAAAATCAAATACATTGAAAAGAATGGAAGTTTTAACAACAAATTGAACCATAAATTAACTTATAGCTACCAGAAAAACAATTTGAAAACACATAATAAATCTAAGTTCTATTGGACCCTAGTATTGAAAATTCATGCAAAGTGCATAACAAAACCTTTATTGGCAAATGACTATCCAAAGCATTTCTTGTCCAATGAAATTAAAAACTCAAGTGAATATTCATGTTCTATAGCAATCATTTCTTAAATGCCCAAAACTTTAGCATACAACTAGGCCATCCATTACAATAAAACTCTACCATTGTATCTTAAGCCCAAACCCATTAATTCCATAAAACGTGAATCCCCTCGAGCATAACATCTACAATTCCTTTACTTTATTAGCTCTAATGTTCAGAGATGCAACAAATATCAACAATATTTAGAAAAACTTTGGAGAGTTCCATAGTCAAAGAGCCAATAGATCTATTAGGGTGTAGAATTTTTTAAAATACATGACATTCACTGCTACAGAAATGGGCTTCCGGGACATTTAATTTTCGGCTTCCAGAATGTTTTTGAAGCATTCCATGTGTGACCGTTTTGGAAAAATTGGGGAACGCTTCACTTTTTAATGGAATTGTTCCCGAATACCTGTTCTCGGGAACCTTTCCAAGTAGAAAACATTCTTGAATACTAGTTTTGTGGCACGCTTAAGATTCCTAATGAAATCTTAGTATTTAGGCACACTTCCTAGATGAAAATGTTCTCAAATCTATTTTTTTAACCATAAAATTTCATTTTTTTCTTTCAATCCTTGTTTCAACAACCATTCCAATAATATGACAATACAAAAGCAAATAATAATCCAACCATTATGAGAATTTCGTTGGATATGTATAGAAATTAAAGAGTACATGCTTTTTCAAAAAAAAAAAGTTCATATCCATTACTTATCTATCAATATTAACTTACAAATGTCTAATTGTCACAAAAAAATATTTCTAAATCACAAAATAGCTCTAAACAATATCTCAGATATTATAAACAATCCATAAGTTACATTCTTTTAACACATACTTTGCTCATTCTTCTATAACTTCTTATATGTCTTCTTTGGAGTAGGAAGCATGATATGTGTCATAAAAATACTCTAAAATGAAGCATCACATACAATAAGTTAAATGAATTTGGTAAAATTTAAAAACTTATGTAATATAAGATAGAGTTGAAGTACACACAGTGTCAAGGATGATGGATTGGTAGTGTGTAATGACATGTCTCATAAATTTCATAACATAATATCCACAATAAATTTTATCTAGTTGGTATGGGTACTAAAAGGCAATAAGATCATATCAATTTATACATGCAATAAAAATATTCACAATAATTTCTTAAATTTAAATATATCAATACTTGTATTGTTGTCCATTTGTAGGATCTCCCTTTAGTTCGTATCCACAATCCACGACTTCCCTGAAAGGTGTTCAATGCTCTAACAAGAATAATTAGTAAAAAAAACTAATTAGATTATAATGACACAAGAGAATATAGATACATAATAAGGAAGAAATAAAGCATATATATGCATATAGATTAAATAACTTTTGCATGTCTCTGTGGGCTTCTGGCTTTGTATGCTTGGAGTCCATTTAATATATTATTGTAGTTCCAGGATTCATAGCAACTAATATCCAATGCTCCCTAAAAAATTTAAATCTTGCATTAACAAATTCTAAGCATATTCCACATTGAAAGTATTCATAATTGGAAATTTAATAAATGACTCACCCAACATTACATAGTGCCAAGAACAACATATCATCTACTGCTCCAGCTTCAAACAAATTTGATATAACATGTGCTTGTTCCATATACTTACATCCTTTATGTGCTCCAATTTCATGGGGATTGATGAAAGAGAACCTTCCCATTAATCCATTTGACACCAAGAGATAATGATACAAGTATCTTAAATAAAAATACATTTTTAATATCATTCACAAAAATAAAAAAAGGAAAATAAAGGATTTCATTCATAAGTTATGGTACAAGTACCTGATATATAGGTTAATGACAGTGACAACTATCCATTCATGATCAAGGATTTCAATATTTTGTTCTTTAGAAATGTGATCAACTATATCCTTATAGTAAATCTAAAAATCGAAGTTTATGGATTTTGATTCTTCCTCCTCAAGAGCATCCACAACAATTCTAAAAGCATTGCAAATGGTGATACTTTCTTGTTTACTTTAGGGGCGAGCCTTTGCTTTACTGGAGAAATGATTGATCCCTTTGAATGGCCCATCCCTAGGATTTGTTTTCCCTTCTTTTTGGATTGTGTAGGCAACTGTGTAGGCAACAAAAATCATGAGATGAAGTGACATATCATTTCAACAATGGTTATAGGTACTACACATTATAATGATGTGTTAGAGACAAAAATCTATGATGACCGAGGTAGACATTTTTCCTACAATGTTCCAACCACATTGAATTCGTACCCTCTTCACATATAGGGCTTCCACATTGTTCTTTGATACTGTATCCTGACAGATTACCATATGCCAGGAAATCATTGATTGTACCAAATAACATTGCTCTCAAATTGAAACTTTCTTCCCTATACCCATCATACACGTCCACACCCGTCTTCCAAATTAACTTCAAATCTTCAATTAAGGGAGTCAAGTATTTGTCTATATCATTTCCAGGTCGTTTGGGCCCAGAAATTGACGTAGACAACATCATAAACTTGTGCTTCATGCATAATCATGGAGGAAGGTTATAAATCACCAAAATCAAGGGCCATGTACTGTGGGTACTACTTTGCATACCATGTGGATTCATTCCATCAGTAGACAATGCAAGGCATATGTTTCTCTCTTCTTCCCTGAAGTAAAGGAAATCATCATCAATTTTTTTCCACTGAGGAGAATCTGCAGGGTGCCAAAGCTTGCCATCGTTAATCCTTCCACTGTCATGCCATGTCAATTGTTTAGCAACTTCTATGCTACTATACATACGCCTAAATCTTGGAATGATTGGAAAATACCATACCACCTTTGATGGAGCCAATTCTTTCTTCTTATATCATGAGGCATTACACTTAGGACACTTCTCTAATGATGCATATTCATTTTGAAATAGAATACAATCATTAGGACATGCATGTATTCTCTCATAGCTCATGCCGATGGAGAATAAAATTTGATTAGCCTCATATGTTTGACTAGGAAGCTCATTATCCTCTGGCAACATTTCTTTGACAAGTTCAAGTAATTCTGTGAAACTCTTATTACTCCAACCATTATATGCTTTCAAGTTGTACAATTTCAAAATCACAGATAGTCTTGTGAATTTAGTACAACCGATATACAATGACTTTTCCACATCATTTTTCAACCTCTCAAACATTTTCAGACAATTTCGAAGATCCTCCTCAACCATATTTACTATCTCTTCAAGACGGTTAGCCTCATATGTGCTCGTGTCGAATTCATTGGATGCATAACTCGTACTATAACCCCAATCATCAGACGCATCCTTGGTCTTGCCATGCTTTGTCCAACATGTATAGCTTTGATCTATTCCATTTACACACTAAATGATCTAGCAACTCATTAGCACTATTTTGCCTTTCATAGCAACATTGTAAGCAATGGCATATAAATTCTACAAGGGTCTTCTACATGTTCAGTTGCAAAATTAATGAACTCTCTCACTCCATCCTTATATTCATTTGACAATCTATTGCTAGACATCCACTTTTGATCCCTGCCCATTTGTTCTGGAAAAATTTCGGCAAAGTCTCCCCTTAAAATTGGAGCTCCCAGTAATTCTACAGTATGAAAAGTAAACTTGTTCAGTTCATCACAGCAACAATAAAAATATACAACATCATTTTCATCAAGTTTGAATGTAAGATTAACATACCTTGTGAGATTCTTCCACCTAATATCACAAATAATTCCCTTTAAATTTGCTACCTCAAATCTAGACATAAATGAAATAAATAAATTTAATTAAATATTTCAAGAAAATTAGACTAGATTCTTGAAAACCATACTAGAGATCATTTTAGGTTTAAAATGTATAGGGGTTTAAGAAACTAAAGGCATATGTAATATTCCTCTTTATTTAGTATATCTTCCTCTTTTTTCCTAGAGAGAAAAACAAATAATAAATATATGTGCCCTCCATTTTCATAATCATTTTCATGCTTTCTTTGTTGCTCTCAATACATGGTGCCTAATTAAATGCAATTATATGTCACCCTTGCTGCATTTTGGGACGAGATTATAATTAGAACTATATGTATTGGGATGGAATTAGCACTAGAAGAATAGAGAAATAATTTAATATCTTGCTAGGCAAATACCCAAAAAAACGTTTTAGGACATGTTCATAGAAAATTCTTCAGCCTTTGGGAAATTACATCTAATATCATTGAGCTTTCCTCGCAACTCTGAAATAAGAGTACATAATTAATCTATGGCCAACAAAAATACATAAAAGGAAAAAAGAGTTCAAAGTAATATACTGAGACTGAGTGGGAATTAATGATATATGAGGATGGTGAAGACTAAAGACCTTTAATTTGATTCCAACTGAAATTAATTCCATAACATCAAATTAGACATCATCCAAATGATGAAATGATCAAATTGAGGAAGTCATTATAGCTTTGTTCCCACTTTGCCCACATTGTTTTGTTCATTTTTAATATCCCATCTTAACATTGTTTAGTGGTGTTACAAGTCAAGAATCAAGAATCACACTATATCTTTGTAAAAATTATATATTACTTTTGTAGTGATACACAAATATCTTACTTATATCATACAGCACTTTGCACTTTTGCAGTGGCCTTGGACAGGGACTCAAGAATCACACTCCTTTCTTTGCTCTATATATAATTTAAAATGACAACTGCATGTTGTTCTTAAATAATCCTTATTTAATTTTTTTAATAAAAAATATCATCAACATATTCTTCTACTGAAAACTTATAGTTAGCAGTATAATAATACTTCCCACTATTTTCTTTCGTGCTTGGTTATAATGATAAATTCTTTCCAATAATATCTTAAAAATGCATCATTGTAGAATTTCTTATTAGCATAATAACATATTCTTTTATCTGGAATTTGGATGCAAATCAACAAGTGAGGTAAATAAAAAAAATGAACTACTCTTTTAATCCATTTCAGAATACATAACTTGGAATGATAAAAGTAGATTCCAACAACATCCTTACTTTCTACTAAGGAGGATGTAATAATAAGATGATGCAATTGAAATTATACTAGGAATTTTAAAATCTAACTTAGAAGTCTCAAAAACAAAATTACACCAGTTTCGTAGTAATAATTTAAAAATAAATTTAAGAAAAAGAAAACAACAAAAAGCTACAATAAGTTTCAGCTTGCTGGTGGGTGGGTTACCTCAAATGTGAGGATCTGAGGAAAAGGGTTTTCTGCAGAGGAACATGTGCATAGAAGAAGAAGAAAGAGAGGGTCAAAGGGAAGAATTGTAATTTATTGAAGGAAGCGATTGTGGTCATGGACAGAAGGGAGGACCAGAGTGGACTGAGCTTTTGGACGGAAGGAAAGATCCATGGAGGAAGTGATTGCTCGCATGGCCCAAACTCATGAAGCTACGATCAAGGAGGGAAGGGAAGGTTCAAAGATGGAGATGGAGTAACAGAGTTGCGGTCATGGACGGAATAACAGGTGTGGTGCGTGGACGAAGGAAGGCAGAGATGGTGGTGAATGTTCCACGGAGTAAGGCTAAATAGCTATGAAATGAGTCTATGTAGTGACCATAGCTACGAAATGAGTCTGGGAAGGTCCGAAGATGGTTTGTGACTCTATGTAGCGAAATGAGTCTGAGAGTGAAAGTAAAAAGAAATGAGGGATTTTGGGACTTTTGAAAGCAATGTTTTGTAACCTTCTAGAATGCTTTAATGTTTCAGAAAGCTTTCTTAAAAAAATGTTCCCGAATGTCAGTGTTTTGGCACGTTTGTTAGAAAATTGTTCCCACGTTTTATCAATAAACGTTCCAGAATCAGCATTTCTAAAGGCCAATTTTGTAGTAGTAATTCACACAATGATCTAAGGATGCATAATAACCCGGCAACCATTAAAAATTCTCAAATCAAACTTTAGAAATTAGAGATCGAATGGTCTCTTAAGTAGCCTATTGATTGGAAGGTTTGATGTGTGTGTGTGTGTGTGTGTGTGTGTGTTCAGTTGACATGTTTGTAATATACCAAAGAAAGATGAAGCAAGTTTGTAATATACCAAAGAAAAGAAAGTGACTAGAAAAGCACTAATGACTTGATGAGTGATGATAAAAACAATCAATATTTTATTGAACTTCACCTTCTCTTCAAATTCAACATAATCTTGAATTTAAACAACCATTATTTTTCAATACAGAAAACAAGTTATTGCTTGCTTACTTGAATTGAAACAATATCAATAAAAAAAGTTACATTTTCTTGAACTTGGAGAATCCATTATTCCTTAGCCCTTGCACCTTGTATGTCTTTCATTTTCTTCTCTAAAACTTTCAATATCTATCTTGAACAAAATATTCAAACATGCAAATTTTACTAAGAATTTTAGGTGGGGATTATTCAAACCAAATCATTGGAAGCTAAATACCTACACACACATAAAATTTTTGGAGCTTGATACCTACTTACCCAAAATAGGAAAAAAAAATTAATTAGCATCTTCATTGTGAAGCTCACTCACACACACCCATTCAAAACTAATCTCACAAAATGGTAGCCGACACTTGCATTGTAAAATATATTATTTTTTTCTTAAAGCATTAGCTATAAGAACTAACCACAAACTAAAAGCATCCACTAGAAGATCCATAAAGCACTCACTATAGTAGAACCACCTTGGTTCAGAATATGGTTCGAAGCCTAGAACAGAAGGTGAAGACTAGAAAGCACAAAAAAAGGCATTATCGAGAGTAATTGTAGAGGACTTAATAGCAACAATGGATGAAGGGTGCTTAGATTGCTTGAAGTCAAAAAATAAAAAACAAAATAGAACGAAAAAGGGGATTGAGGAATTAGTGAGTGCTTACTAAAAATGATCTAATATCTCCATGGCAGACTTTGACAGCATCACTATTCTTTTTTCAACTTCTCCCTTTTGAGTTCACACTCATTTTCTTGTATATATATATATATATATATGAAAAGGAAGCATATAGTACCTATGGTGGAGAGTTCACAATAGAAAGAGCATGTTACCAAAATTACTTACTTGTAAGTACTACCACTTGACAATTCATCTTTAAACTCAACTTAGGATAAAAAGTTTCAATGACAGCATAACTTCAAAAGTTAAATACCATAAATGAGGTCATTCTTATGATCAACTTGGTAGTGATATTCAATTTTTTCAATTGAAGATGTTGTAAAGGGAAATTTTGAGTGAGGCCTAGGAGAGACACTGAGGAACACCTTATCCTTGGTTAAGAATATTACACCAAAGTAAGCGGAACTTATAGTTAGATACTAATTCCCATTTATAACAAATTGACTATGATTATTGTTTTATTTATTTTGATTTCCTAATAGTATATATTTACATAAGTTCAAGATTCATTATCAAGTAAGTGATAACACCGATCGTACATCAGTTTTTTTTTTTACTGCAAAGCTACTCAGTTGCTTCAAACATTTGCTCAAGAATTGATAGACCAATTAAATCAGGTTTAGACTTTTCCTTAAAATGAGTTTTGTTATAATATTAAATTAATGTCCAACTATACATCAGTGTATTCTATAATAACCTTTCATAAGGTTCTTATATGTCTATATGGCCATTATACACTCTACTTGCAAATAACAGCTTGAGAAAATACATATTATATTGGAAGCAACCATACCCTATTTTTTACTTCTCTTTTAGACCTAATTTGTAGGAGAGAGATGGGAAGAAGTATCACTCATCCACATCCACGTTAATTTCAAGCCAATTCAATGCTTTCACAATAACCTCCAACTTCACCTGGTGGGCTTTGCTCAGGTCCTTTTGCTTTTGAATTATGTAATTGCCACGTGACCATGGGATAACAATAAACTAGTCATTTGAGTAACTTACAGAATGATCAATTCATTAATCAAACCATAAATATGTTAGATAAGCTGGCTTCCTAAGAGGGGGGTGAATTGGGAAGATTATAATTTTTTCTGCAAAACGTCAAAAAAGTGAAAAAAGCAAGAGTGATGGTAAAATAGAGTATAAATGAATAAACAGTAAAAGTAGTAGTGGGGAAGAGAAGACTCAGATATTTATCCTAGTTCGGTCTCTCAACTTGACCTACTTCCAGTCCCCAAGTCACCACTTGAGATTTTCCACTATTCTGCAAGAATTCAGTGGGCTTCTTGCAAATGCCACAGTACAGCGTTGATGCTCTATTTCTAGAGCTCACACTTTCACTCTTTGCACTTTCACTAAGTGCTTTCCCAATCCCTTGTAATGTCCCCTCACAAGAAAATCTTTCTTCCAGATGAAGATAAGATTGTTTACAATGAATAAACTCTCTTAATCAGAGTGTATATGAAAGTTAAAATACAAATATTGAAGTATGTGAGAGTAGGAGACTTTGAGTAGATGATTTGATAGAGTTTCAGTATATAAAAAAGTGATTTTTGTTCCCCACATCTTTAAATGAAGTTCTATTTATAGATTTCTGCCTCAACTATATGTTAGAGACAAGATCTACCTATTAGAGACGTTACCCAACGGTTATTCTAAGAAACTATCCGTTTACCAACCACATTTAATATTTCTGACACTCAAAGTTTGAATTTTAGTTTGTCAACAGACGAATTTCGCAGAAACTGAAAGTTACAGCCTTTAACGTTGAACTCTCGAAGTTCGTCTGTCATGAAGTAAAATTCGAATTTTCATCTTTAGAAAATGATTCTATGTTGGAACATATGAATTTTCATATTTAAAGTCGTTCTGTTACGTGTGAACAGTAATTTCAATTGGCTACAGTGCCTTTGAAATTTGAATTTTGGAACCCCAAAATACATCTGTCAGAAGCTGGTTCAATGAGGCACAATAATTCATCAATTCAAAATTTGAATTTCCAAATGGCAAAGTTCGTCTGTCAGAGAGATCTCTTTTTAGAGTTACTTTAAAATTCGAATTTCTGAATATAGTCATTCGTATGTCAACATATCAACACAACAGACTCACAAGCTTTGTTTCTGAAATTTGAATTTTCATGTTCGAAGTTCATCTGTCAGTGGGCAATTTTAAAGCTCTTTTTGAACTTGTTTTCAGATGAACTTTGATATGTTCTCAGATGAATTTTTCAATTTTCATAAGTTGAATTTTATCTAAAATTCGAATTTTAAAAAGCCAACCTTCGTCTATCAAAGAAGCCTCTTTTTAGACTTGTTCATTTTCAATACGAAATTCGAATTTCCAAAGGTAAAGTTCAAATTTTTAAAACAACAGATCAATATAAACCTTTCAAACTTCGTCTGTTGGTGGGTGTTTTTCAAATATTTCATGAATTAATATAGAATTAAGTTTTTAAAACATCTTTTCACCAAATCAAAGTCTTCTACTCAAATTAAAACATTACTAAACATTCTACATCTATTCTTGCACTGATTTCTCCATAATTCCTTCACTTGAAACCTTTTGTGCACCTTTGATATCTTTACTCCAAGCTCTTGAAGGTTGGTTTGGAATCATCAAAACACTTGATTCAACAAAATAAACATGGGTATTAGGTGATATTGGAAAGTTACATTTTCTTTATCAATCTCTAGTAAAGTAGATGTTCTAACTTCTCTAGAACAAGATATACACCTGATCTCAAGAATCTACGTAAATAAAAAATAAATTGGTCTCCAAATCAAATCTAGCTCTTTCTCTCTCTCTCTCTATATATATAATAAAATAGAGGCCTACCTTACGGGACAGATCAAAATGCATCAAGATAACCTCAGAAGTTTTTAGTGTCTTGTTAATGCTTTCATGTGCCCTTCAAATTGAATGTGTTTTTATCTACCAAATGCCAAGACATTTTAAGGAAATGGAAAAGAAATGTAAAACCCCAATCACTCTTTATCCAACTAAAATCATTGACTAAATCATCTTAGCTCCAAAAAAAAAATAGAGAGAGAGAGAGAGAGAGAAAAGCTGGGATTACAAGAATTGATTATAAGCATTCCGTATAAAATACTAGTCTTAAGGACAAATTCCATTAAAACTGAAAAGAAAATAGCCCATAATCATATTCTATTAAAAAGAGAAAAATGGCAAACCAAATTTGGGAAATAGAAAAAACTCACCGATCACCAAGAAAGGGAAATAGCAAACCAGATCTGGAAAGGGTACGAATGGTAGAGAACTCAAGAGGAAGAAGCGGCGTGATCCAAGGATGACATTGAGGAAGATCTAGTGAAGCAGCGAGCAGAGTGGGGGCCGATAACCCTCATAGGAAGCAAATCAAGCAATGATGAGATGCTTAGAAAATGTTTGAGAGTGTGGAGTGACAGCAAATGCTTAGCGAATGACCCTCCCTGGAAGTAGATTGTGCTAGGGCACAGTGGTAGTGACGTCGTAGGACTTGGTGAGAGCTAGGGCACAAGTAACAAATGGAGTGACGGAGGTTGAAGTAGATCATCTTGAGAAAGGGGAAGGAAGGATCAGCATCCGGATGAGGAGCAGAGCTCGATGTGTTCGAGAGAGAAATGAGAAAGAAGGAGTTGGTCTTCGAAAATGTACAAGAGAAATGAGGGCCTTAGTATACCTTCTTGTTGGCATTTACTAAAAACCAAAAAAAAAAAAAAATGTTTTCTTTGGCATTTTCCTGATGAAACGCAAACTTTAGCCTCAAACAAAACATGATGTTTATAAAACAAATGTCAACTTTAACTTATTATAGTTGACGTTTGTCTTATAAACATCAACTAATATTTTTATATTTTTATTCTTTTATTAATTTGTAAATAACATTAGTTGCCATTTCTTTGGAAATGCCAACTATTATTTTTATTTTTTTATTAATTTGTAAATCACATTAGTTGGCGTTTCTTTATAAATGCTAACTAATATTTATATATTTTATTTTTTTTTTAATTTTTAAATCATATTAGTTAGTGTTTCCTCATAAACGTCAACTAAGATACCAACTTTAATTGGCATTTTTTTATGGAAAAGCTAACTAAAATACTCCATGTCACATTTTAATTGGCATTTTTATAAGAAACACTAACTATTGAGCGTCAATAAATTCTCAAATTGGCATAATGAATATATGGTCAATGATGTCTGCATGCTCGGTTACTAAAATTATTTGTTTATCAATAGGCAAGGGCTTATTTGCTAAAATTTAAAAATTTAAAGAGATTTCTTATCAAGTTTTAAAAATAAAAAAAATTATTTACGTAAAACTCAAAGTTTAAAAGATTTTTGAGTAATTTGACGTTTAATTTAAATTAAGCATTCCGTAAAACATCATCCTTTGACTTATGGAATTAGCGTGCCTTAGGCCAAATTAATATATATATATATATATATATGAGTTAAATTTGCTTCTAGTTCTAGGAGATCCATATATTGGATTTTCTAAAATATTTAATGTCGGTCTTACAGATTTAGCGAATCTTGAGATTTGGACTTTGTGACAACTATGCTCGAATAAATAATATGAAATACCAACCTGTAAGCCTTCCCTCAAATAAGGTACTCCCTCTCCCTTCTATTTAACTATCTTTCCACAAATTAAGAAGCTAGTTAATATAGTTGAACTTCTTAAAATTTAACTTAACTTTCTAAATTTACCTTTGCATTAATACTTTATTGAACTTCTAAAAATTAACAAAGACTCAAAGAGTATTAACGTTAAAGGTAAATTAAAAAAAATTCATTAATGCTTCATTGAACTTTTAAAACATTTTATATAAAGAAAAAAATTTTTACTTCATTTTTACAAGGGGGTATTAAGTTTAAAGCTCTGTGAATTAAAAAGTCATATTGAGAAAACTATTCTTATTTGAAATCTACTTTAACAAGATTTGAATTTGGTGATAGTATCAGATGTTGAAGGATTTGTTAAAAAGGAAATATACAATATGTATTAATATATTTATCAGCAATTTATATTTTATATGAACTAAATCTTTGGACATCATTATTTTACCATTAAACTAGTAATGCACTCATGCCGTGCATGTCACTGTCTTTTTAATGTTGCATGTCTCTTTTAAAGATACTTAAAATGTAAAAGGGGTAGTGTTTTTATAGTGTATAATTCTTTTTCAGTTTTGGCAAAGATTCACGAGTCACTTGAAGTTTTATAATGTTTCATGAACAAGAGATGATATTATAAATAAAAATATTAAGTATTTTATGACAAAACTAATGTTAAATATAGAATAATATTGTATCAAATTATAAATTTAAAATATGATTTTTTTTACAGTTAACAGATTTGAAGATTAAATTTATAAGAACAAATAAAATATAATGTTATATATTTAATAATATTGAATAACTAATAACCACATATTATCCCATAATTAAACAACAATTAAGTGTAATTCTGCAATCATAATATATCATCATTCTGTTTATCAATATATATACATATATATACATATATATCATCACTTCTCTTGAACGAGTGAAGTCCACTGATTATTTCTAGTCATTAAAAATGTGAACTTTCTCCCCCTGGCCTCCCCTTTAAACCCTTTGAACGAAACAAGGGGTTAGAGGCATGTAAGAAAAAGAAGAATTTTAACCAACATTTATTCCAACTTTTTTTGAGGCAATGTTTGGTTCAGCGAAGGGGAGAGGAGGAGAGTAAATGAAATGAATTTTAATATTTCTTTGTTTAGACTTGTTATAAGGTAGAGGGTGAGGAATTTGCCCACTTTCCCCCTAAATCCTTCCACTTTTGAAGGGGAGGAGAGAGAAAAATTATTAAAATTTTCAAAACACATGCTTTTTACTACTTATTGAACTAAATGAGAGAAAATATCAATTTTACTGTGACATTTATTTGACTTGACTAATATATGTATAGTACAAATTAGAAGATACAGTAGATACATTTTCCAACACATGCTTCTTGCTAGATACAATTGATGTAATATGTAGATATTCAATGTTTTTCTCATTTATTGTCTCAATATAATATCTATTTTAATCCATATCTTTAAAACTTAGTAATTTTCTTAGACTTGGTTGCAAACAATGCATTATTAATGATAAATTTGGTCACCACAAGTAATATTAAAATTGTTTTTTGAAGCCTTTGATTAATTTAATTTGTACTACCTATTATAATATTGATATTTGCATCACTTATTATTAAATGAGAGAAATATTTTTTTATCTTTGAATATTATATGGATTGTGGAACTATCTATGAGGTATATATCTTTATTATTGTGTCCAATCAAATAATGAGGAATATCCATATTCTTCTTTAAAAGAAAGAAAATACATTATTAAACGTAATTGGAAAAAACAAAATACATGATGACCACTATTGCTCTTATTGCGGGAAAAACAACTAAAGAACCAAAAAAAACAAAAAGAAAACATACATGCAAATATTATTTTTTATCCTCAACTTCTCTAATCATGATTCACAAAGAAGTCGATACTTCTAAATGAGTCATATCATCAAGGATACATTAATATTATTGCATCCATTAGGACAACTCAGATTTTCATCCTCGTATGTAAAATTTTCCTCAACATCATCATTTTGATAAGTTAACTTTGTTTCCACATTTTTTCCATTCCTCTTGATAGAGGGTTGATAAAGTTCTACAGGATTATCAAATATACAATAGGTACACAACCAATGTTGTTTCATACCACATTTAAAACATTGATTTTCCAACTTTTGGAGGGTCAGCTGGACTACTTTTTTCCTTTTTCTACTAATATTTTTTTTTCTTCTTTTGGTGGTTATCATGATTATAATTGTTGCCATCATTACCATGATAATGATAATTATTGTGCCTCCCCACCACGGCCACATCTACGGCCATGACAACGACCACAACCATTATTAGGATTAAGATAATTATTACATATTACCACATTCACTTTAAGGAATGGAGTAAATCACATGGGATGAATATTATGATTTTTCATTAACGGCTCATTATTTTGCTTAGCCACGAGAAGGCATGAGATTAACTCGAAATATTTTTAAAACCTTTTCCATGATATTGCTGCTACAAGAGCACATTTGAAGTATGAAAAGATGAAAGAAAATTTTCCAATAAATCCTCATCAATTAATTTTTCACCACATAATTTTAATTGAGAAATTATATATTTTCAAAATTATTGAATTATAATCACTAAGAGTTTTAAAATCTTGCAAGTACAAATGCATTTATTCATAAGAAGCTTTGGGCAAAATCACCAATTTTTGGTGATCATAACTTTTTTTAGATTATTCCATAATTCAAGCAAATCATTTATTGTTAAATATTCCGCTTTCAATCCTTCATGTAGATGATGACAAAGGAAAATCATGGGTTGGCCTTATCTTGATTAGTTGCATCTAGGAGAATTTCAACATCCAATTGTAACATCCTAAGTTTCTAGCTATCCCCAAAAGATGTGGACACAATAATGAAACAACACGAGGAAATGACTAGTAGAGGACAGAGCCAGCCATGGCGAGAGGAGCTGCAGGAGAAAGCAAGGAAAAGGTAGTTCGGTCTAGCAACGCAGCTTGGGGTAAGGGCACCATAGTTTTGCAATAGTGTAGAATTATGCTAATATTTTTGAAGGATTTCGGACACACATAACTTCCTTCCTGAACCTCCACTTGGCATGATTCCAAAGCTTACATGTCACATAAAATCTCTTCTAAATACGGGTGTAAACCATACCTCAAAAATTGAAATGGTCACTTTTAACCAAAACTTTACAATAACACATCCCATTTTCAATTCACAACCCTTTTGCATGAACAACCTATTCTTGCAAGTCACAAAAAGCATATTGACTCTAACTAGGGACGTTATACTATAAGGAAACCACTCCTTTAAGCTATGACCCCATTGAACCCCAAACTTAACTACTGAGTTATATACCCATTTTTCACAAAACCCATCAATAATCCAAACCAAGCTCATGAATTTAAACATGGGGTAGCCAAATCCTATGCCCTAAATAAGGCATTGATACAAATGGGTTACACACCTTTAATCCAACCCACACATCCAACGGGCATCATAAAGTTCCAATAGGACATAAAAAATCCATAATCATTACCCACATGCAAGAATAGTCATACTAACATTCCAAACTAATCATGACAACAACCGAGGCCTCATACACCAAATGCATGCAACATACATCAAAGGTGAGATACCAAGACAAACTAAAGCAATTCACGAGATAAGGTTACATATGGCATCACATAGATGTCATACACTTGTCATAACACTTAAATAATAAAAACATGTGTTCTTAATGGTTTAATACCAAAAAACAACAACAAGAAACTATAATATCCCCAGAAAGCTACTAAAGTGAGATTAGGTCTCCTTAGCTTGCTTCTTACTAGTACTAAAACCTTCACCTGAAAATGTTAGCCAGAAAGGGGGGGTGAGACAATGTCCTAGTAACCAAGGGTAACTCAAAACAAGTAAAACGCTCCAAGATATACTTCTACATGCACATCTATGAATGATATGATGCAAAGTACATGATATGTGAAGAACCCACAAAGATTATGACTAGAATTATGGCTAGTTACCATCACAATATAACCTCAACAAGTAGCCTCCTTCCAATAATCAATGAAGGCCAATTCTGGGGTAGCCACTAAACTCTCCTCCTACTAGTTATAACTCGGCCAAAGGCAATTTCATGAATATTTGGACCATGATCCTCCTTCTCTTGGACCACTAGAATCAGTAGTTATTTAGAGAATAGGCATCCCTAATCCACAACCACCTGAATCTCTTAGCCAAAGGATGATTATTTAGTGATAGGGATATAAAAAGCCATATTACCTGGACATAAGACCTCGTGTGCAATTTAGTGATCAGCATATCACGTGGTATTCACTGACATCGTCACCTAACACAATATAACCAGTGGCAATTCCAATATGTCGTGCTAACATGCCATCTCACTATATGCATCATTATGCTAGTACTGTACTATCATCCAAAACATAATCAAACCCAATGCATATACATAAACAAAAGTTACTCTTTGGTTACCTCAAATTGCTCACACACACATGAACCACAGTAGGCTGTCAGAGTTCCAACTATACAAACACATAAGAGGGATGCAACCAAATTAACATATGTAACACCCTAGAAACCAAAACCTAAAAACACACCAAACAAAACATGAAACATGGAAGAGCAGACAAGAAAACACAATGGCACCTCGGCCGTGCCCTGTGGCATCATGGCTTGAAGGGTTTTTGGACAAAATTTAAGTGAGATAGTGGTGCATGATGCCGTAGCCATGATTATAGCGCTGCGGCGCCCATGACAAACCCATATTAGAAACTTGCTGATTTTTCTACCCAACTTCCGACATGGACAAAACCTAACTCTGACATCCAATTGACCTGATTTCAACTCCTACAGGTTATTCTACTCTCATTCTCACTATGGACACCAACCACATCTCAAAATGCCACCATATGGAGATTTTGGATGTCTAATACTGAAATGGTCAGTTTTTTACCAAAGCTTGGTACTTGGGCCTCCAGATGACAAACCAACGCACCACTACCTAAACCAACACCTAACCCAACTCCCAAACACCCCAAAGATTGTGTTTAAAGTAGTCTCACTCTAAAGAAACCATTCCTGTAGAATTTAACCTCTAAGGCAAATAGTAGGTTAGATACATACTTGACTAAACATCTATGTAAACTAACCACAATTACACATACCAAGCTTAACCTTACCAAATACATATAGTACAACTATAACTGACCCATACAGGGGTCTACAAGCACATATGATGGCATACTAACAAGACCAACATGGATTCGATCACATCAATGGGTTTCTTTACAACCCCCATATATTACATCAACCACAAGCCACAACGGATACCCAGGATACAAGGTTACAAGCAACAAATACTAGAAATACTACTTGGCACAATATGTTATATAAAGCAAAAATATAAAAGCTACCAACTACGAGCTTAAATTCCCTTGTGATATGGAGAGAGAGCTAAGACTCCTTTATCTTCTCTGATCTGGTACTAGAGTCTTCACTTAAAAGGTTAACCACAGAAAGGTCTAAGACAAAGTCTTAATAACAGAGAAAAACACAAAATCAAAACATATATCCAAAAATACCACATGTATTCATATAATGCAATGTAATGCAAAAATACAATGATATGAATGCCCCCATCAAACATGACTAGAACCACAGGCCATTTAACATTACAAAGTGCACCTAACAAGTGATTCCCTTCCAATAACCAATGAAGACTGATTCTGTGATATCACTAAGCTCTCTGCTCACTAGTATGACCTAGCCAAAGGGCACATAAGTAATTGTACCATGGTTCTCCTTCCCTTGGACCTCCCGAATTAGTGGTGATTTAAGGACGGTACATCCCCAAATCCACTGCTACCTGATTCTCTCAAGCATAGGAAGAGGATTTAGTGTCAAGGATATACATCTATCAACCTTACCACTTGAATGCGAGGCCTCGTATTCTCCACGAGTGGATCGGTATACCATGTGGTATCATATGTCATCATCACTCAAACCCATCAATGTACTCAAGTTCAACAATGTGATGATGCTCTCATACTAACAGGTTCTGTGCATGCATATATATAATCATTTTGTTAGCATACATATCAACGTACAAGCTATAACAATGAGGATGCCAATGAATCATACATACCATAGATGACATAATCTCATATACAAAATACAAGTATCAAGGATAGAGATTACCATTTCGTCACAAGCCATGCCCTAGGACATATCGTAATATGAAAGAAGCAAACATATATGCATAAATAAGAATTCTACATTATATACAAACATACACCCTGATTACTTCGAATTGTCACACATACACTACACACACACACATAGGGGAATCGATAGGTCGTTGAAGTGAAATTGATGTGTACAACTTTCCTGAACCACTTCTTAGACTACCATAACCTCGAATCAAATCCCAAAACACTACAATGTCATCATACTTCCAATTAACACAATACTCATATATCCTAATAATTTACAATTTAACCAATTAAGCTTAACAAGGTTAAATCCATGGCTTCAATAGCACAAACATACATCAATGAATCCCATATACATAACCAAACCATAAACAACCACATAGGTCTCAGATTCCAAGCTTCCTCAACACTTTCAAGTCTAGGGTTTAGCTCAAACCATTTATAATCCTCCTAAAACTCATACACACACCAAAGGAACATAATTAACACATCTATAAAACATTTACAACCATTTCAATCGATAGAAATCTCAAACAAGTTGAAATCTATCATACCCCTACAAATTTCTTACCACAAATGGACAAAAAAGAGAGGAGAAGAGATAAAATCCACTTAACAACCAAGATTAAAGCCCTTAGAGTCTAGAAATTGCTCCCCATGGTCGAAAATTGAAAACCCTAGCAGGACTTTTCTCTTTCTCCTTCAATTTCTTTCCATTCATCAATTGAAATGCGTTCAAATTTATTAGAGTTCTAAGACTGGCACCACAGCATGAGCCTATTCTGTGTAGAAAAAATTTAAAGTTCCTTTGTTCTCTTGCTGTGGCACCTCTGCTCTTTGCCACTGCATGGGATGCCTATGTCTCTTTTTCTTTTAAGTTTGACTCCTTTCGATCTTTCCTCCAATCTCAATCCCTCTGATGCTGCACAAAATCACAAGTACATCTCTCATTAGTTTGGTACTAAGTTTGGGCAATATAGTGAGGATTGTTACAACATATGATTCCTCAAGTATGAAATAGGGCCTAAAACATGCATTAAACTCCAATAGTACTAATCAAACTACACAAGGCCACTTACTGCTTACAAAGCCAAAATTCTTCATATACCAAAGTAACCACTCACCAAAGGATTTGTTGCTTCCGAATGTCTTCCAAGGGTGTGGAAACTTCATTTAAGCAAGCTCACACCCTACACATTCATCAAACACCTAAATCAAGAGATGACATAGCCTCTGGTAGAACCTAACTCGGTGACCCATGCTTAAACCCAATGAAAACAAGTCACCAACACCATAGCCACTCATCATTAAACCCAAATCTACTCATAAAACTAGAGATGAGGCCACACAATTTAGATATTATGAAAATCCCAAAGTTAGAGGCTAGGGTATGAAGGAATCACAACTTAAACACCTAAAAACCACTATCCAAAGCTTGTAAACACCAAACAAAACTTCATTAGAGCATTTTAACACAATTTAATCAGTGGAATCTCAACTAAATTGGAACCTAAGCATCAACCATGAAAATCACTCATAAGACTTGAAGAAAGAGGAGAGAACAACGTGAAAATCATCATAACTTCAAGATTCAAGCTTCCTAAAGCTCAAAATCATATCCCCTAACCTCAGAATTGCAAAACCCTAGTAGAGCTAACATTGGAACCTCGAACAACACTATTCCGTCATGGTGATTCAAGTCATTTTTATAAAACTATATGACTTGGTGCTATAGCAGTCAATGCTGGTGTTGCCAGTTTTATTTCAAAGTTTTGCAATTTCATTTTCCTGTATAATTCTAATAATACCTCCTTCCATTAGACCAAATACATGTCCAGAACAACTTAATCAGGGTTGTCACATTAACACTCACGATAAATAGTTCTTAGTTGTTATATCAAGCGTCGTGAATTCAAGTTAATTTAGTATGATTTGACATAGTTCAAACTAAAACAACAATAATAATTACAATTGGTTATAAAAGTTTGTAAATATATATATATAAAGAGTAAACAAAAATTAGCTATTACAATTCAAGCAAAGTTTAACAATATTTATAAAATTAACAAAAAATATGTTTCTTCTGATTACTTTTCTTTTTAAAGAGGCAACTGCAACAAGTATAGAAACATTATGTACTCCTTTTCCTTCATTAGATTTTTACCCCATTGGGTTTCTTTTTGTAAGATTTTGATGAGGTGCAATTATGGACATCCAAGGGGGAATATTATAAAATTTTATAATACCATTATTGCGAAATTCAGCATACACACAGCGAAAAACTATCAAGAAATTCCCTCTCATGGATCCATCAACGTTATTTAGATTGAGATGTAGAAAAAAATTTATCTCTGGTGTGTCCCTTGCGATTCTTTTCATTTCATCAAACCCCATGAACTAACGCGACTGGTTGACTCCTTCTACCAGTATCCACATGAACGATGAGTCAAACTCAAACAGTGTGCTAGCACCTTTGGTTGTGAACATCCGTATGTCCAACGTTATTCATTTGTTCAGCTACTATTCATCATTCATCTGTATAGTCTCACTCTTTGAGTATACGACCGCACTCTCTTAGGGTGATTCAAAAAATTATATTGATTATGTACCCTAGTCTATCAATATATAGATAGGATTTGGTATTTGTTTAGTTTAAATTAATTATTTAAACTAAATCAAATATTAATTAAATAGATTAGTTTGAATTTAAATCTATCTAATAGATTAAATTTAAACTTACTATGTAATCTATATCCAGAATCAAATCTAGATTTAATTTATGATATCAATCAAATTTAGATTATTAGTTTAAATTCAAATATAGAATCAAATCTAAATCAAATTTAGATTATGATATTAGTTTAAATTTAAAATCTATCATATAGAATTAAATTTAAAACTAATTCATTTGAATTAATTTGAACAATATATATATTTTTTGAAACAATATAATATATATCAAATATATATATTTCAAATTTTAATATATATATATATATCGAATATATATATATATAATTCTATCACCTTAAATTGAACATTAAATTCATTGAATCTAAACATATTTTAGATTCAATGAATCTGGACATTCTAGCTCAAGTTGACCCATTCTTGTGTGTTATTCTGTAGGCCCATATGATGTTGGCAGTGAGTTAATAAACCTATTGGACCCACACATCACAAGTGGCCTCTAGTAAGACATTGTAACTACCCAAATCATATGAAATTGGAGATCTGATATAACCTATCATATAACCCGATCACATCCCTTTTGTCTCATGATATATGGGTCAAGTATGAGGCTTGGAAATATCATCCTCATTTTACTCGATCATCATTTTCTCGATCTCCGAGCAGATTAACAGAACAAATGAAAACTCTTCCATTCGAGCACGGCTATACATTTCTCAGTCTCACTCATCGAGGGGCCCAAATATATCTCTCCATTAATTAGAGGAACAAATTCCATCTTGATCATTCATCTTCCTCCACACAAGTTCCATTATACACTATTATAGTCTTTATGATCTCACAATTAAAGGTAACTTTTGACTATGCTAAAGCATAATGTTCCCCATGCAGGAAGCGATGAGGATCTCAGGTCTGAGGGCTTAGTAGCATGTTATATATGAGATATGCTTATAACTTCATCCATATGGTTATCTCATGATGGGTAGATCCAGCGCCTATTCTCTAACAGGAGCTTATGATTTTGATTTGTATCTTCATATATAGTTACTATATAATTATCAATCAAAATCATACTAGCTTTAGTTCATCATTGTTCCCACAAAGAAGATTGACTAGGGACATTTAGGATAAAATAATTTATCCAATGATATTACTATAAAGAAAACATGCAAACAATATAATAATGTAAGAAAAAACACCTTTTTTCATAATGAAGAACAATGTTCATAATACAATGATTGGCCTAGGGCACAACCTCCAACAACCATGTCTATGTCCATAACCTCCAGAAATTAGCCTTTGAGATCCTACACTTAAAGCTCCATGGTAATCGCAACTCAGCTACACTGCAAGAGCATTGGTCGTGACAAGTAGGAAAGTGGTAAGAAAAGTATCATTACCATGATGATTTATGTCAAAAGTGCTCAAACATTAGACACTGCATTTTCAATTAATTTGAGCTAGGCAAAGGTATGAAAAACGGTCAAAAATGTAAATTGTAAATAGATGGAAAAGAATATATATTTAGCAACAAAGATGATTAAGGACTCTTGGAATGCAAAGAGGCCTATGATTATTTCTCCCCCTTGTATTTCTTGAATACCCAATTAAATACCTTTTACATTTGCTCTTAGTGATATCTTATACTAGTCAAGGGTACTAATTTACCTATAAGTACTCTCTCATGTCTCCAAATAAGTGCTTGTACTAATTAATTAATTAATCTCTTAACTCATTAATTAAACCACTAATTTCAATTCAGACCTTAGAGTAACTATGTGAGACTAGTGGTTGTATCTCTACCTTACTAATAAAACCATTCACTCAGCATAGCAAGTTTCAAGTTCTCACAGAGTTTAACCCAAGTTCTACACTCAATCTAGCTCTCTCAAGTATCAACCAAGTGAACCCAACAATCTCAATGAGGGTCAATCAATAAGAAGCATGAAGAATAGAGTTAAACCAACATAACATATCTTTAATCACAAGCATAAAGGATATAAGAGTACTCAATCCATATAATGGTTCAAAATAACCCTAGAAATAGAGTAACTAGCCACAATCATCTTAAACAAAGCTGCAAGAAAATACATCCCAACTAGTACAAACATTGAACAAAAAAGCAAGGAAAGGAAGGATGAGATGGAAAACCAAAGAGGAGAGCTCAAAGAGAGGAATGCTCCTAGCTCTAGCTTCAATTTCAACCAAGATCTAAACCCTAGCACTCCTTCAACCTCTAAACCCTTCCAAAATGTCTGGAGATGCTGAAAATGTCAAAGAGAGGCCTTTTTAACCAAGGTGCACCAACTTTTTAGTGGCCAAAATGCGTATTTTTGTAAAAAAAAAAAGGGGGGGTGATAGTTACCATATTGAAAATTCTTGTCATGGCAAAGTTGCTCTCTATCCAAATTTCCTGCTTCTATTTAAGAATTAGTGCCACAACTGTAAATTCTATAGTTGTGGCAATATAACTCTTTGTCCAAAATTTTTGCTTCTATTTGACAAAATTGTATCATGACTGATTACGGTCAAGAAATATAACTTCATCATCTTCAAGATCTTTTCATGCATTCCAGGTGGCATTGTGACATGATCAACTTTCAACAGGACTTCCTACAAAAGAAGCAAAATATTGAAAGCGGTAAAACGGTCCAAAAACAAGTCTAAAATATGCACAATTGAGAATAAAATGCAAATATGAAGCCATAATATCCAAAATGCACTTTTTTCTAATTTGAGTATCTATTATCTACAGAATATTCACCAAAACATAGAAAACTCAAAGAAAATGTGCCAAAAAGGCATAATTTCAAGAGGTGAACACATGACCTCCCAAGAAGTCTTTTAGAATGCCATAATTAAAGACTATGACCTCCAAATTCAATAGTTTATTAAGAGTTTTTTTATGATTAATACTTATAACCTTCAAAGGTTATACATTATCCAAGTATGTGTATTAATAATTCTCTTCTTTATGTAATTGTAATTTTTGGATAGCTTAGAAGCCTATAAATAGAGGGCATGTTCCAAGTGTCTATAACCCTAAAAATGAATAAGAATTACTCTTCGCATTTCTTGTCTCCACACCTCCCTCTTGTTTCTATTTAGTTGCAGATATTTCTTAGTTTCAAAACAATCTAATGATTCTTTGCATTTGAATAGGACATAATGAACCATTAATCTTTCTAGTATATAATTAAAAAAATTTGATGACATAACCCAAAAAAAAAAATTGATGGTCATGGATTGAAAATCATTTCTTATTTACCTATCCCAAGTTTGTACTATTTTAAATAGAAGTTCTTGAATCTTATCCAAAATTCAATGTATATCTCCAAGAATTTTTATACTGGCATACTCTTCATGGATATTAATCTCGAAATGCTTCACATATAAGTTAATCCAGAATCTATTAATAGAATGGATGTCATCTCTCCTTTCAATAGACTAATTAAAATATTTTTATTTGCCTTCTTCTAAAAAAAAATTCCTAAGCACAAAGTTTGTAACACCCTACTCCAATATACCTTCCTACTTCACAGAAAATTTTGAAAACACACCAAACGAAGCTATAACGCCCTCAAATTCAACTCCCAAATTAACATAACTCTCAAAACGCAGCAGAATACACCATGGCAGTTGCATCAGAATGCAGCACCACGGTTGCTATAATACCACTGCGGTGTCGGCGGTCTCAGGTTCAAATTTTTTTTGGAACAAAGTGGATTGGTGTCATAGCCTGGCCCTGGCGTCGTGGCACGCCCTGCTGATATTACATCAGCAAAATTTCAAAGTTCCAAGTCGAACTTCTGATGCTCATAACTTTATGCTCAAATCACCTAATTAACTTGATTCCAACTCCTACAAGTTAATCTTGTCAAAATCTATCCATAGACATCAATTACACTCCAATCCAACTCCGTATGGAGATTTTGGACATCCGACATTGTTTTGGCTACTTCTTGACCAAAACTTGCAACATTCCACCACCAATTACCACCAAAGGCAATTTGACCATTATGGACCATTCACACAGATCCTACATGACTCTACCAACTTGTTCAGAGAGGTTTCACCTAAAAGGAACCACTTCTTTGAAATTTGACCCCCTTGAACCCCAAATTCTCATAACGAGCTATATGTCCAAAACTCACATACTCGGCCCAAATTCCCTTTTGGGCTCGCATACACTAACATTCCAACACACCATCACTCTGAACCATCCATGCATTGCATCACATCATTCAAACTTATCACAATCAACATCATTCCGTAGGTTCACAATATCAACATCATGATCCTCATATCCATTACAATTGTACTATCCTACTTAGCACAACATACATAGACAATACACACATACTATTATGACTTGAATATTCTTGACACCAGAGTGGTTATGCTTCCCTCGTCTTTTCCAAACTAGTGCCAGAACCTTCAACTAAAAGGTTAGTTCATGGGACAGGGGTGTAAGACAAAGTCTCAGTAACCAGGGATAACCATAAGCAATATATATCTCATACAATAGTGCACATGGTGCTATGAATGCACAATGAAATGGAATGCATGTCTCCCTCTCACACAGCTAGAACCTAGAGTTGTCGTCATAACAGGATATTTCATATAAGTGACTCCTTTCCAACAATCGGTAAAGACTAATTCCGAGACATCACCAAGCTTACCTTACACTAGTATACCGGCCAAAGGTAACAATAAGCTTGGTTCATGGCTTTTCTTCCCCTAGACCACTACGAATTAGTGGTGATTTAGGGAAGGTGAAGTCTACTGCCGCCTACCTCTCCTGGCCATAGGAGAGGATTTAGAGACAAGGATCTCTTTCTTATTTCACCCATATCGTATATTATCATGTCATATCATATCATATATCATCACCACCATCTATCCTCACAATGTAATGTGGTAATGTACATGTCATATCATCATATAATCATTATCATCATCATGTTTCTCAATGTCATGCTATGTAATCATGTAATGTCACATCATTATCATATTCATCATCAAATCATACATAGTCTAACTATACGCATACCACGATATATAGAAAAACTATACACACACATATCAATATCTATGAACAGAAACATGCATGAATACACATATTAACATACAATACAAACAATACAAATACCAATTATCTTAGGTTATCAGTACCACACATGCGGATCCCACAAGCTTCTTTGATTGTCTAATATAACTTGCACTCCTCTGGTCAACCAAACAGCCTCTACAATACCATGATACCTTAGTTAACATATAGTATAATTATGCAAAATTCATAATTAAACTATCTAAGCCTAACCCAAGGTTCCAATACCATTTTCATGCATCATTGAACTCCTAAAACCGATTTAAACTCTAACCAACCACATGCACTTTGAATCCCCAATATCTTGAACCGAGAATAACCTAGGGTTAAGCTCAAATCATACATACTCCATCTAAAACTCATACCCTAAGCATCATAAACACTAAATCACCCTTCATTAATCTCATTTCATCCATTTTAATCGGTTGATTTTGGCCAAAACCGAAAATCCAAATCAAAAATTAAAGAAGAAAAAGGAGAGGGAGAAGTAGAGATCAGTTACCAATCAAGATCTAAGCTCTCAGAGGCTGAAAATCACTCCCAAATTCCAGAAACATCAAAACCTAATGCAGCTCCATCATTCTCTCCTCTATTTCTTTCTTCTTCATTTAACTAGAATGATTCTGATTCAAGCAAATTTTCAAACACTTGCTGCAGCGCCAATATGCTCACCTCGATGAGAGTGCTCTAGGCCTGAAAGTTTTTCCCAAGATTGCATTTCGCTTGCCGCGGCAACTCTAAGTCTTACCGCGATATGGAGCTTCTCTATTTCATTTTGGATATTTCTTTGTCCTAATTCCTTCGATTCTGCACATGACATCAAATATACTTCATTAGCTAGGTGCTAAGTTTGGGATAATGTAATGAGGGTTGTTACATTCTCCCGTCCTTATAAAAATTTCATCCTCAAAATTTCAAACTCTTATCTCAAGTAAAAATCTTAGAATACTTGCTTTGCATGGATTCTTCTGTCTCCCACGTGATATCATTAGATTTCAGGCTGATCCACAACACTTCACTAATTTGATGGTTTTATTCCTCAACCATTTCACCTTCACATCAAGAATTTGTAGCAACGTGACCTTAAAAGTCAGATCCTCTCTTACTTGAACTTTCTAATCATCAATTGTGTGAGACGGATCCAGATGATACTTCTTGAGTTAAGACATGTGTAAAACATCATGTAGCCCTACAAGACTAGGTGATAGTGCCACTCGATATGCTACTGGCACAATTTGTTCTAGAATTTGATATGGACCCATATACCACAGAGTGAGCATCTTTACTCGAATTGATCTCCCAACACCAGTAGCAAGAGTGACCTTCAGTTCAAAAATACATTATCTTTAGTATCAAACTCCAGTGATCTCCTCCTTCTATCTGCATAACTCTTCTACCGGCTTTGGGCAGTCAGAAGCTTCTGTTGAATACTCTTTATCTATTGAGAGATTTTGTACACAATATCCAGGCCCAATAGACTTCACTCATCAAGTCCAACCCAACATAATGGTGATCTGCACTTCCTACAATACAAAACTTCATACAGAGTCATTTGCAAACTTGAGTGATAGTTGTTATTGTAAGTAAATTTGATCAATGGCAGATATTGATCCCAATTACCTTTATTTTCTAGAACATAAGCTCATAGCATGTCTTCCAGAGTTTGAATCATTCTTTCAATCTGGCCATCAGATTAAGGGTGATAAGTAGTACTAAAATTCAGCTTTATTCCCATGGCCTTCTGAAGAGACTTCCAAAACCTGGATGTGAACCTTGGATCTCTCTCTGACACAATATGTATTAGAATCCCATGTAATCTCATGATCTCGTTTATGTATAGTTGGGCTAACTTTTCCATTGAGATGGTCTTCCCATTTCCACTCATGAATTTCTAGAGGTTGCAATGAACCTGCTAACAATTGGTGCTCAATTTTCACCTTCTGACAAATTAGACATCTTGCTACATACTCCGCGATGTCCTTTTTCACGCCTGGCCATCAATATCCTTGCTTTAAATCTTGGTACATCTTAATGGTACCTGGGTGAATAGTGTACCTGCTTTTGTGAGCTTTCTCCAGAATAATTTCTCAAAATCTCATAACATTTAACACACAAATCCGACCATAGTACTGGAATATACCATCCTCCAGTATATCGAAGTCCTGGGTTTTCTGCCATTTCAATTCGTTCTCGAATGCTTAAAAGATAGTTACCTTCCAACTGAGCATAGCAAAGGTTCCTCAGTAAATCACTTGATACATTGATAAATCCCAATACTAGTACTCTAGGGTAGACATTAATTTATAACTTCATATCTCTTAAACTTTCCTGGAATCGTTGTTCCTTCATCATCATTGTGGCTATATGGATCAACTTTCTACTCAACGCATTTGCCACTACATTGGCTTTCCCAGGATGATATTTTAAAGCAAATTCATAGTCCTTTAGGAATTCTACCCATCATCTTTGCCTCATGTTCAACTCCTTTTGATAAAAAAAGATACTTCAAACTCTTATGATCACTGAATGCCTTGAACTAAGCGCCATATAGATTATGTCTCCACAACTTTAAGATGAATACTATAACCGCTAGCTCAAGATCATGAGTAGGATAGTTTTCCTCATAAGGCTTCAACTACCTTGAAGCACATGCCACAACTCTTCCTTGTTGCATTAACACATACCCTAAACCCTTCTTGGAGGTGTCCGTGTAAACTGTGAACAACTCAAAAGAGTTAGGGATAATCAGCACTGGTGTGGATGTTAAATGAACCTTCAATTCCTAGAATGCTCTCTCACACCTGTTATCCCAAGTGAAAGATCAATCCTTACCGGTGAATCTAATCAATGGTATAACAGGTTGAGAGAATCTCTTGATGAACCTTCTGTAGTAACCAGCCAATCCCAGAAAGCTGCAAATTTTAGTCATTGATTGTGGCCTCTCCAAGTTCAATACCACTTCTACTTTACTAGGATCCACCACCACACCTTCTTCAGAGATTACATGACCTAGAAATTTCACCTCCCACAGCCAAAACTCATATTTACTAAATTTGGCATATAATTGGTGATCTCTTAATACTTGAAGCACAATCCGAAGATAGAGTACATACTCTTCTTTACTCTTGGAGTATATCAGAATATTATCGATGAATACTAACACAAACTTGTCTAGATATGGCTAGAATATCCTATTCATATAATCCATGAAGACTACCGGAGCATTGGTTAACCCGAATGGCATCACAAGGCATAATGCCCATATCGAGTTCAAAAAGCAGTTTTAGGCACATCTTCAGCATGCACCCGTAATTAATGCTATCTTGACCTTAAATCGATTTTAGAGAAAACTGAGGCACCAGCCAACTGATCAATCAAGATTTTAATATGTGGCAAAGGATATTTATCCTTAATTGTTACTCAGTTCAGCTGCTTGTAATCAATACACAATCTGAGGCTACCATCCTTCTTAACAAACAACACTGGAGTTCCCCATAGTGAGACACTTGATCTAATGAAACCTCTTTATAACAAATCTCCAATTTGCTTCTTGAGTCTTTTCATTCAGATGGTGCCATTCAATATAAAGCCTTAGAAATAGGACTTGTCCTGGGCACAAAGTCAATGGAAAACTCTAGCTCTCGTGGTGGTAGCAAACCAATAATCTCCTCTAGAAACACATCAGGATATTCACATACAACTGGGTATCTTTCTATATCTCCTTCCACATCCATGTTAATAGAGAAGAAAACTAGAAACCCTTAGCATCCTTTCCTCAAATGCTTGTCATCTTGGGTAAAGGACAAACAGACATTTTCATCCCCTTCAACACTAGGGATATTCATGGTTAATGACACAATTTTTTGAGCATAGTCAAGAATAACATTATTTGCCTCCAATCAATCCATCCTAATGATAACATCAGTCTCTTGCATTGGTAAATAGATTAAATCCAGAGTAATGCTTTGGTGTTCAAAACGAACCACATGATTCAGACAAGCTTGAGTAGTTCTTAGTGAAACTCCCAGGGGTGTGGATACTGACAATTCAAAAGGCAATTCAATCGCCACAATACCCAATCTTTGAGCAATCATAAGATACAAAGGAATACGATGTACCAAAATCAAACAATGAATGAATAGAGACACCATTGAGTTTAAGTTTACCTCTAATCAAATTAGGTGTTGCATCCACCTCCTGTCGAGTTATTGTAAAAACTTGTCCGGGCATCATAGGCCTTCTCATTACATCATCACGCCTTGGCTCATGGCAACTCTGTGAAATGTGTCCCAATCTCCCACAAGTATAGCAAATCAGACATGGTTGATCTCCATGGCTCATTCTACATTTTGTGCACGGATTTGACACACTACCTAAACTGCATTGAGACAGGATTGAGTCTCTTTCTGCAAACTCACTTTGACTAGAACTCCCTTGGTCAAAGCCTCCTCTATAGAATTGCCCTTTACTATACCGACCTCTATTAGATTGATATCTGGCAAACCTACCTCTTCCTCTGCCAAAACGGCCTCTATTATGATGGTCTCTTCCTCCACTAGAACCACCACTGCCACTACTACTACCAAATCCACTTTCTTTACTAACACCTCCAGTAGGTCCTAGATGAGAAAAGGCTTAGATCATTGAATTCCTCTTCTCCTCCTCAGTCTCCCACATTCACCTAGATAAGACACATATCTTTGCACACAAGTCCTGAAAGGACACAAATTCAACCACTGATAGCCTCTCCTTAATTTATAAACAAGCTCCTTCAAACAACCTCTGAGCCTTCCACCTGTCATCGGGATAATTGTTCAAGTAGGTGGAATAGTTTGCCAATTCTAGGAATTGATCGATGTAGTCATCTGCCAATAAATTCCCTTGTTGAAAACCTAGGAACTCAACCTCCTTCTGCATCATTAGGGCTGGAGGAAGGTAGTGTGCAAAGAATTTTTCTTTAAACTATTCCCAAGTTATCGAAATACCCATTACTTCAACACTTGGGAGAACACTCCTCCACTAATATTTAGCCTTCTTCTCAAGCTTAAACACTTCTAGTTGCCCCTTTTGTTCAGATGTGCAATCCATCACACTGAATATGGTCTCCAATTGCTCTATCCATTCCTCAGCCAAAGCAGGATCCATTGTAAATTTAAAAACTGGGGGATTGAACTTCTGATAGTCTTTCAGTTAGGAAGAGATACGCCTTCTTTTAGTTCTTGGGGCCCTCTCTGGTTCCACCTCATTCTCATTCTCATTATTATCTCTTGCATTCAAGTCCACATACATACCAACCTCTTCATTCACATCACCATACTCTTACCGATTCATTTGCTCTTATAACCTGTTCCATGTCTCCCCCTGAGTATTCACCCTGTCACTGAGGCCTACTAACATCACACACATCTGCCTCATCAAATCACTATTACTTAGTCTTGCTCTGTGAGACATTTTCTCCAACTCACAAGCAACAACACATTCAGTTATATGGTTCTAGACTAGTATTACAGTGGGAATATATAAGTCTATGTATTTGATGTTATGTCAAGTAATACCACAAGTAGAAACAATGGCTTGAACCATTGCTTTGATACCAAAATGTAACACCCTACTCTAATGCATCTTCTTACTTCATAGAAAATTTCAAAAACTCACCAAACCAAGCTATAACACCCTCAAATTTGACTCCCAAATCAACACAACTCTTAAAATACAGCAGAAGATACCATGACAGTTGCATTAGAATATGACGTCATAGCTACTACTATGCTGCCGTGGCGTCGGTGCTCTTAGGTTAAAAATTTTTTTGGAACAAAGTGGATTGGCACTGTAACCTGGCCCTAGCACCGCGGCGTACTCTGCTGATATTATATTAGCAAAATTTCAAAGTTTTGGAGCAAACATCCGATGCATATAATTTTATACTCAGATCTCCCGATTGACCTGATTCCAACTCCTACAAGTCAATCTTGTCGAAATATATCCATAGACATTAATTACACTATAATCCAACTCCATATGGAGATTTTAGACATCCGACATTGTTTTGGCTGCTTCTTCACCAAAACTTGCAACCTTCTATCACCAATTGCCACTAAAGGCAATTTAACCATCATGGACCATTCACACAGGTCCTATATGACTCAACCAACTTGTCCAAAGAGGTTTCACCCAAAAGGAACCACTTCTTTGAGATTTGACCCCCTTGAACTCAAAATTCTCAAAATGGGCTATATGTCCAAAACTCACATACTCAGCCTAAATTCCCTTTTGGGCTCGCATACATTATCATTTCGAAACATCATTACTCTGAACCATCCATGCATTGCATCATATCATTCAAACTCATCATAATCAACATCATTCCATAACAAACACCATTCACAATATCAACATCATGATCCTCATATCCAATACAATTGTACTATCCTACTTAACACAACATACATAGATAATACACACATACTACCATGACTTAAATATTCCCAACACCAGAGTAGTTATTCTTCCCTCATCTTTTCTAGACTAGTGCCAGAACCTTCACCTGAAAGGTTAGTTCATGAGAAAAGGGTTTGAGATAAAGTCTCAGTAATCGTGGACAACCACAAGCAATATATATATCTCATACAATAATGCACATAGTGCTATAAATGCAAAATGAAATGGAATGCATATCTCATTCGCACACAGCTAGAACCATAAGCTGTCGTCTTAACAGGATATTTCATATAGGTGACTCCCTTCCAACAGCCAGTGAAGGCTGATTTTGGGACATCGCCAAACTCACTATACACTAGTACACCCGACCAAAGATAACACTAATGCTTGGACCGTGGCTCTCCTTCCCCTGGACCACTGCAAATTGGTGGTGATTTAGGGAAGGTGAAGTCCACTGTCACCTGGCTTTCCTGGCCATAGAAGAGGATTTAGCGATAGGGATCACTTCCTTATTTCACTTATTTCATCCATATCATATATTATTATGTCATGTCATATCATATCATATATTATCATCACCACCTATCCTCACAAGGTAATGTGGTGATGTTCATGTCATATCATCATCATCATCATCATCATGTTTCTCAATGTCATGCTATGCAATCATGTAATGTCACATCATCATCATATTCATTATCAAATTCTACATCATCTAGCTGTGTGCATACCACGATATATAGAAAAACCATACACACACATATCAATATCATGGTATAAATGAAAACATGCATATATACACATATATTAACATACAATATAAGCAATACAAACACTCAATCACCTTTGGTTGTCAGTACCACTCAAGTGGATCCTACAAGCTTCTCTGATTGTCCAATAGAACTTGCACTTGTCCAGTCAACCAAACAGCCTTTACAATACCATGATACCTTTAGTTAACATATAGTACAATTATCCAAATTTCACAATTAAACCATATAAGCCTAACCCAAGGTTCCAACACTATTTTCATGCATCATTGACTCTTAAAACCCATTCAAACTCTAACCAACCACATACACTTTGGATTCCCAATTTCCTTAACTGAGAATAACCTAGAGTTAAGCTTTAATTATATATACTTCCTCTAAAACTCACACCCAAGCATCATAAACACTAAATCAACCTTCATTAATCCCATTCTATCCATTTTAATCAGTGGATTACAACCAAAGCCAAAAATCCAACATATATACCCCAAAATCCAACTCTAAAACCAAAGAAAAATGAAGAGGGAGGAGTAGAGATCATTTACCAACCAAGATATAAGCTCCCAGAGGCTAAAAATCACTACCAAAGTCTAGAAACTTTGAACCCTAATGCAACTCCCTCGTTCTCTCCTCCATTTCTTTCTTCTTCTTCGTTCATCTGGAATGATTATGATTTAAGCAAACTTTCCAATGCTCACTGCGGTGCTAGTAAGTTTGCAGCAGCAAGTGTGCTCTCGACCTCAAAGTTTTTCCCAAAATTACAGCTCGCTTGCCATGGCGGCTCTGAGTCTCACCGCGGCATAAAGCTTCTCTATTTCATTTTGGCTTTTCCCCTGTCCTAGTTCCTCCAATTCTATACATGACATCAAATATACTTCATTAGCTAGATGTTAAGTTCGTGATAATGTAATGAGAGTTATTACAAAGTTCACTCATTTTTATGCAACTAGTCTAACTAATTTAATCAATTACATTGGCTCATTGCACAAAGTTTACAACATAAGATTAAATCTCACCAACAAGATTTAACATAGTTTGGTTGATAGTTGGGTTCTTTAAGCATATTGTTTAAGTTTGATTTCTCACTGTATGTATGAAAAAGTCTTGTTGTTCTCTACGCTTTAATGTGATTAATCTTTATCTGTCGGTTAGGATATATCATTGATGCACACAAAAATATATATATCTATATGATCAAACCTCTGGGAAGAATCAAAACTAAGAATAAGAAACATCTCTAATAGATATAGATTTTTTTAATGTTAAAAACCACATGCGATTGAAGGTAATTATGGAACAAACTCCAAGAATGTTCAACGATGTACATATTAAACAATGAGAGAGCAAATTAATTTTGACCTAAACTTTAATTGGAGGGACGAGATATAGGAGGAATGCTTGCTATAGGGAACAGGTTCTTGAGTGAGGCAACTAGCTAGATGGTGCATGTGGCTAGTATGGGACAAACAAAATTATATTGAGGATATGATTTCATAGAATAGCGCTTGTTCTTTCAATTTTTAATTGAAGTATTTGGTAAAAATAATTTAATTAATAATATGAAAAATAAAATAAGCTAAAGGGAATATTGAGCATAAATTTCGCCAACCATAATTTTAAGAAAAAAGTCTTTTAGACTTAATATATAGTGATAAAAAAGTTCTTAAAAATTATGTGATTGTTCTCATAATCTTGATATATCTATAAATTAATTGAATGCAAACTATTTTAAAGTACGATGGAATTCAAATAAGATATTGAATGGAAATTATTTAAGTTCATTTTGTTTTATTTATTTTTCCTTATTTTTATCCCAAGTAATGTCTCAGTAGTGATCATTATTTTTTTTGGGCCAAGTGAACTTACGGACTGGATAAAAATCACCAAATCAGCCTTGATATTTGAAAGCGCTGGGTGTGCCTCTCGTTTATGTTTATGATGGTAAGTAATTCCCATTTGCTTTTCCTTCAATCTCAATTGACAACATTAAACCATATCTATAAATATATAGGGTAGAAACTCGCATACACACACATACTGTAGAGGTAGCTCCATAAATTACACAGCAAAACGTAACGATGCACGCTTACAGAAGCTGACGAAGTCAACTTTTATTTTACAAACCAACTTTATTACGTACGTAGGGCAGCATCCATGCTTGAAATTAAAGCAACGTGAGTAATAAACGTCTAAATGAGGTTCCCAACATAAGCATCAACGTCCTTGGATAGTTGAACAGCCGCTTCCAGCAGCGAAGTTGGATCTGGAGTATCTTCACTTGGCTTCTCATATTCGAAGGTCCAATGCAGAACGCTTCCTTGAAGTATATTTGGAGTCAGTTTCAGACTAATTTTGAAGCTATTGTACACCTCCACGAGGTCTCCCTCTATCACTTTGAAAGTGATTGATAGGTCTATTAAGTTTATGCTTTCCACCTCCACCTTAGCCACCTGTGCCGTCCCATCTGTGTATATATATAGACCCCACAATTATGGATTTAAAAAGTTAAATTCCATCTTAAGATCTTATAATACTATAAACTTTCATCATAAAGGTAGAAAAAAAGTTGTTAATAGAGTATTAGGATTCAAAAGAAATCATAAGTGAAGTTGAAGCTTTCTTTACCTATGGTATAATTGGCGAGGAAGACGAAGCCTGCAGTGCCCCATTCACCTTGAACAATTTCAAGGCTTTGAACGATGTCAGGGGCGATAGTGGGAAGCTCATATATTTTGGTGGCAAATATTTCAAGAAACTTCAAAGCTGAAGTTTGGAGTTCAAGATCAGCCTCCAGAGTACTAGCCACAGACATATCTCTCACTCGAATTAGAGTGAAATGCAGAGAAAACAAAACTTAAGATGACACAAATGCTTATGGAAAATTGGCGTCCTCCACTGACTCTTAAATAAAAAATTTGTGAAGCATTTGGATGATATATAATTGTGGTGTGGGGCTAGTTGAAGATTATATTGACCTAATCTTCTTGTTTTTAGGCTGGATAATGGAGCTTTTTTTTCAAATAAAAATGTCTAATCAATGTTAAATTTTGGGGTTACACAATTTCTCGCAAGTTACAGATATATTTTTGTGCCTTCAATTCTTGTATTAATTATTGAGGTTGTACATCTTTGTATCACTTTTGACGGATCATAATTATTAATATCGAAAGTTTAAAATTTTATATCGCTTAACATTTAAAGTTATTATTATAATCAAAGTATTTTTTAGGTATGCAAAAAGAAAATAAATAAACAATCATTTTACGCGAAGACTTTCGTATAATGCAGTTTCATGTGTGATGAAGTTCGATCATTGTTGGCCGAGAAAAAAAAAGTTTGATCATTGATAGAGGGTTGATTATCAAATGATTAGTCACGATTCCATGATGTGACGTTGACTTGTTTAAATAATTTTGACGTAAGAGTTTATTTATTACCATGAATATCTATTGCTGTCGGTTGACGATTAACAGTGCATTTTTAAAGAGCAATTCTCGAACAAAACTTCAAAAAAAGGTATTAATACCTAAGAGTGGATTTGTCAAATTAAATGAGCCAACTCACCACATGTGATGAGCTAAATGGATTGGTTATTTTAACCTATATTAGCTTGGTGGATTAAAAATCAAAATCCAACTCAATATGTAGGTTAAGCTAGGTTGACCTATTTAACTCATTATAAAAAAATATACAAAATTAAAAAATGCTTGGACATTTGTTTTTCTAATGTCCGATTGCTAAAAGAATCATTAAAAAGTACTCAATTATCTTAATACAGTTGAATTCCGTCTTCTAGGGTGAGGTCTCTCTACCCCTCTTGTTGTCCCCGCGGCCACGTGAAGGGAAAGATAGACTCAGGCGGGTGGGACTCACGTGCCATGTGTCTATGAATTCGGGGTCTCTCCATCCAAGCCAGGTTTTTTTTTAATTAAATATTTTAGTTCCATCTTGTAGCAATAATTCATCATTGACACTTTTATTTCACCTCTGCCATTTAAATGAGAGAGGGTCAGCGATAGTTAACGATGAATTGGAAACTTAGAATCAACAATCATGGAATTCGGGAGAAGATTATTGTCTAAAATTAAGGTGTATTAATTAATTAATTTGGGAGATATTATCATATTTGAGTTCTTCCTAAAATAAAAATTATACAGTGTTAAATGAGTCAATTCATTGAACTCATGGGTTTGTTTGATCCTACTATAAAAGATTACAATTGTGAAATCCTAATCCAACCCACCAAATTGTTAAATTAAAATGGGCAACCCACCAAGTTCAACCCTTTTGTCCACTCTATCTAGCAGTACAATCTTAAGAAAAGCATTAAATTATGATTTAGTGATCACGCAAAAAGCATTCCTAAATTTGATTGTTCAATTTAGATTAATTATTTATGCAATTTAATATAGCTAATAATTGAGACATGGGTTTATATATAATAGTTTCATTATACAGTAACTATTGTCTTCGGAATTTTCTTTTTTTTACAAAAAGACATTTAAAACCTGATTGGTTTGTGGAATATTTTTATGTGAATAGAAATGAAATTAAGTTTGGAGGAACAAAATGTTTTTTAAAGTCAAAAATGGAACAAGATAAGACATAAGAGTATGTTTGATATTAATTAGACAATATTCGTAATATATATATTAAAATGTTTGTTATAAAAACTTTTAGTTTCATAAATCGAATAAAATATGAAAATTATTCCGTTTCTTAGATTTCATTTTTTTTAAAAAAATATTATGCAAATAAAAATATCAAATTATTCATTTTTTTTTGTATTTTGTTATTTGTACATATTTTTTATACTCTTAAAAAATGACATACAATTGTTTCTTTTAATTTGCCAAATAAAAATTTATAATTTATAGTAAATTAAAAACATTAAGGGCATTATAAAATATATATTACAATGTTTTTTAATTTGTAGAATTATTTTTTAAATTGCTAATGAAAAATATTTTATTTACTAATTGAAAATAAAATAAGACCAATTCATTCAATAATGCAAGAAAGATTCTTAGAATGCCTGAACCTTTCATTGCTTGCCAGATGGAATATTGAGCATTAATGAAGCTTCGAGAATCATCATCCCTGATAGAAAGGAATGCTTGGTGAAAGATTGAATCAAACATATATAGCTTGAAAATCCTTTTGATATCCTTAGCACATTCTTCTTTTGTTTCTTTTCTCTATCATTAAAAGTTTTAGTATATATATTAAGAATTATATATAACTAGATTTTTCTCCCCCGCGGGAATACATGCACACGGACACGAGAACAATTTACTTAGTTTTAAAATATATTGAATTAAAAAATAATTTCATCATTATCTCCTCTTATACCAAAAAAATGATATCAAATGACATTAATTAAAATTAATACAGATTAAGAAAATAAAAAAAAGTGGGTCCTACTTAAAATAATGGAAAAAGATAAATCCCACCAATAAAATAAAAATAAATGAATAAGGAAAAAAATAGATTTAGTTAAAAAAAAGAAAACAGAAAGAAAAAGAAAACAGAAAAAAAACAGAAAAGAAAAAGAGGCATAGAGCCCAAGAATTGAGTTGTATTATTTATGACTAATGCACAGTGCAATTCCATTATACTTTTAATTATATATAGATTACTCCATCTATTTCCTATTATAAATCCAAAAGAATTAAAGTATACAAAATATAAATCACTTTATGGATATTAAATATTTATTTTCATATTTACCCCTCATTAAATAGTTATGATGGAGAGAGATAATGAAAGATATAATTAAGATATGTTATAATTAATTAGGGTAATATTAAAAAGTTAGGGTAAATTTTGTAAAATTCAAAAACTTTAATTATTTTTAAACATTTTTCTTGATATATTTAAACTGGTTAGAAGTTACTTATAATAAGAATAAAGGGATTAATATGTTAAAATACTTCTTAAATTTCTTAATATGTCATTAAAAAAATGGATTAATAGAAAAGTGCTATTAATATTATCTTTAACTTTTAAAACATATAAGAATATAATTGAAAAATTAATAAGTAATATTATCTTAAAATTTTAAAATAATACATATATATGGATAAAAATTTTCCTTAAAATCACTTTTGAAAAGAAATGGATGGAGTAATAAATATATATATACTGGCAAGTGGGATAACTCAGACCAATTATTCATGACTTATGCCATTTAATATATCTAATAATTGAGATTACTATGCTCAATAATTTATGATCCAAAATGTGCCCGCGGTGGTCTGAGAATGGGTGTCTCTCTATTCTAGGTTTGGTATGTGTCACTTTCTGCTTCCTTTCTTTGTCGCGTTGTTGGTTATATGTTTTGTTTTTGACTGGGGAGATTTGGAGAGTTTTCTCATTTAATTCAATAATTTAGTTCAATAAATAGGAGAGAAAGGGCTGAACCTTTGATTTAACAAATAGGAGGGGAGGAGAGGAAAAATCCATTAAAATTTTCTCTCTTTTTCAAAAGTTGGGAGATTTAGAGAGAAAATAAACAACTTTCTCTTTTACCCTCCCTTTTAACATACCCAAATAATAAAAAATTAAAATTTCTCCCATTCTCTCTTACCATTAAAATTCTTCTCCTTCACTCTCTTCCCTTCCCCTCCCCTATGTCGAATAGTGACTTTTTCTTGGGCCTTATTTTGTTGGTTTAGGGTCCTTTTATTCCATGAAGAAAAAATCGAACTAGACCGGCCGGTTTGACCGATCTGACTAGAAACTGGCTCTTGGTCCAGTTCGGGCATAGATACAGACCGGGAGTTTTCAGAATCGGTGCTGTTAGCAAGGCTGACTTCCCAAGAGGGGGGGTGAATTGGGAAGATTGAAATTTTTCTGCACAAACTGAAATGAGTGAAGATAGCACAGTGTAATGAAGGCAACTTATAAAATAGAGCAAGCTAAAAAGTAAAGATAAGGAGAAGAAAACTCAGTGATTTATTCTGGTTCGGTCTATCCACTTGACCTACTTCCAGTCCCCAAGACAACTCTTGAGATTTATCCACTATACAACAAGAATTCAATGGGCTTCTTGCTAATGCCACAGTACATGAGTATGCTCTGTTTCTGGAGCTCTCTCAAACACTCTAAGCACTCTCACAATATGCTTCCCAATCCCCTTGTGATTTCCCCTCACAAGTAAATCTATCTTACAGATGAAGAGTAGACTGTTTACAAAGAAATAACTCTCTTGAATAGAGTAGATTTGAAGGTTAAAGTACAAATATTGAAGTTGAGAGGGTAAAAGCTCTTGAGAAGAAGTTTTGACAGAAATTCGTTATATACAAGTTAGATTCATACCCACAACTTCAAATGTTGTTGTATTTATAGATTTAGGTCTCAAATGTCCGTTAGAGACTTTAATCTATCCGTTGGAGAAGTTATCCAATGGTTACTCTGAAAAACTATCCATTAACCAACCGCATTTAATGCTTCTGACATACTGAAATTCAAATTTTGGTTGGTCAACAGACGAATTTCGAAGGAACCGAAGGTTAGAGCTTTCAACGTTACTGCACGAAGTACGTCTGTTCATGAAGTGAAATTCGAATTTTGAAACTTGTAGAACATTTTCACAATGTGACATACGAATTTTCAAGAAGAAAGTTTTTCGGTTAAGTGTGAACAGTGTTTTCAATTTGCTACAGTGCCCTCGAAATTCGAATTTTGGAAGCCCAAAATTCGTCTGTCCACTGAATGTTTAAGAGACACAGTAGATTACTTTCTTCGAAATTCGAATTTTGGAAGGGTGTAATTCATATGTCAGAGAGACTCTTTTCAGACTAACTTTATCATTCGAATGTTGCAAGTTCACATCATTCCACTACAAGAAAATAGTTATTTTGTCACAGAATTTTCTCACAGAAAAAAAATTAGTGAGAATTTCTCACAGTATTTCTCGCAAATAAATAACTCTGGGCAATTTCTCACGAACATTTCTCACGGTATACAAAGGGCGAGAACATTTTGAAAGAAAGTTGTGAGAAAAGTGGAGAGAACATTCCCGCAAGTTGGCGCGAATTTGGCGCCACAATTTCTCATGGACTGAGTCCGTGAGAAAACGATGAGAAAGTGGTGTGAAAATACTTCTCGCGGATGTAGTCTGTGAGAAAATTCTCACAGGTATGAAATCTGTGAGAAATTTTTCTCGCAGATAAAGAAATCTGTGAGAAACGTATAATCAAAAATTGGGATCATTGCACCATGTGTTGTGGGAAATGCTTCTCACCGATGTAGTCTGTGAGAAACTTCTCATGGGTACGAACACTGTGAGAAGTATTTCTCACGGATAGAGAAATCTGTGAGAAGCGTATAATGAGAAATTGAGAGAATTGCATGAATAAAATGCCTCTTGCAGAAGTAGGCTGTGAAAACCTTCTCACGGGTTTAAAATCTGTGAGAAATGTTTCTCACAGATTTAAAAATCTGTGAGAAGTGTATAATGAGTACTAGTGAAAAGTTTCTCACGAATTTAGTCTGTGAGAAATAAAGTTTTTCTCATGAAAATGATATCTATGAGAAAATTTCTCACGGTTGAAAATCGTGAGAAAAATTAAATAAGAAGAAAATATTATTTTCTTGGTATAAAACCTAGAGCTTATGAAAAAACCACCTGACCGCAGATCAAGTTATCAGTTTTGATTAATGAGGACATTATTTAATATATAAATAGTATTATATTTTTAGTAAGGATTCTGATCAATGGGGACATTATTTAATATATAAATAATATTATATTTTTAAAAACGTATATTATTTAATAAATAAATAATATTATATTTTTAAAAAGCGTATTGCAGTAAGTTGCCGAGCAGGGATTCAAACCTAAGACATCACAATTAAAATGTTCCTCCAACCGGTGAGCCAATTAGTTTTTAGCCACCATGGTTGACACAATATATTATATAAATGATACTTACGGTTTTGGCTTCAAATCTAGAACTAGCGGACAACTCGATTTCAGTTGCCTCCAAAATGCATCTCAGCCCCAAACTTTGCTCCAAAAATCTCTAGGTCGAAAATCACTCACCTTCCCAGACATTTGCTCTAAAACCCCAACTCCAAAAATCCTCTCATCTTCTCTTGCTTGTTTCTTCAGCTCGGTGCTTTTGTTGCCGCTTCGTCATTTCAGCTCGGTGGTGGTCTTCAATCTTGTGCAGGTACATCTCAACTTCTATAGTCTCACCTTTGCTTTTGTTGCCGCTTCATCATTATTGGGCACAACACAAGATGAGACAAGTTTCATTACTATGATATAGTTGCCAATGTCCAAAAGTTTTTAAAAAATTTCAGATTCAACGCTTGCATTCCTTTCTAATAATGATATATATGGTGAGGCTTTATTATGGAGATGAAAGTGTGTTGGAAGGGAGCGTGATTGTAAACAGGTGAAAGAGAGAGAGATGTAAGCTAGCATTGCATTATGGATGGGGCAGAGATATATACGAAGAGGAACAGAGGTTTTGATGAGAGACTGCTATATATGCCCCGCCATTTTATTATTATCAAGCTAACAGACAACAATATCACATCTATCCCCTTCTCATTTTTCTCTCCAACCAACCATTCATCTCTTTCTTACAAGTTCCTCACATCTCATCTCTGTTCTTGTCTGTTGAAATCTTTCTACATTTACTCATATTTATAATGGTCATATGACTCACATCTGTATTTATATATTTAATTCAATAATCGTGTAGGAAGTTGTTAGCAAGGCTGACTTCCCAAGAGGGGGGGTGAATTGGGAAGATTGAAATTTTTCTACATAAAGTGAAGTAATTGAAGATATCACAATACAATGAAAAAAATGCGTAAAACAGAGCAAGCTGAAAAGTAAAGATAGGGAGAAGAAGACTCAGTAATTTATCCTGGTTCGGTCTTTCCACTTGACTTACATCTAGTCCCCAAGACACCTCTTGAGATTTATCCACCATACAGCAAGAATTTCAATGGGCTTCTTGCTAGGGCCACAGTACACGAGTATGCTCTGTTTCTGAGCTCTCTCAAACTCTCCAAGCACTTTTACTATGTGCTTCCCAATCCCCTTGTGAATACCCCTCACAGGTAAATCTATCTCCAAGATGAAGAGTAGATTGATTATAATGAAATAACTCTCTTGAAAAGAGTAGATATGAAAGTTTAAGTATAAGTATAGAAATTAAGAGGGTAAAAGCTTTTGAGAAGAAGATTTAGCAGAAATTCGGTATATCCAAGTTTGATTTGTTACCCACAACTTCAAATGATGTTGTATTTATAGATTTAGGTCTCAAATATCCGTTAGAGATTAAATCTATCCGTTGGGGAAGTTATCCAACGGTTACTCTGAAAAACTATCCGTTTACCAACCGCATTTAATGTTTCTGACATACTGAAATTCGAATTTTAGTTGGTCAACAGACGAATTTCAAAGGAACCGAAGATTAAAGTTTCCAATGTTACAGCACGAAGTTTGTCTGTTCATGAATTGAAATTTGAATTTTGAAACTTACAAAACATTTTCACAATGTGACATACGAATTTTCAAGAAGAAAGTTTTTCGGTTAAGTGTGAACAGTGTTTTCAATTTTCTACAGTGCCTTCGAAATTCGAATTTTGGTATCCCAAAATTCGTCTGTCCACTGAATGTTTAAGAGACACAGTAGATTACTTTCTTCGAAATTTGAATTTTGGAAGGGTGAAATTCGTCTGTCAGAGAGACTCTTTCCAGACTAATTTCATCATTCGAATGTTGCAAGTTCTTATCATTCGTATGTCAATGTCTCACTTTAACAGACTCAAGAACTTAGCTTCTGAAATTCGAATTTTAATGTTCAAAGTTCGTCTGTCAGAGAGCAGTTTTGAAACTTAAATCATTCTTGATCTGAGATGAACTTTAACATAGTTTCAGACGAATTTATTCTATTTTCTCAATTTTTGTTTTGTTTGAAATTCGAATTTTGAAGACTCAAAGTTCGTCTGTTGCAAAGAGACATCTTTCAGACTTATATGAAAATTCGAATGTTGGAAGTTCAAAATTCGTCTGTCAGAGAGCATTTATCAAACTCAATTTCATTTTGATTTTAGATTCACTTTATCATAATTTCAGACGAATTTCTTTGGTTTTTACAAACTTCATTTTACTTGAAATTCGAATTTTGAAAGTGTGAAGTTCGTCTGTTTATCAAAAGGCCTCTTTCAGACTAGATGAAAATTCGAATTTTGAATAGCCAAAATTCATCTGACAGAGAGCCATCTCTTCAGACTTATTCAGTTTTAGCTCGAAATTCGAATTTCCAAAGGCAAAGTTCGAATTTCCAACTTGACAGTTTAGCTTAAACTTTCAACCTTCGTCTGTTTGTGGGTGTTTTTCAAATATTTAAAGATTTAACATAAAATCAAAGTTTGAAAACATCTTTTCTTCAAATCAAAATCTTTTACCCAGTCATAACAAAAACTAAGGATCCTACAAAAGATCTAACAGCAAGAACTCAGAAAATCTTCACTTGAGACAGCTTTGATCTCCTTTGATATCTTCAATCCAAGCTCTTGAATGTTGGTTTGGAATCATCAAAACTCTTGATTTAACATTCTCCCCCTTTTTGATGATGACAAAACAACTTACAAACTGGATTAGTACTTAGGTTTGCTTTCACAAGCTCCCCCTCAACATATGCATAAGATATCAAATCATCAGATTAAGTGAAGAGATTTAAGGCACAAAACATTGCAACAAAGGGATCCATTCATTTAATCAAGAGTTGCTTGTATAGAAACAAATTAATCAAAGTTCAAACATCAAATCCAAAACACAAAAACAACAAAGTACAAAATACAGCAAGAGGACTTAAGCCTAATCTCCAATCATTTCTTCTTGGACTTGGCCTTCTTGCTGCAGGATTTCCCTTTCCCTTTCCCAGATTGCTCAGCAGCAGGCTTTCCAGTTTGCCCAGACTTCTCCCCCTTTTTGACATCATCAGGAAGACCAACAAAATCAGCCGGAGGAGGGATCTGAGAGACAGGAATAGCACGAAGGGGCATAGGAGCAAAAGGGATTTCAGGATCAGCTAGTGGCTCAGTGCTTGTCTCCTCGTCAGAGATTTCCAGCAGCTGCTGCATTGCTTGTCTGGAAAGAGCTAGTTGAGCTCTTTGTTCCTCTGTAAGTCCATAGGCAGCAAGAGAGGAAGAAGGTGGTTTAGCAGGAGGAAACATTTCTTCCAGCCTTCTCCTCTGAGCTTCTAGTAGAGCATTGTGAGCAATGGCAACATAGTCAACAACAGGTATAGGGCTCCTTTCTTCAGTGCTCACTGCTTCTTGCATAGAGGAGGTTGAAATGGCTACAACCAGTCTTTCAACTTGCTCAGTTTCTTGAATTGACAGAATTGATTCCTGAGCATCTTCTTGCATGGGCTCATGAGGGCTTGTATCTTGGAGACCTTCTTCTTCCAATCCATAGTCCAAGGGTGGACCAGGACTTGGTGTTCTCATTGCTCCAGCATCATCTATATCATCATCATCATGGTCAGAGGAGGCAATCTCGAAGGGACTTGGAGGCACAGGCGATGGAGACAGAGTGGGCTCAGAGACACCAGGCTGAGGTGGAGCTAAAGTGGTAGGAATAACATTTCTTATCTCTTCATAGGCATCAGCCACCACCTTCATATTTACAGCCAACTGATGGATCTGATCTTGTAGATGAGCCAATTTGGCATTTTGCTCATCTCTAATGCTGAGAATGAGTGTTGACAGACTATCAAACAACTCAGTGACCTTTGTTGGCTTGGCTCGTGAGGATGGAGTGGAAGGAGGGTGAGCAGGCTTGGAGGGAGATGGGATTGGCTGAGTAGGCTGAGGTACAGATCTGCCAGGGGCCTCGGAAGTTCCTTCTTGTTGGAGGGATGCATCAGCAACAAAGAACAAGTCTTCAGATTTCCCTACTCCCTTTCCAACCTATCGTCCTTCATCTCTTTCAATGCCCATCCTTTGCAGTTCCTTTTCTTTGAATGCCTCAGTAAGTTTCCCTTTTCCCTTCTCAATGTGTTGAATCCTAGCATGCTGTAGGATTCTTGAAATAATTGCAGCATAGGGGAGTGTGGAATCCTTCCTTTGATCCCTTGCCTTTATCATTCTCTGAAGGATGATATGACCCATGTTAATGAGCTTCCCACGTATGATAGCAGTCATCACATGAGCCTCTGCCCTTGTTATCAAGTTGAAGCTGCCACCCTTGTTGAATATGATCCTGGACACTATGTAGTGCAGGATCCTGACTTGTACACTTAGGTCTATGGGCTTCAACAGATTTATCATTGGCCTGTTCTCCCTTCTCCTGAATAAGGTGTCCAAAATGGTGCTCTCTTTGTAGTTCAGAAAGGATCCACCTTCTTCATCAGCTGTGCTTGCCTCATCCATATACCCAGAGGCTGTGATGTCAATTTTCAGCCCATCTTGCCCTGGGATTTCCAGCACTTCATTGATTGTTTCATCAGCAAGCCAGATGGTCCTTGATCTCAAAGTGACCTCCCATTTCTTTTTCTTGCTGTTATATTGAAGAGAGGCATACCAAGTCTTCACTACTTCATCATCATATTTTTCAGCAATTTCCAATAGGTTTTTGTATCTTATCAACCATAATGCAGCATCAAAGTTGTTGGATATCAAAAATTGCTCCATATTTACACAGTGAGGCTTGATTACCTTTTTGCTGGAAAACTTGGCAGAAAATTCTTCTTGAATCTCAGGAGTGCTCCAAAGTTGCAGTGTAGTAAGCTCAAATTCTCCAGATTGTGTAGAAGAGGAGGAAGCCACAGTAGCAGTATCAGCCAAAGGGACCGCAGTTTTTGATGAGGAAGGTCCAGTTTTCTGTGAATCTGCCTTGGATGATGATTTCTGGCGTTTAGAAGGGGTAGCTTTACTGGGTTCGGCCTTTCTCTTGGATTTCTCTCCTTCCTTTGTAGCATATTGAGATTTGACCATTCTTTTTGGCTGAGTTCCAGCTTGTCCTGCTCCAGGGATCCTTACTCTCGCCATTTTTCAGTGGAATGATGCAGAATGTGGTTAAGGAAAGGTTTATGGGATGCGAATGGAAGTTTAAATGGTGAAGAGTGATGGTTTTTTGACAGGAATTAAGAGGATTAAAGAGAGAATCAAAACAGACTTAGAGAGGTTACAAATAGGGTTGCGTCTGTTCCGAGGAAAACCGTTGCATTTAACGTGTGTAACCGTCTGACAGACGAATTTTGAGGGGTCAAAATTCGAACTTCGGGCAGTTACAAGTTAAACCGTTCAGCATAGCTTACTGACAGACGAATTTTCATCCTGAAAGTTCATTTGACAGTGGCTTGAAACAAGCAATACAAGCACAACAGACGAATTTTGTTCCACCAAAGTTCGAATGTTGAAAAGAAAAAGGCAGGCATCAATCAAATTATCAATCAACAGACGAATTTAAACATGCAGAACTGCATCTTTCAATAATTCAATATGATGGACATGATTCAACAGACGAATTTTGAACTGAAAATTTGAATTTTTCAACTTTTGTAAAGATTGTCCAACATTCGTATGTTAAGAAGTAATAATTTGTGTAGCAGTGATGGACAATCATAACTTTGAAATTTCTGATTTTGAAAATTCGAACTTTCAAGCTTCAACAGATGAATTTTGAGGCATTACTGAGAATTGTTCCAAGGCATAACAGGCCGAAGTTCGTCTGTTGGTCAACTAAAATTCGAATGTTGACCATGTTGATCAGTTTAAAAACACATATTATCAATGAAATTCATCTAGCAATCAAACAACATACAAATTTCAACTTTAAAAACTTACAAACTGGATCCAGAACTTAGAATAATTATCATTCACTTCATTTTCTGGTTGTTCCAATCTGGAGTGCTCCAATCTTTCAAACTTTTAGCCATTGATTTTCACAAGAAGCACCTGCAACTACACTAAAATATACTCCGATGCTCAAGTTAGAGTTTATTTTTATATTAAAAATTCTAAAGACAGAATTGAACAGAAATGACTTACAATTCATTGGGATTTACCATTCCCAATTCTCTCCTTATTTTGCAGTGTCTATCTTCTGATAGAGGTTTTGTGAGTATATCAGCAACTTGATCCTCTGTTGGAATGTACTCCAGTCTAACTTCTCCTTTCAGAACGTGATCTCTTATGAAGTGGTGCCTAACTTCAATATGTTTCATCCTTGAATGCATGACGGGATTCTTGGTGATATTTATAGCACTTTGGTTGTCACACATGATTGGTATCTCTTTTATATTAATCTCAAGATCTTCAAGCTGCTGTTTCATCCAGATGACTTGGGCACATCAGCTTCCAGCTGCATTATACTCAGCTTCTGCAGTAGATAAGGCCACACTGTTTTGGTTTTTGCTGAACCATGAAACCAGGGATCCTCCAAGGAACTGACAGGTTCCACTTGTGCTTTTTCTGTCAGTTTTGGATCCTGCAAAATCAGCATCAGTGTATCCTTTGAGATCTTCTCCATTGCCTTTTGGATACCAAAGACCCATCTGTGATGTTCCAATAAGATATCTAAAAATTCTTTTCACAGCTGTTGCATGGGTTTCTTTGGGGCATGATTGGAACCTTGCACACATGCAGACACTGAACATAATGTCAGGTCTGCTGGCAGTTAGGTACAGCAGGGATCTCATCATTCTTCTGTACTGAGTAATGTCAAACATCTTCCCATTCCCATCCATGTCCAGTTTGGTTGCTGTAGCCATAGGTGTTCCCATTGGCTTGGCATTCTCCATTCCAAACTTCTTTAACAGCTCCTTTAGATACTTGGATTGACTGAGAAAGATACCATCATTAAGCTGTCTGATTTGCAATCCAAGGAAGAAATTGAGTTCACCCATCATAGACATCTCGAATTCTCCCTGCATTAACTCAGAGAATTTCTTGCAAAGGGTTTCATTAGTAGCACCAAAAATAATATCATCAACATAGATTTGAACAATTAGTAAATCTTTATTTTCTTTCTTAGTAAATAAGGTTGTGTCAATTTTGCGTCTGTTAAACCCCTTTTCAGTCAGCAGCTTTCTTTTCTTTTTCTTGTTTCTTGATGAATTGGGGGCAGTCCCACTTTATGTGTCCCTGCTTCTTGCACTCATAGCAAGTCACAGGTTCTTTTGTGTCTTTCTTATTTTCTCCAGCCACTCCTTTCTTGAAGAATCTCTTGTTCTTCTTCTTGCTATAGAATCTTCCAAATTTTCTGACCATCTTGGCCAGAGTTTCCTCATCCAGCTCATCTCCTTCATCGGATTCTTCTTCCTTTTCATCAGCAACTTTGAGGGCAAGGCCTTTCTTCTTTCTGTCCAGCCCAGCTTCCTTGAGTGCTTTGATTTTTTCTTCATACTCCTCAAGGCTGCCGAAGAGAGCTGTGACAGAAGCCATTGATTCTCCTCTGGCTTCTTCTATAGCTGTCACCTTGGGCTGCCATTCCAGAGGGAGAGCTCTGAGTATCTTTCTTACTTTCTCAGACTGTGTGTATTCTTTTCCCAGGCTCTTCAGTTGATTCACAATAAGAGTGAATCTCTTTTGGAGCTCCTTTACAGTTTCTCCTTCAGCCATTCTGATGCTTTCATACTCCCTAATGCATGTGTTCAGTCTTTTCTCCCTAACTCCAGATGTTCCTTCATGTGCAATATGTAGAGTATCCCACATTCCTTTTGCAGTGGTGCATTGTGAGACTCTGTAGAATTCATCCTGGTTCAGGGCACTGACCAAACAATGCTTTGCTTTGAAGTTCAGTAGGACTCTCCTTCTGTCTTCATCATTCCACTCTGCTTCTAGCTTCTCTTTGTGTCTTCCATCTTCAGTTAGAGCCATTGGGATGAAATCTCCTTTTTCAATGACTGACCAGATGTCAAGATCAATTGATTGGAGGTAGATCTGCATCCTCATCTTCCAATATCCATAATGCTCTCCACTGAAGCCTGGTAGTCTATTAGTGTTGTTTCCTTCAGGAAGTATACTCTCTCCAAAGCCAGCCATCTTAATTCCCAGACTGTGAGTTCCTTTGAATGGGAATCCGGGCTCTGATACCACTTGTTAGCAAGGCTGACTTCCCAAGAGGGGGTGAATTGGGAAGATTGAAATTTTTCTGCACAAAGTGAAGTAAGTGAAGATATCACAATATAATGAAAATAATGCGTAAAACAGAGCAAGCTGAAAAGTAAAGATAGGGAGAAGAAGACTCAGTAATTTATCCTGGTTCGGTCTTTCCACTTGACCTACATCCAGTCCCCAAGACACCTCTTGAGATTTATCCACTATACAGCAAGAATTTCAATGGGCTTCTTGTTAGGGCCACAGTACACGAGTATGCTCTGTTTCTGAGCTCTCTCAAACTCTCCAAGCACTTTCACTATGTGCTTCCCAATCCCCTTGTGAATACCCCTCACAGGTAAATCTATCTCCAAGATGACGAGTAGATTGATTACAATGAAATAACTCTCTTGAAAAGAGTAGATATGAAAGTTTAAGTACAAGTATAGAAGTTGAGAGGGTAAAAGCTTTCGAGAAGAAGATTTAGCAGAAATTCGGTATATACAAGTTTGATTCGTTTCCCAGAACTTCAAATGATGTTGTATTTATAGATTTAGGTCTCAAATATCCGTTAGAGATTAAATCTATCCGTTGGGGAAGTTATCCAACGGTTACTCTGAAAAACTATCCGTTTACCAACCGCATTTAATGTTTCTGACATACTGAAATTCGAATTTTGGTTGGTCAACAGACAAATTTTGAAGGAATCGAAGATTAAAGTTTCCAATGTTACAGCACGAAGTTCATCTGTTCATGAATTGAAATTCGGATTTTGAAACTTACAAAACATTTTCACAATGTGACATACGAATTTTCAAGAAGAAAGTTTTTCGGTTAAGTGTGAACAGTGTTTTCAATTTTCTACAGTGCCTTCGAAATTCGAATTTTGGTATCCCAAAATTCGTCTGTCCACTGAATATTTAAGAGACACAGTAGATTACTTTCTTCGAAATTTGAATTTTGGAAGGGTGAAATTCGTCTGTCAGAGAGACTCTTTCCAGACTAATTTCATCATTCGAATGTTGCAAGTTCTTATCATTCGTATGTCAATGTCTCACTTTAACAGACTCAAGAACTTAGCTTCTGAAATTTGAATTTTAATGTTCAAAGTTCGTCTGTCAGAGAGCAGTTTTGAAACTTAAATCATTCTTGATCTGAGATGAACTTTAACATAGTTTCAGACGAATTTATTCTATTTTCTCAATTTTTGTTTTGTTTGAAATTCGAATTTTGAAGACTCAAAGTTCGTCTGTTGCAAAGAGACATCTTTCAGACTTATATGAAAATTCGAATGTTGGAAGTTCAAAATTCGTCTGTCAGAGAGCATTTATCAAACTCAATATCGTTTTGATTTCAGATTGCACTTTATCATAATTTCAGACGAATTTCTTTGGTTTTTACAAACTTCATTTTACTTGAAATTCGAATTTTGAAAGTGTGAAGTTCGTCTGTTTACCAAAAGGCCTCTTTCAGACTAGATGAAAATTCGAATTTTGAACAGCCAAAATTCGTCTGACAGAGAGCCATCTCTTCAGACTTATTCAGTTTTAGCTCGAAATTCGAATTTCCAAAGACAAAGTTCGAATTTCCAACTTGACAGTTTAGCTTAAACTTTCAACCTTCGTCTGTTTGTGGGTGTTTTTCAAATATTTAAAGATTTAACATAAAATCAAAGTTTGAAAACATCTTTTCTTCAAATCAAAATCTTTTACCCAGTCATAACAAAAACTAAGGATCCTACAAAAGATCTAACAGCAAGAACTCAGAAAATCTTCACTTGAGACAGCTTTAATCTCCTTTGATATCTTCAATCCAAGCTCTTGAATGTTGGTTTGGAATCATCAAAACTCTTGATTCAACAGAAGTCATGATTTATGGATAGTATTTTTTTAAAGTATGCAATATTTTTTATGCATGGATGTTTGAAATTGGATTCATAGGACTTTATTTGAGTTTGTTTGGCTTTCGGCTGCATTATGATGTTCTTTCATTTTCCCTTCAAAAAGTTTGTCTTGATTGTGTTCTGATGGCTTGTTTGCACCTGGATATGAATAAGTACTCTCCCGGATATTAGTTGGTTGTTACTAGGAGGCTAGTAGGACCCATATTAGTTTTAGATTGGTGTCTTGCACTTTGCTACATGTTTCGAGTAAGAGTTGGATAACATGATTCAAATGGTTTGTGTGCCTTTTACTGGGTTATCGGGCCATGGAAGCTGTCCAAGATTGGAGATAATGTGGGTAGGTTAATGTTTCTATAAAAAATGGTTTTATGCTTGTGTTTCTTTAACTAAATGCTACTTATTCTCTTGTGAAACTGATCTGACAGGTCCTCTAATTAGGTATAGAACATGTAAGCGCTCTAGCTTAGTCCATGTAGGCTTGCAAGGTTTTTGGGGTGTCAGTTGCAACAGTAGATTTAGCTTTCCAATTTAAGTCCCAAAGTGCATTAATTAAAGTTGTTAAATTTCGAATTTCATTGAAGTGACTGTTATTGGAATTGGAGAAGGTATTTTCATGAATGCTGCAATTTTTTTTTGGTGTGTCTTGTGCTTATATATTATGGAGAATGTGTAGATTTTTTTTTTCCTATAATTGCTCAAACACAAGTTGCTTTGTGATTTTTTTTTTTTATATATGGGGTTGTTTTAGTGTGTTTATTACTTATTGAAGACAAAGTCATTCTAAACATATGAATGGCTTTAGAGATGATTGGTGGTGGTGGATAGGAGGGCTTGCCTTTGGATTGAATTTGTTATGAACCATGGCTGAAACTTTGTATAATAGAACGATCTTGTTGTGAGGTGAATAAAACTGCATTTTGTATTATGATTTTCCTTGATGTAGACTATTTTATTTTTCATGTACCTTCATTCCAGATTACTCATGCTTTTGCCAACTCCAAAAATTGATGCTTAATTGCTCATATTTAATCTCTATTGTCTTTAAACAGGGTTTCCTTTTCTTTTCCTTTTTTTTTTTGCTCGTATTTATTTATATTGAGAAGACAATAAGATTTGTGTGACATTTCTTAAAAAAAAATTGCTATTTTCTGTTTGTTTCCTTATGAAATAATCAATATGGATATAAAATATAAAATCTATAGTAAGCTTGTATTATACAAATGTATAGTGCATATATAAAAAATTATGTGAGGCCTGATATATTTCCTGCTTTCTCTTGACAATTGTTTTGTTAATTTGTTGGGATATTTGTTGAAAATTATTCTTCTTTGCATCTTTTTCAAATCTTATTCTTGTTTTGAGCAATTTGTGAATTGATTTTGAATTTGAAATCTAAATACTAATTTTGGGTTTGCTTCTTAGTAAAAAATTATAAGTTGATGCATTAGCTTGGATTATATTCAGTAGAATTTCTAGCTTTGTTTAAAGAACGATGATATTTTAGTTTAACAGATGGCTCCTCCTGAGCATCGTCGTTGGATGGACAATAGAGTAGTTGGGAAGTGTCTAAAGATCACTAATGAGTTCTTTGTGGGGGTAGACGAGTTTGTTGAGTTTGCAAAGAAATGAGATGCATTTAAAAGGGATGGGATGTTCAGATGTCCATGCTTGATATGTAAATGTAAGAAGCATAAAACACCGGAAGAAGTTAAGATGCATTTGTACAAGAAAGGATTTATGCCAGATTACTACTATTGGCATAACCATGGAGAGGAACGTCCCAAAATGGCACCAATTGATGTTGACATTCACACGACTGAAAAGGATCTTAATCCATATGAGCAAATGGTTAGGGATGCTGCTGGGCCATCATTTGAGAGAAATGACATGATCGAAGAGGATCCTAATCCAAATTCTGTGAAGTTTTATAACATGCTTCATGCCTCACAATCTCCATTATGGGATGGGTGTGAGAATCACACAGTTTTGTCAACAGCAGTGAGGTTATTGAGTATTAAGACAGATTATAACATTCCTGAGGCTTGTATGGATGAAATTATCACCTTAATGAATGAGATCTTACCAGCTAATCATCTTATGCCTGCAAACTTGTACCAAACCAAGAAATTAGTTTCTCAACTTGGTTGCGGCTATCAAAAAATTGATTGTTGTAGTAAGGGATGCATGTTGTACCATGGTGATGCAATCAATGATAGGGAATGCCGATTTTGCATGGAGACAAGATTTAAGGAGGCAAGAGTTGGAAAAGGAAGGTTTAAGGAGGTCCCCAAGAAACAAATGTGGTATTTACCAGTAGTCCCAAGACTCCAAAGATTATTTGCTTCTAATGCCTCGGCCAAGTATATGCGCTGGCATTATGAAAATCATCGAAATGAAGGTATGTTATCGCATCCATCAGATGGAAATGCATGGAAACATTTTGATCAAACTCATCCAGAATTTGCATTAGAGCCACGGAATGTTAGGTTGGGGCTTTATACCGATGGCTTTACTCCATTTAGTATGAGTTCCAGGCCGTACTCTTGTTGGCCGGTAATTGTTACTCCATACAATCTTCCACCCGGCATGTGTATGTGCCGAGAATACATGTTCTTAACAATCATTATACCTGGGCCAAATAATCCAAAAATTAAGATTGATGTTTTCTTACAACCTTTGATTGATGAATTGAAGTTGCTTTGGGAAGAGGGCGTGGTGACGTATGACATTTCTTTGAAACAGAATTTCAATTTAAGGGCTGTCCTTTTATGGACCATTAATGATTTTCCAGCATATGGCATGTTGAGTGGTTGGCAGACATTAGGAAAACTAGGGTGTCCAATTTGCATGGATCGTTCAAAGGCAATCTACTTGCAATATGGGAGAAAAGTTTCATATTTTGATTGTCATCGTCAATTTTTGCCTTTAGATCATCAATTTAGGCGAACTAAACAGAATTTCATAAAGAATAAAGTAGAGACTTCACCACCACCGTTAAGGTACTCAGGAGGGGAGTTGTATGAGCAAATTAGGAGATTTCCTGAAATAACAGAATCAGGGGGCACTCAATTGGAGGGGTATGGTGAAGAACATAATTGGACTAAACGCAGTATATTTTGGGATCTCCCTTATTGGCATGACTTGCTAAATCCCGACAATATAGATGTAATGCATACAGAGGGGAATGTCTTTCATAATGTGTTTAATACAGTGATGGATCATAAGGAAAAGACAAAAGACAATGACAAAGCAAGGAAAGATTTGGCTATGCTTTGTAAACGACCCTCCTTACATCTTGTGGTAGGAAGCAATGGTAGGAAAGGAAAACCCAAGGCTGCATATACCTTTAATATGGAGCAAAAGTGGGCAGTGTGTGAATGGGTCAAAACTCTAAAGCTTCCTGATGGTTATGCATCCAACTTAGGGCGTTGTGTTGATACGAAAAGTTGCACGTTAATGGACAACCACATGGAAAAGCAACACAAAACACTCGTTTTCTTAGTGAGTCTGAGCAAAATGCAATAACTTTGTATGTTCTTCTCAATTGTCATGAAGTTAAACCTTTCCTCAAGTAAGAATCTCATTCTCGGTCTATTACTTTTACCCAATATAAAGTTGTGTTTAGATTAATATCATTCTTAGTCAAATGCAGTTCCTATGTTAACGAATTGCTATCTATGAACCCTACTTTATCAAATGAGGAGGTGGATAAGTGTATTTCATCCGAATTTTCTGGATGGTTCAAAGATTATGTAAGTACATCCTAACTACTTCCAATGAAATGAGGAGGAATATTTTTTTTATAAAATTGTCAATGCTAATACTTCTATTTAAAATAGGTTCTGAACCCACAAAATGGGATAAAAGATGAATTGTTAATTTCTTTGGCTTGGGGTCCTTTGAGACTTGTGAATACATTTGATCAATGGTCAGTAAATGGCTATAAGTTTCACACAGAGACCTGGGCAAGAGGGAGGAAGACCAATAATAGCGGAGTAAGTGTCAAGGGAATCAGTCACAATCAACTTGAAGTTTCTTACCATGGTGTTTTGAAAGAGATAATTCAATTACAATTCACTGGCAAATCATCTAAGCAGTTAACGCTTTTCAATTGTAGATGGTATGATCCTCAGCATAGAGGGACTCGGGTTTGTCCTAAATATGGAATTGTGGAGGTTAACACAAAAAGGACATACAAGGGGAATGATTCTTTTATCTTTGCTCAACAAGCAGAACAAGTGTATTTTACACCATATCCGAACTCATTCTCTTCTAAAAAAGATTGGCTTGTTGTCATTAGAACAAAAGCAAGGAACAGGATTGATGCCTCAGAAGACGACAAAGATGTGCCTTTTCAAGATAACGTTGATCGACAACCCCAATTAGTTGAATATGACAATGGTGATATTGATCTGCAAGATAATACGGGTGAAATTGAAGAATTAGATTATGTACATATTACATCAACTGAAAATGACATTGGTGATTCAAGAGAATCAAGTGAGGAAAATGTAGATGAAGATTTTCTAGATACTGGATCATCAGAGACTGAAGATGATCCTCCTAGTGATTTTTATTTAGCCAGTGATTGATATAATATTGGTAAATTAATTTTCATGAATTCATTATATTGATTATTATGTGTGTTAATTCTCTTAATGTTATTATCATTAACTTTTGTTCCTTTTTTTTTTTTAATTTTAGATGTCATCTTTTAAGCAACATGTGGCGGGGGGAACTAAAAATAAGAAGAAGGACAAAAAAGGTAAAAAGGTGGTGCAAGCATCACAATCTCAGCCACTAATTGCTGTGCGACCCTCATCTTCTCAGCCATTGGGTATTATACAATCCTCTCCACATCAGCTTCATCCAACACCCAGTACACAACCGGGATCTGAGGTAGCATCCTCTTCTGTTCCATCCCCTCTCCTTCAATCCTCTCCTACAGAGACTATATTTGCTGGGTCAGAGAGATCACCAAATTTCATGAGCACAAATGCAAGATGCTCATCTAATAATATATATGATGCTGGCTCTAGATTGAATGATGGTCGATTGGTCATTCAACCAAATGGTAACCAGGAGTAAGTAGCTTCTATGTAATTTATATTTTTATACTTTAATTGTTATTTTATATATGCTAAATATTATTCATTTTGTAGGTTTTTCCCTTCAGTTGAATCACAAAAAATATTGTCTGACATCATCCATCACAAGTTTGAGGGTGTATGGCCTAAATTTTCTAAGATTCCTCGTAAAGTTCAAGGTTTATGGTTTGACGAGTTTAAGGTGAATTAATCTAATAAACATTTAGAAATTAATATGTATGGTTTTTAATTCTATAATTATTGATAATTTGTTGTTTCTTATGCAGCTTAAATGCACATGGGACCCTAAATTAGATGTTGTAATCCATAAGATATGGAAAAAGAAATGCAGTGTTGTGGTACGGTCATCTTTGAGGGACATTCGCAAAAACAAAAGAAAGGGTGAATGGTTACCAGAAGGAGTTCGAAAAGCCTTGGAAGAATATTGGAAAAGTCCTGAATTTTTGGCTGAGTCTGCACGTAATAAGGCAAATCGTGCAGCTGATAATGGGGGATGTGTTCATAGAGGTGGTAGAATTAGTTTTAATGAACATAAGAGAAGAATGGTAAGTGTTATTTGAATGTGACATGCTTATTAATTTACTTAATCTTATTATATTTTATTTTCATTTAATGTAATTTTAGCATTTTTCCCATATGATGTAGGAAGTTGAATTGGGAAGATCATGTGAATATCCTGAAGTTTTCAAAAAAATTCAGTATGATGAGAAGAAAGGTGGTTGGATTGGGCAAAAAGCTGAAGCCACTTATGTAAGTTACTTATGGTTATATTATTTTTTGAAACTCATAAATTCAAAGACTAAACTTGAACTTTTTTTTTAATGCAGAATGAGTTTGAGCGATTGAAAGAGAGTCAAGAGCCTGAGTCAAATATATGTGACTCGGATTTATGGTTGAAGGTTGTGGGTGGAAAAAATAAAAAAGGCTATGTTTATGGACTTGGATCTCAAGCAGGTCTCATTGCTTCCGATTGCTCAAGCATTGGAAACAACTATGGGGAGATTGCACAATTGAAAAAAGAGATGGAAGAGCAAAAGAAGTTCTATGAAGAAAGCCTTCAAAATGTTAGAGCTGAAATGAAGGCTAGAGATGAAGAGTATAAAGCTAGAGAGTCTAGGATGGAAGAGCAATTTCGAATGATTATGGCTCATTTATCTAACACTAAGGCTGGTACTTCCAAACGTCCACGAAGTGATGATAGTGATGGTGTCGATAGTGATGGTACTAATGATAGTGATGGTGCTGATAGTGATGGTACTGATGATGATGATGGAGGGAATGAAGTATAGTTATGAGGCTATATATTTGATACTCTTGTCTGTGCTACATTATTGAGACTTGATACTTTTGATTTCTTGTGTTGAAATATAGTTAAAGGTTTTTTGTGATTTTTATCCTTGTGTTTTTGAAATTCAAACATATGTTAAATACAAGTTAGAATTTCAAATTTCTAGCTTTGTGCTTGTTTGGTTACATCTATTGTTTTACAGGTTTAACTGAATAGGGATTGAAAAAAAATTGATTATGACTTGACTTGTTTTATATACTTCTCACAGTTTTCTCACGGCATATATCTGTGAGACAAATGCTTAGTTAGTTATACTTTCTTACGGATTTAATGCGTGAGAGATTTCTCACAAAAGAAAATCCGTGAGAAATGAAGGATTTTCTCACAGATTAAATCTGTGAGAAATTTTCTCACAGAAATAAGCCGTGAGAAAATTATGAAGTTTCTCACGCATACAATCTGTGAGAAACTTTCTCGCGGACTTAATTTGTGAGAAGATTTCTTGCAGATTTTGCTCCCATGAGAATGTTTCTCACGAAACAAATCCGTGAGAAAATACTTTCTCCCACCTAAAGCTGTGAGAAAATATTTTCCTTCGAGTTATTTTTTGACCAACGATTTTGCGTGAGAAAATCCGTGAGAAATAGTTTTCTCACAGATTTTAGGGGGGTTTCTCACAGATTTGTACTGTGAGAAAATCCCTGTTTTGGTGTAGTGTTCATATGTCAATATTTCACTTCAACAGACTCAAGAACTTAACTTCTAAAATTGGAATTTTAATGTTCAAAGTTCGTCTGTCAGAGAGCAGTTTTGAAACTTAAATCATTCTTGATCTCAGATGAACTTTAACATAGTTTTAGACGAATTTCTTCTATTTTCTCAAATTTTGTTTTGTCTGAAATTTGAATTTTGAAGAACCAAAGTTCATCTGTTTCAAGGAAACTTCTCTCAGACTTAGATGAAAATTCGAATGTTGAACAATCAAAATTCGTCTGATAGAGAGCCATCTCTTCAGACTTATTCAGTTTTAGCTCGGAATTCGAATTTCCTAAGGCAAAGTTCGAATTTCCAACTTGACAGTTAAGTTTAAACTTTCAAACTTCGTCTGTTTGTGGGTGTTTTTCAAATAAGTCAAGATTTAACACAAAATCAAGATTTGAAAACATCTTTTTCTCAAATCAAAATCTTTTACCCAATCACAACTAAAACTAAAGATCCTACACAGGATCTATCAGCAAATACTCAGAAAATCTTCACTTGACACAACTTTGATCTCCTTTGATATCTTCAATCCGAGCTCTTGAGTGTTGGTTTGGAATCATCAAAACTCTTGATTCAACAGGTGCAAACTGGTCAAGAACCGGTCAAAAATCAGTAAAAAAAAATCGGTACAAAACCGGGTTGAACAGGGCTAGACCCTTTTTTATTTTTTAATTTTTTTAAAATATTTTTTAAAAATAAAATAATATTATTTTTAGTACTACGTAGCATTATTTTTAGTATAAATTTTTTTCTATATTACAATATGTTATAAGTATTATTATGATACATAATTATTAATAATGATGATTTTACTTAGCAAACAATATGAAATATAGAATATCAATTGACTATTTGAATTCAAAATATAATTATATATTAATATTAACTTGTTTTTGTTGAATCAAATATTTTGATGATTCCAAACCAACCTTCTAGAGCTTGGAAAAAAGATATCAAATGTGCATGGAAGATCTCAAATGGAGAAATCCAAGTAAAATCAGCACAAAAATAGATATAGGATTTCTTACTATGTTTAATTTGAGTAAAAGACTTTGAACTTGCAAAATAATGATTTAGAAATATGATTCTATGATAATTTATGGAATATTTGAAAAACACCCACTAACAGACGAATTTTAAAGTGTTAAAACTGATCTATTGCTTTGAAAATTCAAACTTTGGCTTCTGAAATTTGAATTTCAAATTAAAAATAAGTTAGTTAGAACAGAGGTTCCTTTGACAGACGAACTTTGAATCCAAAAATTTGAATTTTGACATGAGTTTGATAAAAGCCTTCTTTGACAGACGAACTTTAAGTTTTGAAAATTTGAATTTCTGTTAAAACACAATTCATAAAAATGAAAAATTCGTCTAAGGATATAACAAAACTCATCTGAAAGTAAAGTTTAAAAAAAGTCCAAAATTAGCTCACTGACAGGCGAACTTTGATTTTACAACTTCGAATTTTAGAAACAAAGCTTGCAAGTTTATTATGACAATATGTTGACATACGAATATTGATATTCAGAAATTCAGACTTTGAACTAAGTCTGATAAGAGCTCTCTCTGACAGACGAACTTTGAATCTTGAAAATTCAAATTTCGAAAAGATGAACTATTGTGCCTTATTGAGCTATCCACTGACAGACGAATTTCGAATGTCGAATAGTGATTCCTTTCACTTATGTTTATTTTTTTAAAACTTTTTTAGTAGAAGTAACTTTCCTTAATATTTATTTACTAGTCAACAACACTTTATAAATAGAATCAGAGACTTGTGAACAAATAATTGATATATTATTAAAAAATAATGGTTAGTTAATAAATTTTAACAAATGTTAAATAAAGAATGTTGGTTTTTTATTTTTGTTGAATAATCATTAAAAAGACGTCAATTTAATTAAAATTTGAAAAAATACTAATTAATAATTAACTAATAATAATTAAATAATAATGATTAGAAATAAAATAACACTATAATGAAGTAGCAAATTGAATGATAAAGAAAATATGAATTTAATAATTAATTTTTTTCACTTTTTTCTAATTTCAATCATAAAAATCAATATTTCATAGAAGGATTGTTTTGCCTCTTCATGTAATTTTAATATGATATGATATTTAAATGTTTAAAAAATAAAACATGTATATATATAATATGAGTTTACGAATAAGAAAATTTGGGACAACACTTATATAAATATAGTTAATTATTAATTAATATTTGTTGCACTTTTAATTAAATTTATATCTTTTTAATACTTATTTAACGTAAACAAGATAATTTCAGGTCTCTATATAAAAAATTTCCTACAAAGAATCATATTTGGAAATTATCGAAGCTCACTTGGATAGAGTAAAAAGTTGATCTAAGTATAGTAGAAAATATTGATTATTTAAATAGGATCAGAAAACCCATTTAAATAATTCAACAACTAAAAAATAAATTATTTAAAAAAAATAAAGGCAAAGTGGCATGGATGGCCATGCGGCTTTGCCTTCTGGGACATTGCGAAGGGGTAAATCGTACGGATGGCCACGCGACTTCCCTTTTTTTAAAAAAACAATTTGTCAGATCTAAAATTGCATAACTAGCTATTTAACTTCTTTGTATAGACTCGATATGTGTTACCACTGATCAACTTTGTGTGTTATATTTTGATAAATATCATCCGATATGTCTTATTTTGATAATTTTTTTTGTTATTTTATATTTAAAAAATATTTATTTTAATGAATATATAAAATAAATTTTTATGTGAATGAGATATATTTTAATTAAAATATATATTATATTATTTTGTATAAAATTATAATTATAATATATATTTATAATATAGTATGAATATATATATATATATTTATTAATATAAATAAGATGAGGGAAGGGGGTTACGTGGTGTGTGTCGAAAGGGGGGGGGGGGGGAAGGCAAGGTTGGGGGACAGGGGTACAGGGAAATAGGTGGCAGGCAAAGGGGTATGGATATTAGAAAACAGGCCGTCAATAAAAAATTTAAAAAATATATATAATAATACAGAAAACGATTTCTTGATATGCAACTTTAGTGCAATTGTTTAAATCGCATCGTGGTTATTTGACTTTGACTGTTATATCATGATAAATACTTTCTGACATATTATGTTTTGGTAATTTATTTATTTATTTATTTATTATATATTACTCAAAAAACCAGACAATGGTGAGTATGATATCTCAATTTTTTTTAAATTGGTTGGTGGTTTGAATTTACTTTTTCAAACTTAATTAATGGTAGATGAAATACGTAATATTCGTATTTCATTTGATGATAATTAGATGTGAATCTTGTATTTTCTGAAATCCAAAAAAATATTGAAAGAACTGACCGCTCTATTCATGATATATAAATAATATAATTTTTAATATATATATATATATATTGATGATTTATTATTGTACTCTTAGACAAACATTAACATATATATATATACCGATTCAATCCAATAAAAAAATTAAAAGAAAAATATTAAAAGAGCACGGATTCCCCAAAATCTCACACAACTAGAACTCTTGCCCCCAAAGTCACAAATAAATAATACTTACTATGATTGGTAAAAATTATCATTTTAGAATTTTTTATATAGATTAAGAAAGTCATTAAATTATCTAAAATATTATAAATTTTAATAATATTTTACCAAAATAATCTTACTTTAAATACTTTCTTAAATAATCTATTGAATATTAATAAAAAATAAAATAATAAAATAAGTAATTAATATTTTATTAAAATTCTAAAGTGATAAATATTATGAAAAATTTTGAAAATCCTAAAATAATAATTTTTACGAAGTGGAGGATGAGAGTAATAGACAATGAGTCTCATTTATTGCATGAAGTATGTTAGACATGGTTTATAAACATTAAGATATATATATATATATATATATATCTATCGTGGACCACAGTGTGTTTTTTTTGAATGACTGCCAGATCCTTGTCTTTTTGGTAAAATTGGAATTATCCTTTCCATATGGTTGGTGTCCAAATAACACGATTTTTCACTTTGATTTTTTTTTCCCCTTTTTCCCAACCGGCCCAACCCAATTGTCACCAAGTCTGTTTGAGTGGGGTCTGAATTCAGATTTAAACAATGTGTCGTTGTAACAACTTTTTTGTCAGGTCTCCAGTTGGGAAGAAACCCAGTTCAAGCCGGCCCATTCCCAGCCCCTTGCATGTGGATTCCATGCTGGTTTGTGGTCATTTGTCTCCATCAGTTGTGTGCCCATGTTAAAATATGATATTTTTAAAAATTTAAAAGTTCTGCTCGGACATTCCTAACGTAACACTTATATTAAATTTTTTTTATACAATTTATTTTCCAGCAATTAATTTTAAATTCATGAATTACGCTTTTATTTTTATTTCCTCATTTATTCCTTTTATTATTTTTCAATTTGAACAGACCATTGTGCGCTTGAGTCTTTTAAAAAATTAATAAACAAGTTTCTATTATTTCTAATTTTTCTGTGCATGTATATGTTTGTATTTTAGAATGAGCTACATAGTTTATAGATATAATCCTAGCTCAATTGGTTAAGTAATGCTATTAAATGCAAAACTATATGTTGATGTGTGTCACAAAATCTAAGAATAAGTTGCATTATTAATGACTTTTAAATAATACAATTTTGTTATAAAATAAAGAAAAGAAAAAAAAGATGAACAAGAGAATAAAGATGAATAAAAGAAAAGATATGGCGGAGACAAAGTAGAGAGTTTTTTCACATTCCCTTCAAATATGTAAACACAAGATACATGTCCTTTATTTATAGGTCTCAAACCATTAAAGGCTCACACAAGAGTTACAAAAACAAATAAAAATATCATGGCATAATATTACACATTTGCATGATATGGTGTATTAACTATGAAAAACCGCCTAAAAGTCATTCAATATAAATGTTATAGAGTATAAGACATTAACCTTAAGGAGGTTATGAAATTTAAGATATTAAAGGTGGAGAATACCAATAGTTGGGGGATTATAGACATTCACACAATTATTATAATATTTACAATACTATTTTCTTGGATGACCATAACAAAATTGTGCATTGTTAAAACCTTATTAGAAAAAACCTAGTGAAGAAAAAAGAGTACACAATATTAAAGCTGTTTAATTAAAAACCTAACCAAGAAAAACCCAATAGGGCAAAAACTTAGAAAAAGAAAAAGAGTATAACGTAGCATTTACTCCCCCTGATGTTAACATCACTTTATACCTCCAAGTTGACGCAGTCCAATTCCATATACCAACTTATCAAATGTTGTAGTTGACAATGTCTTGGTAAACAAATTTGCAAGATTATCACATGAACAAATTTGTAGAATATCTATGTCACCACTCTTTAGAAGATCATGAGTGAAAAAGAATCTTAGTGAAATATGTTTCGTTCTATCTCCTTTTATATATCCTCCTTTTAACTAAGCTATATATATCGTGTTATCTTCATATAGTATTGTTAGAATTTTTTCCTCAAGAAGTAAACCACATATCTTTAGAATATGCTGAATTATTGATTTTAGCCAAACACATTCTCGACCTGCTTCATGCACTGCAATAATCTTTGCATGATTTAATGAGGTAGCCACCAAAGTTTATTTTGTTGAGCGCCAAGATATAGCTATGCCTCCACATATAAATAAGTATTTTGTTTGGGACCGAGCTTTGTGTAGATCGAATAAATACCATGCATCTGCATGGCCAATCAATTGTGATCTATATTCAAATGAATAAAATAACCCCATATCAATAGTCCCTTTGAGATGTCGAAATATGTATTTAACTCCATTCCAATGTCTTCTTTTTGGATAAGAACTAAATCTTGCCAATAAATTTACAGCAAATGCAATATCAGGTCGTGTTAAATTAACAAGATACATTAATGCACCTATAGCATTAAGATATGGTACTTCCGGACTAAAGAGTTCTTCATTTTCTTAAGGATGAAAAGAATCTTTATTTACATCAAACGATTTTACAAGTATTGGGGTAGTTAATGGATGTGCTTTATCTATGTAAAATTGCTTTAAAACTTTTTCAATATACGATGATTGATAAAGAAAAATTCCATTTGTCAAATGCTCAATTTATAAACTAAGATAAAATTTTATTTTTCCAAGATCTTTCATTTTAAATTCCCTCATTAAACAATCAATTGCTTTTTAAAGCTTTTTAGGAGTTCCAATTATATTTAAATCATCAATATATATAGCAATTATAGCAAATTTTGATCCATTTCCTTCAATAAAGACACAAGGACAAATTACATTATTTTTGTAACCTTGCTTTAGCAAATATTCACTGAGACAATTATACCACATTCGTTCAAATTGTTTGAACCCATATAAGGATTAATGCAAACAAATTGCATAATTTTCTCCAGAATCTTTATATGCTTTTGGCATATTAAATCTTCAGGAATTTTCATATAAATTTCAGTATCTAAATAATCATATAAATAAGCAGTAACAACATCCATTAAATGCATATCAAGTTTTTTATATACTGCCAAACTAATTAGATACCGTAAAGTGATTGCATCCACCATAGAAGAATATGTCTCTTCATAATCAATACTAAGTCTTTATAAAAATCCTTGTACTACAAGTCATGCTTTATATCTAACAACTTCATTTTTCTCATTTTGTTTTCGCTCAAATACCCATCTATATCCAATAGGTTCTACACCTTAGGGTGTTCAAACTACAAATCCAAAAACTTCATGCTTTGAAAGTGAATTTAATTCTGCTTGAATTACCTTGAATTATCTCTTTCCATTTTGACCAATCATTTATGTCTCTACATTCTTCAACAGATTTTGGTTTAAGATCCTTATTTTGATTTATTATCACAACCGTCACATTCTATGAAAATATGTTATCGACAACTATATATTTTTGATTCCATCTTTTTCCCGTGGAGACATAACTTATCGAGATCTGTTTTCAGGTATCTGGACTACTTGCGGAGTCATTTGATTAGTAATGTCTTGGCCCTCCACAAGAGTATCTGCATCCTCAACTAAACCATCTTGGTTATTTGCTCTTCCTTTTTCTAGGACTTTTATCTTTGGAACCGATTGGTCTACCACACTTCAAGCATAGTTTGGATTCATTGTTTTGTTTGAGGATCTAAGTGTAATAATGATGAAACATTCCAAATAATTTCTTTTTCTAGCTGTTGGTTATCTCCCCCTAACGTTGGAAAAATTGTTTCATCAAAATGACAATCGGTAAATCATATCATAAATAAATCTCCAGTTAATGGTTCAATATACTTTATTATGGAAGGAGACTCATAACCAACATATATTCCTAACCTTCTTTGAGGACCCATCTTTAAACATTGTGGTAGAACAATAGGAACATAAACTACACATCCAAAAATTCTAAGATGAGAAATATTCGGCTCTTGACCAAAAGCCAATTGTAATGGGGAGAATTTATGATAACTCATTTGCCTGATACGGATGAGTGTTGCTACATGTAAAATTGCATATCCCCTTGCTGAAATAGGAAGCTTTGTTCTCATAAGCATTGGTCTAGCAATTAATTGGAGCCGTTTAATAATTTTGAGTATACACATATGCAATAGATTGTTCTATTATTATTCTAATTAACAGGTAATAGTCATTAAAAGCATATGATGCAAACTCACTAGCATTATCAAGACAAATTGTCTTGATTGCATAATTTGGAAACTGTGCTCTTAATCGAATTATTTGAGTAAGTAATTTAGTAAATGCTAAATTATGAGTTGATAATAAGCACACATGTGACCACCTTGTAGATGCATATATTAAAACTATAAAATATTTAAATTGTCCACATGATAAATGGATAAACCCACATATATCCCCTTGAATACGTTCTAGAAATGCAGGGGATTCAACCCCAACCTTAACTAGTGATGGCACTATAATTAATTTGCCTTGAGAACATGCATCACATGAAAATCTTTAAACTGAAGAATCTTTTAGTTCTTCAATGGATGTTCATGTGAATTTTCAATAATTTTTCGCATTATAATTGATCCATGATGGCCTAACCGATTATGCCAAATGATAAAAGTATTTCTATCAGTAAACTTCTGGTTTACTGTGACATTTGTTTCAATTGTACTAATATATGTATAGTACAAATCAGATGATAAAACATATAATTTTTTCAAAACATGCTTCTTTCCAGATACAATAACTATAATATGTAGATACTAAATATTTTTTCTCATTTATAGTCTCAATATGATATCCATTTCAATGGATATATTTAAAATTTAATAAATTTCTTCGAGACTTAGTAGAAAATAATGCACTTTCTATAACAAACTTCGTCCCACCCGGTAATATTATAATTGCTCTTCCCAAATCATCAATTAATTTTGAATAACTCGCTATAGTATTGACACTTGCATCATTTATTATTAAATGAGAACAATATTTTTATCTTTGAGTATTATTATATGCGTTGTAGCACTATCCACAAGACATATATCTTCATTATTGTGTCTAACTAAATAATGAGAAATATCCATTTTTTTTATTAAAAGAAAAAAATACATCATGAGACATAATTAGAAAAAATAAAATACATGACAAAATAAGAAAATTATATAATGAGCAATATAGCCCTTATTATAAAGAAAATATGAAAAAGAAAAAATCATAAAAGACATAAACATAAACATTCCTAACTTCTCTAATCATGATTCTCAAAGAAGTCGGCTGCTTCCAAATGTGTCATATTAATGTCATTAATGTCAACGGATCCATCAAGGTAATTAAGATCATCATCCTTGTATGCAAAATTTGCATTAACATCATCATCTTAATAAGTTGAATTTGTTTCCACATTTTCCCCTTTTTTATGGAGGCTTGATAAAGTTTTACTAGATGCTCAGGTGTATGACAGGTACGTGACCAATACCCCTTCATACCACATCTAAAATATTGATTTTCTGTGGCCTTTGGGGAGTTATTTGGACCACTTTTGTCCTTCATTATTTTTCTTCCTTTGGTGGTCATTTTGATTACAATTGTTACCACCACCACCACCACCATGAAAATGATGATTATTGCTGCCCATACCATGACCATGACTATGGTAATTGTCATGCATTATCACATTCACTTTAGGGAATGGAGCAGATCCTATGGGACGAATCTCATGATTTTTCACTAACAAATCATTATTTTGTTTAGCCACAAGTAAACATGAGATTAATTCAAAATACTTTTTAAAACCTTTTTCATGATATTGCTGCTGCAGGAATACATTTGAAGCTTGAAAAGGTTTTTTCTAATAAGTCATCATCAGTTATTTTTTTACCACATCATTTCAATTGAGAACTTATTTTAAAAACTGCTGAATTATAATCACAAACAGTTTTAAAATCTTGCAAATGCAAATGCATTCATTCCTAACGAGTTTTGAGCAAAATCACCATTTTTTATAATCATATCTTTCTTTCAGATTATTCTATAATTCAAGCAGATCTTTTACTGTTAAATATTCTGCTTTCAATCCTTCATGCTAATGCTGATGAAGGAAAATCATTACCATGACCTTATCTTGATTAATTGCCTTATTTCCTGGTAAAATTGTCTCTTCTAGGCCCTTGGCATCTAGGTTAATTTCAGCATCTAACGCCTAAGACAAATAGTTTTTTCCCATAATATCAAGGGCTTTGAACTCAAGTTTGGTAAGATTTATCATAGATCAAACTAAAATAATAATAAGAATTAGATTTGATTTTAAAAGTTAATGCATATAAAGTATAAACAATAATGTACAAAATAAAATATAATCAACTCCAAAATTTATCAAGTAATCACATATTGGAGATCTAAACAAATTATATATTATATATTCTAAGTAAATAATAACTACTACATAACAACTCATGATGATAAAAATAAAATTCCAAAAACAACAAAATTTTATGAAATTGAAAGAGAAAAATAAACAAGATGACAAATTAGAAATACAATAACAAAATTGAATATATATACTAAATTATATCTAAAAAAATTAAATAATATTCATGATGTTTTTCACTATGCTAATTGAAGTGATATAATGATAATAATGCTTTTGAAACTAAAGAAAGTTATAATTATATATATTTTCAAGTGAGATGATCATGACATATTAATAAAATCAAATCTAAAACAAAGAAGAAGGAGAAGAAAGAGGAAAAACTCGACAATATAAATTCCACTAACAAGAGCCAAATTACATAATTGGAGGTTAGAATCAATAGAAGTTACATTGGTTATTTTTTGCATATAATATAACAAATTGATAAAGCGTTATAGAAAATATACCCCAAAGATGAATAAGAGAATAGATATGGAGGAAACAAAGTAGAGTATTTTTTAACATTCCCTTCAAGTATGTAAACACAAGGTACATACCCTCTATTTATGGGTCTCAAACCATTAAAGGCTCATACAAGAGTTATAAAAACGTAAATAAGAATATAATGGCATAATAATACACATTTGTAGGTTATAGTGTATTAACCCCCCTAAAAGCCATTCAATATAAAGGTTATAGAGTGTAGGACATTAATCTTAAAGAGGTTGTGAAGTTTAAGGCATTAAAGGTGGAGGATACCAATAGTTAGTTAGGAGGTTATGGACATCCACACAATTATTATAATATTTACAATAAATTCATTATAAAGTATATATTATATATTGATATATTGATGAGGGAAGAGTTTATTTTATAAATTTTCTTCGGCAACAAATTTAGGTTGTTCTCCATAAAGAACATATTCTATGGGATTTTTTGCAAACTTGTTAAGAGTAGACTAATGCAGAAAATGTGTTTAAAAAATTATTATATTAAAATGTTCAATTAAATCAAATTTTCATAAGCTTCGATTGTCACATAAGAGATTGAGGTTGCATTTGCTTTGTTAGACTTAAGTTATGTTTCCATTTCAAGGCTGACAAAATTGATATTAGAGTCTAAGTTCACCTCTAACCCATGGAGCAAGTTGGTATAAACAAACACTTCTAGGGCAAATGCATCCATATGTTTAAATCAATGAATTTCTGTCAGGAATAGTACTGTGCAATAAACATATTAATTTTGGGCTACTTCCCAACCCCCTTTGCTCAAACAGATGGACTCTTTTTTATTAAAAAAAAAACATATTACAATTTACAATGTGGTACCTAAATATTTTAATTAATACATAAGGGAAGCTCCTTAAATACTAAAATTATCATTATACCAAAACAATACTTATTAGCATTTTTTCCCCCTAATCAAAAGATAGTGCTTGGAAACCGCTATTTATCTATCCCCCAAAAATTAATGATGGTGAAAGTGCAATGCTACTAGATTTATACTTTTTTATAATGCTTTCAATATGCTAGCTAAATATCCCTAGAAAGATAACAATGGTGAAGTACAATGCTGCTGATTCATACTACTGATAATTTTTCTACTTCTTCTACTTGTGATGCATCTAAAAGTGATCGGTGGATCAATGAAGATATCATATGGTAACTTGCATGGAAATGGAACGAAGCTCAACGCTTAAAGAACTTTCATTTGCCTTGATATGAAAGGGAAGTTTCTTAATAATGAAGAAAGATTCAAGCACCATATATATATTACTCAAGATACATCCTATGCAATATGTGGATATGAGAAAGAAGATCCTAACCATGTGCTCAAGTTGTGTATCATGCACAAGAAGTCTTGTTGTGTTTGGGGTATGTTTCAATTTGTCATAATTTATTTACACCAACTTTCAATTTGTTGGAAACTTTAGGAAATTCACAATGAAAGGCTTTTTATTGATGAAGCTTGTAGTGTTGACTTGATAATTTTCTCCATTAGATTATTTGTTGAATCCACAATTTTTGCCATGACTTCTCTTACATGTGTGTGTTTTCTTGTATCATCAATGAATGCTTAATTGCTTGCTTAAAACCCCCTACATGGTTAATTGGGTTAAACTAATTAAATATTGATGGTGCTATGAAAACAAGAAGTGGTATAGCTAGTGCGGGTACTATCTCAAGAAATTGTAGCATCCTAGACTAACAAACTCTAACACTACTAAAAAAATATGTCAAAATAGAGAAGAGGAAGCAAAATTGAAAAGTAGTGCCACGGCCTGGGCCTACAAAGTCACCATGTGAAGTTATTCTAGACGAGACAGGGAAGTGGAACGGTGGTGTATGGCACCACAGCCTGGGTTATGACGCCACAGTGCCATCAATGTAAAATATGACAGGAAAATTCTGGTTTTTCTGATGAACTTCCAATATGCATAACTTCACTCCTCGACCTCCGATTAACCTAAAACCAAAGCCTACAAGTAACTCTACTCCTAATCTATCCACAAACACTAACCATACCTCAATAGATCTCCGTATGGAGATTTTGGATACTCAACACCAAATTGGTCAATTTTGACCAAAACCAGCCAAACACACACCCCAATTATCACCAGTGGCTAATTGGCACCCCAAGGCCATTCCAACAGGTCCAACCAAACACAAGGATACATGTCCAAGGTGGTTCAATCTTGAAAAATCCACTCGTCCAAATTTTGACCCCCTTGAACCTCAAATCAAGCTAATAGGTGATATGTTCATTTCACACAACAAGGACTCAATGACCATACAAGGCCTGCAAATAAGACTTACCTAACCAAATCTACTTAGAGCCACCAACGCCAAATTCACCTCAACCAAACACTGGAAATTGGACATATCACACACCATCCATAGGACATAATCAACATTCATTATACCACTAGCATAATAATAATCCCATTTACACACAAAGGGCCATACCTCAAGCATGGAGAATGTAAGTGGGATCATACAATAGTTTGACCTGAGAACAAATAGAGAAAAGTTAGGTATCTATAACATTGCACAATAGTATAAATGGCACTTTACTAATAACATAAACAAAACAACCACAACAAGGGGGTAAACCTAACACCCATGAGTACTCTTTGTTCTCTTTACACAGGTCCTCCTTGGTTTTCTCCTTGTTGGAGGTGGATCCTTCACATTGGAATTGTTAGTCACGGGATGAGACATATGTCCTAGTAACCAAGGGTACATACATACAAATATACACAAATAATAGAGCACGCTTTCATAAAAATATTCAGTGTCATATCCAATTTGAATGCAATATGCATGATAGGCAGATATAAGTCCCATCAATACACAGCTAGTACCATGAGCTAGTTATCATGACAAGGTAACCTTAACCAGTGGCCCCTTTCCAACCATCCGTGACGACTGATTCTGGGATCACCACCTAGTTCTCTTCCCAATAGTCTTAACCCAGCCAAAAGTCAATGCACTAAAGGTTGGATCATAGCTCCCCTTCCCCTAAACCACTCAAATTGGTGGCTATTTAGAGAAGATGCACCCTAATTTACAGCCATCTATGTTTACTATTTAGTAGATTATCATACCACGTGGTATAGAAAGTATCATCACCCAAACCATATGTCCCAAACAATGTATATCATGTAATAATGCCCAATGCATGCTAACATATTAATACATGCTACACTTTAGGTGCTAGCATGCCTTATGACCATATACAATACATCATGAGGTGCATAACAATCATGTCATATTGATAATCATCATAGATGCTTATATCATACTCACTATCATCATCATGCAATTTTCTTCATAATTCAAGATAGGGATAAAGAACTCACTAGCCGTGTAACGAATCGCATATATCATGATATGAAAAGGGACAACCATACTCTACCAAATGCATATCATAATATGGAAAGGGTGATACATATTACATAAGACATGCATATCATGATATGAAAAGGGTTAGCCATATACAAATATATAAAATCAATCAAAAATAAAGGAATGATCACCCTGGTTATCTCAATCGTCCAACCTACTCGACACCCTGGTAGGTCAAAGAGAGTAACCATAACCAAATTCAACGCTTCTTGATACAATTTGGAGCCAAAAGATCCTAATTGAGCAATATTACAACCAATATAACATCAAATCCTCATTATCAACACAATTCCTCAACATTTAGCGTATGCATTAACCAACTAAATCATAAACCAAATGGATATAAAGTTCCTCAAGCCAACCCAAGCATCAAAATACCCAAAACAACACTTAAAATCACAATCATATTCATACAACTTCATATTCCTAGAGATATCAACATTTGAGGGTTAGGGTTTAGGAAATATACCACTTAACCACTATAAAATCAACACCTAAAGCATAGAATGGTCCAATAACACCTCTAGAATACATTTAAACACAATTTAATTGGTGGAATTCAACTCAATCTGGAGCCCTAACCAAAATCATGAAAAACCTTCAGTAAAACTAGAAGAAAAATGGTGAGAAGAGTTGAGGGATGACTTATTAACAAGATTCAAGCTTTTTTAGGGACAAAATCACATTCCTAAGCTTTAGATCGGCCAAACCTTAGCAGAGTACCAAAAATCTCCTCCGTTTCCTTCTGTTTTGAAGAGTTCGAAATGTTTTGATTTAAACCCGATCTGATGATAGCACTGCGACACAAGACCATTTTATCTTGGCCTAGAATTCCAGCTCCAAAGTCATTCACCGCAACGCTGTCCAAGCTCGCTGCAACATGAGGCTGTTTTGTCCCTTCTCTTCAAATTGCTCAAATTCAATCCATATTCCAACTTTGGTCCCTTCGATCTTGTACCATTCATTTAAGTCCTTTAGAATGTAGTAACTTGGGTTATCATAGAAATGGTTATTGATTTGGTGATACATATACAAATCTTAGGATTTGTATTGCACTTGAAGTGGTACTTTGGGGTCTCTATTATGCTTTAGAACTTGCGTGGGTGAAGGATTTTCATCTAGGCTGATATTGACAATACAAAATTGTTAATTTGGTTTTTCAAGAGTAGTGGTCTTGCTCCAATGCTTACTCAAGAATAATTTATAAAATTAAGAGATTTTTAAAATGTCATTATTGGCATGTTGATATTATACATATCAAGAAAGAAATAATTGTGCCGATTTTTTTTAACAAGCCACTCTCTTTTTTTGAATATTTAGAAACACCGTTCAAAGCATTAGTTTTGTTGAATATTCTTAGTGATAATAGTATAGGATTTCTATCCCTGGATTGTATCATAGTTTATAGGCTATACGGTCTTCTAATATACTCATTTTTGTTACAAAAAAATTTACAATTTCCACCATTACCTTGAGTTTACATGATGCGAGGGGGAGTTATAATATTTTATGCTTCTAATTAGTTGCAAATCATGAAACCTAGTTAAGCAATATTTCATTATGCACTCACTACAGAATTAACTTTTCCTAATGATCAATAGTTAGTGTTTGTTTAAAACAAAAAAAGTCGGGAAAAGTGGGGTAGAGAAGGTGGAGAGGATTTTGTTGGTGCATTTTTTCTAATAAATCCCAACAAAGATTTTTATAGGCACTTGATTAGTTGGCATTTCTAAAACGCCTAGAAAAGTAAAAATTAAATACTAATAAAAGCCAATTTTAGTGTAATGACTTCATATAACCAAGTAATATTGTAAATATTATATATGAATATCCATAATTTCCCAACTCTTAATATTATATACTACAATGACATATAAAATTAGTGATAAAACAAAATGTCGCTAATCAAGGAAAAATCCATTGCAAACCTATTTAGCCATAAATTATTTTGTGGTAAATTAGGCTATCACCATTTTTTCTTTTTGTGACAGATTTTTTTTTATTTTTCCATCAAAAACATTTTGCGGCGGGATTTTTTTGTTGCAAATTTCTTGTTTATTTACCTGAAGAACATACACTTCATAACCCCCTAAATGAATGATTTCGGGAGTTTTTCTCATTTTTAGAACGCATAATACCCAAAGGTTATAATAATTCCATTGTAACTTTTAGGTAAAATTGAATGGTTAAATGCCTATAATTAGAGAGTATCTACTAAGTGATTGTATCTTTGAAGTAAATCAGAAGTAACTTAATCTTTCTCACATAATTCTCTTGTCTTCTCTAATTTTCATACATTTTTATATTTTAATTTTATTACAAATATAATATTTATTGTTTTTTTAAAATGAGATTGTGAGGCACATTTTTTTTTCTTTTTGGGTGAGAACAACGAAAACAACAAAAAAAAGATTACAAGGCTATAGGCGACTGGATCGCAAAACGGTTTAGATCACGCACAAGGGCATCCACTAGAGTCCAGATGAAGTCGCGAAGATTCGAAAACAGAGCAACGGCTTTACCATTGAGGTTCATTACCCGAACACACGTACGTAGCACATCAATTGGGCCTTTTTTATATTAAGTTTTCATGTTCTCTTTTTAAGCCCAAGCATAATTTTAAGTCCAATTCACTAACACATGCTCAAACCCAATTAATTTGTATACCTTAATTTTTTTATTAAACCAGGAAATTTTTAATATTATTTAAATTTTAATTTTTATTCTCACAAAAGTATAAGGCCAACAATTTTCATCTCAATCTAAAAATAAATAAATTATCTATAAGAAAATCGTCTTTCATGTTCTTACCAAATTCTTTTTTACAATTATGAATAGTAAGATTAAATTAAATAAAGAGTTTAATGAAAAAGTCAGAATTACAGAATTATGAGTTTATTATTACTCATTATTTGAGAATATAAAAATTTTTAAATATTTTAATTTTTCATGTCTTTAAAATTATAATATTTTTATTTTAATATTTTTTTTATTTTTTAAATAACAATTGTTCATATTGGATCAATACAATTCAAATTACGCATGTATATCATTAACAAGGTATCAAAATCTGGACAACTATTGAATTGATCAAGACAGTATAGGTTTATGATCCAATGGTTAGACCGTAATTGAATCATGATTGAATTGTTTATGATTAAATTAATATATTTTAATTATATACTAAATAATTTAAATAAGAAAGATAAAAGTAATAACAAAAATATATAAAAAATTAATTTCAAATAAAAGAAACAATAAAGTTTTGAACAAATTAAAGTGACTAAAGATAAAAAATAATAATAAGGGAAAATTGGTACCAAAAAATCAAAATATTTAGTTTTTGTTTACCAAATTTGGAAAATTTATATCATAATTTGGAAATTTTCTATATCCTTACTTGAAAATATTCTATTTTCACTTGGTATCAAAAAATTATATTTTGACTTAGAAATTTTTTATCCTAACTTGTAAAAATTCTATCATGACTAAAACACAAGGTGATTTCATTTTTCAAATATTTTAATTTTTTGGTATTTTTTCTCAATTCTCCCAAAAAAATAAAAATAAAAATAAAAATTTTACTTAGCAATTTATAATTGAAAAATAAAAGGAAAATTGTCCGGACCAATGACTAGTTCACCGTTATTTTGTTAAGATTGGCATGTTCGGTTCTTAATATGATGGTGTTACCCATGCAGATTTTGTCTGAGGTGCATCATGTTTGACTTTTTCTTTTGGGCAACATGAATTAAAATGGAGAACTCCTTAAACAAGAAAAAAAAAGTAATTTTTTCTCTCTCCTACAACAATATATATACATTACACACACATACAAAATAATATAATATATACACGCACAGCCTGACACACTTGGCTTTCCCCCCTGCCTCCCCGCCACCCTCTTACATATGTACTCTCTCTCTCTCTCTCACACACACACACTATATATATTCATTCACTCACACACACACACACACATATATATATATATAATATAATATAAATTGCACACACATAATTAATAAACAAATATAATATATATGCACACTATATATACGGTTGATATATTTAAAATGAAATAAAATATATATTTTATTAGTTTATTAAAATATATTTATTATTAACTAATATTAACTTTTCATTAAAAAAAAAAAGATACTCAATATTTTTTTATCAGCTAATCTTTTTTTTTTATATAAAAATGTTTGGATTTAGTTATCATAAAAATATATTTACAAAAATATAGATTTAATTTGTTATTTTAATTTACATACAATGTTAATTAAGAGTTCTTTAGTACGTTAAACATATAATTTCTAAAATATCTATATATTAATTTATTTTTATGAAGTTTGATGATTTATCCTAATTTTTTGTTGAAATCATCAATATACAAGCGATATGTAAATATATTACAAATATAAGCTTTTAATGTATTTTTTATAATTTTTTCATAAAATTAATATATTAGATATATGGTTTCACTTTATATATATATATATATTTAATTTTTAAAAAAATATTATATAATTATACATAATTTATCTTTTCATAACTTTTTTTAATTATACAGTTATTCTGAAAAATTAATTATGATAAATATTAAAAATTAAATTAATAATACAAAATAGATATTATTTTTAAAAATCCCCCCCGGCAAGCAATCTTGATGCTGTGTCCGCCACTGCATAGAAAAAAGAGCAGAGGAAGCAAAAATCCGCTTACCAACCAATAATCAAGCTCTGAAGATCTAAGAATCAGCCCCTAAGGTCAAATTTGTTGAGCCCTAGCAGAGAAATCCTCTTTATTCTTCAATTTTCTTCCTTCCTTCCTCAATGGTTCACATTTGATTTAAATAGACTTTATGACTAGTGGCGCGGCGGTCGATAAGCTCATCACAGCACGAAGTTATTTTGTCTGAAAATGGATTTAAAATCCTAAAGTACCTCGCCGTGGTGTGGTATGTTTCTGTCCTATTCTTGAATTCTTTTCTCGTTTCATCCTTCCTCTGATCCTGGTTTCTCTAGTGCCATACAGTATGTAATAATCCTCATTACACTATCCTGAACTTAGTTTCGAGCTAATAGGAAGTGTGTGTAACAATCCTCATTATACTATCTTGAACTTAGTCTCGAGTTAATGGAAAGTGTACTTGGTGTTATGTACAAGACCAGAAGAACCAGGACGGAGGAAGAACAAAAACAGGTAGAGGCACTCCACGTCACAGCAAGAAATAGGTTTGCCATGATGAATGAAATTGGTAACTTTAGTATTTTCAAATAGAAGGGTCTTATGCCGCAGCGAGCTTATCATCTATCATGACATGAGTCCCCTAAATTCTTTAAATCGAACAAGATTCAGTCGAATGAAATGGAAGAAATTGAGGGAGATCAGAGGAGTTCTATTAGGGCATGAAGAATTTGACCTTGGGAGGCAAATTTCGAACCTTAGGAGCTTGTATTTTGGTTGGTAAGTGTTCTCTCCTTTCTTTTCCTCTCTTTTTCTCTCCAATTTTTAGGATGAAATTTGGATATATACATAAGGGATTGGTTTAGTCAGATTTCCACCAATTAAAATCCTTGTATTGGTGTTGTTGAATGGTTGTTAGTGTTCCTAAGGCATGAGAATGGGTTTTAAAGTGTTGCAGTGATGAATATGTTTAACCCTAGGTTGGAAATTTTGAAGGAAAGTGGGAATCCAAATTGTATGTGAATGATTATGATTGGGATGGTCATTTAGAGCTCATTGATATGTGTTTATGTTGTTAGAACCCTAGGTAAAGCTCAAATAGTTGAATTATGGACTTTGCTTAAGTTATGCAATGTATTAATTGAAAGCATTATGATATTGTAGTACTTGTTAGATTGAACGAAGGTATTTGGCTCGTGATCAATGTTGAGAGAACTTCCTAAACTAGTGTGTGTGGTGTCAATAATTTGAGGTAACCGGGTGTATATGTATGTGTGTTAAGTAGTGGTTTTATGTTTATATGTATATGCATGTTTCTTTCCATAACATGATGTTATTTGTGTGTATACATGGCCTTTTTTGCATCGTAGTATGTACACAGCTAGTTGAGGTATGTGTACTTTGATCCTTGTCCCTTGTATGTAATGTTGATAACATGGCATTATATATATATATGTAAGAATTATGAACATATCTATGTGATTACATGCTAGCATGACATTGATGATTATAATGATGATGATGATGATTGCATAGTAATATGTTGGCACGACATGGGACATCAACATTGCATTAAGCATAATGAGATGTGGTAGATTAGGTGATGATGATGAGATGAGATGCAATATGATATTATATTATATGATGATGATATGATATGGTGATATGATGATAAATTCCTGCCACTAAATCCTCTCATATAGCCAAAAGAGCCAGGTGCCAGTGGATTGCACTTTCCTTAAATCACCACCAATTCGATTGATCCAGGGAAGGAGAGCCACGGTCCAAGCATTAGTGTGACTTTTGACTAGGTTACATTAGTGAGAGATGAGCTTGGTGATGTTCTAAAATCAATTTTCACCGGCTGTTGGAAGGAAATCACCTATTGGAAATGTCTTGTGATGATGTTAGCCCGTGGTTCTAGCTGTATTTGAGGGAGACATGCATATCATGACATTTTGCATTTGCATTACATCATATGCATATATGTATAGGTTTATTGATATCTATTATATGTGTGTTTTTCCTGATTACTGAGACTTTATCTGATACCCTCTGTGTAACACCCTACCTCCTGACACCTCTTGCACTTAATAAAAAATTTCAAAATTCAACACAACACACCCCAAACATCTCGAAACAACAATTCCAAAGCTTCCAAACAGCGGAAACAACCCAAAAACACCAAAAATTAGGCTGGGGCCGCGGCCACTACAGTACCACCGCGGCTCCTGCCTCCCCTGCTCTGCACTCGCTTCTGGCCTCAATGGCACCGCGGCCTAGACTCTAGAGCCATGGCGCCCCATGCTGATATCCCATATCAGCAATTTTCACACATCGAGGCAAACTTCCAACGCGCATAACTTTATGCTCCGAATTCCGATTGACTTAATTCCAACTCTTACAAGTCAATCTAGTCCCAATCTAATCACAGACACTACTTTCACTTCAATCCAACTCCGTATGGAGATTCTAGACCCCTAATACCGTTTTGGCCACTTATTAACCAAAACTCACCACTAATTACCCCCAATTACCACTAAAGGCAACTGGCCTCTCAAAAACTAATCATACAAGTCCAAAATTCCCAAACCAACTTATCCAAAGAGGTTTCACCCTAAAGGACACACTCCTCTGAGATTTGACCCATTGGAAACCTTACTTGACAAAACGGGTTACAGGCCCTAATACACACCAATCAGCCTAAATCCAACTTTCAACATGCATAACGCATAACACAACATACATACATCCATACATTCCATATCCAAAACCATTCATTACAAAACCTTCTATCCTACTTGGCACATAATACATTGTCCAATTTACAAATACTACATAGACTATTTTCACATACAAAGCTACTCTCACGTCTTCTTCGGACTAGTGCCAGAACCGTCATTTGAAAGGTTAGTCATGGGAGAAGGGTGTGAGACAATGTCTCATTAACCAGGGACAACCACACACATATATAAATACATATATCTCATACAACTCATGAATGCAATATGAATGAATGGTATGCATGTTCTCCCTCATACATGGCTAGAACCATGGGCTGTCGTCATCACAAGATATTTCAATAGATGATTCCCTTCCAACAGTCGGTGAAGACTGATTTCGGGACATCATCAAACTCACCTTACCCTAATGCAATCCGGCCAATGGTTACACTAGAACTCAGACCGTGGCTCTCTTTCCCCTGGACCATCACGAATTAGTGGTGATTTAGGGAAGGTGCATCCCCAAATCCGCTGCCACCTGGCTCTCCCAATGAGAGGATTTAGTGATAGGGATATTTCATCATATCATATTATCCTCTGCCGCCTAGCTCTCTCATGGAGAGGATTTAGCGACAGGGATCTTTATCATATCACCATCTCATATCATATCATCATCTCATCATCAATCTCTCGCTATGCAATCCCATGGTGATGATGTCAATGCCATGCCATCATGCCTCTACACACACACACATATCATTATCATCACAATCATCATATGGACATGCTAGCATGTAATGATATGGGAATGCTACACATCACAATATATATACAATCATCATACATCAACTAGCCGTGCATACCACGATATATAGAAAAGCCATACACATACATAATCAATATCGTGGTATGAAAAGGAACTTGCATATATACATCAATATACATACTGTCATACTACACAACCAATATAATATAAACAAACATCTGGTTACCTTAAGTTGTCAATACCACACATGTGATTTTCACAAACTTATTGAATTGTCCAACATGCGTGAACCTCTCTCGGTTAACCAACAACCTTCACAATACCGCAATATCTCAATTAGCCACATATACCAAATATCCAAATATCACAATATAGCCACTTTAGGCCTAACCTAAGGTTCCAACACCCCTTTCATGCATTATTAAACTCTTAAGGACCATTTAAACACTACTCAAACACATACACTTCGGATTCCCAAGAGCTCTAACTGAAAACAACCTAAGGTTAACCTCAAATCACATATAATCCCTTCAAAACTCATACTCAAGCAACAAGAATAGCAAAACACACTCTCTTAACACCATTTCAATCGGTGGATTCCATCCCAAACCGAAAATCCAATCTCAAAACCAAAAATCCCAAATTCCATTCGAACAAAATGGAGAGGGAGGAGTAAAGAACACTTACCTACTTCAATTCAAGCTCATGAGGTCCAAAAATCACTCCCAATGGCTGAAAATCATGAACCCTAGCTCAGCTCCTCGTCGCTCCCCTATTTTCTTTCTTTCCGATCTTTTGAAATGATTCGGTTTTAAAGAAAAATCCTAAATCTTGCCACGGCCCCAACATACCTCACCGCGGCTCTACCATGTTCAGCTGAAACAACGTCACTGGAATGGTTCTCACCGCAGCGGCTTTGTTTCTCACTGCAGCATGAAGCTCTTCCAGACTCCACTTGAGCTTTTCTCCGTCCTATTTCCTCCGGTCCTGAACACAATGCCAAGAAAGATAACATGAAGCGTGTTACACTCTGTGACTAACATTTTAGGTGAAGACTTTGGTACTAGTCCAGAGAAGACCAAGGAGTCATAGAACTCTCTACTTTTGGGAATTACAAGTGTGATTGGTAGTTTTACCATTTGGTTTATGTAATGTATTATACCAAGTGGAGTAGTATTCTTGTGTCATTAGTTCCAAGTATTCTTAGGAGTATAGTGACATATGTGGTTATGTATTGTATGATGATATTGATAGAATGATGATGATAGTGTTTAATTGCTTGCTATATGTGATTCATGACCCCAATATGGGTCATTGTGTGTTGGGTATGTTGGAGTGTATTGTTGAGCTTGGGTGATCATATGTGTGAGCCCAAAATGGTTTTAGGCCTTGCATGTGTGGTTTGGGGCATATAGCCTACTAGGTGGGATTGGTGTTCAAAAGGGTCAAAACTTGGATGAGTGGCTTCTTTGGGGTAAAACCTCCTTGAACAAGTTATTTTTGCCAAATGGGACTTGTGTAGATGGTCTATAGTTGCCAAGTTTCCTTTGGTGGCAATTAGGGCATTTAAGATTTGAGTTTTGGTCAAAAAGTGGACAAAAAGGTATCGAGCTTCCAAAATCCCCATACTGAGATGGATTCAAGTGAAATTGGTGTCTATGAATAGATTGAAATGAAAGTAACCTATAAGAGTTAGAATCAAGTCAATCGAAAGTTAGAGTACAAAGTTATGTATGTTGGAAGTTGGCTTGGAATATCAGCATATTGCTGATATTGTATTAGTAGGTGGCACCACGGCACCAACCCATTTTGTTTTTCCCAGACCGCAATAGTATTGTTGCAAGTTGTAGCCCATCCCAATTTTGTCCTGTTATGTCATGTTTGGCCAGTTTTCCAGGATTTGGGTGATGTTTGGGAATATTTGGGAGTAGGTTGTTGCACAATACAAATGCCATGCTTCTCATTAGCCTGACTAAGTCCAGGGCAATATGTTGAAGGTTGTTACAAAGAGATACTCAAATGATCATTTAAGTGTTTCATACTTTCAAATCTAGAAGCTTAAACAAATAAGTAGAAGGGGAATGACCGTATAAGAAAATAAGTCACTAAAACACATCAACTTGAGTTTTCGGAAGACAAGCACTTAAATATATATGAAAATTCTTCATAAACGATTTTCCTATGCACAGTGGCTAGAAGTGAAGCTCAAAAAGCACATGATCATTCAAGAGTGAACTCATTGATTGATTAAGAGTGTATAAGAGACAACACTCATTTTGTTAAGCACGATAATTGTTCAAGTGTTACACAATGGTCATTTACGATATATCACAGAATCAAACTCACTTGTGCAAACACAACATTATGTATGAGTAAGAGTCAAGGGCATGATCATTCAAGCTCACTACTACAGAAATGGGCTTCCGGAACGTTTAATTTTTAGCTTCCGGAACGTTTCTGAAGCGTTCCATATGTGACCGTTCCGGAAAAATTAGGGAACGTTTTACTTTTTAATGGAATCGTTCCCAAATATCTGTCTTCCGGCACCCTTTCAAGTAGAAAACGTTCCCGGATACCAGTTTTGTAGCACGCTTATTAGTTGTAAAGGAGCCCAAACACTGCTTTTTCGGGAACGTTTCTATAAGGGAAACGTGTCCAAATATTAGTATTTGTTCACACTTTCTAGAAGTAAGCGTTCCCGAATGTATATATATATTTTTTTAAATTTCATTTTTTTCTTTCAGTCCCTATTTCAACAACCATTCCAACAATATGAAAATACAAAAGTAAATAATAATCCAACCATTCTGAAAATTTCATTAGATATGTATAGAAATTAAAAAGTACATGCTTTTTCCAAAAAGAAAAAGTTGATATCTATTACTTATCTATCAATATTAACTTACAAATGTCTAATTGTCACCAAAAAATATTTCTAAACCACAAAATAGCTCTAAACAATATCTCAAATATTATAAATATTCTATAAGTTACATTCTTTTAACACATATTTCGCCCATTCTTCTACGACTTCTTGTATGTCTTCTTTGGAGTAGGAAGCATGATATGTGTCAGAAAAATACTGCAAAACAAAACATCACATATAATAAGTTAAATGAACTTGACACAATTTAAAAACTTATGTAATATAAGATAGAGTTGAAGTACACACAGCGTCAGGGATGATGGATTGACCGTGTGTAATGATATCTCTCATAAATTTCATAACATAATATCCACAATAAATTTCATCGGGTTGGTATGGGCACTAAAAGAAAAATAAGATCATATCAATTTATGTATGCAATAAAAATATTCACAATAATTGCTTAAATTTAAATATATCAATACTTGTATTGTTGTCCATTTATAGGATCTTCCTTTAGTTTGTATCCACAATCCACGGCTTCCTCGAAAGGTGTTCAATGCTCTAATAAGAATAAATAGTTAAAAAAACTAATTAAAATATAATGACATGAGAAAATATAGACACATAATAAGAAATAAATAAAGCATATATATGCATACAGATTAAATAACTTTTGCATGTCTTTGTGGGCTTCTGGCTCTGCATGCTTGGAATCCATGTAATATATTGTTGCACTTAAAGGATTCATAGCAACTAATATCCAGTGCTCCCTGAAAAATTTAAATCTTGCATTAACAAATTCTAAACATATTTCACATTGAAAGTATTCATAACTGGAAATTTAATAAATGACTTACCCAACATTACATGGTGCCAAGAATAACATATCATCTGTTGCTCTAGCTTCAAACAAATATGATACAACACGTGCTTGTTCCATATACTTACATCCTTTATGTGCTCCAATTTCATGGGGATTGATGAAAGAGAACCTTCCCATTAACCCATTTGGCACCAAGAGATGATGATACAAGTATCTTAAAAACAATACATTATTAATATCATTCACAAAAATGAAAAAAGGAAAGTAAATGATTTCATTCACAAGTTATGGTACAAGTACCTGATGTATAGGTTAATGACAGTGGCACCTATCCATTCATGATCAAGGATTTCAATAATTTGTTCTTTAGAAATATGATCCACTATATCCTTATAGTAAATTTGAAAATCAAAGTTTATGGATTTTGATTCTTCCTCCTCAAGAGCATTCACAACAATTCTAAGAGCATTGCAATATGGTGATGCTTTTTTGTTAACTTTAGGGCCGGGCCTTTGCTTCACGGGAGAAATGATCGATCCCTTTGAATGGCCCATCTCTTGGATTTGTTTTCCCTTCCTTTTGGACTGTGTAGGTAACTGTGTAGGCAACAAAAATCATGAGATGAAGTGACATATCATTTCAACAATGATTATAGGTATAACACATTATAATGATATGCCAATGACATACCATCTCAACTAGTTAATGCCAGGCGTAGGTTTCTCTCTTCTTCCCCAAAGTCAGGGAAATCATCATCAATTTTTTTCCACTGAGGAGAATCTGCAGGGTGCCGAAGCTTGCCATCCTTAATCCTTCCATCTGCATGCCATGTCAATTGTTTAGCAACTTCTACGCTACTATACATACGCCTAAATCTTGGAATGATTGGAAAATACCATACCACCTTTGATGGAGCCGATTCTTTCTTCTTATATCGTGAGGCATTACACTTAGGACACTTCTCTAATGATGCATATTCATTTCGAAATAGAATGCAGTCATTAGGACATGCCTGTATTCTCTCATAGCTCATACCAATGGAGCATAAAATTTGCTTAGCCTCATATGTTCGACTAGGAAGCTCATTATCCCCTGGCAACATTTCTTTTACAAGTTCAAGTAATTCTGAGAAACTCTTATCACTCCAACCATTACCTGCTTTCAAGTTGTACAATTTCAAAATCGCAGATAGTTTTGTGAATTTCGTACAACCGGTATACAATGGCTTCTCCGCATCATTTTTCAACCTCTCAAACATTTTTGGACAATCTCGAAGATCCTCCTCAACCATATTTACCATCTCTTCAAGATGGTCGGCCTCATATGTGCTCGTGTCGAATTCATTTGATGCATAACTAGCACTATAACCCCAATCATCAGACACATCCTTGGTCTCGCCATGCTTTGTCCAACATGTATAACTTTGATCAATTCCATTACACACTAAATGATCTTGCAACTCATCAGCACTAATTCGCCTTTCATAGCAACATTGTAAGCAAGGGCATATAATTCTACAAGGGTCTTCTGCATGTTCAGTTGCAAAATTAATGAACTCTCTCACTCCATCCTCATATTCATTTGACAATCTATTGGCAAACATCCACTTTCGATCCCTGCCCATTTGTTTTGGAAAAATTTCGGCAGAGTCTCCCCTTAAAATTGGAGCTCCCAGTAATTCTACAGTATAAAAAGTAAACTTGTTCAGTCCATCACAACAATAACAAGAATATACAACATCATTTTCATCAAGTCTGAATGTAAGATTAACATACCTTGTGAAATTCTGCTACCCAATATCACAAACGATTCCCTTTAAATTTGCTGCCTCAAATCTTCTCAAATCTAGACATAAATGAACAATGGAGAATATCTATTTTAAAAAATGTTAATTAACAAAAAATTGGCTTGAATCTATTTTTTTAAATATATATATATACATATAAATTGGGATAAATCTTAAATTGCAATGTTTGTTAAAAATTTGCAATGTTGAATCTTTAGAATTGAGGATGAACAAGAGGACAACTTGTTCAACATCAACACAATAAGGATCGATTTATCCTTTCATAATTGCCCATACAATGTCTTTCCACCTTTTGTGAAAGACATATATATTCAGCGGCCGGTGGGCAGAAACAGATTCATTTTATCTCCCCCCCCCCCCAAAAAAAAATATTAAGCAACATATACAAAATATGCAAGTTCTGGAGACTTAATTTATAATTATTTTTATCTGATTTTAAATATTTTATAAGAATGTCATTAACACGAGTTGGTGAGAGAATATTTTATAAATAATTAATTACATATTACATGAATCGACGAGTTAGATCTGGTTGCTCATGAATTAGACTGCAGGGAACTACATGAGAGAACTAAGGACCCGTTCGATTGGGCAAAATTTTAGTACGGGAAATGGAAGTCAGCCTCCTTTCCACAAACATTGAACATAAAAATAAAAAAAATTAATTGCATACATTGAACATTAAAATATTCACGTAGATTGATAAAGAGAAGTTAAATATTTTCAGCATTTTCATAGATTGAAAAATTATTTGCAAAGAAGCATAACAGATTTGCACACCCGAATATCAGCAAATTGTCCACTCTAACTCAAACGAAAATCTTTGATCCAAACAAATCTAATAGCCAAAGAGAACAACTATAATCGTATCATTGAAATGTTGGATGAAAACAGAGATTTAGGAGTATGGAATCCGAACCTTGAAGGCAAAATTTGGCCCTCCAACGCGCTCTAACCCCAGCTTTCTATCGCCTCCGTCACCGCTGTCACCTCCGGCGCCGATTCCCACTTCTTAGTCAAGCCTCAGCCGACGACCATGTCGCCGCGCCGAACTCCCGCACCCCTGGCTTTCCTTAGTCCTTCTCGCCCAAATGTTGGCCCTAGCCACCGATTTTCTCTCTCCCACGGCACCACTGTCACCGCCGACAACGATTGCCTCTACTCCGTCAACTATCTCAGTCGCCGGCTACACGTCCGGCAACTATCGCCCCTGCCACACCGCCGGGCCCTCGTTCATTCGATCCAACCTTATTCATCTCGTAAATTAAGAGAAGACCATGGTAAATAGCAATGGGCGCGGTGACCCAGCAGTTTTTGGGGTTCGGGTTTCGATTTAGGGCCCGTTTGGTTTTAAGTGACCCAACAAGTTACCTCAAGAGTGCAGGTCCGAAGATGGAGATGGAGTAACAGATTCGCGGTCCTGGATGGAAAAGTAGGTGTGGTGCGTGAATGGAGGAAGGCAGAGACGGTGGCAAACGTCGACCGAGCGAGGTTGAGCTCCTGTGATGCGAATGGCTTCGAAGTTGTGAAGTGAACTGACTGAGAGCATGAAATCGAAAAGAACTTAGGGATTTTGGAATTTGGGGTTTTTTTTAAAGTAAGGATCTGCAACCTTCTGAGACGCTTTAATTAAAAAAACGTGCCAGAAGTTGTTTCATAAGATCCACTGTGCCAGGGTCTCAACTTTTAGGAACGCTTTCTGGAAAAAACGTTCCCGAAGATCAAAATTTTGGCACGTTTTCTTGAAAAAGCGTTCCCGAAATGATTTTGCAGCACGTTTTACCAATAAACGTTCCAGAATCAGCGTTCCTAATGGCCAATTCTGTAGTAGTGGCTATTTCTAGCAATCAAGTTCACACAAACCCATCTTCTTAATCATACAAGATGATTTTCCATGAACGAATAAGGCAAATTGTCTAAGAAAACACTTTGAAAACATTGGACTTTCATATACTATGTTTGAGAAAATAAGTTAAGACTAATTTTAATAGAATTAAATGCAATTAAAGCCATAACCTATCCTCATTCATCCTAAGGAAAAAAAATATTACATCAAAATGAAAAAGGGTCTTCTTAGATGTTTTTCATCACTTGCTCTCTTGATATCTTCTTGCACATCTTCGAAGTTTTGTGATCGTCAAAATCATGCATATACCCCAACACTTCTTCCACCCCTTTAACTATTTTCTCAATTATTTCAATTTTTTAGTTAGAAAATTTTCAATTCTCATTTTATTATATTATTCACTGAAATTCACTCGGCCACCTAAGAAATCTCCCAGAAAGCACCGTCCACCATCTTCTTCCACTGTCCATGAATAAGTTGTCACATCATGAGCCACCAAAATGTTGAAAATTCAAAACTCATACGCTAAGGGATGCCAAAATTGATACCCGAATACCAAAGAGAATTTTGGACCACAACGGCCATGTTTTTTACTAGTAGATCTAAATCCTTTACAAATGCAACAACCATAATTGTGAGTTCAAAATTCACATAGCTATAGAATAAATTTACTCTAACTCTGATATCAATTAAGAGAAATTTAGAGTTGCTAGCGCTCACAGTAGATTGCTCTATATTTACGAGAAGTAAGAGAGTTACCGGGAGTCCTTATGGAACAACTAGAGAGTACACTATTTTCTTGATGTGTTTTTAGCATAATACAATATTAATAGGACAATAATACCATATATATGTAAATAATATATATGTGTGTGTGTACTGAGTATAGATTTCTTCTTGTGCAACTGTAATGAACTGACCTACTAATTACTAGTCAGCCCACACAAAATTTAGTAAATACAATACCCATTTAAATTTATTAGTGTATCCTAACTAATACGCAATGGGTCACTTGATTTGAACTCAAAATCATGTAATTAACTAAATATTAAATCTAGATTTTATAAATAAACTTAATTTATGTTAAGTCTACATGAAAAAGTAATCCAAGAGTAAGTAAGCTTTGTAGAAATTAAACAATCTTCTCAAAATATTCAGATCATGTAAGAGAAGTAAATTGAAGGTAATTCGAAAGTGGATCATTTGCTGAGCACGTACGTTTAGCTGCTCAAGGTGAGCAATAATTAGGATAGATCATACTCGTCATGTATAGTCTAAATTTTAATTTTCTTTATTACTTTTTTTTCATTTGAATAATATATATTTTTTATAGGAACGAAATACAATATAAAATTAAAGAAATTCTACAAAAGAAGCAGTAGATTTGAACTCTCTTTTTTCCGTTTCTTTGTTTTTAAAAAAATTCAGCTAGCGATCTATTTTGATTTTTTTTTTAAATTTTGAAGAAACAACAGCATGAAGACATTCTTCTCATTTTCATATGATAGAATCTGTCCGGTGAAAATTAAAATATTATCTTTATCTTATTTTATTTCTTTCCAAAAAAAAGATTAAATTGAAAATAATAATTATTTAAAAATGGTTGATATTGCGGGCACTTCTAAGGTGGGCTGTCAGCAAAATTGGCCCTGCCCAGCCCAATATATTCACACATGATTGGTATTTATCTACTGCTGACAGGTTCCACTATAAAATTTTATTTTAAAAAAAAAGTTCCGTTATAAAATAGAATTTTAGACTCTGTTTTGACCAAAGGGTGGATGGGATTTAAACTCCCTGATACAATAAAAAATAAAATCTTATCAGTCAATGTTATTTTAAACTAATTAAAATATTTTATCAATTGATACTCAAATGATTAAAATAAAAATTAATTTTAAACCAACAAACTAATATGTTAAATTCTTATATTATATAGTCTGTGTATTAGTTGGCCAAAAAATTGTAGTCTTTAATTTTTAGTCAAATATGACTTAAAAAATGGTTTGCATTGCTGATCCTCGTAAGCTGGGCTATGAACAAAAATGTTTTTTGGCACACCGGCTATGAACAAAATTGCCCAACCCAATATTCACATATGATTGGTATCTATCTACTGCTGACAAGTTTCAGTATAAAATTTTACCCCAAAAAAGGGGAAAAAAAGTTCCGTTATAACGACCACAGCCTCAAATGGATAAATAATATGAATTAAAAATATAATAATAAATAAAATTTTATAATTAATTTTATTTTAAATTAATTAAAATATTTTAACATTTCATGCTCAAATGATTAAAATAAAAATTAATTTTAAACGACCAAACTAATATGCTAAACTCTTATTCAGTCTTTATATTAGTTGCCCAAAAGTTTATACTATTTATAGTCAAACGAAGGATGCTTTATTCCCCAAGCTTCCTACCAAAGTCCGAATATTTCCAAGTCAAGCTTGACGTGCTTTCCTTCCTTACCCATCACACAACTCAATTATTTTCTTTTGACAATTTCTATATATTATGTAAACCCAAATGCATCACTTCCCTCCATAAACCACAACCTAATTGAATCAATTAATTAACCAATCCCATGGATCACAAACCATCCATTCACATCACAGCAATCTCAATCCCAGCGTTCAGCCACCAAGCCTCCATCCTCGAGTTCTCAAAACGACTCGTTCACCTTCATCCTCACTTCCACGTCACCTGCATCTTCCCCACCATTGATTCTCCTCCCGATCCCACCATCGCCCTCCTTCAATCTCTCCCTTCCTCCATTCGCTGCATCTTCCTCCCTCCCATCGCCAAACACGACCTTCCTCACAATACTCCCCCCGCAGTTCAAATCCAACTCGCAGTTGCTCAATCTCTTCCTTCTCTCCGTGACGCCATCAAAACGCTGCGTTCCAGCTCGTCGTCCCCACCTGTTGTCGCTCTGATCACAGATCCGTTTGCCAATGAAGTGTTGGAAATCGCCAAGGAGCTCGATCTCTTGTCCTTCGTGTACTTCCCTCTTTCCGCCATGACGCTATCTGTGTTCTTGAAGCTGCCGAGGCTGGACCGAGAGGTTTCGTGCGAGTACAGAGATTTGAAGGATCCTATAGAGATCATTCCTGGGGGTAGTGTTCGGATCAACGGCCTGGATCTTCCCGAACATCTTCAAGATCGATCCAGCCTTTCTTATCAGCTTATCCTTCAACGCTGTAAACGCTTCTCACTCGCTGATGGATTCTTGGTCAACACCTTCTTTGAAATGGAAGAAAGTACCATAAAAGCCCTCCCACACGTGTTTCCCATCGGACCCATAGCACAAATCGGGTCAAGTAGTCCGGAAAACGGATCGGGTTGTGTGGAATGGCTGGAAAACCAAGCTCCTCGATCTGTTTTATATGTTTCGTTTGGAAGTGGAGGGACACTGTGTGAAGAACAGGTCAATGAGCTAGCTTTAGGGTTAGAATTGAGTGGTCAAAAGTTCTTGTGGGTAGTTAGAAGACCAAGCGAATCTGCGAATGCTGCTTACCTGAGTGATGAAAAAGAGGGTTCCCTGCATTTTCTTCCTCTGGGATTCCTAGAGAGGACAAACGAACGAGGTTTGGTTGTGTCTTCTTGGGCCCCACAAAGTGAGATCCTTCGTCACAGTTCAACAGGTGGGTTCTTAACTCACTGTGGATGGAATTCAATTCTGGAGAGCATAGTGTGTGGAGTGCCGATGATGACGTGGCCATTATTTGCAGAGCAGAAAATGAATGCGGTTTTGCTGACAGAAGGGCTTGAGGTGGGTGTGAGGCCGAAAGCAAATGAGAAAGGGATAGTGGAGAAGGATGAGATTGCTAAGGTGGTAAGAAATCTGATGGAGGGAGAAGGAAGTGATGGAATTCGCAGAAGAATTGAGGAATTGAAAGATGCTGCTACTGCCGCTTTGAAAGAAGATGGGTCCTCTGCACGGGCACTTGCTGAAGTTGTCGCTCAAATCGAAACTCCTCAGAGGCACCAAGCAGAATAGTGTTGGTTTTTAAGGATTTTTTCAAGTTCAAAGTGACAAATTTATAATCTATGTTCCATGATACAATAAGAAGAAAGGAAACGAATTTAACTCTAGTTGAAGTAGTTCTTCATTTTTATTCCTTTTAAAATTCTACAAGAAATAAAATTTCAGTTTGATGCTAAGAATTCTTTAATATTGTAGTCCCATGTGGGTAGTATTATTACTGGTACCACAACTACTACTACCATCGTGATGATGATTATATGTGAATATTTAACCTGAATTATTGTCGTTATTATTGGTAGTTGTCAGTGGCGGACACAACATCACGTTTTTTTTTTTGGGGGGGGGGGGGGGTAAAATAATATCTATTTTGTATTATTAATTTAATTTTTAATATTTATCATAATTAATTTTTCAGAATAACTATATAATTTTAAAAAATTATGAAAAGAAAAATTATGTATAATTATATAATATTTTTTTAAAAATTATATATATATAAAGTGAAACCATATATCTAATAAGGGAAAAAGACACTTTAGGATCTCCATACAAAAATATTGACAAATGAACAGTACCAATGCTGAATTCAGCTGATTCGAGTTGGAAATTCAGTTTATAGGAGTACTGAATTTTTAAACTGGGTCCTTAGGAGAGATTATTTCTATATGGGGGTCCTTAAATGTCTTTTTTCCTATCTAATATATTAATTTTATGAAAAAATTATAAAAAATACATTAAAAGCTTATATTTGTAATATATTTACATATCGTTTGTATATTGATGATTTCAACAAAAAATTAGAATAAATCATCAAACTTCATAAAAATAAATCAATATATAGATATTTTAGAAATTATATGTTTAACGTACTAAAGAACTCTTAATTAATATTGTATGTAAATTAAAATAACAAATTAAATCTATATTTATGCAAATATATTTTTATGATAACTAAATCCAAATATTTCTATAAAAAAAAAAGATTAGCTGATAAAAAAATATTGAGCATCTTTTTTTTTTATGAAAAGTTAATATTAGTTAATAACAAATATATTTTAATAAACTAATAAAATATATATTTTATTTCGTTTTAAATATATCAACACTGTATATAGTGTGCATATATATTATATTTGTTTATTAATTATGTGTGTGTAATTTATATTATATTATATGTGTGTGTGTGTGTGAGTGAATGAATATATAACGTGTGTGTGTGTGTGAGTACATATGTAAGGGGGAGGGGAGGAGGGGAGGGGAGGGAGGGGGGCCAAGTGTGTCAGGCGGTGCGTGTATATATTATATTATTTTGTATGTGTGTGTAATGTCTAATATATATATACACACATATACATATGTAAGGGATGAGACCAGTAGCTGAGGGGGGCCACAGCCCCTCCCAGCTTCTATGTGTGTCTGCCCCTGTTTCTATGCATTTCTGGTTTGAAACCCAATGAGAGTATACTTGGTTTCGAGTTTATGGATGATTCTACCAATTAAAATGCTTGTGTAAGTGTTGAAATATTGTTGGGTGTCCTTGAGGTTTGGGCATGATTTTAGGAGGGATTATTCATGATTTGCTCCAAACCCTAACCTAGAATTCTAAGGTTTAGCTTGAAATCTTGTATGTGTTGGTTTATGATTTGAATGGTTAATTGGGGTTTAATAATGTATGGTTATGCTATTGAGACAATGGGTTAAGTTAAGGGGGTTGAATTGTGAGTTTTTCCTTGTATGAGGATTATGTTAATTAAGGAAATTAAGGTATTGTAGTGATTATTTGGCTAATTGGAAGTGTTTGGTTCGTGATTGAGCTTCAAAGGCTTGCCAAATCCCCCTGTGTACGTTATGTCGGCAACTCGAGGTAACCGGGTGTTTATTGTATATGCGTGTATCCGTCATTATATATATGTGTGTGTTCTTTTTCATACCACGATATTGTTTATGCGCTGGTGTGGTCCTTTTCTATATCGTGATATGTGTAAGGCTAGTTGAGGTATATGAATCTTGAGCTTTGATACTTGTATGTGATAATGATAAATATGTTGTTATATGTATGATTCTTTAGCATCCCTACATGATAGTATGCTAAAATGATTGTGCCCTAGACCAATCATTATATTATGAATATTGTATTTCATTATGAAAAAAAAGGTGTTTTTTCTTACATTATTATATTGTTTGCATGTTTTTCTTTATAATAATATCTTTGGATAAATTATTTTATCCTAAATATCCCTGATCAATCATCTTTGTGGGAATAATGATGAATTAAGGCTAGTATGATTTTGATTGATAATTATGTATAAAGATACAAATCAAAATCATAAGCTCCTGTTAGAGAATAGGTGTTGGATTGACCCATCATGAGATAGCTGCATGGATCAAGTTATAAGCATATCTCATATATAACCGTGTCACTAAGTCTTCAAACCTGATATCACCATGGCTTCCTACATGGTGAACACTATACTTTGACATAGTTAAAAGTCACATTTAATCGGGAGATCATAAAGGCTATGATCGGACATAGTGGAACTCGTGTGGAAGAAGAAGAATGATTAAGATGGAATTTGTCCCTCTAATTAATGAAGAGATATATCTGGGCCCCTTGATGAGTAAGACTGAGAAAATGCATGGCTGTGCTCAAATGGAAGAGTTTTTATTTGTTTTGTCAGTCTACTCAGAGATCAAGAAAGTGATGATCGAGTAAAATGAGGATGACGTTTCCATGCCTTATACTTGACCTATATATCATGAGACAAAAGGAATGTGATCGGGTTATATGATAAGTTGTATCAGATCATCGATCTCATATGATTTGGGTAGTCACAATGTCTTGCTAGAGGCCACTTGTGACTTGTGGGTCCAATAGTATTATTAGCCCACTGCCAACATCATATGGGCCTACAGGGTCACACACAAGAACGGGCCAACTCGAGCTAGAATGTCCAGATTCATTGAATGTAAAATGTATCTAGATTCAATGAATCTAATATTCAATTTAGAGTGATAGAATTATATATATATTTGATATATATATATATATATTAAAATTTGAAATATATATTTGATATATTATATATTTGATATATATATTTCGAAATATATATATATTGTTCAAATTAACTAGTTTTAAATTTAATTCTATATGATAGATTTAAATTTAAACTAATGTTATAATCTAAATTTGATTTAGATTGGATTCTAAATTTAAATTTAAACTAATAATCTAAATTTGATTTATATGATAAATTAAATCTATATTTGATTCTGGATATATATTCAATAGTTAGTTTAAATTTAATCTATTAGATATATTTAAATTTAAACTAATCTATTTAATTAATATTTGATTTAGTTTAAATTATTGATTTAAATTAAATAAATACCGAATCCTATCTATATATTAATATATACTAGGATACATAATCAATAGAATTTGAATTACCTTAAAAAGAGAGCGGCCGTACACTCAGAAAGAAAAACTGTATGAACGAAAAGCAAAGGCGTATGGACTGGTACGGAATCGTACTAACATGTACGAAATTGTACGTACATCACAACCAGAGGTGCTAGCACGCCGTTCGAGTTGGACTCACCGTTCGTGTGGATACCGGTAGAGGGAGCTAACTAATCGTGTTAGTTCTTGGGGTCCAACGAAATGAAAAAGAATACCAAGGGACACACCGAAGGTAAATTTTTTTTCTACATCTCAATTTAAACAACGTTGATGGATCCATAGGAGGGAATTTCTTATAGTTTTTTCGCTGCGTGTATAGTGAAATTCCAATAGTTATATGTATGATTCCTTAGCATCCCTACATGATAGTATGCTAAAGTGATATTGATGATGAGAATGATGATGATGATTGCATATTGGTGTATACATGTTAGCATGACATCGAGCATCATCACCACATTATGCATATTGAGACATGGTTGAGCGGTTGATGATGCTGATATGAGATATGATGATACCATATGGCATACTAAACCACTAGTAGCTAAGTGGTGAGTTGATAAATATATATCCTTGCCACTAAATCCTCTTTGATAGCCAGGAGAACCAAGTGACAGTGAATTTGGGGATGCACCTTCGCTAAATCATCACCAATTCGGGTGGTCCAGGGGAAGAAGAATCATGATCCAATCATTTGTATGGCCTTTGGTTAGGTCATTGTGAACACCATATTTTGTCCGGGTAATTTTAAAAATACATATAAATATAATAATAAAATAATAGTAAAAAATAATAATAAATGAATAAATAAATAATAGAAAATGTCAAAAAAGAAAGAAAGAAAGAAAGAAAAGATAAAAAAAACAAAAAAAAAAGAAACAAAATAAAAAAAAAAGAAAAGGAAGGGTTTAAACTTGGGCTGAAATTGCTTCAGCCCAAGGTGGACCTGAGCCCATTTAGGGGCTCAGGTCCAAGCTCACCTTGAGCCCTAATAGAGGGCTCAGGCGTGAGACACAGGAGGGAGCTCGGGACAAGGAGGCCGTAGAAGAAAGAAAAGAGAGAAAAACATAGGGGAGACGTGCACGAAAGAAAAAGAAAGAGGGAGCACGCGTGAGGGGAAAGCTGAACACGATGGAGATAAAAGGAAGGAGCTGGCCGCGAGCGGGAGAAAGAAAACAGGAGAGGGAGTTACGAAAGGGAACCGAGAAGAGAGAGCATGAGAGACTGGAAAAGAAACCGAGGGAGAGGAGAGAAAAGAAAGAGAGAGGGAGGATAGGCCAGAGAAACTCTACCGGGGAAAAACCAGAGGGAGCCCTTAGGGCTCGGCCGAAGTAACCATGAGGAAAGAAGGAGGGGGCCACGTGAGACACAGGGGAGAGGGAGGACGATGAAACAGAAGCAGAGAACCACGAGGAGGAAAAGAGAGGAAGGCAGCCATGAAGAGAAGAGAAGGGAGAGGGCAGTCGCGAGCGGGAGGTCGAGAGAGTTGAGAGAAGAAAAATCAGAGAGAGGGAGCTCGGAGCAGAAAACCGTGGGTGTGATAGTTTGGCGACTCCACTGGGGACTTTTGAGAGTCGAGCCTATATAGGTTGATTGTAACACCTCATATTAGGGCCCATTTCCCATTTATTAGATCATTTTAGATGCCTTTCATCATGGATTAGAGACTAAAATCATAATATGATAAAGTCAGAATTTTACAAAATTCGGGGTACTGTTCATTTGGTATTTTCTCTTTTACCCGATGAACTTTGAAAATTCATAACTAAATCTAGAAAATTCATCTTGAGGTGATTCAAGTCTCTAAATTTATCTTGAATTCAGATCTACATGGAAAAAAATATAAAACAGTAACATCATTGGGCCAATTTGTACAGTAATTTCGTGGACTGTTACTGTTCATTTGGTCAATTTGCTATGTTCCAGTTTTCTGACCTCAGATTTGAAAAATTATACCTCCTTCGATTCTATTCCAAACTGTGCAAAATCTATGTCATTTGAAAAATCTACATGTATACTTAATGCAATATTTTTCTCATACATTTATTTCACTTACACAGGGTATAACTTTAACTTAAGTCATGAAGGGTCAGAATTTGACTCTTACTGGAACAGTTTTGGGAAAAACTTCATATCTCCTATTATATAGCTCCAATTAACTCCAAATCAGTGGCATACAAAACTTAAAACATAGACCTTTTTATACATATAAACCACTGAATTTTTTGAGCTCTGTACAATTTTATATGATCTTTTAAATTCTCCAGTACTTAACTTTCAGTTTCCTGTTTTCCCAATGTTGTCCTATTCTGAACCTTAAATTTGATAATTCACCATTTATTATACACAACTCCAAATGGGGTGAATCAGGTGTTATATTAAAGCTTGAGATTCTCTATATCTGATATAAAAATATCATAAACTTAACCTCACATTAAGTATAGAACAAGGGTGAATGAAGCAGACAAGTCTGGAAAATGCCCTGTTTCAGTCTACATTGCAATTTGCTTGCCAAAACCCTTGTAAATGAATTCATTTTAGCATGTAACTTGGTGGAATATAACGTCCTATCCCAAAATACAGAACTGGAAATTTTCATACATTTTCTACAACATTAACATATTATTCACTATTTTACAATTTTATAGAAAGCAAGGCACAAATAACCATTCACATTATAACACCATGGCTTGCAACATCATTTCCTTCTTCATGCCTTTTGCTCCTTCCTCAACTCTTTGGCATTGGTTCTCCCTAATATGGATAGTCATTGAAGGGGGGGTGAGATTCAAAGAATCTCAGTAGTTATAACCATTTATGCACACATATCATAATAACATTTCATATACAATCATTGGAAACCATGAAATCATAATATGCCATACTATGTCATAAAAATTTTGGCATGGTAACACTTTGAAAATGGGACATCCATGGGTCATAAACCCTTCATACAATTAGCCAATAGCACATTTCCAACACCAATCATTCAATTCAAAGCATGGCATAATCAAAGAAATATAAAAACTCAAGTTGAATACAATAGGCATAAATAAGATTATAACTACCTTCATGCTTTCTCTTACTCTTCCACTTGAACCAATGCTCCCTTGCTCTCCAAACTTGGTATGCCACTTCTTGAGCCTCTTAACACTTCCTTGAACCTAATCATATCATCATTGAACCAATTTAACCATTGGTTTTTCGGAATTATACAATACCATGCACGCTAAACCCTAACTTTTTCACTTAGTGTTCCTTTGATCTTTCTTTGTACAACACACTTGTTCTTAAGGTTTTGGACCATGGAGAATCCATTTTTGGCATCAAAAACAGGAAATTCCAACTCTAAATTGATGCTCTGTTCTGACCGAAAATCTTGGAGAAAGAAGGAAAAATTATTTACTTTGCAATACAACAAACTACTAACAAATCTTTGTTCCAAGTTTCTAGCATATGATTTCCCCTAGGTTTATTACATGAAAACTCCACTTTCTTCACTTCCCATCCATGGCCGAAATCTATGGAAGAATGGAGGAAGAAGATGACTCCATGACACTACTCCTCAACACTTGAAACCACAAGCTCAAGGTCATAGACACTTACTTGGCAACTTGATTCTCCAAGTCTTGCACGTTAGCTCCTCTTTCTTTTCTTCTTTCTCTCTTCTCTTTCTTTCTTTCTTGCATTTTCTCTCTTTCGTTTTGCTGCTAGTTCACGCGTGCAGAATGGTGTAAAAATGAGTGGTTAATGGACTTAATTAAATGGCTTAACCATGATTACTTTTTTGCTAATACCCAATTACTTTATTACATACTTCTTCAAGAAGTATTCCTAAAATAATATAATATTCTTTGTGTCACATGGCTGCAGAAAAGTCACGCATGGGAGAGAGAGAAGTGTCCAAAAATTGTCCAATTTTCCTGATCCAAATGTACCTCAATCCGGATACTTTTTAATCGTACCAATAAAATCATCTTTACAGTAATTTAACATTTTTGGGATACAGGACTATTCTAATTTTATTTTTATATTTTCATAATTATCCTGTCCCAAATGGTATCTGTGTATGGCCCATATCCTGATCTGATTTCTTTTTAACCATCGGTAGGGCCCACAGTTTACTTTATCGGTTTACTGTTACTTTTTGGACACTCGGCACTGATTATTTCTTTATTCTTGAACATTAACCCTCAGTGCCATATACCATTGGACTTCTCTCGTCGAGGGCTTTGTTTTGACAGTAATTTTATATATTTACAAAATTACCCTTGACTCGGGGTTAAATTATAATTTCTGAAACTATCGGGTCATTAGGTGTAATTTTCCCCAAGACTTTTCTATGCCTTTTTCCACGTAAATTTTAAAGCTTGTTAGGACATGGATGTCATTTTCATAATTCTTTAGGGGCAAAAATATAATTTTCTCATTTTTCATTCAACCGGGAAAAATAATCTCTTTGTCCCTTTTCACGCAAAACGGTGTCTGTCCGTTTTTGCATATTTTAGCTTTCTTGGGATGTTACATTGATCATGCATCTTTTTATGGCTTTGTCTTTGTCTTTGGTTGCTCTTTCATCTAAATGTTGTTTGCCTCACATGATTAGGGTAGATAACATGCTTGGTAATTTTGTCTGTTCACATGCTTTTTAATGTATTTGTTGAATTGAATAACATGTGCTAGGATAGATAACATGTGGAATGAGCCCTAGGGTAGATAACTGTTACCTATTTATGTATTGCTTTGTCTGCAGGTGGGGAATTTGGGTAGTGTCCAGGTCATAAAGTCTGTATTCTCCCCTCACACACTGAGCACTTACACATTTAACCTCACACACATAATGGGCCCTATACCTGCGTCCGAGAGCATCCTAGGATAGTTGAAGTTTGTAACGGTTCCTTTGAGGGGCTATTAAGCTCCCAAAGATTACTGTGAAGACTTCACTCGAGCTGTTACCTATTTACTAAGTTTAGTCTGGGAAGGGCTCGTAAGCCCTCAAAGGATTAAATTTATTAAAATGGGGTCTCCATCTCAATGGTGGAAGCAACTCGAGGACCTTTAGGAAAATTATAACCATCCAAAAACTGATGCACACTATTAGATAAAGCTTAGAAGCCAACCAAATTAGGTGGAGCTTGGCTTCTACAAGGTAGATATCCTAACCTAGGGTGCACCTAATATAGGACACAAAGGGAGCACATCATTCCTTCATGCATCATTCACATCTCCCATTAAACTTTTAGAAAAGGGTAATAAGTTGCTTTGTACCGGAGTGGCTATTTAATATTATTGCATCAATTGATGGTAGTATATTTGCCATGATGATGGTTTGCATTAGAAGTTCAATCTGTTGAATCAAGAGTTTTGATGATTCCAAACCAACATTCAAGAGCTTGGATTGAAGATATCAAAGGAGATCAAAGCTGTCTCAAGTGAAGATTTTCTGAGTTCTTGCTGTTAGATCTTTTGTAGGATCCTTAGTTTTTGTTATGACTGGGTAAAATATTTTGATTTGAAGAAAAGATGTTTTCAAACTTTGATTTTATGTTAAATCTTTAAATATTTGAAAAACACCCACAAACAGACGAAGGTTGAAAGTTTAAGCTAAACTGTCAAGTTGGAAATTCGAACTTTGCCTTTGGAAATTCGAATTTCGAGCTAAAACTGAATAAGTCTGTTGGAACAGTTCTCAGTAATGCCTCGAAATTCGTCTGTTGAAGCTTGAAAGTTCAAATTTTCAAAATCAGAAATTTCAAGGTTATGATTGTCCATCACTGCTACACAAATTATTACTTCTTAACATACGAATGTTGGACAATCTTTACAAAAGTTAAAAAATTTGAATTTTCAGTTCAAAATTCGTCTGTTGAATCATGTCCATCATGTTGAATTATTGAAAGACGCAGTTCTGCATGTTTAAATTCGTCTGTTGATTGATAGTTTGATTGATGCCTGCCTTTTTCTTTTCAACATTCGAACTTTGGTGGAACAAAATTCGTCTGTTGTGCTTGTATTGCTTGTTTCAAGCCATTGTCAGACGAACTTTTAGGATGAAAATTCATCTATTAGTAAGCTATGCTGAACGGTTTAACTTATAACTGCCCGAAGTTCGAATTTTGACCCCTCAAAATTCGTCTGTCAGACGGTTACACACGTTAAATGCAACGGTTTTCCTCGGGACAGACGCAACCCTATTTGTAACCTCTCTAAGTCTGTTCTGATTCTCTCTTTAATCCTCTTAATTCCTGTCCAAAAACCGTCATTCTTCACCATTTAAACTTCCATTCGCATCCCATAAACCTTTCCTTAACCACATTCTGCATCATTCCACTGAAAAATGGCGAGAGTAAGGATCCCTGGAGCAGGACAAGCTGGAACTCAGCCAAAAAGAATGGTCAAATCTCAATATGCTACAAAGGAAGGAGAGAAATCCAAGAGAAAGGCCGAACCCAGTAAAGCTACCCCTTCTAAACGCCAGAAATCATCATCCAAGGCAGATTCACAGAAAACTGGACCTTCCTCATCAAAAACTGCGGTCCCTTTGGCTGATACTGCTACTGTGGCTTCCTCCTCTTCTACACAATCTGGAGAATTTGAGCTTACTACACTGCAACTTTGGAGCACTCCTGAGATTCAAGAAGAATTTTCTGCCAAGTTTTCCAGCAAAAAGGTAATCAAGCCTCACTGTGTAAATATGGAGCAATTTTTGATATCCAACAACTTTGATGCTGCATTATGGTTGATAAGATACAAAAACCTGTAGGAAATTGCTGAAAAATATGATGATGAAGTAGTGAAGACTTGGTATGCCTCTCTTCAATATAACAACAAGAAAAAGAAATGGGAGGTCACTTTGAGATCAAGGACCATTTGGCTTGTTGATGAAACAATCAATGAAGTGCTGGAAATCCCAGGGCAAGATGGGCTGAAAATTGACATCACAGCCTCTGGGTATATGGATGAGGCAAGCACAGCTGATGAAGAAGGTGGATCCTTTCTGAACTACAAAGAGAGCACCATTTTGGACACCTTATTCAGGAGAAGGGAGAACAGGCCAACGATAAATCTGTTGAAGCTCACAGACCTAAGTGTACAAGTCAGGATCCTGCACTACATAGTTTCCAGGATCATATTCAACAAGGGTGGCAGCTTCAACTTGATAACAAGGGCAGAGGCTCATGTGATGACTGCTATCATACGTGGGAAGCTCATTAACATGGGTCATATCATCCTTCAGAGAATGATAAAGGCAACGGATCAAAGGAAGGATTCCACACTCCCTTATGCTGCAATTATTTCAAGAATCCTGCAGCATGCTAGGATTCAACACATTGAAAAGGGAAAAGGGAAACTTACTGAGGCATTCAAAGAGGAGGAACTGCAAAGGATGGGCATTGAAAGAAATGAAGGACGATGGGTTGGCAAGGGAGCAGGGAAATCTGAAGACTTGTTCTTTGTTGCTGATGCATCCCTCCAATAAGAAGGAACTTCCGAGGCCCCTGGCAGATCTGTACCTCAGTCTTCTCAGCCAATCCCATCTCCCTCCAGGCCTACTCACCCATCTTCTACTCCCTCCTCACGGGCCAAGCCAACAAAGGTCACTGAGTTATTTGACAGTCTGTCAACACTCATTCTCAGCATTAGAGATGAGCAAAATGCCAAATTTGCTCATCTACAAGATCAGATCCATCAGTTGGCTGTAAATATGAAGGTGGTGGCTGATGCCTATGAAGAGATAAGAAATCCTATTTCTACCACTTCAGCTCCACCTCAGCCTAGTGTCCCTGAGCCTACTCTGTCTCCATCCCCTATGCCTCCAAGTCCCTTCGAGATTGCCTCCTCTGACCATGATGATGATGATGTAGATGATGCTGGTACAATGAGAACACTAAGTCCTGGTCCACCCTTGGACTATGGATTGGAAGAAGAAGGTCTCCAAGATACAAGCCCTCATGAGCCCATGCAAGAAGATGCTTAGGAATCAATTCTGTCAATTCAAGAATCTGAGCAAGTTGAAAGACTGGTTGCAGCCATTTCAACCTCCTCTATGCAAGAAGCAGTGAGCACTGAAGAAAGGAGCCTTGTACCTGTTGTTGACTATGTTGCCATTGCTCACAATGCTCTGCTAGAAGCTCAGAGGATAAGGCTGGAAGAAATGTTTCCTCCTGCTAAACCAGCTTCTTCCTCTCTTGCTGCCTATGGACTTACAGAGGAACAAAGAGCTCAACTAGCTCTTTCCAGACAAGCAATGCAGCAGCTGCTGGAAATCTCTGACGAGGAGACAAGCACTGAGCCACTAGCTGATCCTGAAATCCCTTTTGCTCCTGTGCCCCTTCGTGCTATTCCTGTCTCTCAGATCCCTCCTCCGGCTGATTTTGTTGGCCTTCTTGATGATGTCAAAAAGGGGGAGAAGTCTGGGCAAACTGGAAAGCCTGCTGCTAAGCAATCTGGGAAAGGGAAAGGGAAATCCTACAGCAAGAAGGCCAAGTCCAAGAAGAAATGATTGGAGATTAGGCTTAAGTCCTCTTGCTGTATTTTGTACTTTGATGTTTTTGTGTTTTGGATTTGATGTTTGAACTTTGATTAATTTGTTTCTATACAAGCAACTCTTGATTAAATGAATGGATCCCTTTGTTACAATGTTTTGTGCCTTAAATCTCTTCACTTAATCTGTTGATTTGATATCTTATGCATATGTTGAGGGGGAGCTTGTGAAAGCAAACCTAAGTACTAATCCAGTTTGTAAGTTGTTTTGTCATCATCAAAAAGGGGGAGAATGTTGAATCAAGAGTTTTGATGATTCCAAACCAACATTCAAGAGCTTGGATTGAAGATATCAAAGGAGATCAAAGCTGTCTCAAGTGAAGATTTTCTGAGTTCTTGCTATTAGATCTTTTGTAGGATCCTTAGTTTTTGTTATGACTAGGTAAAAGATTTTGATTTGAAGAAAAGATATTTTCAAACTTTGATTTTATGTTAAATCTTTAAATATTTGAAAAACACCCACAAACAGACGAAGGTTGAAAGTTTAAGCTAAACTGTCAAGTTGGAAATTCGAACTTTGCCTTTGGAAATTCGAATTTCGAGCTAAAACTGAATAAGTCTGAAGAGATGGCTCTCTGTCAGACAAATTTTGGCTGTTCAAAATTTGAATTTTCATCTAGGTCTGAAAGAGGCCTTTTGGTAAACAGACGAACTTCACACTTTCAAAATTCGAATTTCAAGTAAAATGAAGTTTGTAAAAACCAAAGAAATTCGTCTGAAATTATGATAAAATGCATCTGAAATCAAAATGAAATTGAGTTTGATAAATGCTCTCTGACAGACGAATTTTGAACTTCCAACATTCGAATTTTCATAAGTCTGAAAGATGCCTCTTTGCAACAGACGAACTTTGAGTCTTCAAAATTCGAATTTCAAACAAAACAAAAATTGAGAAAATAGAAGAAATTCGTCTGAAACTATGTTAAAGTTCATCTGAGATCAAGAATGATTTAAGTTTCAAAACTGCTCTCTGACAGACGAACTTTGAACATTAAAATTCGAATTTCGGAAGCTAAGTTCTTGAGTCTGTTAAAGTGAAATATTGACATACTAATGATAAGAACTTGCAACATTCGAATGATGAAATTAGTCTGGAAAGAGTCTCTCTGACAGACGAATTTCACCCTTCCAAAATTCAAATTTCAAAGAAAGTAATCTACTGTGTCTCTTAAACATTCAGTGGACAGACGAATTTTGGGATACCAAAATTCGAATTTCGAAGGCACTGTAGAAAATTGAAAACACTGTTCACACTTAACCAAAAAACTTTCTTCTTGGAAATTCGTATGTCACATTGTGAAAATGTTTTGTAAGTTTCAAAATTCGAATTTCAATTCATGAACAGACGAACTTCGTGCTGTAACGTTGGAAGCTTTAATCTTCGGTTCCTTCGAAATTCGTCTGTTGACCAACCAAAATTCGAATTTCAGTATGTCAGAAACATTAAATGTGGTTGGTAAACGGATAGTTTTTCAGAGTAACCGTTGGATAACTTCCCCAACGGATAGATTTAGTCTCTAACGGATATTTGAGACCTAAATCTATAAATACAACATCATTTGAAGTTATGGGAAACGAATCAAACTTGTATATACCGAATTTCTGCTAAATCTTCTTCTCGAAAGCTTTTACCCTCTCAACTTCTATACTTGTACTTAAACTTTCATATCTACTCTTTTCAAGAGAGTTATTTCATTGTAATCAATCTACTCTTCATCTTGGAGATAGATTTACCTGTGAGGGGTATTCACAAGGGGATTGGGAAGCACATAGTGAAAGTGCTTGGAGAGTTTGAGAGAGCTCAGAAACAGAGCATACTCGTGTACTGTGGCCCTAGCAAGAAGCCCATTGATATTCTTGCTGTATAGTGGATAAATCTCAAGAGGTGTCTTGGGGACTGGATGTAGGTCAAGTGGAAAGACCGAACCAGGATAAATTACTGAGTCTTCTTCTCCCTATCTTTACTTTTCAGCTTGCTCTGTTTTACGCATTGTTTTCATTATATTGTGATATCTTCACTTACTTCACTTTGTGCAGAAAAATTTCAATCTTCCCAATTCACCCCCTCTTGGGAAGTCAGCCTTGCTAACACAATCCTCTCTGTGGGTCCTCAATACTGGTAGACCGGGAGGCATGAGTTGTATGTTTTCATGTACTTTGACCTTTTTGTTTACCATATATCCCTACCTGACAATTAGTCCAGAGTTTGTTTATTCCCTTATACGCTCTCGAGCAAAGGCTTGTGACTCTCTATTCTTTTATGATGATGGACCTTTGTACCAAAATCAATATACCACAAGTGAAGCAACACAATAAATTGCATCCATGTTGCATTTCTAAATAAAAAACCCAAAATTTATAGAATGCAAGATTATTGGTTCTTTGCAATAAAGAAGTCAACTTAAGCATTGCTAGGGATGAAGTTTTTTAGGAGTCAAATGATAAAGAGTGAAATCCTGCCCATGTTCCATAAATATGTCAAGGGTTCCATCCTTCAACCTTTCCCATTGTTGCCTCTTTCACCTTATTGCTTGCCCATTGTTATTTTCCCATCCCAGGAAAACTCATAAGCGTTTATGAAGTACAATTCCATGCCCTTGCCTTGACCATAAGAGGACATTTGCATAGGTTAGATAAGTGTTATAAGACTTGGCTTAAGTGCCTAGTCCGAAAAAAAGAGAGAGATAAAGAAAGAAAGAAAGAAAGAGAAGAGGAAGAATAAAAGCCCAATTCCAAGTATCACCTTTGTCATAAAATCTTTCTCCATTCGTCTATGCTTGTCTAGTCTGAAGTTAAAGTTGACTTTATTTAACCATGTCAATGTCATAAGTCATGCATTTCCATCTCATCCTACGTTGTCTTTTTGTCCTATCTATTATTTGAACACATTTTCAACCTCATATGTCTCTCATCAAAAAAATAAAAAAAAAAAGAAGAAAGAAAAGAAAATATGTATTTCCCCAATGAAGATACTTCAATTGATGTGAGTCAGGGATTAAGTCCCAAGCAAATCTTGCTCCCAATTTAAAATAAATATAATAAACAGAGAAAAAAAAAGAAAAAAAAGAGAAAATGAAAAGTGAAAGGAAGATATGATTATTTGTCTCACAAACGAGTTAAGTCAATGAAATGAGGCATTCTTTCTCTTCCCGTTCTAAAGAAGTTACCTTAGTCACCCCAATTGAGCATGAAGTAGTAATGTTCATTTCATTAGCCCAAAATCAATTAATACCAGGGGCGGGTAGTTTTAACATGTTTTTATACTCAAAATTCAAATATCAAGAGAGGATCATACCTAAATTTGGTTTGAGTGCCTACCATTTCTCAGCTTATAGAAAAATTTCCTCCCTTCAACAAGAAGCAATGAGAATTGACACAAGAGAGTGGTCTCGAAATTCCAAAAAAAAAAAAAGAAGAAAAGAAGAAGGATAGAATTCTCAAGGGGAAACCCACACATGAAAATGATTGAGACAACTACTCAAAAAAAAAAAAGAAAGAGAGGCTCTCGTTATGGGAAAATAAAAAAAAACAAGGGGAAATTATGTTGGAGAGATCCAAATTATCCAAGTGAAGCTCTAAGAGACTACAAGTTTTTCCAAGAGAACACGGCTATCAAAGCAAAGTTCTCATTGCATTCTCACTTTCCACCTAACCCCCATTGTCGCCTTTTGTCCATACAATAGTCCTTAAAGTTGTACTTCTCACTTGAATGTGTGGACATTATAATCCATTTCTTCTTAACCCATCATTGTGCCTTTTACTTGACCCACAATATTGCCCTTCATGACCACATTGCAATCTCAAAGATCCTCTTTTGGTACGTGAATTTCAATATAAAATCCTGTTAAATAGGCGATAGAAGAAGGTAGGTGGAAGAAATAATAGGGGCGTGGTATTTTTGAGAATTATATCCTTTCATTTCATAAACCTATTCACCCGGGCCACATTAGAAACCCCACAAGTCCTCATGGAGGCCTGACTTGTTTGAACATAATTGGGGCAATGATTTTGTAAGGAAAGGCCAAAAAAAAAAAAAAAGGCAAAAGAAGATCATAGCTCTAAATGAAATCCCTTGCTCACATCAATTTTGCTATTTTCAGATTGAACATGCAAAGCCAAGAAGAGGACTTCTTCCTTACTCTCATCTCCTATCATTCTGTTTTTCACATTACCTGATAACATCTCTAGGGTAAATTTGTGCATTCTCAAATTTTACTTCTTCATCACTTCCTACTTCACTTTCTCAATAAAATTCTAGCATTGCATCACCCTACATCCATTCTTCAATCATTTCTTGCCAACTGGTTTCTCACTTTCATATTCCCAACATTCCATCAATATCGGAGCTTCATTCCTTTCCTATACCTAACTTTGTGTCTGTTATGTCTAACTGCATTGGCATTTTTAAATAAAGTAATTGAAAATTTTACTCATCAGCTAGTCAAGCATTAAAAATGAAAATAGATGGGGACAAAGGGGAAGACAGCCATATCAGACAGGCATTTGAAATTGGGGCAATTAAATTCCTAAAAAGAGAACAAAGAGAAATTTCCAAATATTGATGAAAGAAAAAAGAAGAAGAGCCTAGGATGTCTAAGAGTGTGCCTAGCTCCTAATAGAACACATTCATGTAATCTTTGAGTGAAGTTTCACCTGGGGCAAATAAAGTCTTCTGAATTGCAAAGACCAAACCAATCCTATATTTTGTAAATTTAGGTATTTTACATACTGATTTTTTGCATCAAACATTACCAATGCATCTTTCTTTCAAGAACATTAGGAAAGTAAAAGCAAAATTTTGCATCCATCACATCAACATAAGCCTACAAAAAAAAAAGATAAAAAATGAAAAAAAAAGCCCATAGAAAACAATACAAAAATAAAAAACAAGGAGAGAGAAAAAGAACATGAAAAAAAAAGCCAGAAAAAAAAGCATCACTTCACATCATTCATTGCATGCATTACATGAAAATAAATTTCCAATAAGATTGAGGCAAATGAAAAATCAATTGTTCAAGTGAAGTGAAATGAAAACAAAAATCTTGCACTCATTGCATCAAGATTTGGTTTCACTCAGATTGGTGTCAACATGAAATCACACTTGTAACACTCGTTTCTCTTGCATTGCATCATATAAATTTCTGCTCGGATTGAGACCACCTTACAATTCTCCTTTCTCTCAGCAAATGCATAATCAAGCTTTTAAATCAAAAGCTTGTTCCATTCATTCATCATCCTGCATACACTGCATCAAGATTAGCTCCCACTCAGATTGAGCAACAATGAAAGAGCAAAAAAAAAAAACCAAAACAAAAAAACAAAACAAAAAACAAAAAAAAAAAGAGAAAACAAAAACAAACAAGAAAAATCTTGCATATTCCATTTGAAAAAGAAAAGAAAAGAAAAGAAAAAAAAAGGAAAAAAGAAATTGTAGCAAAAAATTCACTCTAGGATTACGGCAAAAAAAAAATAATGTTTCACATGCATTTCCCTTACAGGCATTACGTAAATAAATTCTCATTCATGCCAGGGCAAATATGAGAAATCTCACATTTCATGTGCATTTTCTTTGCTCATAACATCAAAATAAAATTCCCATTGAGACTGGGGCAAAAATTTTGGCATTCTACATGCATCTTCCGTGGCATACATTGCATTATGGTAAGCTTCCTTTTGAATTAGGGCAAAACAAACGAAAAAAAGAAAGAAAGAAGAAGAAGAAAGGAAATTACATTCCATCGACATTTACCATCGCATGCATAGCATCACAATAAATTTCCCAAAAAAAAAAAGAAAAGAAAAGAAAAGAAAAGGAAAACCTTCCTTTCACACACATTGCCAAAAGGGGATCCTTATAAAAAAAAAAGAGAGAGAAGAAAAAAGAAAGGACAAAATTGCATTGTCATAGCTAGCGTCAGATCCCTTTCTATTCTTTAAATCTTCATCAAAGCCCAGGCGACATCCTTTAAATTTTCGTCATTTAAATTTCCGTCAAGGCCCAGGCGGCATCCTTTAAATTTCCGTCATTTAAATTTCTGTCAAAGCCCTGGTTGGCGTCAGGCCCCCTTTTAAATTTATGTCAAAGTCCTGGCTGGCGTCAGGCCCCTTTTAAATTTCTGTCAAAGCCCTGACTGGCGTCAAGCCCCCTTTAAATTTTCGTCATTTAAATTTCTGTCAAAGCCCTGACTGGCTTCAGGCCCCCTTTAAATTTCCATCATTTAAATTTCTGTCAAAGCTCTGGCTGGCGTCAGGCCCCTTTTAAATTTCTGTTAAAGCCCTGGCTAGCGTCAGGCCCCTTTTAAATTTCTGTCGAAGCCCTGGCTGACGTCAGACCCCCTTTAAATTTCTATCAAAGTCCTGGTTGGCGTCAGGCATCCTTTAATTTCTATCATTTAAATTTTGTCAAAGCCCTGATTTGTGTCAGGCACCCTTTAAATTTCTATCTTTATTGTTCATGCATCTTGCCCCCCAAACAAAATACATGTTCCTTCTTTATTTGTTTCTAATGTACGAATATCATTTCGTGATCTTCTTCCTTAGAAAATAAATGAAGAGGGGTAGCTCATCAACATGGTATTTTGTTTGGACCTTGTTAATCACATTTTGTATTAGTGAGCATTCATATTAGTCACTTCATCCGCCTACTGCATCAGTCCCAGTCTAGTTGATATGGTTATTCATTAGTGTCACATCATTGCATGTTGCATTAGTTTGACTCTAGCTCGATTAATTGCTTATTGTGTATCTATTAGAGTCTAGTTCAATTTATTTAGTCGTGTCTTAGTTCACATTTGCATTGTATGTTTTGCATAAAAAAGTTCATTCACCATTTCTTTTCAAATTAAATCATTCATACCTAGGATAGAGTCTCGTGTTTTAAGCTCATGTTGTATTGCATCTCTTTGTGTCAGGGGCAAGTCTTTGTGTATTTTCCACGGACAAAATTTGTGTTCTAATCTTTACTCGTTCCTTATGAGAGAACTCCAAAACTACATTTTCCTCATTCTCACATAAGAAACTAGTAAAGAGGGGCAACTGTGAACACCGTATTTTGTCCGGGTCATTTTAAAAATACATATAAATATAATAATAGTAAAAAATAATAATAAATGAATAAATAAATAATAGAAAATGTCAAAAAGAAAGAAAGAAAGAAAGAAAAGATAAAACAAAAAAAAAAAGAAACAAAACAAAAGAAAGAAAAGGAAGGGCTTAAACATGGGCTGAAATTGCTTCAGCCCAAGGTGGACCTGAGCCTATTTGGGGGCTCAGGTCCAAGCTCACCCTGAGCCCTAATAGAGGGCTCAGGTATGAGACACAGGAGGGAGCTTAGGACAAGAAGGCCACATGAGAAAAAAGGGAAAGGAGGACCAGAGGGAGCAGGGGGCCGTCTGAGAGGCAGAGGGACTCAGGGAACGTGAAGGAAAGGGTCAAAGAAGGGAGAGAGAAAAGCAGAGAGAAGAAGACTGAAAAGAGAGAAAAACAGAGGGGAGATGTGCACGAAAGAAAAAGGAAGAGGGAGCACGCGTGAGGGGAAAGCTGAACACGATGGAGATAAAAGGAAGGAGCTGGCCGCGAGCGGGAGAAAGAAAACAGGAGAGGGAGTTACGAAAGTGAACTGAGAAGAGAGAGCATGAGAGACTGGAAAAGAAACCGAGGGAGAGGAGAGAAAAGAAAGAGAGAGGGAGGATAGGCCAAAGAAACTCTGCTGGGGAAAAACCAGAGGGAGCCCTTAGGGCTCGACCGAAGGAACCACGAGGAAAGAAGGAGGGGGCTGCGTGAGACACAGGGGAGAGGGAGGATGACGAAATAGAAGCAGAGAACCACGAGGAGGAAAATAGAGGAAAGCAGCCGCGAAGAGAAGAGAAGGGAGAGGGCAGCCGTGAGCGGGAGGCCGAGAGAGCTAAGAGAAGAAAAATCAGAGAGAGGGAGCTCGGAGCAGAAAACCGTGGGTGTGACAGTCATACTAGTGTATGGTTAGCATGGTGATGTCTCACAATCAGTCTTCACAAGTTGTTGGAAGTGAATCTCCTATCAGGTATATCATATGATAGTACTAGCCCATGGTTCTAGCCGTATACGAAGGGGAACATGCATACAATGACAATTGCATTGTATTACGCATTCATTGAGAATATCTTATTATATGTATATATTGTCTAATGTGTTGTACGTGTAATTCCCAGTTACTGAGACTCTATCTTACACCCTCTATGGTTAACATTTCAGGAGAAGATTCTAGCACCAGTTCAAAAAGGACTAAGGAGTCTTGGCTCTCCACGATATAGGAATATCCAAGTGGAACTAGTAATTGTATGTTAGTTAGTTTATGTAATAGATTATGCCAAGTAGTGTAGTATTGTGTGTTTTGCTTGTAGCTTGTATTCTGAGAGTATAGTGTTGAATGGGATGATATGTGATTGGAAGAATGCTAATAAAATGGCTAAATACCAATATATGTTATGATTATGAGTTATGATATGATTCTGGACCCCGGAATGGGTCTGTGTTCTTGTGTATGTTTGATTACGTATGTTAAGCTTGGTTGCTCATGATTGTGAAGCCAATGTGGTTTTTGGGCCTTGTAATTATGGGTTGGGGCATATAGCCCATTATATGGATTTTGGGATTCAAGGGGCTCAAAACTCAGAGGAGTGGTTCCTTTGGGGTAAAATCTCCTTGGACAAGTTAGCTGTGTCAATTATGATATGTGGAAATGGTCCTAGGTTGATAATTGGCAATTGGTAGCAATTTGAGGTATTAAGTTGTGAGTTTTAGTCAAAAAGTGACCAAAATGATGTTGGGCATCCCAAACCTCCATACGAAAGTATTTTGAGGTGCGGTCAGTGTCTATAGTTAGATTAGGAATAGAATGGCCTGTAGGAGTATGGATTAAGTCAATTGAAGGCTAGAACATGAAAGGGTGCACATTATATGTTCATCAAAAAATTAGAAAAATTGTTAATATGGGAATTGATAGAGGCGTTGTGATGCCAAAACCGTGGCCGCGGCACCAAGCGGCTTTACCTTTATTTTATTTTGGTCAAGACTATGGTCACACCACAGTTGCACAGTAGCAGGTCGTGGCGCTAACCCTTTGTTTTGCATATTAGTGTCTATTTAGATTGGTTTTTGGTGGAGGTTTTTAGGGTTTTATCCTAGGGTATTACATTTTTGTATCAGAGTAATGATTCAGGCCATTGTTTTCACTTGTTGTAGTACTTGGCACATTTTGAATTACATAAACTTGGATATTCCCTTTAGCAATACTAGTTCAGAGTTGTATAACTGAAATATGTTGCTATTTGTATAGAGGGATAGATGTCTTGCAGGGGTAGGTATGGCAATAATCATCTCATAAGAGAGATACATGAGGTGTTGGCTGTGTCAAATGACCGAGTTAATAATCAGGGAAAACATTGAATGGAATGCAAGAGCAGTTAAGTTTGCAGGGACAAGGTGGTATGCATGAGGAAGTTGGAATGTATGTGGATCTGAATGTTTGGGAGATGAGGATGCGACAAAACCAAAGAGGGCTCCAAGGGTTGGAAGAAGAGGTATCTTGTTTCAACTAAAAGACTTTCAAAAGTTTGATCCACCGGCTTTCAGAGGTAAAATGGATCTTGCGGTAACTAAAGAATGGGTAGACCAATTGGAGACCATATTCGGTGTTATAGATTGCACCTTAGAATAAGAGGTGCAATTGGCAATGTTCAAGTTGGAAAGGAAGGTTAAACGATGGTGAAGGAGTGTTTTACTGAGTATTGAGGCTGTGGGAGCTCGTTTGGAAATCAAGGAGTAGTTATCAATTTTGGAGTATGCATCCATGGAGGACTGGTATGGGTGGATCCATGTTCTATCTCAATGAATGTAGGTGATTGAGGAGAAAAAGAGAAGCTCAATGACTCATGCTTTTTCCTGTCTGTGACCTATAGGAGGAATTAGCAAAGGAAGTGGAATAACCATAATTGTGGGAGATAAAGGTAAGTTGTCATGTTGTGCGAGGTCGGGAGTATTGCAAGGATTGAGTATTAAAATAGCAATTAAGCCTTGAAGGTGGAACGTTAGGATATTTTAGAATAGTGGAAGGACCGTGAGAGAATTCAATTCGTTGATTTTAGATATAAAGTTAGACATAGCGATGATAGAGAAAAGGTTAACTAGTGGGAGTTTGTATTTGGAGTGAAGAATATGCGTCCTGAAGCTAAGATAGTGTCAAATGACAGAGGCCTTGGCAGTGATAATAATGGTGATTTCAGTGCCATCACAGAAGATAGAGAAGAGGTGGTGGCTATCATGTAGAATGTTACATTTGTAGATCATGAAGGCAGCAGATGGATATCGTTCAAATGAAAAGGAAGGCTAGGTTGTGATGGAAGAACATAAGATAAAATTGGAAGGTCACCAAGTTCTTCGGGCTGAACCCAATTTGAGGAAGAGATTCTTGTTCTTTTTCTTGTTTATAAGAGTTGAAAAATAGGTGCAGTTGAACTAATGGCAGGAGGTTTGTTTGAGAATTTGTGTATTGATGAGTTTTGAAATTTGGAATATGTGCCAGTATAGGCTTGGAAGAAAGATTGTTATGATATATTATGTCGAGTTGTATGTGGCTAATGGGTTAGAATTTTGAGCTCTAAGAGGTCGAACGAGAGTTTTACAAGTAGAAACAAATCATAGGGGATGCTTAGGCTATGAAAATTCTCGGAAATGAATATTATGTAAGGATTTTGAAGTTGATGGAAGAGTTTTTGTGACTCTCTATTACTTAAAGTAAGGTCTATAAGGAGAATGTGTTGTTGACTTATTATGGATGAGAAGTTGTCCTATTTAGTGACAGTGATCAGTGGTAATAGTTTAAGCATTGAAATGTCATAGGTATGAACTAAAGGTAGTTTCTTTCTTGGTACATCTGTTGGTCATAAGAACATGAATTGTAGAACGTTATATTACAAGGGTAATGTGTTGGCTACCCTCAAGATACTTGAGAGTAAAAGTTGTTGAGCTAACCCCTTTTCATGTGCTGTTGTCCCTGGGTTTTCCTAGTATCAACTTGGGAGAATACATGGGGAGTCGTTGCTATTGGGAAGTATGAGAAAATCCTGTACAATGTTGAATCATGAGTCTAGAACTAGCGGTTAAATAGTTACGGCTTAATATCGGCTAGCTACACGCTCGATGTACTAGTCACTTGGGGTGTGAGGTACTAGTGGACTGAGAGTGAAAGACTTGGTGATATTATCAAACAGGAACCCAGTTCTACTTAAATTCATGGTCAATTGGATGCATATCTTCTAAAAGATTAATTAGGTCTAGCTGACTAATCGATCTGTACATTGTAATAATTCAATGATTATGAGATGAGTGGTTATTCATCCAATAGAAAGAGTTTCAAATCTTCTAATGACTATGAGAAGGAAAAGCGAGTGAGGACTTGAAGGTAGAACCCATTTGGGATTCATAAACATCGATACAGGTAGTTGTGCCATAATGATTGAGTTGGATCAGAAGGAGAATTTGAATCTCAAAGAGGAACCCCAGATTAATAAGTTGTGATCATGGCGTAATAATGAGTAGTATGTAGTGGCTTTGTAGCTTTTTACTATATAGCGTAATGACTATAGGATCTGTAATAGAAAGGAAACTAGAACGGTAAGATGAAATTAGGATGATGGTGTTCATGAGTGAAACGACCTTACCATATGGCCCTATACAAGAATGAAGGAATCAAAGTGCACAGTGGAAGCAAACATAAGGAACATATTGATGGGACATTGGAAAAGTTATTAGCTATCAAGATTGAGTTGTTCTATTCATGGGTGATATCATCGGAGAAATGTTGTATAAATATTAAGCATGTGGAAAAGAATGGCATGAGATCAAAAGGATGTGTTTGAGTGGAAACAAGAATGTGTGTTAAAGATGAAAGAAGGACTGGAAGGACTCTTCTAAAATACATGAGTAACAAATACTTGGCTTGTGATATCAAGGGCTTATAAGATCAATGGATTATTGGGAAGAGTGGCACTGTTATGAGAAGGCATATTTAGAAATCAATGAAATTTGTTTTGATAATGTTAAGACTATGGGAATTTTATGAACTTCAGTGATGTAACAATTTTGCTTATGCCTTTTGTAGTGCCATTTGGATGAGAAGTGGATGGTTTTCCCGATGAGAAGAGCTTTTTTTTAATAGTGTAAGTGCCCGTATGGTGTAATAGAATTAACCTTTGAAATTTCTAGTGATGTCTTTAATTTGGTTAATGCCAAAGGTATAGTAAAGAGATTCCACGAGATGTGAGGGATGTGGATAACTCAGCGTATATTGGTAAAGTATGGACGGATACATAGTAATAACAAACAAATTGATGTATAAGGGAGATGTTCTTATGGAGATCAGAAGGTGATGATGTAAGTTTTTGAAATAGTAATTCGTATAGTAGAACAAGTGGTAGTAAGAAGACAAATTGGTTGAATGGATAATTGAGGTAATTGTTGCTTGGGGAAAATCTCAACATCAATGATATGGAAAAAGAAAGCTGTCAATTGAAAAAGGGGCATGTGAATAGAGCAATGAGGAGGTTTAGTTAACAAGAATTACCAAAGAGGATCGATGCGTAAGGGGTCTATATATAGAAGGATTATATCTTATAGTGGGACTTGGTCAAGTAGTTGGTATGGCACATAGGTCATGAGAAAATGAGGCTTTCCTCTTAATATAGTAATAAGGAGTAAATTTTGGATGTTATGAAGCAATTAAGACAAGTTATAGAAATTAGTGATATGTGATTAATGGAGCCTCGTTAATGAAATATGGCAGTTGGTGCGATCCAAATCTTAAGAGAAATGATTAAAATGAATAGTCAATTGTGTAGACGAGTGATTATGTGGACAAGTAAGGGACAAAGTCAAAAATTGAGGAAAAAGGATCGTGTGCCCGAGAAGTTTTGCCTGAAAAATTGTGTAAAAAGTCTGTTATGGGGCAAAGGAATTCACATCGAGATGTTCATTTGACCCATCTTATGTTTAGGATCATGAGGGAGATTCTACATTATGACTGATTATTCGATATAAGTCGCATGGATATGTGGATGTTAAAGTGAAGTAGGAGAGAACAACTTATCTTGTAAAGGCATTTTAGAAAGTTGATATTGATAAGAGCTACTACGAAATGGAAGAATTAATGTGGAATAAGTATGTCCGTTTATGGATGAGGTTAGTGTTTTCAAATTTTGAGGGCAAAATTCCTTTTAAGGAGGAAAGAATGTAACAACCCTTAACATGTTGCCTTGGACTTAGTTAGGCTAATAAGAAGCGTGCCCTTTGTATTATGCAGTGCTAGAGAAACCAAGAGTGGAGGAAGAATGAAACGGGAGAAGAATTCAAGAATTGCACAGAAACATACCACATAGTGACAAGAAGTAGGGCTGTCAAAGTGAGGTATTTGAGGATTTTAAATCCATTTTCAGATAGAATGACTTTGCACCACAGCACTAGTTGCAAAGTCTGTTTAAATCATATGCAAACCATCGAGAAAGAAAGAAAGAAAATTGAAGAAGAACGAGGATTTCTCTGCTAGGGCTTAGCGAATTCAACCTTGGGGGTTGATTCTCGGATCTTGGGTGCTTGATCTTTGGTTGGTAAGTGGATTTTTGCTTCCTCTGCTCTCTTTTTTATGGATTTATGGTATGAGACCCAATGAGAGTATGCTTGGTTTCGAGTTTATGGATGATTCTACTGATTAAAATGTTTGTGTTAGTGTTGTTGAAATGTTGTTGGGTGTCCTTGAGGATTGGGTATGAGTTTAGGAGGGATTATGCATGATTTGTCCCAAACCCTAACTTGGAATTCTAAGGTTTAGCTTAAAATCTGACTTGTATGTGTTTGTTTATGATTTGAATGGTTAATTAGGGCTCAATAATGTATGATTAAGCTATTGAGGTAATGAGTTAAGTTAAGGTGGTTGAGTTGTGAGTTTTACCTTCTATGGGCATTATGTTAATTGGGAAAATTAAGGTGTTATAATGATTATTTGGCTAATTAAAAGTGTTTGGTTTGTGATTGATGCTTCAGAGGCTTGCCAAATCCCCTTGTGTGCATTATGTTGGCAACTCGAGGTAATCGGATGTTTATTATATACATGTGTATCCATCATTATATATATGTGTGTGTTATTTTTCATACCACGATATTGTTTATGCACAGGTGTGGTTCTTTTCTATATTGTGGTATGTGCAAGGCTAGTAGAGGTATATGAATCTTGAGCTTTGATTCTTGTATGTGATGATGATAAATATGTTGATATGTGTATGATTCTTTAGCATCCCTATATGATAATATGATAACATGATATTGATGATGATTATGATGATGATGATTGCATATTAGTGAATAAATGTTAGCATGGCATTGAACATCATCATCGCATTATGCATACTGAGACATGGTTAAGTGGGTGATGATGATGATATAAGATATGATGATACCACGTGGTATACCGAACCACTAGTGGCCAAATGATGAGGTTAATGATTATACATTCTTGCTACTAAATCGTCTCTAATGACCAGGAAAGCCAGGTGGCAGTAGATTTAAGGATGCACCTTCCCTAAATCACCACCAATTCAGGTGGTCCAAGGGAATAAAAACCATGATCCAATCATTAGTGTGGCCTTTGGTCAAGTCATACTAATGTTCGGTGAGCTTGGTGATGTCCCAGAGTCAGTCTTCATTAGTTATTGGAACGGAATCACCTATCATGTATATCGTATGATAGTACTAGCCCATTGTTCTAGCTGTGTACAAGTGAAAACATGCATACCATGACATTTGCATTGCATTGTATTATATGCATTCATTGAAAATATCTTATTGTATGTATATTTTGTTTGATGTGTTATGTGTGTGATTCCCAGTTATTGAGACCCTATCTTACACCCTCTGTGGTTAATATTTCAAGAAAAGATTATAGTACTAGTTCAGAGAAGACTAAGGTGTCTTGACTTTCATCCGCATGGGACTATCCATGTGTAACTGGTAATTGTATGTTAGATAGTTTATGTAATAGAATGTGCCAAGTAGTATAGTATAGTGTGTTTTGCTCGTAGCTTGTATCCTAGGAGTATAATGTTGAACGGAATGATGTGTGATTGGAAGAATGATGATGAATGCTGATAGAATGGCTAAATGCCAATATATGTTATGATTATGAGTTGTGATATGATTCTGGCCCCCGGAATGGGTCTATGTGCTTATGTATGTTTGATTGCGTATGTTAAACTTGGTTGGTCGTGATTGTGAGCCTAATGTGGTTTTGGCCTTGTATGTGTGAGTTGGGTTATATAACCTATTGTGTGGATTTGGGGTTCAAGGGAGTCAAAACTCAGAGGAGTGGTTTTTTTGGAGAGAAATCTCCTTGAACAAGTTAGTTGTGTCAATTGTGATATGTGGAAATGGTCCTAGCCTGCCAATTGGCAATTAGTAGCAATTTGAGGTGTTAAGTTGTGAGTTTTACTCAAAAAGTGAACAAAATAGTGTTAGACGTCCAAAACCTCCATACGGAAGTGTTTCAAGGTGTGGTCAGTGTCCATAGTCAAATTGGGAATAGAGTGACTTGTATGAGTTGGAATCAAGTCAATCAGAGGTCAGAGCACGAAAGGGAGCATGAAAGGGTGCACATTAGAAGTTCATCAAAAAATCAGCAGAATTGCTTATATAAGGGCACCGTGGTACCAAAATTGTGGCCACGCCAAGCGTCTCTACCTTCATTTTATTTTGGTCCAGACTAGGGTCACACCATGGCAGCACTTACTTGGACTTACTTGGTGGAGTTTTTAGGTTGTTTTGCTTGTTAGTGTCTATTTAGGCTAGTTTTTGGTGGAGTTTTTTGGGGTTTTGTCCTATGGTGTTACGCTCTTGATAGTTTATCATACTTGGACTTACTTCTAGTATACTTGAGGAAATATGATAAATGAACAAGAGGATTTCTCTTAAACATTCATTGAGGTACCATCCTTAGAAACTTGTTACTACCACTCATGATAAACATTAATCATGAGCCCTCTTATTCGAATAAGGTCTGACAAGTACATTTAATACACCTGAGTAATGGCTAGTTTATTTGAATAACGGCTATATTTTGTTTCTAACGGCTATATTAGCTTGAAAATCTATAAATAAGAGCCCCATTAAATAAGATTATTTAGTATATTAGGATTATTAAGTATATTAAGTGCTGAAACTCTGTTTCATTATTCTACAATGTTAAAGCCCTCACCTATCTCTTCTAGAGAGAGAAAGTGTGCTTCATTATCCATTAATAGAACTCGATTGAAATTTCTAATGGCCAACAATGCACCACCAGGTGTGAAATCATTTTGAACCCATCCCATTAGAAAATGACGTTTAGAGAATTCAGGATACTCCAAACAAATTAAACGTAAAAAAATTTAATAAAATAAATAAAGGATTGCCCATGCAGATCTACGAATTCGCAATGAATGCAATAGGGAGTACGATCTAGCAATCACAAAAAGGAGACTCATGGTTACCTAAAGAAAACCATCATTACATCCATTAGCATCCACACTATATATATATATATATATATTAAAAATCAGAATGGGTCTTGTGTATTTACGAAATACCCAATATGAGCAGTACGGTTCATAGTTTGTTATTTGTAAACAATATGACTTTCTTTACATTTATATGTTCTTTTAACTGATTTAATGGTGATATACTGTTGATTAGCATTACCCAAAAAGTGAAATTGTTTACACATCTTAGTAACCACTATTTTCAGCTAAATGTGAACAAAAAGGTTAGACTAATATGTAATACCAACTTGGTAACTTTTACATATCTCAATGATACCAACTTTCTAAGTAACTTTAGAAAGAGTTTTCCCCCCTTTTTTCAGCTAGAATTTTAGAAAGAATTAATTAAGTCATTAAACTAAAAGTTTTTCTTGGTATTTTGTGTAGACATTGGATCTTACACGTCATTTTCCCTCTTAACATCAAGTATAGGAATAAGATGCATGCCACAATGGTATATTATTGGTAAATGTACTCTTTAGAGTAGTCTTGATCCCAAAAAGATAAAGAATAAAAAAAATCTTCTCTTGAGTTTGGACTTGATACATCTCTAAACATGTGATTGGAGATTATATAACAACATGGACTCCAAAGAGTGCCTTGGATAAGCAAACAACTTTGTCTTGAGCATAATAAAGAGATCTACATAACCACATGAATTCTTGAAATAATTTGAACTTGCAACATATGTGATATAACCTGGAACATGGATCCTCTTAACTTTTTTAAGGAATTAATAGTCTCAGCTCCTTAAGAAACTGAGAGGACCCAAATTTCATTAAACCACATGAGGGCAAACTAGATTTGAACAATACAATGGAATAATCAATAAGTTATCCTAAATAAAAATATACATCTACTTAATAGAAGGAAAATATTTCTTTTAAAATAAAAAGGAAGCTTACAGATCCTTCAACGTAGTAAGTTTTGCAAAAGTTGCAGGCATTTCTCCGGTGAAATAGTTGGAGGAAAGAACCCTAAAGTGTAATATCCTGAAATTTTTATAGATATTCAAAGCTCAATATTTTGAAATCTATAAAGAATTTGCAAAAATAGGTGTATATCATTTAGCATGAAATAGGACAAAGAGGTCAATTATCTCAGTTGAAAGGAAAAATAAAAAAATGATGATTTTACCCCTGAAAAAAAAAAGAAAAGAAAAAGAAAAAAAGAAAAAAGAAAAGAAAAAAAAAAAAATTTAAGTCGGCGGACGCAGGACGGCTAAAGGAAAGTTTATGAATTTTAGGGTAAATTACTCCTAATGACCTGAAAGTTTTAAAAAATTATAAATTAGTCCCGAGTAAGGGCATTTTTATAAATATGAAAAATTATAGTCAAAATAAAGCTCTCAATGAGTTAGACCCAATGAAATATAGTATGAAATTTATTAAGGTCAAAATCATATTTATTGGGTGATTAAGATTTAATATTAATATTTTACCTAATAAAAGTCAGTTTAGACTACAGGAAAAGGCATTATTGATCCAACGACAATGATTGGACCTTGCTAAAATATATTTTGGGTCTAGATAATGATTTTGGACTAAAAGTAATGGTTGGATAATCCTGTACCAATTTAATGACAATTTTGGCAAAAATACCCAATCGGTACGGGTAAATTTAATCGGTAAATGGTATTTTGGTTCATAAATATTATTTAGGCAATTTTTGGTCAGAAAGAGGATAAAAAACGTATGATTTTCTGAATGGGACATGAAGGGAATTATTGGAAAATATTTTTAAAAGAAAAGTAAATGAAAATAGATATAAAAGTTAATTAAGTTATTATATGACATAATTATCATTATAAAACACACCATTTCATCTTCCTCACGAAAAAAAGACACTAGTTCAGTGGAGAAGGAAGCTAGGAAGGCGTGAGAGAGAGAGAGAGAGCAAAAGCGAGAAGAGAAAATCAGAAGATTTGTCCCAAAACTTCAAGGTATTATCTTATAACCTTTTCTTGTGTCTCCTAGCAATTTTGAGGTATTTTAATGGTTATTTTCCCTCTATTTCCTTGCTGAAAGTTTCTACCTAGAGAGAGAGTAGAGAGAGAAAATGAAGGTATGGAAAAACTAAGCCATGAAAAGAGTTATATAGGCCATAAGGTGCAAGAATATGTCATTGGATTACAAATTAATCGGTTAGTTATTTTTCTACGATTTATGATAATTTTCTACCCAATTAGGGTTCATTATAGGAAGGGAATTTCAAGTTTTTGACCTCAAAAATGGATTCCTTGTGTCCAAAATGGGTTAGAACAAGTATGTTATATAAGGAATGCATGATGGATAACAAAGTGCAAATTTTAGTTCAAGTGAGCACTTTGTAAATGAAATTGGATAATTAGTGGTTAATGGCATTATTTTATGATGCTATAGGATCCAAAGGAATGTGAAAAGATCAAGGAAAGGGTTTACAAAGTTTGGAGACTATTGGAAAGCTCAAAGGTAGTTTACACACCTATCTATGCTTAAGTATTATCATTGATGTTGCTTGATTTGAATGATGTGTTTAATGCTTGGAATGTTATCTTGTGATGATTTGGCATTGTTGGTTAGATTGTTTGAAGGGTAATGTGACCCTGGATATGTCCAAATACAAGGGAAAGTGCTGCCCAAATTTTTATAAAATGGTTATACCAAAATGATTTGATTGCATGTTTAATGTGCTTTTAGATGAATACTTGCAATATATATGATGATATGTGTGCATGATGGTAGTTGCTACTGAGATTCTTTGAATCTCACCCCTCTCCAAATTTCTAACCAATTTTAGGTTCAAGTTATGTCAAGATTACCCAAGAAAGGAAAGGCAAGGAGAAGCAAGTTAATGTTCAAGATAATGATGCTTAGGTTGATACTATTATATGAGAGATTATGTAAAATCTTATGGGAAATGATCATGCTATGTTTCCATGTTAATATGTTCCTCTAGGTTCTTATGGAGTATCATGTAAGATAAAGGCAAGTTATGGCTATTTATGTATATATTAGTGTGTATTTTGGAAAGTTGGAAGAATGCAAGAGACCTTTCTGAACATTATTGGGAATTCGAAGTACTGTACATACTCAATATGTTTAATGTATGATTGTTTTATATGTATGGAAACTAGACATGTGTAGCTTTCCATAGACACAAAGATCACTCAATTTGGAGTTGTGTATGATTTATGGTGATTTTTCAAAAATTATGGTCAAAATCAGAAATTTTCAAAAATGACCATTGCTATAGTGCATATAATACGAATTTACTGTAGAATTTGGCCAAGTAATTTCCAAGTTCAACATTTTTCCCATGTATAGAATCTTTTAAGCTATATTTTGAGACTTGAACAATGTCAATATGAGTTTTCTTGATTTATTTATGAATTTCCAAAGTTCACCGGGTAAAAAGAAGTTAACCAAGGGAATGGTACCCGAAATGAAATAAATTAGTTAAGTTGTTTTTATGTAATCAAGTCTCTAATTAAGTAATAATGGACTTAAATATAGTTTAATACATGGAAAATGAGTTTAAGTATGAGGTGTTACATTTTTGGTATCAGAGCATAAGGTTCTAGCCCTAGATTAGCATAGTTGGAAAGGAAATTATAATAAATAAATGTGCTATTTATTTATTATTTCCTTTTAAGTTAGTCTATTAACTGTTATTATTGTGGTTTGGCCGATGTCTGAATCCACAAACAACTCAGGGATTGACTATCAGTCTGAGCCACTTCTCGGACCATCAGGATCTCTTGGAGAAGAAAGTACTAGCTCTAACCAATAGTTGTAGACCCCATGCATAATGAAGATTATGAGGTACCTATGGAGGAGCCTCCTCACGTACTAGGAGTATAGGTTTATGAGGATGTAGACTGGGAGTTAGCCTTTTTGGAGGATCCAGATAATACCCCAGACAATAGACCACCAGATATAGAGACGATAGTCTACAAGATCGTGAGGAAGTTCTCTAGAGCATACAAGGTTTACTTAGAGGGTCCTGATAGAGTTCTATCCTTTATGACTAGATTGTCCCAAGTCCAATATGATTTAGAAAGACGAGGAATAGGTATCCTGAACAACTATGGATTAATACTATGCTTAGAGAGATACCTGATGATGAGTTTTGGGTGGAAATTAAGGCTAAGCTAGAAGGCTGAGAGTTTGAAAGCCTGACACGTTGCATCATAATGTATTATGTTGAGGCCAATTTGAAGAAGAAAAAGAAAGAAAAAGAGGAAAGTGAGAACAAGAAACATAAGGGCAAAGGGAAAAGGCCAATCTCATAATGTTATGATATGCCAGACTCCTCCCATAGACCTACCAACTCAAGTAGTAAGTGATTCGAGGTAGTAGACATAGTTACTAAGATATATCTTGAGAGTCATCAAGTTTTCTGGGAATCCCCTATTCTGACTTTCTTGGATTCAGTAAGAGATTCATATGATCATAGGGAGACACAGGATCGATAGTTTCTTGATACTGCATGGATAGACACAGTACTTACTATATTACCAGAGGATGAGGATTACTGGTTGATAGTAAAAGAAGAACTTAGACGGTATTGCCCTGAAAATCTACATGCTTGTGTCAGAGAGTTGATTCATCATGAAAGGTTAAGATTAGAGCTATGTGACATGAAGAGGATTGAGATAGACCTGACAGGATCACAACCGCATTCTGCGGATTAGGTTCAACAACCAGTACAGGAACAAGTGCTGGCTGAGGATTCGGAAGATGAGTCTGAAGAGGATCCGCAAGAGGATTCAGTGTCAGCTCATGTCCATGATAGTCCTAGTTCTTCTTTGGTTTGATGTAGAGTATTTAACTATGGACATGTATATATGTATAAGAAGTCATAGATAGCGTGATGTATATGACGGAACAGATAGCATAGTGAAAAGAATATGACTGATGTATGAATGACTCTGAATACAGCGTGTACAAAGTTTTGATATGTGAATAAAATGCTATATTTATATAAATATATTCTCTGAGTAATATTGCTACGTATTCATAATTTCAATTATTTTATAGATAAGAATGGCTCACACTAGAAGACAAAGTCGAGAGATCACTCCTCAACAAGACAGTGTACAACAGGTTGATCCCTTACAGGTTATAATGGATCGTTTGGATCAACAACAACGATTAATTGAGGATTTGCAAAGAACCATAGCAAATCAAAGACAGCCACAGGAGGCAAGAGTACAGGAACCGCCTCCAAGGCCACAACCATAACCTGAGCCTCAAGCAATGCCAGTGAATCCAACAGCAGGTGCAGCGGCTGATTTTGCTCACCAACAAAATATAATAGCACAATTCAGAAAGCATTGTCCTTCATCATTTGAAGGAAAATTTGATGTACAAGCTGCAGAGGACTGGATACTGAGCTTGGAAAAATATTTAGGCTGATGGGTTATGCTACTGAGATGAAAGCATTATTAGCCACGTATATGCTGGAAAAAGAAGCGGACAGATGGTGGCGTACCATTGAATTGATTCTACAGGCTCGAAATATACCATTGACATGGGAGATATTTCTTAAATATTTCTACGATAAGTATTTCCCAAGGTCAATTAGAGATGAAAAAGAAGCTGAATTCATTACGCTCAAACAAGCTGAGGATCAATCAGTAGATGAATATATGGCTACTTTCATTCAATTGTCTAGATATTCCACATATTTGCAGCAACATGATGATGAACGGTGGAAGACCGAAAAGCTGGAAAGAGGCTTGAATTTAGCCATAAGAGAAAAAGTTGCTCTTATGAGAATTTAAGAGTTTAATATATTGGTTGAGGTCAGCAGGATTGCAGAAGGAAGTGTGAATCATAAGGGTTTTATGTCCACTGCTCCAGCTAGTACAAGAAAGACTACAATTGAAGAAGGTGAACTAAGTAAAAAGAGAAAGAAGCCTTGGAACAATTTCAATAGAAGGGGTAAAAGAAGTGGTAGAAGATGAGGAGGACAAACAATGCAAAGAGACATACAAAGAGAAGCTAGGGAAGCTCCAGTATGTGATCAGTGTGGTAAAGCTCATGGCGGTAGACCATGCCTAGCAGGGCAAAATGTATGTTATCAATGTGGCAAGGCTGGCCACTATGCTAAAGATTGCAGAGTAGATTTGGCTCGTATCAGACCCCAGGTACAAGGAAGGGTCTTTGCTCTTACGCAGCATGAGGCTCGATAGTCACCTGATCTTATAGAAGGTATGATTAAAGTTAATGATTATCTTGTATATGCCTTGTTTGATTCAGGTGCAAGTCATTCATTCATTTCTTATAAATATGCCAAAGGATTGGGTCTACATGTTACTGAGCTACCTTATGATCTTCATGTGTCCACACCCACGGGTAACCATGCTATTACATCCCATGTCTGCCTAAATTGCATTGTCCAATATGAACATTGTTGTACCACACTAGATCTCATATGCATGCCATTTCTAGATATAGATGTCATAATAGGCATGAACTGGCTTTCCACAAATAACATTCTCCTTGATTGTAAGAACAAAGCCTTGATCTTACCTACTCCAGAAAGTGTCCTAAATACTGAGGTTAAGCTCAATTTCATATCGACCGCTTAAGTTGAGAGATGTCTGGGGAAAGGATGTCAAGCCTATTTGGTTTTCTTTTCAGTAGTAAGAGATTTTCCTAAAGTGTTTCCTAAGGATTTTAAAGATTTACCACCTGAAAGAGGTAGAGTTTTCTATAGATCTTGTGCCAGGAATAAGTCCAATATCAAAGGCACCATATAGAATGGCACCACCTGAATTAGCAGAATTAAAGAGACAGATAGAAGAGCTATTGGAAAATGGTTTCATCAGACCAAGTGTTTCTCCTTGGGGTGCTCCAATGTTATTTGTAAGAAAGAAAGATGGGAGCCTCCGATTATGTATTGATTATAGGGAACTAAACAAAGTTACTATTAAAAATAAATATCCTTTACCTAGAATTGATGATTTACTAGATCAGTTGGTAGGAGCCACTGTGTTTTCAAAAATCGATTTAAGATCTGGATATCATCAATTACAGGTTAAGGTAGATGATGTTCCCAAAACTGCTTTTCGAACTCATTATGGGCATTATGAATTTTTAGTGATGCCATTTGGTCTAACGAATGCCCCAGCAATATTCATGGACTACATGAACAGGATTTTCCAGCCCTACTTAGATCAGTTTGTGGTAGTTTTCATTGATGATATTTTAGTGTACTCTAAATCTTTAGAGGATCACGAGATGCATTTGAGAATAGTCTTGTCTGTTTTAAAGGAAAAGAAATTGTATGCTAAACTGAGCAAGTGTGAGTTTTGGCTCACAGAAGTGCGGTTCTTAGGGCATGTTGTTTCCAAGGACGGGGTCGCAGTAGACCCAAGTAAAGTTGATGCAGTCCTAAAGTAGGAGCAACCCAAGACTGTCACTGAGATAAGAAGTTTCCTTGGTTTAGCAGGTTATTACAAATGATTTATACAGGAATTTTCTCGAATTGCATTGCCGCTTACAAAACTTACAAGAAAGAATACACCTTTTGTGTGGGATATGAATTGCGAAAATAGTTTTAATGAACTGAAGTGCAAATTAACTACCTCACCTGTATTAACTATACCTAATCCTAAGGAACCTTTTGTGCTTTACACAGATGCAAGTAAGCATGGATCGGGTTGTGTTTTAATGCAGAATGGTAGAGTAGCAGCATACGCTTCTCGATAGTTAAAATCACATGAAGAAAACTATCCTACACATGATTTAGAACTTGCAGCTATTGTTCATGCTCTAAAGATATGGAGGCATTTTCTCTATGGTGGGATTGTAGAAGTGTTTTGTGACCACAAAAGCCTCAAATATTTAGAAGATCAAAAAGAATTGAATGCAAGGTAGAGGCGCTGGATGGAATTGTTAAAAGATTATGATCATTCTATAAAGTACCATCCAGGGAAAGCTAATGTAGTGGCTGATGCACTTAGTAGAAAAACTGTTCACGTAGCCTATATGATGATCCATGAAATGAAAATGCAGGAAGATTTTCGGGATATGTCCTTGTTTCTCCAATTACATGAGACCAAAATTGATAATGAATTTTTACAAGATTTAATGAAAGCCCAGCAGAATGATGAGTTTGTACAAGTAGTTAAAGAAAAGATGAGTCAAGGAGAAATGCAGGAATTCAATGAGACAAATGATGGTCTGATCAGGTTTCAAAAGAGAGTATATGTTCCTCTAGTAGCAGAGTTAAAGGAAAAGGTACTGGCAGAGGCACACCAAAGTAAATACACTATTCCATGTTACGTCCGGCAGCTATTCGAGATTGACGACTGTCCCCATAAACTAACACAAGCCCTTTCGGTGTGCTTTGTCCTCACTCACACACCTCCTTCCCAGGAGGTCACCCACCCTATAATTGCTCCAAGTCAAGCACGCTTAACTGAGGAGTTCTTAAGGGATAGACTACTGAAAAGGTAGGTGCACCTTGTTGGTATGGGAAGTACCTATCAATTCCTTTAAGCTATCCTTAACCGTATAGTCCCATACCTATACAGTCTCTGGATCCCTCTCGTTCTGGTATGTATTCGATTCATTCATATGCCCCTCCTGCTTAGAAGCCTGCTAGGAGCCTCTCCTTGTCGGTGCCTCATTACTTTATCCTCGTTACTTTATCTGACCCCTACTTTTCTTGCACCGGCGATTACTCCCCGTCCTCGTCAGCACCCGGATGTCACATAAAGCAATCGGAAATTTTGAAATATAAGGCATGATTATGAACTAAAAGATCAATCAATAAGCATTATCATTTAACCCCTATGGGAAAATAAAATAGGTAGAAGGAAAAATCAAAATTAAGGAAAAAGAAAAAGAAGTAGGGTGAGAAATAAAGGTTTAATTGAAAAAGGTAGAAAGGGATGGGCTAAACAGAGTCCATACCTGGAGGTGGAGCTGAAGCTGGAATTTTTTACCCAACTTCCAGACTGGTCCATTTGCCATGAGTGAAGGAGGAGGCGGAGATGTAGTAAAGAAGAGTGATGCTGAGAGCAATAGGTAATGGGTTTCATGAAGACCCACGAGCAACCTAATGATTGGGTTTTGTTGACACCGAAAAATGAACAATATGATGAAGTGTTCAACGGTGGCTACGGGTTCAGTGGTCGGGAGAGAAGAGACTGCCATTAGGTTCGATGGTGTGTCTTTGGGGCTATTGGGGTTTTGGTTTGATGGTGATGGTGAGTGTCGACAGGGGCGAGGAATCATAGTAAGAGGAGAGAGGGTTTGGTGCGAGGGAACTGACCAAAATTTTGCCGTGATAGAGAGGATATTGCTGCGTGATCCACTATCTCTGTTTTGGCTAAAACAAAAAAAAAGGAGAAAAGGCATTATAGGATAGTTAGTAATCCCACAGTCCTAAAAGTTAAAAATTTCCAGGACTGTGGAGTATATCACCATCTTGGAAAAAAAAAGTGAGCACCTTCCCTTAACCCACTGTTCTTGAAAATGATTTGTAGTGCCTTATATTTACAAAATTGCCACCTCCAAATTTTTAAGGGCTGTTTTTTTTACCGTCCTAAAAGACAATCCTAAATCACTATTTTTCTACTAGTGAAACACCTAGGGAGAATCATAGTTGAGGACATGTTAAGATAATTAATAATAAAAAAGACTTTAAATAATAAAAATTGGAACATTGAATTATAAAATTAATAAGATAAGTGGCTATGGGACCTTTATTTAATATTAATTATAGATATAGGTCTTCAACTGTGATTACCCTAAGGACCTATATATATGATCAACTAGCCTATTCAAAATGCTTCAGATTAGAGCACTGTAATTGCTCAGTATCCATCATCACATTTTTCTTTTCATAAGCTCCAGAGTATCCATCATCACATTTTTCTCTTCATAAGCTCCAGTTGGTGCTACATTCTTCTACCAATTAAATACTTCCTCTATCTCAAATATAAGTTACTAGGAGAAGAGTTTCCATGATCTAAAATATAAGTCATGTATGAATTATTAAATAATTTTATTGCTAAATACCCCTAATTAATTATGTTGAACAAAATAATGTGATTTATAATTGAAAATATATAGCATTTAGTTAGGGATAAATATGAAAAATAAATTAAATCTAAAACAAATTTAATGAATTTAATTACTTTTCTTAATATGTATAAGGTAGTTAATAGTTACTTATATTTGAGACATAGTGCACCTTAATGTTTTTAGTCTTTTCCCATGCATTAGATATCTATTGAAGTCATTTAAAGAGAATTTGGAAACTTAAATCAATCAAAAGCTCAAAATTTCAAAATTCTTTATCAGGTTACTATTCATTTGGTAACCTTAAATTTTTTACTAAATTTTGAAAAATCATAACTAATTCTAGAATTTTTTTTGAAATGGTTCAAGTTTCATATTAATGGTCTTTCAATCCTTTACAAGAGAAAAAATCCATATGGAATTTCATCATGCCAATTAATACAGTTTATTCCATGAATTGTACTGTTCATTTAGCTATTTAATTTTCAAAATTTTAATCCATTATCTTTGAAATTTCATATCTTCTTCTATACTTAACCAATTGAGATAACTTTGGTCCTATTATGAATCTTATTGAGTCCTGTAAAAAGATTCTACCTCAATTTTCATTCTTCTCCTTACTTTGTCTTCTTTCTTTCCTTAGGAACTCTAATATGATTATTTATCTTCCTAAGATTTTCATACATAAATATACTACAAAATAATTTTAAATACTTGGTGAATCATCTTATAACATAATATTTAATTCCATTAAACATGTCAAACATCATATACAACATATCATATGTAACAACCCAAATGTTATTATCTCATAAATGTATATGATTTATGGAAAGGTATTATTGGAATTATATAGGACCAGAAAGGCCAAGATCGGAGGAAAAAAGCAAATAATGAAGCAATTGAATTTTTTTGTAGAAGCAAATAACATTGTGATAAGCTTCTCTTGCACTGCAATACTAGTCAAAAAATTAGTACAAATTAGGAAGCCTGCAGCTCACCAGAACAATGGTATTTCAAGGGGTTCGAGGTTGGCGCCACTAGGGCTTCATATGCTTGGCCAGAGGATGTGTTTTTAATGCTTAAGGAGGCTTGATTCTTTAAGGTAAGGTGTCTTCCTTCTCTATCTCTTTTATTTTCTCATGTTTGATGGTGATATTTTGTGGGTTGAGTTTGGGGTACAAATTTCTTTGGGTTTTAATCTGTTAATCTGAGCTAAATTGCTTCAATGGAGTGTTGAGAAGCTTCCTCAAGCTTTGGGTGTGAGTATTTCAGGGTTTATAGCTTGTGGGTGTCAAACCCTAGCCTCTAACTTTGGGATTTATCATGATGTTTGAACTTTATGAGCTAATGTTTGGTTTTGGCAATTGATTTGGGTACAATGATGAATGGGTATGGTGTTGGTAACTTGTTTTTATTGGGTTTAAGCTTGGGTCATTGAGTTAGGTTCTACTCAAGTTATGTTACTACTTGACTCTCATGCAAATTAGTTGTGTAAGATGTAAGCTCACTTAATTAAAGTTTCCATACTTCTAGAAGTCAACAGGAAACACCAGATTCATTGGTAAGTAGCTATCTTATCATATGAAGAAAACCGGCATCATTGGTACTAAGTGGCTTAGGGTAGTTTGAACAATTTTGATAAAGTTTTGATGATTGTTTGGATCTTAATTGATGTTTGGAATGCCATATATATTCTCTAGCAGCCCACCAAGGTGTAGCGTGAGTCAAGGCAACTTGAGATAACCGAGAAATCACTTTTGTTTACTGTATGTTCTAAACTTTTCATATCATGATACATATCTTTTGACATGGCTAGTAAGTTTTTTTGTACTCTTGACTCTTTTGAAACCAATGGCAAGAAATATGAGAATTTGCTAGTTGAAAAGCAAGTATGGAAAATCTTGAAAGTTAGCATGATATATATATGATTTGTAGTTCATCCCTATGTTTAAATCTTACCTTATATAAATATGGGCATTATCACTAGATAATGAACACATTAAGTATGATTTGGTTTAGGTGACAATGTTAGTGAATACCATGTGGTATATCAATCCACTGAATGGCACATGAGGTCTTGTGTCCAGGTGATAAGACTTGTGATATCCTATCATTAAATAGTCTTTCTTTGGCCAGGAGACTCAGGTGGCTATGAAATGGGATGTGTTAGGAATGTTGGCTTCCTAAGATGAGCTGAATTGGGAAGTATGGAATTTTTGTATAAAAATACAATATAGTAATGAAAGAAAAAATTTGCAGAAAAGCAAACTATAATGAAAATTGAATATAAGAGATAAGGGAAGAGAAGACTCAGTAATTTATCTCGGTTCAAACTAATCCACTTGACCTATATCCAGTCAACAAGTCATCAATTGAGATTTTCTACTATCAGCAAGAATTCAGTGGGCTTCTTGCAATCCCATAGTATAATACTTATACCCTGTTCTAAGAACATAAAAAATTTCTTAGAACTCTTACTAGTGTTTCCCTTTATCCCTTTGTGAATCCCCTCACACAGAATCTTTCATTTAGATGAAGAAAAAATTTGTTACAGAAATGAATACTTTCTTAAACAAAGTAGATATGAAAGTTAAAAAGTAATAACTGAGGTGTATATGTGAAATGCTCTAACACAGAATTTTAGCAGAGTTTTTGCAATATCAGACTTAAATGTGTTTTCCACAATTTTAAATGAAGTTTTATTTATAGATTTGTTGCTTAACTAGTAGTTAGACATATTAACCAATAGTTACTCTGCAAAAAGAGCTGTTCACCAACCGCATTAAATAAGTCTAACACACCAAAATTTGAATATTAGGGCTTAATAGATGAATTTAATAGAGACAGAAGGTTAAGTACTTTAACATTGTACTTCAAAGTTTGTCTATTACTAAGTGACATTCGAATTTCTAGTTTACTAAAGGTACCTCATGTTAGTTTATGTGAATTGTCATATTAGAAGTGTGTCTGAAGAGATTGAACAACTACCTCAAATTTTTACATAGCACTACAAAATTCAAATTTCAGAAATTGAAATTCGTCTGTCAGAGGCATGTTCAACATCACACAAAAGTTCTTCACTACAAAGTTCAAACTTTGAACTACAAAGTTAATCTATCAGGGGCATGCTCTAACATGGCATACAAGTTCTCACTTTGACACACTTTAAAGCTCAAAGTTCATCTATCAGAAACTGTGACTTTGAACTCACTTTGAACTTCACTAATAGTCTGATTTTTAACTAAGCTTCATGCAAATTGTGCGCACTTTCACCAACTATGTTTAGCCTAAAATTTGAATTTCAGATTCAAAATTCATCTATCAGAAATTAAACCTTTGTAACTTCAATTTTTAACAAGTTAAATATGAATTTTGTGCAAAATAAGCATGAGTCAACCCGCAAAATTCATCTATTAGCCAACATATCTTAATTCTAATACATGCCTGCATTAGATAACTTTAAAATTACTTGTTTAAACAATGTGGTAACATAAATAAGTAAGATTTATAGCTTTTTACTTAGTATACATAGTGAGAAATCCAAAAGACAAATTCTTCACTTTATCTTCACTTGATTTCTTCACTTTATGCTTTAATGCTCCTTTGATATTCTCCTTCCAAGCTCTAGTTGTTTGGAGTCATCAAAACTTGTGATTCAACGTTCTCCTTCTTTTTTCATGATAACAAAATAACTCACAAACTGTATTAGTACATGAGTTTACTTCCAAGAGCTCCCTCTTGATTTATGTATTAAAATTCAAATTTTAACATATAATCTCAGCACATGTATCAGAGTAAAAGTTGTAGGAGAATAGGAAAGAACTATTGAGACAAAGAAACATACATCATTGATATAAGCACATTTAGTACAAAGATTCATACTAGTTCAAATAAGTATACTGAGACATATAAAAGGAAATACGACAAAGATGTAAATACACAAAAGCACAAAAACACAACGTCCTAAGGCATGTTGTTCTGCCACTGTCATTCATTCTTTTTTAGTCTTCAGCTTGACCCTTTTGCCATATATTTTGCTTGATTGCCCAGCAGCTTCAATTTACTTCTCCCTCTTTTTGGTATCATCAGGAGCAGAAGCAGGTGCAGAGGGAGGAGACACTTATGCAATGGGTATGGCCTAAAGTGTAACTGGTAGATAAGCCATTGAAGGAGACACTAGAGGAGGTTCTTCATCAAACCCCGAAAATAGCTCCTTAGCTTTCTTTAAGAGTTTAGCCAGCCGTGCTCATTGTTTCACTATGAGTCCAGGTGAAGAAGAAGGAGGTTGGGGTGCTGGTGGAGGAAATATCTCATCCAGTCTTTGCTTCTAAGCTTGTACCGAAGCAGTATGTGCAATATGAGTAATATGAACATAACGCACAATCCTTCTTTCCTTATTGGTAGAAGATTGAACAATGGGTGGTATTGTGAGATCTATTACAAGTTTTTCCATCTACTCCATTTCTTGAGTTGAAAGAATTCATTCTTGAGTAGTTTCCTCTATAATTGGCTTATAAGAGCTCTCCAATTGAGCAGCTTTGGCTTCCTTTATACCATAGTCTGGAGATGGACCAGGGCTAGTACCATTGCTAGACACGTGAGGACTAACAGCAGCAGCAGTAGAAAGGCCTTCTTCTAAAGGACTCAAGACATGTAGGGAGTCAAACGTGTGAGGATAAGATGAACTAGGCTATAATTGTGCTGATGTAGTTGGGAGAGAGGTTCGCAGGTCATTGTAGGCATCAGCAACCATTTTGAGGTGTTTGGCCAGATTAGTAACTTGGGTTTATAGGCTTGTAAATTGGACATTCTGCTCATCCCTAATACTCATGATCATTTCAAATAAACAATCATATAGCTTGAGTATGGTGTTAAGTTTGGCCAAGTTGTAATAGGATTGGATGAATAGTTTAGATGGTCAGGTACTCTAAGATTGAGTAGGTTGTGGTTTAGATTGGGTAGATGGAGTAACCTTAAGAGTAACTTCCAATTGTTGTTGTGGAACTGGCATTCCTCCTTCATGAAAGAAATCTTCAACTTTGCTAGCTCCTTTTCCAACTTATTTACCCTCCTTTCTCTCTATGCCTATCCTTATCAATTCTTTCTCTTTGAATTCCTTAATGGGCTTTCCTTTATCTTTCTCCAAGTGTTAGATCTTAGTGAACTTGAGAAGTTTGGAGATGATCGAGGCATATGGTAGTCTAGAATCCTTCCTCTGATTTCTAACCTTTACTATTCTTTGAAGAATAATATTTCTAAGGTTAAGCTTTTTTTTTGTGAATTAGGGCCATCATCACATGAGCTTCAGCTTTGGTAATCAGATTAAAGCTACCTCCCTTGTTAAAGATAATCCTGGATACTATGTAGTGCAAGACCCTCATCTATACATTGAGTTTTGAAGGCATCACATTTTTTAGAAGAGGCCTATCTTCTTTTCTCCTGAAAATTGTATTCAAGATTGTGCTCTTCTTGTAGTTCAATTATTCTCCATCCTTTCCATCTACTTCATCATTCTCTTCCATGTACTTGGTGGCAGAAATATTGATCTTGAACCCATCTTGGTCAGGAATCTCCAGAATGTGATTGATGCTCACATTGGTCAATTAGAAGTTCCTAGACTGAAGAGTAACTTGATACTTGTCCTTTTTTTGTTGAATTTTAAAGAAGTATACCAAATCTTGATTACTTCTTCATCATACCTTTCCATAACTTCTAACAGGTTTTTGAATTTCTCCAACCAGATTGCAGCATCAAAGTCATTTGGAATAAGAAATTGTTCCAGACCAGTCCAGTGTGGAGTAATTACCTTCCTTATAGCAAATTTTGTTGAGAAATCATTCAAGATGTAGTCAGAGTTGCATAAAGGATTGGTAGTCATCTTCAATTCTTTAGATTCTGTATATGAGAATGGAGCAGCAGGCATGGGTTTCTTCAATTCTGCCTTGGACTCAGCCATTTTCTTTTTCTTTGTAGGTGTTCCCTTGCTTGATTTAACCTTTCATTTCTAAGCACCATCTTCTTTTATGACATACTGAGACTTTGTTGACCTTTTGGGCCTTCTTTGTTCCACGCTAACATTTGCATTCTTCGTTCTCTCCATTTCTTTAAGAAATTTGCTTCAAGGAATGCTCAGATGGTGTTTGTAGGGTTCGATTTTGAGTTTAGCTAGTGGAAATTAGTGTTTGGTTGAAAGAATTTGGGAATGGTTGAGAGAACAAATGAAAGTTGTAACGATTGAAATATGAATTAAAATTGGTGTTTAGCGTCTAACCCTCTGAATCCTCTTTAGTAATAGTTCAACAAATGAATTTTGAGGGCTAAAATTCAAATTTCTAATAGTTACGTTCCCCACTTTACATAGAAACTGCCTTGACAGAAGAACTTTCAACCATGAAGTTTGACTATTAGAGACTTACCACAGAAAATATCTCAACAATCAAATTTTAGCCTTAAAATATAACTGTCAGAGACTTAACACAAGTAAGAGTTTCAACAAATGAACTTTGTGTCCTCAAAATTCAAATTTTGAAGTCTTAATAGAAAGCATGTAAACACACGAGATCCAACAAACAAATATTGAGATTCAAAGTTCAAATTTTAAGACTGTATAAAGAAATGTCTGAAGTGCAAATATTGAATTATCAAGGTTTGAATGTTGTACACAAGCAAGCATAGCATATACACATGCAAACAGTCAAAATTTGTACTTTAAGAGATCAATAGACAATTTTCCAGCAGACAAAAACACAAGTATAACATGTAAAGCACTGAAATTTGGCTGTTAAGAGGCTAAAGTTCAAATTTCAAGCAAGCAAAGTCACTCAATATGGCAGATTTCATGCCTTACTTACATATATAATTTTTCATGTATATTAGCATATATAATACCTAATTGAGCTATTTTAGAAACATGAATCATTAAAATATCAAATGAGAAAATTTCAAAACTTTAAAACACTATTCATTTGGTGATCTGATTTTTCTAGCTGAACTTTTGAAAATCCTAACTAATTCTAGAAAAATCATATGAGGATGATTCAAGTATTTAAAAATAACTAAAAACATGCTCTGCTTGGAAAAAATATGCAACTTGAGCTTTTCTGAGCCAATTTTTGTACAGTAAATTCTTCCAATATTTACTATTCATTTGGTCAAAATTATTTTTCCAGATTTACTGAGCCAATTTCAAAAATTCATAACAATTTGTATACTTATCCAAATCAAGTGATTTTGGCTCGTTGGAAAGTTCCAACCATGTATAATACTCATATTGAAAACTAAATCTCTAATGAATAGTAATCATATAACTAATCAGTGCTCAGAATTGGATAATTTTGCATACGGCTTCCAAAAATAACATTATAGCATATCTATATAACTCAAACTTATTCAAACTAAGTTCATAAAAACTTGAGACACTACTACAAAATTGGAAATTGTTGGTGCATTTATATAGGCGGTTATTTGCAAAAACATAAAGAAATGTCAGAAGGGAGGTTTTTGTAGGCGGTTGTTTAAATAACGGTCTACAAATCTATTAATAATTTAAAAATAAAAAAAATAAAATATATGGAGTAAATAACGAAGGCGATTATTTAAAAAAACAGCCTACGTTTCTTTTTTAAAAAAATATTCAACTACGTAGACGGTTGTTTTAAATAACCGCCCACGTTTATATTAAATATTTTTTTTTATTTTTAATCTTAAAAAAAATGTTGGCGGTTTTTTGAAATAATTGCTAGCGTTTATTTTTTTAAAAAAATTAAATTACGTAGGCGGTTTTGTGAAATAACCGCCTACGTTTTATTTAAATAAAAAAATATGTTTTAATATAAACCTAGGCAGTTATTTTGAATAACCGCCTAGGTTTAATAATAAACGTAGGCAGTTATTTTAAATAACCATTTATGTTTGTGTTAACCTAACTTCTTTTTCTCGAGTGCGGCCGCGTACTTCAGAAACAAACTTTCGGCTACGTACTTCAAAAACAAATTTTCTCAGTTGCACAATAGCTGCCAATCCACAGGCCTCTGGCTCCCATCCAATCTCCACCTCCATGCCGGCCAGTTGTTCTTCCCACCAGTCTCCACCTCCAGCTTCTCTCTAGCTCACACTGCATCGGTCCAGTCTCTTTTTACCTTTGCAACGTCTCCGCTGAAAAGTAGTAAGCTTCATTTCTCCCCAATCTAGTGTCATCTCACTCCTCAAGCAAACATTCCTTCTTCAATTAGATTCAAGGACACCTAGATTCGGACTACATTTTGCTCTTGTACCCACACTAGAGGCAGGTATATTTAATTACTTTGTTGTCTTATTGTTATTCAAATCTGATAAGTTTAGTGACAATGAAATTAACTGCAAACGCAATTTTACTGAGTTATCTAGGTGAGAAGACATGAGAAGCTTTGTGGCAGAAGGACAATGAGCCTTTGGTACTCAATGGGAAGGAACCATGAATATGTATAGGTATGTTCTTCTTTATTTTCATACTTTATATATATATTTTAGTATATTATGCATAGTAGCTTGATGATGTAGGACTTGAAATAAGGGTTGTCTTAAAGATTGTATACGAGTTTTAAAATTTGATGAAAGTATGAGGTAATAAAATTGCATAAGAAAAAAGGGTATTTAAAAATATGCTAACACTGGACTTGTAGACTTGTCAACAAAAGCACCTTATATATAATTCCATGATGACTTTTCATGGAAATTTAAATCCTGCCTTTTAGAAAATCACTATTAATAAGAAATTAGATTTTTGGTCTCTAATCATTGTGCTTTTTTGCTATCAATTGTTACTTCCATGGTGCATTGTCTCTTGACAGAAATTTTCACAAGCACAAATATATCCCCTGTATAATTCTATTTATTCCTATTATTTTCCCCTATCTTTTATGATAAGGTTACTAAAATATGCCCTCTTTCCCCTGATTTTAGGATGAGAAAAATTTCATTTGGTATTCAGGGCAGTAGGAAAAACACTTGCGGTTGAGTGCAGCCACAAAAATTATTCAAGGACAGGGAAATGTATGAAACAAACATTAATGCCTTCTTACTCATTTCACTATCCACATGAGTCTAAGAAAAAGAACTAACTTGTTTTAGTCTAATAAATTGCTCCCCATTTTCAGATAAAGTCCCAAAAGCTAAGTCAAATTGGGAAGGAGTGCCATTCATTTTCTCTAATTTATGCAAATGGCGAACGCTCACTTGATCTGGTAATATGTGTTTTTGCTTTATTCATACACATTTCATGCTTTTTAAAAATTCTAATTCTAGTTTCAATTCTTGTCAAATTTATCGCTTTTTGACTAGATATGCAAGGACAAAGCACAAGCCACTTCTTGGTTTTTGGGCTTGAAAGTTGTAATTTCTCAGTCCCAACATCCAAGACCTTTTAGTAGTTTAAGAAGCTGCCAAGGTATACAGAGTTGTGTCAGTAGTCCAGCTGGAATTTTACGAAGAAAGAAAAACGTTCGCCTTTTGGAGGATACTACTGAATTTACAAAGGTTTCGTAAATATGCTGCATTACTTTCTCCCCAGAGTTCTTATTTCTTTGCCTTCATGTCCTTTGAAAAAGCTTATACTTGAAAGTAAAATCTTAGATATTTTCCTGTGATTGCCTCTGACTTTGTTCTTTTTATGTTTTATTCTAGCTATTAATGAAAAAACTGATTGATCTTTCCTTGATGACATTATCATTACTCATCGAATGATTGAATTTGGGTTCAGACCACAAGTTAAATTATTGATATACGTTAGTTACATACTATGATAATAAGGGTTTCTCAAGTGCTTTTGATAAAAAAATATTATTTTATTTTTCTAAAACCCAATTAGTAAGAGGGAATTGAGAGACTTGCAAACTAAATCTCATCCAGATGATTAAGATAGGATTTTTTACACACTACATAACGTGTGGATTCTTTTATTGATAGAAGGCTGTAATATTGGTTCTAAATCTCTTTTTTTGAATAATTTGAAGATTATGAGTTACTGTGGTTTCTTGTACACTTCTTTTCATTAATATCCTCATATTGTTTACTTAATCATTGTGCATGTTGATTTTACAAGGTTTTTGGTTAGAATTGTTGATTCTTTAGTGTCTCTCCTAGCTGGAAAGTGGTGTTGATTGAGATCCAGAGATCAGTGCGTAAGTAAGCTATCATCTTAGGCTTTTTTTCATCATGGGGAGAATTATGCAGCTTCTTATTTCAAGACTTTCATAGTTTTTTTTCTTTAAACATGCCTTAAACATGTCAATCCATAAATCCAAAAGAAATTACTTAGTTCCATTTGAGCATATTGTAAAATTATTGGTGTGATGCCTACAACTAATTTCTTTGAGTGTTTATTAGGCCAAGCTTATATCTTTCAAAGAAATCTGGTGTTTCTTGTGCCAAAGAGAATAGATCTATCATATCTTCAAATTATTCACAGGTATTGATTTTAACTTTTGATCTTTATATCAATTATGTTCATTCAAGAGTTATTATATAGATCAGTACCATGATATGGTGGGCTCTACTTGAATTTATTGTGCACAATAGGTTCTATACATGTTACCATGGTAAGCTTTGTTTGAATTTATAACTAGTGGTGTACATGTTAGATATACTAAAAACAAATCCAATTACTCCCACCTAGCCATAGTTACATGAAACTAGCCTATAGCTTAGTTTATTTATCAAACATGTTAGTTCTTTGCTTGTAATGTGTTTATGACTAAGTGGTGCTGTAAAATTTTGTGAATTATGGGTGGCAAGTTAATAATAGAGGAAGCATAACCACAGAAAAGATTTCAATATTCAATGAATAGCTATTTGGTTATAATGTGTTTGTTTGGTGGATCAAAATAATCTTCTCCTAGCCTTTTTGTTTCTATAGTTTATTTGGAACTTCATTTATAACATATATCTTGTCGTATTGGCTATGGAAATCTATAATTCTGGATGAATTTATATTCTCTCTATGCATTTACTTCCTTTATTTGTAGGTTTTTTTTATTTCTATATTATTCAGGTTATGATTATATAGCTTAGGTTGTTTTGGATTAGCTGAAAAATGGTTGTACTTATAATTAGGAAGTCTAACTTTCTTGTGAGATGTTGTAGTAGAATTATTGCACCCTTAACTTGTAGAGGAGGCTCTGCCAAAATTGATACACATCTCAGGAGTATGGATTGGTCATGGATGTCTATGAATCATTTGACTCAGGAGTATAGGGATGGAGTGAAGGAGCTCATTAGTTTCGCAGTTGAGCATGCAGATGACCCTAATAACATTTTATGCCCTTGATTAAAGTGTTGTTATGGGAAGCTAGTTAGTACAGAGGACTTCGTAGATCATTTAGTATGTCATGGAATTGATCGAGTTTATAGACGTTGGACAAAGCATAGTGATACGAATGATGGGTATAGTAGCTCGGGTTATAGTGGATTGAATGATTTTGACACAACCACATTTGAGGCTGATTGTCTTGAAGAGATGGCAAATGTGATTGAGAATGAGCTTCAAGATTGTTCTGAGATGTTTGATAGGTCGAAAAGTGATCCAAAAAAGCCATTATACTATGGTTGTACTAAATTCACAATTTGTTATTGTGTTAAAGTTGTACAACTTGAAAGCAGGTAACCGATGGAGTGATAAGAGCTTCACAGAATTGCTTAGACTTTTGAAGGATATGCTGCCAAAGGGTAATGACCTTCCTAGCGAAATATATGTGGCTAAATGGGTGCTATGCTCTATTGGGATGAGCTATAAGAGGATACATGCATGTCCTAATGATTATGTGTTATTTCAAAAAGAACATGCATTGTTAGACAGATATTCTAAATGCAACGCCCCTCGATATAAGAAGAAAGAATCGAGTCCAACGAAGGTCATATGGTATTTTCCTATCATACCTAGGTTTAGACGCTTATACAAAAGTCCTGAAATTACGAAGCACTTGACATGGCATGCGGATGAAAGAATTGAAGATGGAAAGTATCGACATCCTGCAAATTCTCCGCAATGGAAAAAAATTGATAGTCAATATTTAGAGTTCGGAGTAGAAGATAGAAACCTATGCCTTGCATTATCTACCAATGGAATGAACCCGCATGGTATGCAGAGTAGTACTCACAGTACGTGACCCATGATTTTGGTTATTTATAACCTACCACCTTAGCTATATATGAAGTGGAAGTTTATGATGTTGTCTATGTTAATCTCTAGACCCAAACAACCTAGAAATGATATAGACGTATATTTGGCTTCATTAATTGATGATTTGAAGCTACTGTGGGAGAGGGATGTGGAGGTGCATGACGAATATAGGGAAGAGACATTCAAATTGAGAGCTATGTTGTTTGGTACAATCAATGATTTTCTTACGTATGGTAATTTGTCAGGCTACAGTATCAAAGGAGAGTTTGGATGCCTAAATGTGAAGAAGGCACACATTCGATACAGTTGGAGCATGGTTTAAAATTTGTCTTCCTCGAACATCATAGATTTTTGCCTGAGGGACATCATTACAGGTGATGGAGACAAGCATTTAATGGGAATACAGAAGAAGGAAAAGGACCTTTGCCATTAAGTGGTGAGCAATTGTTTGACAAGGCAAAGGATTTGAATGACAACTTTGGGAAGCCTTTTACGCGATACCTTAGGACTAGTGGGTGGAAGAAAATGTCAATTTTCTTTGAATTGGAATATTGGAAGTCTTTGTATGTGAGGCACTTCCTTGATGTCTTGCATATAGAAAAAAATATATGTGAAAGCATTATTGGTACATTACTTAATGTGCCAAGAAAGACTAAAGACAGTGTGAACGTAAGGCTGGACTTAGTTGCTATGGGAATAAGAGGAGAGTTGGCACTAGTGAAGGAGAAACACCATACTTATCTACCTCCGGCGGCATATACACTCTCTAGAAAAGAGAAAATCACTTTTGTAAGTCTCTTGATGGGGTTAAAGTTCTGGAGGGGTACTCCTCAAAATTAGGAACCTTGTTTCTATGAAAGACTTGAAGTTAAAGGGTTTGAAGTCTCATGATTGCCATGTTTTGATGGAGAATTTCATGCTGGTGGCTATGCGATCCATTTTGCCCAAAAAGGTTCGAGGGACAATCACTAAACTATGTTTCTTCTTCAAGTATATTTGCAACAAAGTGATTGACCTTGTGAAGTTATTGACATTGCAAAGAGACATTGTTATCACTTTGTACGAGCTTGAGATGTATTTCTCGCCTTCGTTCTTTGATATGATGGTTCATCTAACGGTTCACCTGGTTAGGGAGACACATTTATGCGGTTCAGCTTATATGAGGTGGATGCACTAAATTAATCGTTACATGACGATATTAAAAGGTCATGTGAAAAATCGAAGTAGACTAGATGGTTATATTGTTGAACAGTATATAGCTGAAGAAGCTGTTGAATTTTGCACCGAATACTTATCCAATATTGATAACATTGGCCTTTCTAAGTATCATCACATGGGAAGAACATCTAGGGAAAGGATTATGGGAAAGGAAATTGTTAGCATATCCAGGACACAGTGGGAGCAAGCTCACTTGTATGTTTCGCACAACTCTAATGAGGTTCTTCCATATGTGGAAATGCACAAGGACAAACTTAGAAGCTTATATGAGGTGGACAAACTTAGAATGAGAGTTGGATATCGAAAGAACACAATCGATTTGTTATAGATTGGCTGAGAGATCATATTATTTCAGAGTGGGAACGGAATCCTAGTTCAGTTTCAGAAAAGTTGAGATGGTTAGCTAATGGTCCATCTATGCATGTCTTGTCTTACACTGGCTGCCTCATAAATGGCTACACATTTTATACCAAAGAGCAGGATGATCAGAGCACAATGCAAAATAGTAGGGTAACCCTTATAGCTCAATCAATGCATATTTCTAGTGCCAAAGATAGAAACCCTATTTTTGAAAATATGTCCTACTTCGGGGTAGTTAAGCATATATGGGAGTTGGATTACATCTTGTTTCAGGCACCAGTTTTCGATAGTAAGTGGGTTGACAACAAGAATGGCCTTCGAGTTGATGAGTCAGGGTTCATTCTGGTTGATCTTAATAAGATAGGGTATAAAGATGAGCCTTTTATTTTAGCATCTCAAGCTCAACATATGTTTTATATCCCTGATCCTGTTAATAAGAGGTGGTTGATTGTCATGTTAACCAACAGAATAATCGATCATCACAATCAAGGTGGAGACCAACAAGATGAAGATATTGAGGATGATCCATTTTCTGGGGCATCATTTGATATTGGTTCCACTGAAGATAATGCCCTCTATACGAGAGATGATCATGAAGAGGGGATTTGGATCGTGAAAAGGAGGGGAGGAATCATTCATGGTAGAACAAGAAAGAGGAAAAGGTTTTATTTAAACATATATATATTGCCTTCAATTTATTTTCGTTATTTAATATAATGATCTTCTTATTTTGTTATCTAATTTATTTTTCATTATTTAATTAATCATTTTGATATTATTACAGGTAAATATGGCAAAGCATGTCACATTATAATGAGAGATGGTGAAGCACCGACGTGGTTTGATAGTAATGAAAGAGGTTTACCACGCAAGAGATACTAGAAACAAGATCCATGTGGAATGGAATTACAAAAATCATCCAGTCAATGAAGGTAGGAAGAAGTTAAGTAGCTGTATCGGAGTGGCTCCAAAGTTGAAGGTGCCCATCAGCCATCCAGAATGGGATGATAGGAGGAAAGTTCCCTTTACTATGAAGGATTTAGTTTTCCAAGACATAGTGGTAATTATAATTAATTTCAGTACTTAGATACATTTTTTTATGCATGTAAACCTGTTATAATTAATTTGAATATTTTGTTTTATAGTCCGCTTTTGACGTTGATGAAAGCCATAGAGTGTATATATATCAAAAGGCAGGGATTTCGATGTGTAATTTTCGATATATCTTGACGAGGCACTTTATGAAAGATGAAGCTGGCAACATCATTGAGCATCCACCTGAGGAATTTAGAATCTACATAAAATAGGAACACTGGGATGGCTTTATCGATCTGCGGCGTCAGGAGAAGTTTAAGGTGAACAATTTTTCCTGTTTATATTTAAATATTCTAATCCTCTTTGTTTATAATTATTTGATTTTAGTATTGAAATTTTTTTTAGAAATTAAGTGAAGCAAATAGTCAAAGGGCAAAGAGTCAATAGTACCCTTACCAAGCCGGCCTTTTGGGATACTCTAGAGTAGAGAGGAAGTTGGTAAGTGCATGTATATCTTATGTTTGTCAATACTTAAATTTATTCGAATGCACGATTATTATTTTCGTGAATGCATAGGTATTGAAGGAGGGATCCATGCGGACAAAAGTATCCCATCATGAGCTGTGGTCAAAATCCAGGAAAAACAAAGAAGGGATTATTGAGAACGAGAATGTTTAGAAAGTTGTTGAAAAAATAGTAAGTGCTACCTTACAACAATGATTTGAACTCTCATTTTTTAGAAGGGCAAAAAATTATTTCTTGTTTTATTTTCACAGATCCAGATTTCAAATTAGACCTCTGAAGGCGAGCAAGGCTCAGGGTTGGATGTACTTAGCCAAGTACTGGAGCTCCCTGAACACCCTAGACGTGTTAGAGGTGCTGGATTTGGTGTCACCAACAGGGCCTATTTCAAGACCAAATGCCGCCACTCTAACACTGAAGCTAGGGTTCTTGAATTGGAGGCAATCATCCAATGACAACATGAAACACCATCTAATTTGAATAGATGATTATCCCAGCTTGAGTTGTTGGTCAAACAAGCTGTGTTGCAGGGAGCCAAGGGGTTACAGTCAGTCCTAGTGTGAAAGATAGTTGTACTCCTCCATCTGAGCATCTCCCTCCGGTAATTGCTTATCTTATTAACTAAATTTAATTAGTTGTTGACATATATTAATAATTTCTAATGTTATGATTGGTATAGGGTATAGGACATTATGTACTATGGCTGGATGACCCCCAGCGCATGGTTCCAAAAGGGCAGGTGCATAACATCCCAGGGGACATGCTTCACAATGCACCCTTGCCTACAAAATATGTTAGAGTATCGATTGCACTTCCTGAAGAAGAGACAGTGAGGTTGCTTGTGCCTACCGAGGGAGTAGAAATGGTAGAACAGGCCGTGGGTGGATTTGTAGCATGGCCTGTGAATTTCATTACTATAGCTCCACCAAAAGAGGTATATGTTAGTTGACAAGCCAATTAATTACAATTTGTTTGTTTGTTAATCAACTGACTACTTGTGTTGTACAGTCCACAGGAAAGAGTCAAGGGAAGAAAGTTGTGTCGGGACAATTGGGGGAGTCAATCATTACACTAGTGAAGGGATAGCCTCAGTCATCAAACTCACAAAATCGTGAATTGCTCAATGGTATATTAACCATGGGGTTGTGGCAATTGATACACATTCCTTATGATGCAAGGGTTTATGGTAAGGAAGTATCTGAAGTGATAACTGAAGATATGATCTCTTACATCATTGATCATGGATGGCTTGGGGTATAGAATATTAACATATACATCAGGTATTGAAATTAACATAAATGAATTGATCTTTCATTTGACTATATGATACTAATCTATTACTTTTTCCATTTTAGATTTTTGTATGAAAAAATTCTAGTCCCTTCTCAGCTGACCGACAGATTTGCCTTCATCCACCCACAAGACATTTCAGCTTATACATCGGGTTTGATGCCACAGAGAAAGATCACAGAACAATCACAAGATGTGGCAAATGCATTGACTGCAAAAGGGGGTGAAGGGTTGTTATTTTTGGCACCATTTATGCAGGGGTAAGTCACTTATCACTAAACTTTTAAATAATGTCTTATTTCATGTTGGATTGCTTTTTTTTAAGTTTCTTTGCTAAAACTAGTAAATTTTTCTCCTAGGAATCATTGGATATTGATTTGTATTGAACCAATCAAACAAAAAATATATTTTTTGGATCCCAAAGGAAATCTGCCAAACTAATGCCCACAGATGCTAGAAATGATAAATCAGTAAGAATATGCAATTATATTTTGTGTTTTTGTAATTTTCTATTTATTAACCACAATTTTTTCTATATTAATTTTCTTTTGTAATGCTTAACAAAGGTATGAGTATGTTTCGAGCAACATGGGCTAAGCAACAATAGTAAGCCTAACAACCAAAAGACTCCACCAGATTCAGCCTTATTGTATAAATGGACACATATTCAGGTATTTATAATTTAATATTCAATCAACTATTGAGATTAACATTTATTGTAATTAATCTAATATTCATATAATTTTATTCAGTGTCTGAAACAATCTAATGATAATGATTATGGATACTATGTGCTAAAATACATGAAAGATATCATTTTACATCAACAAATCTCGATCCCCTCCAAGGTATGTACATAATTCTTTTTTATGATATTTATATAAAATTTTAATAATATAAATTGCTTTTGTAATATGTAATATTTTTATTTTTAGTATTTTTCGGATACATACTCTGAGGGATACTCCAAAGCGTAGATAAAAGGACTTGTAGAGGAGTGGAGCCAATATGTGGTTGGACTTAGGAGGTGGGTATAAGTGAACACATTCTATAGTGTTATTTGTAGTTGTTTGGTTGTACTTTGTAGCTATTTGGTTTTGGTTCTATCATATAGTTACATTCAATTGGTGGTTCTAATTTGTTTTGGATAGGTTATGAATTTAAAATTGATCATGTTGCAGGCAGTACAAGGGAAGAAGCATAGACTGATCACATCTAAAGGCTAAAAGATGCATGCTTTTTTTGTTCTCTTGGTCATCATATATGGCAGATAGTTTGATATGTAGCTTTTGGTCATGTGTATATATATTAGTTGTTTGTGTAGAAGCTATAGATTTCCTTGATATATACGATACTTTTGGAAATCTAGTTGCTGGATAATGTTAATTAGGTCTGTTATATCATTTTTTGCTCTTGTCAATTAAATATAAATATTAATTGTCCATAACTTTTTATTAAGATATTTTGAATATAATGTAACTTTTGCTTTAGATAGATGTCTTTTAGTTATGGGTATTTGGTTCTGCATATTAACACTGAAGCAGGTTCGTGGGATTGCAAAAATAATAAAATGTAGGAAAAAAAATAAGTACTTTTGTTGGTGGTTATTAATACAATCACCAACTTAAATATTTTGGTTGGCGGTTCTAATTGGCGATTGTATTATACAACTGCCAACGTAAATATTTTGGTTGGCGGTTCTAAATTAGAACCACCAACTCATATTAACATTTGAATATTCAAATTTAAATAAAAAAATTTATAAAATTTTGGTTTGCGGTTAGTTACAAAACTGCCAACTAAGGGTAAAATTAAAATTAATTAAAAATTAATATTTCTCACTTTAGTTGGCGGTTATATATATAACCGCCAACTAAAGTCAAAATTTCTTTGCGGTTATTACATATAACCACAAAGGAATATGACTTTTGTTGGCAGTTATAAGATATAACCACAAATGAATATAACTATTTTTGGCGGTTTTAAACCGCCAATAAAAGGTACAGTTTTTTACGGTGCTAACATACTTGGCTATTTTTAACCACCAATAAAAGCCAAAATAACCGCCAAGAAATGTGTATTTTGGAGTAGTGAGAGGCCTAGAGGAACATAGTAACAATAAAATATAGCTCCATAATTTCACATATGATTTTATACAAAATTGTAAGGAAACAAGTGATAATAGCAACCTAAAACTTTAATCTTCATTGGCTTTCTCCTTGTCTCTTGTCTTCTTTGAGGATTTACCATCACTTGTACATATCATGTTTGTGCTTAGGGAGTAAGATTATAAAATCTCAGTAGCTAGTTTATTTCATGCAAATATATCATTCAAGTTTCACAAATATTTCACATACAGTCACATAAATCATCAAAACATCATATTGATAAGTAAAAATTTCAGCAGAGTTTCATCTTAGAAAATGGATATCTCAAGAAACAAAATCCCTCATTTTACAGCCAAAACTAGTCATAAATCAATACAAAAATAATATGGCAACAAGATATAATCATGGAAATAACAAAGAATAACATATTGCAATAAAATAAAATAAGCTACCTCTTGGTGAACCTTTGGGCTTTTCTCTTTGAACCCAAGCTTTCATAAGCTTTCAACTCCTACAAGTCCTAAAACATCGTTAAATATCCACTTGTTCTTAGCTTGAAGGCTAAAATTTAATAAAATAAAATGATTTGAATCAAAGGGTTCCCTCACAAAGACTTACTTGAAGCCTAAAATTTCATATAATTTATCTTAAGCTTTTTTTTTTTGTATCTAACACTTGTTCTTAGCTAATTTGGACCTAAGGAATCCATTTTTAACAGCAAAACAATGAAAATTCAACTCCTTTCCACCATATTAGACTGACCAAAACTAGGAGTCTATGAGGAAAGAAGTGATTTTCATTTTCTTGCTTCCAAACACACTTAAACCTACCTTTCTTGCATTTTCTCATGGTTTCTCCTAAATTTATTGCATAAAACCACTTCTTTTCTTAAATCCATATCAAAACTAAAACTGAACAACAAGAAGGGAGGAGGAAAACTCAAAAAAACAACCACAAACTACTTAAGAACTCAATGGAATCCATAAGAGATTAGAAGAGGATTTTCTCACTGATTTTCCTTGATTTTCTTCTCCCTTTTTCTTCCTCTTATTCTCCACAATTTCTCCTTCCTTTCTTACTGTTTTAAACTGCTCTCCCTTCCTTTCTTTGCTACCTCACACATCTAAGAGGAGGGAGTATTTATAAAATTTCCATCCAATCATAATTTTAGCACATGTTGCTGGTTGTGCATGAATTTGAGGGCATTCTGGTCCAAAAATTTTAGATATTTACTTATTTAGATATATCATGTACCGGTCTGGATAATTAAAGCTACTTTAACAGTATATTCTACTATTATTGGCACACCGGTTTTAACTATATTGTGATATAAAATTATCATAATATCCTATCCCAATTGATCCAAATATGGGGCACACATAACTTTTTTTTATTTTATTTGCCTTTTGTAGGGCCCATAATGCCCTTTTTTCGAGCACTATACACTTTTTGATGCTCGATACAGAATTTTTCTTTATATAAATGCCATTAATCTTAAACAATTATTCCACTTGGTTCGACTCGTCATGAGCTTCGTTTTGACATAAATTTGCATAATTTCTAAATGACCCTTCATTAGGGCAAAAAAGTAATTTTCAAACTTTTAAGTACTTAGCTGTAATTTTTCCTAAGAGTTAAAATGCAAGTACATATTTTTTAGGGGTTAATATGAAATTTTTTATATTTTATTTTCTTGACCCAAAATTTGGCCTTTCTACCCTTTTTCACGTATATTCATGTACATTAGATTTTTCTATAACCCATTACATTTTAATATATTTAAAATTTTTAGGATATTACAGCAAATAAAGTATGGAAGTTCATCTATTAACAACTGAAATATGAATTATGAAGAATAAAACTTATCAACAAATGTTGAAAATTCACATTTCCATATTTCTTCAGCAAAAGTTGCTTATCTAAATTTAAGATACTCCATTACTTTGATTGCTTATCACATAAGCTCATAAAGAGTACAGCTCATTGGGATTAACCATTTCTAATTCTCTTCTATTTTTTTCATATCTATCTTCTGGAAGTGGTTTAGTCAGGATATCTACCAACTGATCTTCTATTAGGACAAACTCCAACACAATATCTCCTTTTTTAGCATAATCCCTTATAAAATGATGTCTAATCTCAATGTGCTTTGTCCTTCAATGCATAATTGAATTCTCTGTGATGTTGATGGTATTGTGTAACAACCCTCATTACATTATCTTGAACTTAATCTCGAGCTGACAAGAAGTAAACTTAATAATGTGTGCATGACTAAAGCAACCAGGACCAGAGAAAGGATCAAAATGAGACAAATTTGAAAATAGAAATAGAGAAGGGTCACGCTGCAATGAGACACTCATGGAAACATGAAAATTTTCTGGGTTGAGAGCACTCGTGCCTTGGTGAGCTTGCTGGTGCCGTGGCAACAACTGTGAAATCGGTTTAAATCAAATAAGATCCCGTCGATTGAAAAAAAAAAGAAAATCGGAGAGAAAGCATTTTTCTCCGCCAGGGTTTGCTTCATCCGACTCTTGGGGGTGATTTTCGGCCTCGAGGAGCTTCAATCTTGGTTGGTAAATGATCCTTAACCTCCCCTTCTCTCTTTTCTCTATGAATTTTAGTTCGAATCCATGGGAGTATGTAATATTTCTAATTGGTCTAGTTTTCAACCAATTAAAATGATTGTATTGGTGTTGTAAAAGTGTTGTGTAGTGCTAGGAAGCTTTAGGTATGAGTTTGGTTAGATTACGATAAGTTTGAGTGGAATCCTAAGTTGAAAATTATAAAGGAAATGTGAAATCCGAATTGTATGTGAGTGATTATGAATGGGATGATCATTAGCAACTATTGATGTGTATTTATGTGGTTGAAAACTTGGGTAAAGGTTAAATGGTTGAATTCTGGATTTTAGTTGTTATGAGTATTATATTAGATGGGAATATAATGACATTGTAGTGGTTGTTTGGTTGATAGGAAGAGTTCAAGTCATGGGTTGCAATCCGAAGCTTGTGAGAACCGTATGTGCACTGTCAGTAATTTAAGGTAGTCAGGTATTTGTGATTTATGTGTTATGTATTAATATATATATACGTATATATTCATGTTCCTATTCATACCATGATATTGATTATGTATGTGCATGGTTTTTCAACATATCGTGGTATGTACATAGCTATTTGAGGTATGGTGTTGTATATGATGTATATGTGTGACTTGTAGCATCCTCATACCATTGCATGCTAGTATGACCATGATGATTATATATATATTTAGAAGCATGTTAGCATGGCATTGACATCATCATCATTTGATGCATATTGTGAGGTGGATGTTGAAGTGATAATGAGATGTGATATGAGATGATATGATATGATATGATATAATATGATGATATGATGAAATATCCCTGCCAGTAAATCCTCTCCTAAGGTTAGGAGAGCCAGGTGGCAGTGGATGGGATACACTTTCCCTAAATCACCACTAATTTGGGTAGTCCAGGGGAACAAAAACCACGGTCCAAGTGTTAGTGTGACCTTTGGCCAGGTGCATTAGTGTGAGGTGAGTTTGGTGATATCCTGGAATTAATCTTCACCAACTACTAAGGAGAACATGTATACCATGTCATTTTGCATTATATTGCATCATGTACATATATGTGTGAATTGTCAATACCTACTACATGTGTTTATGTTCCCAATTATTAAGACTTTGCCTCACACCCCCTCTCATGACTAACATTTTAGGTGAAAACTCTGGTACTAGTCTGATAAAGACAAGGGAGTTGTAGCCTCTTTGGTGTCGGGAATATCCAAGTTAACGGTAGTTTGTGATTGTCTGTTATGAATAGTACCAAGTAGGATAGTATGTTTGTAATTGATATGAGGACAATGATACTGTGATGATGATGAATGTTATGTGATAATATTGTTGATAATGTGGTATGGATGAATTGGTGCATTGGTGTATGTGTATGATGATGATTTGCAATCCGTTATAGGTCAGTATTGTTGGAGTATATGTATGTGAGATAGAATAGCCAGATGCATGAGCCCAAAAAGGGGTTTCGGGCCCGGTATGGGTGGTTTAGGCATATAGCCCATTATGTGAGTTTAGGCTTCAAGGGGGTTAAATCTCAAAGGAGTGGTTCCTTCATGATGAAATCTCCTTGGACAAGTTAGTTATGCCAAATAGGGCATGTATAAATGGTCCTTAAGTGCCAAATTGTGTTGGATGGCAATTAGGACTTGTAAGTTATGAGTTTGAGTCAAAAAATGACCAAAATGGTTTTGTATTTAAAATCTCCATACAAAGATGGATTCAAGTGAAATTGGTGTTTACGGTTAGATTGGGATGAGAGTGACCTATAGAAGTTGGAATTAGGTCAATCGGAGGTTGGAATACAAAGTTGTGCGCATCGGAATTTCACCCAAAAGTTAGAAAATTGCTTATGTAAATACTGATATGGGAACCATGGAGCCAAAAGTTTGGCTGTTGCACCAGTCCTCTCTATTTCAAAAATTTTTCAACTTAATAGCATTTACGCCATGACAGTATGGTAGCGGTCACGACACCATGTCCTTAATTTCTTTTTTAGCTTTATTTGGCCTATTTTTGAGGTTTTAGGTGATGTGTAGGGTAAATTGGAGTAGGTTGTTACATATTGAGATCTTCTAATTACGGTTTTATCCAAAGAATCTGAGCACAACAGCTTCCAGTAGCTATGTATTCAGCTTTTGCAGTGGAAAGAGCTACACTATTTTGCTTCTTGCTGAACCATGAGACAATGGATCCTCCAAGAAATTAACACATACCACTTGTGCTCTTTCTATCAGTCTTGGATTCAACAAAGTCTGCATCAGTATATCAAATAAGCTCCTCTTCATTGCCCTTTGGATACCAAAGTCCCATCTAAGGTGTTCCAAGTAGATAAATATCCTCTTCACAGCTGTTGCATATATGTAGACTCCTTCGGATATGATTGGAACCTTGTACACATGTAGACACTGCACATGATATTAGGTCTACTAGTCATTAGATACAACAAAAAACCAATCATTCTTCTATATTGAGTTATATTGAATAGTTTTCCTCCTTCATCTTTGTAGTAGTGGCTATTGAAGTTTCCATTGACTTAGTATTCTCCATTCTAAATTTCTTCAATAATTCTTTCACATATTTTGATTGACTTAGGAAGATGCCATCATCACATTGTCTGATTAGCAGTCTAAGGAAAAAGTTGAGTTCTCCAATCATGGACATCTCAAACTCACTCTGCATCAACTTAGAAAAATCCTTATACATAGCTTCTTAAGGAGTACTGAATATAATATCATTAACATAAATTTGAATAACAAGTAAATCTTCATTTTCTTCTTAGTAAAATGGGTTGCATCAACCTTACCTTTGTTGAACCTTTTGTTCAATTAAGAAGTTACTTAACCTCTCATATTATTCTCTTGGTGTTTGTTTTAAACTGTAAAGAGCTTTCTTTAGTTTATATATATAATTAGTTTAACATAAACTTCTTGCATGATATAACTAATCAAAAAAATACTCTTTACATCCATTTGATATAACTTAATATCCTTTATATATTCATAAGCTAAGAGAATTCTTATTCCTTCCAATTTTGCAACTGGAGCAAAAGTTTCCTCATAATTTATACATTCTTCTTGGTTATAGTTTTTTGCCACCAATCTGGCCTTGTTTTTTTTTTATCATTCCTGATTCATCAAGTTTGTTTCTAAACACCCATTTGGTTCTAATAATCAGATGATCATTAAGCCTACGCATTAAGTCCCAAACTTGATTCCTCTCAAATTGATTCAACTCTTCATGCATGGCTATAATCTAGCACTCATCTTTTAAAGTATCTTCTATGCAGTTAGGTTCAATTTGTGATATGAATGCACAATGATTTATCTTATCCCTAAGTTGCCTTCTTGCTTTAACATTCTCTTGAACATCCCCAATCACTTGATCAATAGGATGACTTCTTTGATATCTTCAAGCTCTAGGTAGTTCTTGAGAAATTTCTTCATTAACCTAAAGTTCATGATCTTTCTCCTAAATATCTTCCTCTACAGTAGTAGATTCTGATATTTTTGGAGGTTCAGTTTTATCTTCCTTAGAGAGGTTCATCTTTCTAAAGCTAAAAATCAGTTTTTCCTTCTCTAAGTCAGGTTTAGAGAAAGTCTCATTCTCAATAAACACTATATGTATAGACTCTTCTATGGTTCGGGTTCTTTTACTGAAGGCTCTATATGCTTTACTTCTACTAAAACAGCCAAGAAATATACCTTCATTTGATTTGGAGTCAAACTTACCCACATTTTCCTTTTCATTGTTGTGAATGAAACACTTGTATCCAAACACATACAAATGAGAGAGGCTTAGCTTCCTTTCTTTGTAGAGCTCATAAAATGTCTTCCCTAAGATTGATATGATATATGCTCTATTGATGATATAGCCTGCTGTGTTTATTACATCAGCCCAAAAATATTAAGAAACTTCTTTCTCACTCAACATTGCTCTTACCATCTCTTCCAATGTTCTATTCTTCCTCTCCTCCACTCCATTTTGCTTGGATGTCCTTGAAGCTGAGAAATTGTGATCAATTCCATGCTCTTTGTACTACTCTAATAAGCTTGAATTTTTAAACTCTCCTCCATCATCAGACCTAATGCACACAATAGAAATATCTTTTTCATTTTGTACTTTCTTAGCTAAGGTTACAAAAGCATCAAATGTCTCATCTTTAGAGGGAAAAAAAAAGTCTAAGTAAATCTAGAGTAGTCATCCAAAATTACAAGCACATATAGATTTCCTCCAATGGTTTCCACTATTGATGGACCTACCAAATCCATATGTAGCAATTGAAGTGGTCTAGATGTGAAGATGACATTTTTAGGTTTGAAAGATGACTTAGTTTGCTTCTCCTTAAGATAAGCATCACATTCTCTATCCTTTTCAAATGATATCTTAGGTAAGCCAGTAACTAAGTCATTTTTAATTCATTAAGTTGATTCATATTAATATGTGCTAATCTTCTATGCCATAACCAGTTCTCATTATCTTTACTGATTAAACATATAGAATCTAAGTTAGGAAGTTCAAATGAGTCAATAGTATAAAAGTTATCATCCCTTTGAGCTTTGAGGATAATCTTGTGATCAATTTTTCTAATGACCAAGTAGAACTTTGAGTCAAACAATACCTAGTTTCCTTTGTTACAAGTCTGACTCACACTTAACAGGTTGTGGTTGAAGCCAATCACAAACAACACTTTTTCCATAGATGTTTCAAGATTCTTGTCCACAATACCAATGCCAACCACTTTCCTATATTATTCTCCTCCAAAGGTCACTTTCCTCCTTTCTTATTTTTGAGGATGATGAACTTCTCTTTATCACCAGCCATATGTCTTGAGTATGCGCTGTCTATATACTATTTGTTGTTCTTGTTAACTCTAAGACACACCTACAAAACAGATCTTGGTCTTTCTTCTTACGTACCCAAATATGTTTGGGTTTTCTTTTGTTAGTAGTATTCTCCCTAGATACTGAACTACCTTTAGGAACGCATTCTACCTTTCTACCAAGTCCATTTTTCTTCAAAAAACATGAACTGGAAATATGACCCTTCTTTTTACAGAAGTGGCAGGTGGTAAAGGGATTATTTGATTGAGATGTTGGAAGAAAATAATGCAAATAATATTTCTATTTCACATATTTAGGTTAGGTATGAGCCTTAATAGTATTCAAAGAATTACATGTCTTCTCAAACCCTTTTGCACAAAATGTCCCATGTATAGATTTTGATTTTTCTTCTTAATATTTTCTTTGACAGCACAAGGGTTAAAATCAAAAGCAGCCTTAACTTGTGCAATCCTCTGATTACCTAGCAAAGTATACAGCATGTCTTTACCTTTTGTGAAACTGGCCAAACTCTTGAGAAGATATTCATTCTTCTCTTTGAGTTCTATGCATGAGTGCAACAAGCATATTCAATTTCATGTTGAGATGCAATATCAGACACTTTAGATTCTGATTCTAACTTGATAATTTTCTTCTTAGCATGTTTAAGTTCTTTAGCAATTTTGATGAACTCATCATGCATGTTATAGAATGCATCATGTAATTCATAATAATATGGTTCAGAATCATTTACTTCATTATCATTTTCACTTTTAGATTGATTTTGGACTTCTTTTTCAGTATGTGCCATCAAACATATATTGGCAACCTCTTCCTCATCTTCATCTTCTTTATCTGAACTATTACCCCAAATTGAAGAGATGTATGCTTTCTTTTTCTTGCCTTTGTCAGCTTTCTTATCTTCTTCTTGCTTCTTCATAAATTGTGGGAATTCTTATTTGATATGCCCTAACTTCTTGCATTAGTAGCAGGTTATAGGCTCTTTTCTGCTACTGATTCCAATAACTTTCTTGAAGAACTTTTTGTTTTTCTTCTTTTCATAGAATTTGCAAAATCTTTTGATGAGCATGACCATTGTTTCTTTATCAAGACCTTAATCCTCATCTAAATCTTCATCTTCCTCATCTTCTGTAGCTTCAAGGGCCAAGCTTTTCTTCTTCTTATCTTGAGCTATTTCTTTGAGAGCTTTCAGCTTGCCCTCATATTCTTCCAAGTTGCCAAATGAAAAAGTAACAAAGGCCATTGATTCTCATCTTGCTCCTTCAATCACTATAACCTTTGGCTATCATTGAAAAGGAAAAGCTCTCAGAATTTTTTTGACTTTCTCAGACTGACTATAATCTTTACCAAGAGCTTTAAGTTAATTCACAACAAGGGTGAATCTTATCTCCATCTCCTTGACAAATTCTCCTTCCTTCATTATGAAGCCTTCATATTCACCAATAAGAGTGCTAATTCTATTGTCTTTCACTCCACTAGTTCTTTCATGAGCTATCTCTAGAGTGTCCTATATTTCTTTAGCAGTTGTACATAAAGACACTCTGAAGTACTCATCTTGGGATAGAGCATTGATTATAGCGAATTAGGCCTTTGTGTTAAGCAGAACTCTTCTTTTGTCATCATCTTCCCATTCTACTTGTGGCTTCTTTTTCAATAAAAATACAATATAGCAGTGAAAGCAAAAGTTTACGAAAAAGTAGAGTATAATGAAAATTGAATATAAGAGATAAGGGAAGAAAAGACTTAGTAATTTATCTTGGATTGGTCCAATCCACTTAACCTACATCTAGTCCTCTAGCCACCACTTGAGATTTTTCTCTATCAGCAAGAATTCAATGGGTTCCTAGCAATGCCACAATATAATACTTGTGCTCCATTTTAAAAACACAAAAAATTTCTCTACACTCTTACTAGTATTTCCTTTTATCCCTTTGTGAATTCATTCACAAAGAATCTTTCATTCAAATGAAGGATAGATTTGTTACAGAAATGAATACTCTCTTAAACAGAGTAGATATGAAAATTAAAGAGTAATAAATGTGGTGTATAGGTGAAAAGTTTTAACAGAATTTTAGCAGAGTTTTTGCAATATTAGACTTAAATGTGTTGCTCATAATTTTAAATGAAGTTCAATTTATAGATTTGTGACTTAACTAGTCGTTAGACGTAAGATCTAGCCCTTAGACACATTAACCAATAGTTACTTTGCAAAAAGAGCCATTAACAAGCCGTATTAAATGTGTCTGACATGCCAAAATTTGAATATTGGGGCTCAAAAAATGACTTTCATAGAGATGAAAGGTTAAGTACTTTAATGTTAAACTTTAAAATTTGTCTGTTATTAAGGAACATTTGAATTTTTAGTTTGTAAAAGATACCCCATGTTAGTTTATGCAAATTTTCATATTGAAAGTGCATCTGAAGAGATTGAATAGCTGCCTCAAGTTTTCATATATCACTTCAAAATTTGAATTTCAGAAATTGAAATTTGTCTATCAGAGGCATGTTCAACATGACATAAAAGTTCTTCACTATGAAATTCAAAGAATGCTCTAATAAGACATACAAGTTCTCACTTCAAAATTTATATTTTGAAGCTCAGAATTCATCTATTAAAAGTTGTGACTTTAAACTCACTTTGAACTTCACTAACAGTTGAATTTTATTTAAGCTTGATGCGAATTTTACACACTTTCACTAACTATACTTAGTCCGAAATTAGAAGTTCATAATCAAAATTTATCTATCAGAGATTAAACCTTTGCAATTTCGACTTTAACAAGCAAAGTATGAATTTTACACAAAATAAGTATGAGTCAACTAGAAAAATTTATCTATTAGCCAATATATCTTAATTTTAATAGATACCAACATCATATAATTTTAAAATAACTCGTTTGAACACTATGATAATATAAATTAGTAAGATTTAAAGCTTTTTACCTAATGTACATCGTAAGAAATCCTAAAACCTAATTCTTCACTTTATCTTTATTGGATTTCTCACTTTATGCTTTCATGCTCCTTTGATATTCTACTTCCAACCTTTAGTTGTTTGGAAACATCAAAACTTCTAATTTAATAAGATGCACCTTCTCTAAATAGCGACCAATCTAGGTGGTCCAGAAGAAGGAGTGTCATGGTTCAACCATTAATGTAATGGCCTTTGACTAGGTCATGTTAATCAGAGGTAAGCTTAGTGGTTACCCTGGAATCAATCTTCACCAGTTGTTGGAAATGGGCTACTTATTGAGGTTACCTTGTGACAGTAACTAGCTCATAGTACTAGTCGTGATTATTAGGGGGTTTCCATTATATATCATGTGCATCACATCTTGCATTATATATCTCATGCATATAAATGTATATTTAAACTCTTTTTCTTATCATAGTTGCCCCTTGGTTACTGAGACTTTTGTCTTACCGCCCATTGATATAATTTTTAAGAAAGGACTTTAGCTTATCAAGGAGAAAGTTAAGGTCGATTAGTTCTCATTGGTGATACACGGGTATTTGAGTACCATTGTTTAAGTACGAGCTTATTTGAGAACATATGTTATGCTTACTTAGTATGGTGCCAAGTGTGTTAGTTCTGCTGGCTTCCCAAGAGGGGGGTGAATTGGGAAGTTTGAAATTTTTCTGCAAAATTATAAGAAAGCAGTGAAAGAAAAATTTACAGAAAAATAGAGAACAAAATGTAATAAGGCAATAAGTGAGGTATAAGAAGAAGGACACAAAGATTTATCCTGGTTCGGTGTCTTCCTCTTGACCTACATCCAGTCCTCAAGCTGCCACTTGAGATTTTCCACTATCGAGCAAGAATTCAGTGGGCTCCTTGCAATGCCACTATACAACTTTATGCTCTGTTCCATGAGCTTAAAGATTCACTCTCTGCACTCTAGCTAAGTGCTTCCTAAATCCCTTATGAAGTCCTCTCATAAGAAAATCTTTTTTCCAGATGAAGATAAGATTATTTACAACAAGAGAAACTCTCTAATATAGAGTATGCTTGATAGTCAAAGAGCAATAAATGAGGTGTGTGAGAGTAGAAGCCTTTGTTTGAAGATTTTGACAGAGTTTCAATATATACAACATAAATTTGTTACCCACACCTTCAATTGAAGTTCTATTTATAGATTTATGTCTTAACTATACGTTAGAGACAAGATATAGCTATTAGAGACGCTATCCAATGATTATTCTGCAAAACTAGCTATTCACCAATCGTATTTAATGTGTCTGACATCCAAAGTTTGAATTTTGAGGTGTCAACAAACGAATTTCACAGAGACCATAAGTTAAAGACTTTAATGTTAAACTTCGAAGTTCATCTGTTCAAAGGTAAAATTCAAATTTTTATCTTGACAAATATATCTCATGTTAGAACATATGAATTTTCAAGTTTAAAGTGTTTCTAATAAGTATGAATAGTTGTTCCATATTGCTACAGTGCACTCGAAGTTTGAATTTTGGGGTCCAAAATTCTTCTGTCAGTGAGCAACTTAATATGGCACAAAAGTCCTTATTTTCGAAATTTGAATTTTGAGCCTTCAAAGTTCATCTGTTAGAGAGACCTCTTATCAGACTTATACGCTTTCATTCCAAAGTTTAAATTTTCAAAACTAAAGTTCGTATGTCAGAGGGACTAACTTAGAACTCTTTTTGTACTCTAACTTTAAATGAACTTTGACATAGCTTCAGATGAATTTTTCATTTTTCACAAATTATTCTTGATTCAAAATCCAAATTTTAATAAGCTGAAATTTGTCTATCAGAGGCAACATTCTTGTAAGTTCAAATTTTAGCTAATAAAGTTCGAATTTTCAAGGCAACATATGAAGTTTAACAGTTCAAAGTTCATCTGTTAATGAGTATTTTTCAAATATATTGTAAGTCAATATAGGATTATTTGAAAAACACATTTAAAAACATTGGGTGAACAATCAAAGTCTTTTACTCCTGTGAATACTGTGATAAATCCAACAAACTAATCTTGTGCTCATTTCTTCCTGGATTTCTTCACTTGAGATCTCTTGTACTCCTTTGATATCTTCGTTCCAGGCTCTAATTATTTGGAATCATCAAAATACTTGATTCAACATTCTCCCCTTTTTTAATGATGACAAAACAACTTGCAAATTGGATTAGTACTTGGGTTTGCTTTCAAGAGCTCCCTCTCAACATATGCATTAAAATTCAAAGAAAAGTGCAACAGATCCAAAGGAAGATAGGGAATCTCATTGTATTAATTCATTTAAAAGTTTACTACAAAGATATGACATTGCAAACACAGTATTTTAAAGCAAGATGTCATTCCTTACAAAAGATACAACAAACATAAACATGCAGTACAAACAAGATCAAGCAACCCTAAGATCTATTCACTTCTTCTTGGACTTGGATTTCTTGCTATAGGTCTTGCCAGAATGTCCTACAACAGACTTCCCAGTTTGCTTAGATTTCTTCTCCCCCTTTTTGGCATCATCAGGGGCTTTGTTGAATCAAGTGTTTTGATGATTTCAAACCAACTAGAACTTAGAAGGAAGATATCAAAGGTGTACAAAAGATCTCAAGTGAAGAAATCCAAGAAAAACAAGTATAAGATTAGATATATGATTTCTTACTGAATTCAAATGAGTAAAGGACTTTATGATCATGCAAGAGAATGTGTTAAAAATGTGTTTTTACGATAACTCATGAAGTATTTGAAAAATACCCACTATAAGATGAATTTTGAAAATGTTAAGCTTGATTTGTTACTTTAAAAATTCAAATTTTGGTATCTGAAATTTGAACATCGGAGTGAAAATATATTAGTCAGAAAAGAGGTCCCTCTGACAGACGAATTTCATCTTTGAAAGTTCGAATTTCAGGCAAAACACAAACTATGAAAAATGAAATATTTGTCTGAAGATATGTCAAAGTTTATCTAAAAATAAAGTTTAAAAAAAGTTCTAAGTTAGTTCTCTGACAGACGAACTTTGATTTTGAAAATTCAAACTTTGGAAAGATAGTTTGCAAGTCTATTATGATAGTCTTTTGGCATACAAATTTTAGTATTCAAAAATTCAAAATTTGAATTAGGTCTGATAAGAGATCTCTTTGACAGACAAACTATGGTATTTGAAAATTTGAATTTCGAAAAGAAGAACTATTGTACCATATTGAGCTGCCCACTGGAAGATGAATTTTGGGCACCAAAATTTAAACTTCAAAGGCACTGTAGCAATATGGAACAATTGTTCACACTTACCAGAAGAACTTTAAACTTGAAAATTCGTATGTTCAAATATTTAAACTTTGCTTTAGAATAGACAAACTTTAAGGTTCAACGTTAAAGTCTTTAACTTACAGTCTCTACGAAATTAGTATGTTGACACACCAAAATTTGAACTTTCAATGTAAAACGCATTAAATGCAGTTGGTGAACATATAGTTTTTCAGAGTAATCATTAGGTAACATCTCTAACAACTATATCTTGTCTCTAACATATAATTAAGACATAAATCTATAAATAGAACTTTATTTGAAGATATGGGTAACGATTTTACATTATATATACAGAAACTCTGCAAAATTCTTAAGTCAAAGTCTTTTGCTATCACATACTTCAAATCTTGTACTTTCACTTTCATATACACTCTAAATTAGAGAGTTCATTTACTCTAATCAATCTTATCTTCATCTGGAATAAAGATTTTCTTGTAAGGAGATTTCACAAGGGATTTGGGAAGCACTTAGCTAGAGTACAGAGAGTGAAATTATAAACTCTTGGAACAGAGCATCAAGTTGTACTAAGGCATTGTAAGAAGCCCACCGAATTATTGTAAGATAGTGAAAAATCTCAAGTGGTAGCTTGAGGACTGGACGTAGGTCAAGAGAAAGAGATCAAACCAGGATAAATATTTGTGTCTTCTCTTCCCTTATCGTGCTTTTCACTTGGTTATATTTTATACTCTACTTTTATTGTCACGCTTGCTTTCACTACTCTCTTACACTTTCGCAGAAAATTTTAATCTTCCCAATTCACCCCTTCTTGGGAAGCCAGCATATCTAACAGACTTGAGTGTGCATAGCAAGAGGAGGTATATGTGACACTGGAATTGCTTGAAGAGGAACAGGGACAAAAGACAAGTCAGGGTTAATCTGAGGAAGATGTACAGATAATGGTGACTTAGGAAGGCCATCCTCAGGTTGATCATCCTTAGCATCTTCGATTATTTCCTGAACTTCCTTCTAAAGGTTGGCAAATCTAACCCTTTGAGCTATGGTCATGCCAAATTGAGGAGATGAGGTTTGAGGAGCAAGAGGAGGAAACAATTCATCAAGACTTTGTTTTTCAGCTTGCACATTGGCATCATGTGCAATAGTTGTAATATCCAGGTAAGGTATAAGGCTTTTTTCCTCATTAAGAGTAACTTGAATAATTGGAGCAGAGGTGATGGCTATAACAAGTTTCTCCATTTGCTCAGATTCTTGGAGTGACAAAATGGATTCCTGAGCATCTTCCACCATAGGCTCGTGGGAACTGGCTTCCTAAGGAGCCTCTTCCTCCATGCCATAGTCCAAAGGAGGACCAAGGCTTGTCCTATTGCTGGAGGCTTGTGGAGTAGCCAAAGTTCCAACAGCCCCTACAGTAGCATGTTAAACAGGAACAAGTTCAGGAGAGGCTAACTCAAATGGGCTGTGAGGATAGAGCAGCCTCAGAAGTTCCTACATGCTATTGTGAGCCACCTTCCTCAAAGAACAAATCTTCTGACTTTCCAGCTCCTTTTCCAATCCACCTGCTATCTTTACTCTCAATAGCTATCCTCTACAATTCTTCTTCTTTAAAAACTTCAGTTGGCTTGCTTTTTCCTTTTTCTAGGTGTTAAATTATGGCATACTGAAGTATTTTGGAGATGATTAAGGCATCGGGCAAAGTAAAGTCTCTCATCTGATCTCTTGCTTTAGTCATGCGTTGAAGGATGATATGACCTATATTTAACAGCTTCCCATGCATGGGAGCAGTCATCACATGTGCTTCAGCTCTTGTGATCAGATTGAAGGTTTCTCCTTTGTGGAATATAATCTTACACTTTTGCAGAAAATTTTAATTTTCCCAATTCACCCCCCTCTTGGGAAGCCAGCATATCTAACAAGTGGTATCAGAACCCGAACTCCCAAATAAAGGGTCTAATAATCTGGGAAATTCAATGGCTGGCTTTGGAGAGTGTATTCTACCTGAGGGAAATAACACAAATAGACTACCTGGCTTAAGTGGAGAACACTATGGATACTGGAAGATGAGAATACAAATCTATCTACAGTCCATTGATCTGGATATCTGGTTTGTCATCCAAAAGGGAGATTTTATCCCAATAATGCTACAGGATGATGGGAAATACAAGGAGAATCCAGAAGACGAGTGGCATGAGGAAGATAAGAGAAGAGTCCAGCTGAACTTTAAGGCAAAACACTACTCGGTCAGTTTATTAAACCAGGATGAATTCTACAGAGTATCACAATGTTCCACAGCCAAGGGCATGTGGGACACTCTAGAAATCTCTCATGAAAGAACCACTGGAGTAAGGGAGAACAAATTGAACTCCTGCATTAGTGAGTATGAAAGTTTTAAAATGGTGGAAGGTGAAAGCATGAAAGAGCTGCAAAAAAGATTCACCCTTATTTTGAATCAACTAAAGAGTCTCGGCAATGAATACACTCAGCCATAGAAAGTTAGAAAAATCCTTAGAGCTCTTCCTCTGGATTGGCAACCAAAAGTAATAGCAATAAAGGAAGTCAAAAAAGAGTTAATGGCTTCTATCACAGCACTCTTCAGTACCCTTGAAGAGTATGAAGGAAAAATGAAGGTTCTTAAGGAAGCGGGTTAAGAGAGGAAAAAGAAGGGCATTGCTTTAAAAACTGCAGAAGAAAAAGAAGAAAAATCTAATGATAGTGATGAACTAGATGAAGAGACTCTGGCTATGATGGTCAGAAAATTGGGAAGGTTCTATAACAAGAAAAGAAATAAAAGATTCTTCAAGAAAGGAGCAGCTGGAGACAATAAGAAAGATGGAAAAGAGTCTGTCACATGCTATGAATGCAAAAAGCAAGGGCACATCAAATGGGATTGTTCACAATTCCTCAAGAAGTAAGAGAAGGAAAAGAAAGCTACAGACAAGGGTAAGAAGAAGAGGGCAAACATCTCATTAATCTAGGGCAACAGCTCAGATGAAGAAGATGATGATGACAAAGAAGTTACTAACATCTACTTGATGACACTTACATCTGAAGAGACTCCAAGCTCATCCAACAGTGATCCTGAAGATGAGGTATATGAATATGAACCTTCTTATTTTAAATTGCTTGATGCATTTCATGATCTGTATGATGAGTTCATTAAGATTGCTAAAGAACTAAAACAAGCTATGAAAAAGATTAGGAAGTTAGAATCTAATTGCAAAATCTTTGGCACTACATCTCTGCACAAAGCTGAATCTGCTTGCTATATATTTGTATTGAACTAAAGCAAACTAATGAATATCTATTGAAGAGCATGGCTAGACTTACTAAGGGCAAAGATATGTTGTTTGCTTCAATAGGAAGTCAAAGATTGCACAAGGAAAAACTGGACTTGGCAATGATCCTTGTGCAGTTAAAGAAAAGATTAAAAAGAAAAATCAAAATCTGTATATGAGGCATTTTGTGCATATTGATGGACAAGAAAAGAAAAATCACACTCCAAAATGCATTGAATCCTATGTCCAACCAAAATATGTGAAACAAAAGTATTATTTGCATTGCTTTCTTCCTGCATCACAATATAGCAATCCCTTTACCACATGTCACTTCTGTAACGACAAGGGACACGTCTCTAGTTCATGTTTGTTGATGAAAAATGGACTTGACAAGAAGGTAGAATGGGTTCCCAAAGGTATATTTGTATCTAGGGAAAATGCCACTGACAGAAAAGGATCCAAGCAAATTTGGGTACCAAAAAAGAAAATCTGAACCTTGTTTTACAGATTTGTCTTAGAGCAAGAAAAAACAACAAATGATATATGGACAATGCTTGCTCAAGCCATATGACTAGTAATAAAGAGGAGTTCATCACCCTTAAAGACAAGAAAGGAGGAAAGGTGACCTTTGAAGGTAACCAATATGGCAAAATAGTTGGCATTGGCATTGTGGGCAAGAATCCTGAAACATCTATAGAAGAGGTGCTGTTTGTAATTGGCCTCAACCACAACCTGTTAAGTATGAGACAGATATGTGACAAAGGGAACTGGGTACTATTTCACTCAAAGTTCTGCCTAGTCATCCGAAAAAGTGATCATAAAGTAATCCTGAAGGCTCAAAGGGATGGTAACTGTTATACCATTGATCTTGATGAACTTCTTTCCTTAGATTCTGTCTGTCTAATTAGTCAAGATAATGATAATTGGTTGTGGCAAAGAAGACTGGTACATGTTAACATGAACCAGCTATCAAAACTGATTAACAATGATTTAGTCACTAGTTTACCAAAAATCTCTTTTGAAAAAGACAAAGAATGTGATGCATGCCTCAAAGAAAAACAAACCAAATCATCTTTCAAATCTAAAAATGTAGTTACCATATCTAGACCACTACAACTATTGCATATGGATTTGATAGGTCCATCTAGAGTAAAAAGCAATGGTGGAAACTTGTATGTTCTTGTGATTATGGATGATTACTTTAGATTTACCTGGACTTTATTTCTTTCTTCCAAAAGTGAAACATTTGATGCAGTTGTAACATTGGCTAAGAAAGTGCAAAATGAGAAAGGTATTTCTATTGTGTCTATCAGTCTGATCATAGAGGAGAATTTGAAAATTCAAGTTTTTTGGAGTATTATGATGAACATGGAATTGATTACAACGTTTCAGCACTAAGGACTCCTCAACAAAATGGAGTGGTGGAAAGGAAGAACAGAACAATTGGAGAAATGGCAAGAGCAATGCTGAAAGAAAAGGAACTCCCTCATGTATTCTGGGCTGATACAGTAAACACAGTAAGTCATATCATTAACAGAGCCTACATCAGACCAATTCTGGGGAAGACTTTTTATGAGCTATACAAAGAGAGGAAGCCAAACTTTTCACATCTGCATGTATTTGGCTGTAAATGTTTCATCCACAATAATGGAAAGGAGAATCTGGGTAAGTTTGACACCAAATCTGATGAAGGTATGTTTCTTGGCTATTTTAGTAGGAGTAAAGTATATAGAGTTTTTAATAAAAAGGCTAGATCAGTAGAAGAAACTGTGCATGTTGTATTTATTGAAAATGAAACAGTTTCCAAGCATATCATTGATGAAGATGATCTTATCTCCAACTTTAAGGACTTAAATCTTTCTGAAGTAGATAAAATTGAACCTTCAAAAATATCTGATTCTACTAACATAAAGGAAAATATTCAAGGGAAAGATCTTGAATATGAGAACATTGAGGAAATGTCTCAAGAACTCCTTAGAGCTTGGAGATATCAAGGGAATCATCCGGTTAATCAAGTGATTGGGGATGTTCAAGAGAAAGTTAAAACCAGAAAACAACTTAGGGATCAAATGATCAATTATGCTTTTATTTCCCAAATTGAACCGAAGTATGCTGAAGAAGCCTTAACTGATGAGTACTGGATTCTAGCTATGCCAGATAAACTAAGTCAATTTGCAAGAAATGAAGTTTGTGATTTAGTGCCTAGACCTAAAAATCACCCTATTATTGGCACTAAATGGGTTTTAGAAATAAACTTGATGAATCAGGAACAATCATTAGAAATAAAGTAAGATTAGTTGCCAAAGGATATAATCAAGAAGAAGGTATTTATTTTGAGAAAACTTTTGCTCCAGTTGCAAGATTGGAAGCAATTAGAATCCTATTGGCCTATGCATGCATGAAAAAAAATAATGTTATATCAAATGGTTGTAAAAAGTGCTTTTCTGAATTGATATATCATGGAGGAGGTTTATATTGATCAACCTCCAGGCTTTGAGGACTCAAAAAAGCCAAACCATGTTTATAAACTGAAGAAAGCTCTTTACGGCTTAAAACAAGCTCCTAGAGCATGGTATGAAAGGCTAAGTAATTTTCTGACTGAAAAGGGATTCAATAGAGAAAAAGTAGATACAACTATGTTCACCAACAAAAGAAAACAAAGACTTACTTATTGTTCAAATTTATGTTGATGATATTATATTTAGCGCTACTAATGAATCTCTTTGCAAGAACTTCTCTAAGCTAATGCAGGGTGAATTCGAAATGTCAATGATGGATGAGCTTAACTTCTTCCTTGGATTACAAATTAAGAAATGTGATGATGGCATCTTGCTCAACCAATCAAAATATCTGAAAGAATTGTTGAAAAAGTTTAACATGGAAAAAGCCAAGTCAATGGGACCTCCTATGGTTACTGCAACAAAGCTTGATATAGATGCAGGAGGAAAGACCTTTGACATAACTCAATATAGGAGAATGATTCGATCCTTACTATATCTAACAGCTAGTAGACCTGACATTATGTTCAATGTGTGTGTGTGTGTAAGGTTCCAATCATGTCCCAAAGAATCCCATGCAACGGCTGTTAAACAAATCTTTTGATATCTAATTAGAACAACACAGATGAGACTTTGGCATCCAAAGGGCAACAGAGAAGAACTCACGGGATATATTGATGCTAACTTTGCTGAATCCAAAACTGACAGAAAAAGCACAAGTGGAACATGTCAGTTCCTTGGAGGATCCTTGGTTTCATGGTTCAGCAAGAAACAAAACAGTATGGCTCTCTCCACTGCAGAAGCTGAGTATGTTGCAACTAGCAGCTGTTGTGCTCAAGTTCTTTGGATGAAGCAGCAACTTGAAGATCTTGAAATTGAGATAAAGGAGATACCAATAATGTGTGATAATCAAAGTGCTATTAACATCACAAAGATTCCTGTCATGCATTCAAGGACAAAGAATATTAAAGTAAGGCATCACTTCATAAGGGATCATGCCTTGAAAGGAGACATCAAATTGGAATACATCCCTACTAAAGATCAAACTGCAGAAATTTTGACAAAGCCTGTTGAGGAAGATAGACACTACAAAATCAGAAGGGAATTGGGAATGGTACACCCCAATGAATTGTAAGGAAATCTTTATCTGAGTTTTTTTGTTAAGTTTTGATATCAAATTAATGATAACTTTAGCATCAGAGTGTGTTTAAGATGTTTTGTAGGTGCTTTACATGTGCTTAGACTTGTGCACCAAAGCTAATCAGACCTGCAAAATCAAAAGATGCTGAAGGAAACTGAAAATTTGAACTTCTAGACCAGTTCCGTAAGTTCAGAAATTTGAAATTCGCATTTTAGATGATTATTAGATTAATTTTCATGTTGAATTTTGTTTTTGGAAGAATTAGCATGCTCAACATTCAAACTTAGATGCCTATCAGATGAATTTCAGTTGGCTACACACTGTAACTGTTCTCTCTTAACCCTCGAAATTCGTCTATTGAATAGTGGAAATTTGAATTTCAGAAATAAAATGCTAATGTTGTCTCTGTTCAAAATGATTGTTATACTAATTTCCATATCTCAAAATACACATTTTAGAAACTCTTAACAAAATTTTGAAATTCGACTATCAAATCAAAATTCGTTTGTTCAAACATGCTCTCATAATTGGGTCTTTGTAAGATGAACTTTCATAAGTGAAATTGATCTGATTCTAGTATTGTTCATGGTTGTTTATTGTTTGAATCTTGTGAAGTTCGAATTTTGTTAAAACAAAGTTCGTCTATACACTATTGTTCTCAGAACTAAGCTTCTGTCAGACAAACTTCCAGATGAAAATTCATCTGTCAGTAAGCCTCTCCATATGGATTAACTTGTAACTGCTCGACATTTGAATTTTGACCTTTCAAAATTCATCTATTTAATGGTTACAGATGTTAAAACCAAAAGTCTTCCTCTGAACAGATGGAACCCTATTCATCTCTCTCTCAAGTCTGTTCGAATTCTCTCTTAAATCCCTTTCATTTCAATTCATGAATCTTCTTTTTCCATTGATTAAACTTCTTTTCACACCTTTTAAACCTAATCCTCGCATCTTTCTGTGTCATTCATCTATGGAAATGGCGAGAGTTAAAAATCAAGAAGTTGGAACAGGAGAGTCACGGCCAAAGAGAATTGTCAAATCTCAATATGCCTCCAAGGAAGGCGAAACTCAGAAAAGGAAGGGTGAATCTAGCAAGGCAACTCCTTCCAAGAAGCAGAAAACAACTCCTAAAGCAGACTCGAGGAAATCTGCCCCTACTCTCTCGAACAAATTTGAGCCTGCTGTTCCTGTTGCTCCTGTCTCTCCTGCCTCTTCTTCCTCCTTCAGCATTGAATCTAGAGAATATCAATTGACCATGCTACCATTATGGAGCAATGCTCATATTCTGGGAGAGTATACTACCAAATTTGTCAGTAAAAAGGTAATCGAGCCTCACTATGTAAATTTGGAAGACTTGCTGATTTCTAACAACTTTGACGCTAGGATATGGATGATCAGATACAAGAATTTGTTAAAAATTTTAGAAAGATATGATGATGAGGTTATTAAGACCTGGTATGCCTCCCTGAAGTACAATAACAAGAAGGAAAAGTAGGAAGTAAATCTAAGGTCAAGGACCATCTGGCTGACAGATGAGACTTTCAATAAAGTACTAGAGATTCCCGGGCAAGATGGATTGAAAATTAACATCTCAACCTCAAAATACATGGATGAAGCTGAGGCTGTAGAAGAGGAATGAGGGCCTTTCCTGAATTACAAAGAAGTACAATTCTAAACACGTTATTCAGAAGAAAAGAGAACAGGCCACCTCTGAGTTTGTTGAAGCCCACTGACCTCAGTGTCCAAGTTAGAATCCTACACTAAATTGTGTCTAGGATTATTTTCAACAAAAGAGGCATTTCAATCTGATCACAAAGGCTGAAGCATATGTGATGATAGCAATCATGCGTGGTAAGCTAATCAATATGGGACACATCATCCTCCAACACATGATCAAAGCAAGAGATCAAAGGAAAGATTCCACCCTGCTATATGCCTCAATCATCTCCAAGATACTTCAATATGCCAGGATCTAACACCTGGAGAAAGGAAAGGGCAAGCCTACTGAAGTCTTCAAAGAGGAAGAATTGTAAAGGATGGGGATAGAAAAGAAGGATGGAAGATGGATTGGCAAGAGAACTGGAAAGACAAAAGATATATTCTTTGAAGAAGATGTCTCCTAGCAAGAAGTAGGAACCTTTAAGGCTGCTCCAAAGTCCATGCCTCAGCCTTGTCAGCCTGTCTCATCTCTATCTCAGCCCATTCAATCACATATGCCATCCACTCCCTCAACTTGGACAAAGCCAACCAAGATCACTAAGCTGTATGACAGCCTGTCTACACTCATACTAAGCATAACGGATGAGCAAAATGCCAAATTTGCTCATCTGTAAGATCAAATTCATCAGTTGGTAAAGAATATGAAAATGGTTGCTAATGCAAATGAGGACATCAAGAGTGTCATTCCTTCCATATCAACTCCACCTCAGCCAGGATTCTCTGAGCCTGTCAGTCTCCTACTCTTAAACCTTCAAGTCCTTTTGTGCTTGCCTCCCCTGAACCAGATGATGATGTACATGCTACTGAGGCTACTGACATCATGGCCACCCCACAAGCCTCTAGTAATAAGGAAAGCCCTGGTCCTCCCTTGAACTATAGCATGAAGGAAGATGCTCCTCAAGAATCAAGCTCCTATGAGCCTATTGCTGAAGATGCTCAGGATTCAATTCTTTCTATTCAAGAATCTGAGCAAGTGGAGAAACAGGTGGTAGCCATCTCTACCGCACCATTCTTACAAGCTACCCTAAATAAGGAGAAAAGCATTGTACCTTATATAGATCTAGTAGCCATTGCCCATGATGCTATTTTGCAAGCCCAAAAATTGAGACTTGAAGAAATGTTTCGTCTTCTTGCTCCTGCTCCCTCACCTCTTTTTGCCTATGTTCTCTCAAAGGAACGAAGGGCTCAATTGGCCCTTTCTAGACAAGAAATACAAGAGCTTCTTGAGGTCTCTAATGATGAGGAAACTAGCCTTAAAGCTTCTGCACCTCTTCCAACGCTTAATTCTGAACTGTCTTTTGTTCCTGTACCTCTTCGACTAATTTTAGTATCTTAGATACCACCTCTTACTGTACGTGTTCAAATTCCTGATGATGCCAAAAAGGGGGAGAAGTCAACCGAGCAAACTGGAAAATCTATTGTAGAACCATCTGGCAAAGCCTACAGCAAAAAGTCCAAGCCCAAGAAGAAGTGATTAGATCTTAGGATTGCTTGGTCTTTCTTGTAGCGTTGTTTTTCTTTTAAAATGAATAATAATCTTACTTTTGAATTCTGTGTTTACAATGTCATATCTCTGTACTGAAACTATAAATGAATTAATGAGATTCCCTATTTGATCTATTGTACATGATGCACTTATCTTCGAATTTCAATGCATATGTTAAGGGGGAGCTCTTTAAAGCAAACCCAAGTACTAATTCAGTTTACAAGTTATTTTGTCATCATCAAAAAGGGGGAGAATGTTGAATCAAGTGTTTTGATTATTCCAAACCAACTAGAGCTTGGAAGGAAGATATCAAAAGGTGTACAAAAGATCTTAAGTGAAGAAATCCAAGAAAAACAAGTATAAGATTAGATATATGATTTTTTATTGAATTCAAATGAGTAAAAGACTTTGTGATCTTGCAAGAGAATGTGTTAAAAATGTGTTTTTACGATAACTCATGACGTATTTGAAAAATATCCACTATTAGACGAATTTTGAAAGTGTTAAACTTGATTTGTTACTTTGAAAATTTAAATTTTGGTATCTAAAATTTGAACTTCGGAGTGAAAATATGTTAGTCAGAAAAGAGGTCCCTCTGATAGACGAATTTCATCTTTGAAAATTCAAATTTCAGGCAAAACACAAACTATGAAAAATAAAAAATTTGTCTGAAGATATGTCACACTTTATCTAAAAGTAAAGTTTAAAAAAAGTTCTAAGTCAGTCCTCTGACAGACGAACTTTGATTTTGAAAATTCAAACTTTGGAAAGATAGTTTGCAAGTCTGTTATGATAGTCTTTTGGCATGTGAATTTTAGTATTCAGAAATTCAAAATTTGAATTAGATCTCATAAGAGATCTCTCTGACAGATAAACTATGGTATTTGAAAATTCAAATTTCGAAAAGAAGAACTATTGTACCATATTGAGCTACCCACTAACAGATGAATTTTGGGCACCAAAATTTAAACTTTGAAGGCACTGTAGTAATATGGAACAACTGTTCACACTTACCAGAAGAACTTTAAACTTGAAAATTCGTATGTTCAAATATAGAAACATTTGCCAAAGATGAAAATTTGAACTTTGCTTTAGAATAGACAAACTTTAAGGTTCAACGTTAAAGTCTTTAACTTATAGTCTCTGCGAAATTAGTCTGTTGACAAACCAAAATTTGAACTTTCAATGTTAGACGCATTAAATGAGGTTGGTGAACATATAGTTTTTCAGAGTAACTATTGGGTAACATCTCTAACGGCTAGATCTTGTCTCTAACGTATAGTTATGACATAAATCTAGAAATAGAACTTCATTTGAATATGTAGGTAATGATTTTACATTGTATATACAGAAACCCTACAAAATTCTTAAGTCAAAGTCTTCTGCTCTCACATACTTCAAATCTTGTACTTCAACTTTTATATATACTCTAAATTAGAGAGTTCATTTACTGTAATCAATCTTATCTTCATCTAGAAGAAAGATTTTCTTGTGAGGGGATTTCATAAAGGATTTGGGAAGCATTTAGCTAGAGTGCAAAAAGTAAGATTATAAGCTCTTGGAATAGAGCATCAAGTTATACTAAAGCATTGCAAGAAGCCCACCGAATTATTGTAAGATAGTGGAAAATCTCAAGTGGTAGCTTGAGGACTGGACGTAGGTCAAGAGAAAGAGAACAAACCAGGATAAATATTTGTGTCTTCTCTTCCCTTATCTTGTTTTTTACTTGGTTATATTTTATACTCTACTTTTATTGTCACGCTTGCTTTCACTACTCTCTTACACTTTTGCAGAAAATTTTAATCTTCCCAATTCACCTCCCTCTTGGGAAGCCAGCATATCTAACAGATTTGAGCATGCATAGCAAGAGGAGGTATATGTAACACTAGAATTGCATGAAGAGGAACAGGGACAAAAGGCAAGTCAAGGTTAATCTGAGGAAGAGGTACAGATAGTGGTGACTTAGGAAGGCCATCCTCAAGTTGATCATCCTTAGCATCTTCGATTATTTCTTGAACTTCCTTCTAAAGGTTGGCAAATCTGACCCTTTGAGCTATAGTCATGCCAAATTGAGGAGATGAGATTTGAGGAGCAGGAAGAGGAAAAAATTCATCAAGCCTTTATTTTTGAGCTTGCACAATGGCATCATGTGCAATAGTTGTAATATCCAGGTAAGGTGCAAGACTTTTTTCCTCATTTAGAGCAGCTTGAATAATAGGAGCAGAAGTGATGACTACAATAAGTTTCTCCATTTGCTTAGATTCTTGGAGTGACAGAATAGATTCTTAAGCATCTTCCACCATAGGCTCGTGGGAACTTGCTTCCTAAGGAGCCTTTTCCACCATGCCATAGTCTAAAGAAGGACCAGGGCTTGTCGTATTGCTGGAGGCTTGTAGAGTGGCCAATGTTCCAGTAGCCTCTGCAGCAGCATGTTCAATAGGAACAAGTTCAGGATAGGCTAACTCAAATGGGCTTGGAGGTTCAGGAGTGGGAGACTTGATAGGCTCTGAGTGTCCTGGCTGAGATAGAGCTGATGAAGAGGGAATAACACTTCTAATGTCCTCATATGCATCAATAACCACTTTCATGTTCTTGGCCAACTGAAATATCTAATATTGTAGATGAGCAAACTTGGCATTTTGCTCATCTCAGATGCTCAGCATGAGTGTAAACAGGCTGTCATGCAACTCAGTGATCTTGGTTGGCTTTGCCCATGTTTATGGAATAGATGGTAGAGGTGTCTAAGTAAGCATAGATGGAGGATAAACAAGTTGAGAAGGCTGAGGTGAGGGCTGTGAGGGTGGAGCAACCTCAGAAGTTCCTGCTTGCTGTTGTGAGCCACCTTCCTCAAAGAACAAATCATCTGAATTCCCAGCTCCTTTTCCAATCCTCTTGCTATCTTTCCTCTTAATAGTCATCCTCTGTAATTCTTCTTCTTTAAAAACTTAAGTAGGCTTGCCTTTTTACTTTTTCCAGGTGTTGAATTCTAGCATATTGAAGTATTTTGGAAATGATTGAGGCATAGGGCAAAGTGGAGTCTTTCCTCTGATCTATTACTTTAGTCATGCATTGAAGGATGATATGACCCATATTTAACAGCTTCCCATACATGAGAGCAGTCATCAAATGTGCTTCAGCTCTTGTGATCATATTGAAGCTTCCTCCTTTGTTGAATATAATCATAGACATACTGTAATGTAGGATCTTGACTTGAGCACTAAGGTCAGAAGGCTTTAGCAAACTCAGAGGCGGCATATTCTCTCACCTTCTAAACAAAGTATTCAATAATGTACTTTCTTTGTAATTCAAGAAAGCACCACCTTCCTCATCTGCAATTTCATTCTCATCCATGTACCTTTAGGTGGTGATGTTAATCTTCAGACCATCTTGCCTAGAGATTTCTAGTATTTCATTGAAGGCCTCATCAGACAGCCAAATAGTTCTGGACCTCATATTTACTTCCCATTTATCCTTTTTCCCATTGTACTTCAGAGTAGCATACCAAGCTTTGACAACCTCATCATCATATCTCTCCTTAATTTCCAATGAATTCTTATATCTTATCATCCAAAGCCTAGCATCAAAACTGTTGGAAATAAGAAATTCTTCCATATTTGTATAATGAGGTTTGATTACCTTCTTACTAATGAACTTGGTGGTATATTCTTCTAGAATATGAGTATTGCTCCATAATGGCTTCATGGTTAACTGGTATTCCTCTAATTCAGTACTAGAAGAAAAAGAGGAAGCAGGAAGAATAGGGGCAACAAGTACAAGTTTCTTCGAGGAAATAGGTACAGGTTTCTTCGAATCTACTTTGGGAGTAGTTTCTACTTTTTGGATGGAGTACCCTTGCTAGATTCACCGTTCCTCTTCTGAGTCTCACCTTCCTTGGAGGCATATTGAGAGTTAATTGCTCTTTTTGGTCTGGACTTTCCTTTACCAACTTCTGGATTATTCACCCTTGCCATTTTTGTGAATGAATGTTGTAGAAAGATGCAAGGAATTGGTTTATAAGATGTGAAAAAAAGTTTAAACGGTGGGAAATGAAGATTCATGAACAGAATTGATGGGAAATTGAGAAAGGATATGAACAGACTTGAGAGAGAGATGAATAGGGTTGCGTCTATTCAGAGTGAGACCCTTTATTTTAACTTCTGCAACTGTTCAACAGACAAATTTTGAGGGGTGAAAATTTGAATTTCGAGTAGTTACTAGTTAACCAACACAAGGAGGCCTTCTAACAAATGAATTTTCTTCATGAAGTTCATTTGATATAAGCTAAGTTCAGTGAACAAATAGCAACAGATGAACTTTGAATCATCAAAGTTCGAATTTCAAGAAATCAAGCATTAAGCAAACATGAGTAAGAAAAGCAACAAACAAATTTCATTTTTGAAAGTTCGTCTTATAGAGGATTGACATGAAAGCATGCTTCAATAGACGAATTTATGGATTCAAAATTTGAATTTTACATATTTTTAAAGAGTCTCCAAAATGCATATTTTGAAATAATGAAATTTTCACATAGAGCAATTTGAGCAAGGTCAACATTCATAATGTCATTTAGAAATTCGAATTTTCAGTAGTCAACAAACAAATTTTTAGGGATGGGAATGTACTGCTTCAATGTAGAAGCTACTGAAATTTGTCTAATAAGTGCCTAAGTTCGAATGTTGAGCAGACTAGTCCACTCAAAAAACATTTTATCATGATAATTCATCTAATAACATCTAAAATGCGAATTTCATATTTCTAAACTTACAGATAGAGCCTGAAAGTTTGAATTTTCAGCTTTCCTTCAACATCTTTTGATTGTGCAAGTTTGATTAACTCCAGTAAATTAATTTCTATCATCTAGACTTTTTTAGAGTACCTACAAAACATCTTAAACACACTCTGATGCTAAAGTTAGTATTAATTTAATATCAGAAACTTTAAATAGGTTTAGATAGAGGTTTGCTTACAATTCATTGGGATTTTTACCATTCCCAAATCTCTTCTATTTTTGCAGTGTCTATCTTCTACAAGTGGCTTAGTCAGAATGTCTGCAATTAGATCTTCAGTAGGGATATATTCTAATTTGAAGTCAACTTTCAAAACATGATCCCTTATTAAGTGATGTCTTACTTCAATGTGTTTTGTCCTTGAATGCATGACTGGATTCTTTGTGATATTCATAGCACTTTGATTATAACACTTTATTAGTATCTCCTTCATTTCAATCTCAAGATCTTCAAGTTGCTGCTTCATCCAAAGAATTTGAGCACAACAACTGCCTGTAGCAACATATTCAGCTTCTGCTATAGAGAGAGCCACACTATTCTGTTTCTTCTTAAACCATGAGACCAAGGATCCCCTAAGAAACTAACAGGTTTCACTTGTGCTTTTTCTGTCTATTTTGGATCCAGCAAAGTCAGCATGAGTATATCCTGTAAGCTCTTCTCCATTGCCTTTTAGATACCAAAGTCCTATATGTGATGTTCCAATTAGGTATTTGAAAATTTTCTTCACAGCTGTTGCATGAGACTCTTTGGGACATGATTGGAACCTTGAACATATATAGACATTGAACATTATCTCAGCTCTACTAGCTGTTAGGTATAGCAAGGAGTCAATCATTCTCTTATACTGAATTATGTCAAAGGGCTTTCCTCCCTTATTCATGTCAAGTGTTGTTGTAGTAGCCATAGGAGTCCCCATTCATTTGGTGTTTTCCATTCCAAATTTTTTCAGCATCTCCTTTAGATACTTTGATTGATTGGGGAAGATGTCATCATCACATTGTTTAATTTGCATTCTAATGAAGAAGTTAAGCTTACCCATCATTGACATTTCAAATTTACTCTGCATTAGCTTAGAGAAATTCTTGCAAAAAGATTCATTAGTAGCACCAAATATAATATTATCAACATAAATTTGAATAATAAGTAAGTCTTTATTTTATTTCTTAGTAAACAATGTCGTATCTACTTTTCTATTATTAAACCCTTTTTCAATCAGAAAATTACTTAGTCTTTCATACCATGCTCTAAGAGCTTGTTTTAGGCCATAAAGAGCTTTGTTGAATTCTCAAAACCTGGAGGTTGATCAACATAAACTTCTTCCATGATATATCCATTCAAAAAAGTACTCTTTACACCCATTCGATATAACATTATGCTTTTTCATACATACATCGGCCAAAAGGATTCTTATAGCTTTCAATCTTGCAACTGGAGCAAAAGTTTCCTCATAATCAACACCTTCTTCTTGATTATATCCTTTGACGACTAATCTTGCTTTATTTCTAATGATTGTTCCTGATTCATCAAGTTTATTTCTAAAAATCCATTTAGTTCCAATAATTGGGTGATCTTTGGGTCTGGGCACTAAGTCCCACTACAAGAAAACAACATTTTTCTTAAAGAAATTTCTCAGTGACAAAACATTCTCAAGGAATTTCTCATGGAATTTGTAATTTCTCAGGGAAATTTCTCATGAAAATATAATTCAAGAGAAAATTCATGAGAATATCCGTGAGAACAATTCCCGCCAGAAGGAGGGCAATTGGAGCCAATATTTCTCACAGCTATTTTTGTGAGAAATTTTATCATTTCTCTTGAACTATTCCATGAGAAATGGTAACCCTTTTGCGAACCTTTCTCATGAAAATATCCATGAGAAATATTATCATTTCTCAGGGAAATGATCATGAGAGATCATGGAAAAAATAACAACCTATGGTTAAGAAAATATATTATCATTTCTCATGATATTTACCGTGAGAAACGTTCACAATTTCTTAGGGATATATTCGTGAGAATAGGATCTCATTTGTATTGTGAAAAAATTTCTCTCGGTGCTTTCCATGAGAAACGTAGGCAATTTCTCAGGGATTTTGCCATGAGAACAGTTTCTCAGGGACAATTTCGTGAGAATAATTCACAATTTCTTAGGGACATATCCGTGAGAATAGTATCTCATGGACAAATCCATGAGAAGTATTGTGATAAAATTTCTCTCGATTTTATCCATGAGAAATGTTGGCATTTTCTTAGGGATGAGTCCATGAAAAAAGCTTCTTAGGGACAATTCCGTGAGAATAAATATTATTTTTCACAGGCTTTTTCTATGAGAAAAATTGCACATATTTAAAAAATTGAAATTAAATTTTCAAATCCACTCAATATATAATGTTTTAGAAATATATATTGTTTTAAATTTTCAAATCATATTCTTCATCATTTTCTTAATAGATAATCTTCTATCACTTATATATAATTAAGTAATTTAGATATAGTTAAAGCAATAGATGAAATATTGGAGAATTTTATTTTACTGTGTCTTTTAGTATAAGATATACTATTAATATATCAAAAAAAATTATATATAGATAAATATAGCTATAATATATATTTTATATAAAAAATATTAAGTTAAATGTGTATATAATATGCATATTATTAATGTAGCAAAAAGAAAATCACTATATATATATTTCAATTTTTATTGGTACCCAATGCTAACAATGTGACATTAGTTTGGTTGCAAAAGTTAGCTTACTATTTATCCTTGAGGTTGCAAGATCGAACTTAACTACTGTCTAGGATTAATTTTTTTTCTTTGAATTTTTTGGTAAAAGCACACATCCTGCCTCCCATCAAATGAAGCCCTAATCACCAAAATTTTTTAACTTTCCTTTCATGTCCGGTAGCATACTTTCTGCGGCAGCTTCCTCTTCCTCCATTTGTTCTTCTCCTTCGGCATTCTAGCATCTGTGCTACTATGCTAGCTTCGCAAAAATTCTTCGGCTCCTGCACAAGGTCCCATCTTCACCCTCTGCCCCCAGTTTGAACCTCCCCCACTTGTTTCATTACTCCTCTATTCCAGACAAGTTCGGTGGTTTGCTTCCTCCATTTGTTCTTCTCCTTTGACATTCTAGCATCAGTGCCTCTACAGTAGCTTCTCAAAACTTCTTCGACTCCTGTACAAGGTCCCATCTTCACCCTCTGCCCCCAGTTTCAACCTCCCCCACTTGTTTCATTGTTCCTCTATTCCAAATAAGTTTGGTGGTTTGCCTCAAACTTGGTTTGTCTCTCTAAAACTCAACTTGAGGTAAGTCTATGTGATTTGATCCTTCTTAGCATCGTTATATTCTCATCTCGAAGATCCTCCATTTTCTTTCTTTTCATGAAATTTAAATTAGTAATTTTTCTTGACCATTAAAGATGGAAAATTATGTTAAAGGACTTGTTTGTGCTAATATTTGTATTGAAGGAGGTTAAAAATGAACGTGGAGTAATAAATTAGTTCGTCTCTCTCAAGCTGGAGTGCCTAGTGTAGAACGCTTCCTGAAAGTATACTTGGAGTTAGTTTCAGAATTAATAAACTTGAAGCTATTGTATACCTCCAACAGATCTCCCTCTGTCAATTTGAATGTGATTGATAGGTCTTTAATGTTTATTCTTTCCACCACCTCTGACACTTAGCTACTTGTGGCACCCCATCTACGTGTATACCCACAAGAACATTTGCAATATAATAGTTAATCAAACCATTTTGATGAGTCTAGTAGAAGAAAATAGAAGGGGAGATTAATTATACTAAATGGTCCTACATTTTAGTGGATCTTAATTAGGTTCTAAAAGCATCTTTGAAACTCTTCTATTATTTTGATAGTGTAATTTTAAATATTATTTTGACTTATTCATAATTAGTTAGGCGAATTTTTTTTAATGAAGGGACAACATGTTCTAGGCCTTTTTTAGACAATGTCAATTAGCCCAATAAGTTTTTTTTTGGTGAAATTACTTTTTTTTTCATTTGCTAATTTATTGAGTGACACATGATCATGATGGTTGTTGTTGCAATGATCTATTAGTCAATGACTTATATTTTAGTCCTTTACTCTAATAAGGATTTTCTTTAAGTTGCTGTAATGATCTATTAATTAAAGAGGGATGTTGTGATCTGTTTGTAGGATTTTGCTAATGATTTTCTCTTTAATTGGCCATATTGTTCTGAAGGGGCTATGCATTCATTGTTTTAAAAATTGACTGGGAAAAAACCAAAAGTAAGTTGTTTTAGTGGATCTTAATTAGGTTCTAAAAGCATCTTTGAAACCTTTCTATTATTTTGATAGTGTAATTTTAAATATTATTTTGACTTATTCATAATTAGTTAGACGAATTTTTTTTATGAAGGGAAAACATGTTCTAGGCCTTTTTTAGACAATGTCAATTGGCCCAATCAGTTTTTTTTTGGTGAAATTACCTTTTTTTTCCTTTGCTAAATGATTGAGTGACACATGATCATGATGGTCGTTGTTGCAATGATCTATTAGTCACTTAATTATATTTTGGTCCTTTACTCGAATAAGGATTTTCTTTAAGTTGCTGCAATGATCTATTAAGGAGGGATGTTGTGATTTGTGTGTAGGATTTTGCTAATGATTTTCTCTTTAATTGGCCATATTTTTCTGAAGGGGATATGCATTCATTGTTTTAAAATTTGAATGGGAAAAAACCAAAAGTTGTGATCTGTGTGTAGGATTTTGCTAATGATTTTCTCTTTAATTAGCCATATTTTTTCTGAAGGGGCTATGCATTCGTTGTTTTAAAATTTGAATGGGAAAAAATCAAAAGTAATTTGTTGATGATTTGATTATTTTTTGGCATTGCATGTAAATGGATATGACTTTGTGGAGTTCTTTCTATTGATATTAGCATACATAAATAAAGCATATTTATTATTTATTTTTTCAATTAAAATAGACCATTCCTTTGAAATTGTGTGCTGTATTAGATGACTCCTCCTGAGCATCATCGTTGGATGGACAATAGATTTGATAAGGAGTGTGAAATTGTTAGCATTGAGTTCATTGAAGGAGTGGAGGTCTTTCTTCAGTTTGCAAGTCATTTGGACAATTTTTAGGAATCCGGGAAGTTGAGGTGTCCTTGCTTAAAATGTCAGTGTTTGAAGCATAAAACTCTTGATGATGTTAGGAAGGATTTGTACTATAAAGGATTTATGCCTGACTATTACTATTGGCATAATCATGGAGAGGAACGCCCTCAAGTGGCTTCAATTAAGGCCAACATTTGTACAACTCCTAATCCATATGAGCAAATAGTTATGGATATTGCTGGGCCATCTTTTGAGCCATATGACATTCCTGAGGATCCTAATCCAGATTCTACAAAATTTTATGATATGCTTCGTGCTTCACAATCACCATTGTGGGATGGGTGTGAGAATCACACAGTGTTGTCAATAGTTGTGGGGTTGTTGAGCATCAAGTCTGATTATAACATTCCTAGTGCATGTATGAATGAACTTATTATGCTTATAAAAGAGATCTTACCAGCTAATCATCATATGCTAGCAATTTTTTACCAAATCAAGAAACTGGTTAAGCAACTTGGTTATGGTTATCAAAAGATTGATTGTTGTACTAAAGGATGAATGTTGTATTATGGCAATGTAGTCAATGATAAAGGATATAGATTTTGTAAGGAAGCAAGATTCAAAGAGGTGCAAGTTGGAAAAGGGAGGTCTAAGGAGATCCCAACAAAACAAATGTGGTATTTACTACTTGTTCCAAGACTCCAAAGGTTGTTTGCATCTAATGCCTCAGCAAAGCATATGCATTGGTACCATGAAAATCATCATGATGAAAGTGTGTTGTCACATCTATCAGATAGGGCTGCGTGGAAGCATTTTGATCAAACTCATCCTGATTTCACATTAAAGCTTAGGAATGTTAGGTTGGGGCTTTGTGCTGATAGGTTTACTCCATTTAGTCTGAGTTCAAGGACATACTCTTGTTGGCCCGTGATTATCACTCCATACAATCTTCCACCCGGCATGTGTATGCAACGGGAATATATGTTCTTAACAATCATTATTCCTGGCCTAAATAATCCAAAAAGTAGGATTGATGTTTTCTTACAACCTCTAATTGATGAATTAAAGTTGCTTTGGGAAGAAGGTGTCGTAACCTATGACATATTGTTAAAACAAAATTTCAGTTTAAGGGCTGTTCTTTTATGGACTGTAAATGATTTTCTAGCATATGGCATGTTGAGTGGTTGGCAGACATCAGGAAAGCATGGGTGTCCCATTTGTATGGGTCATATAAATAAACTACACTTAAAGCATTAGAAAAATATGCTATTTTGATTGTCATCGTCAATTCTTGCCTTTGAATCATCCCTTCAGATGAAACAAACAAAATTTTAGAAAGAATAGAGTAGAAAATTCTCCACCACCATTAAGGTATCGAGGAGAGGAAGTGTATGATCAAATTAGGGGATTTCCTAAAATTACCAAAACACCAAATCTACATTTGGAGGGGCATAAGCAGTGCCAAAATTGGACGAAACGTAGTATTTTTTGGGATCTTCCTTATTGGCATCAGTTGTTAAATACATATAATATAGATGTAATGCATACTGAGGGAAATTTCTTTCATAATTTATTCAATATAGTGATGAATGTGAAAGATAAGACAAAGGATGATGAAAGAGCAAGGTATGATCTGACCATGCATTATAAATGACCCTCCTTACACATTGAGATTTTAGACAGTGGTAGAAAAACTATACTGAAGGCTGCATACACCTTTAGTATGGAGCAAAAACGAGCAGTATGCGAATGGGTCAAAACTCTAAAGCTTCCGAATGGCTATGCATCCAACTTGGGACGATGTGTTTATATGAAAAATTGCACACTAGTGGGAATGAAAAGTCATGATTGTCATGTTTTCATGGAGAGGCTATTGCCAATAGTATGTGCTAGTTTACCTACCCTAATATATGATGCTATTACAGAGATAAGCCATTTTTTTCGAGATCTCTGTGCTCTTACGTTACATCTTGATAGCCTCAACGTGATGGAGCAAAACATTCCTATTATTTTGTGTACTCTTGAGAAGATATTTTCTCCAAGCTTTTTTTATGTCATGGAACATCTACCTGTTCACTTAGTGTATGAAGTCATAGTTGGTGGACCTGTGTAATATAGGTGGATGTATCCATTTGAGAGGTTTTTATACATATTAAAGCAAAAGGTAAAAAATAAGGCTCGTGTTGAAGGCTCTATTTGTGAAGCTTACATACTTGAAGAGACTTCAACATTTTGCTCTTATTATTTTGATACACATGTTGAATCAAGAGTTAGGAGAGTTCCTCGAAATGGCGATGGTGGGGTGAGTGATGTTTATCTTCCTGTGTCTATTTTCAACTATCCTGGTCAACCTCATGGAAGAATAACTCAAAACACATGTTTTCTTACTGAGGATGAGCGAAATGCAAACACATTGTATATTCTTCACAATGCTCCTGAAGTCAAACCTTTCCTTAAGTATGAATCTCTCCTATATTGATTTAATGCAACTGTTGATTCAACTTTCCCTAACGTTAATTTGTTTTTTTAATGTAGCTTGTATGAAGAGAGATTATTTTCAATGAATTCTAGTCTATCAAGTGAGGATATGGATAAGTATATTGCAGCCGAATTCCCTCAATGGTTCAACACTTATGTAAGTTATGCAAGTTGTTGATAAGTTGAATAGGTTTTACATTCTCACTACTAAATGAATAACAATCTTTTCTCTTACTTGAATAGGTTTTAAACCCTCAAAATAGGATAATCGATAAGCTGTTGATTTCTTTTGCTTGGGGTCCTTTGAGGCATGCATGAAGATTTCATCAATGGTCAGTGAATGGTTATAAGTTTCACACTTCTACTTGGGTAGAAGGGAGGAAAACCAACAATAATGGTGTGAGTGTTAAAGGAACTAGTCATAGCAGAGTCGAATATGCTTATTATGGTGTGTTAAAGAAGATCATAGAATTAGATTTTATCGGTGACCCAAATAGGCACTTGGTGGTCTTCAATTGTAAGTGGTATGATCCAACAAATCGAGGGACTCGACTTTGTCCAAAGCATAATATTGTGGAGGTTCATTTAAAAAGAACATATAAGGGGAATGATACTTTTATCTTTGCCCAACAAGCTAAACAAGTGTATTTCACCTAATATCCAAAAGCAACCCCTAATAAAAACGATTGGCTTGTTGTGATAAGGACAAGAGCAAGAAACCGAATTGATGCCCCAAGTGATAAGAAAGATGAGCTATTCCAAGATGAGGGAAATCATTCTCCTTAGTTGATTGAGTATGTTCTACATGACATTGATGAGCACAATTTATGAGATTACTCAATCCACAGTGAAGAGGTGGATGATGTGCTATTCCAAGATGACATTGAAGAGCATGAAAATTCAAATGAAGACTTAGTGCATACTAACACATCTAAAACTGAAGAGGACCCTCCTAGTGATTTCTATTTAGCTAGTGATTGATATGATGTTGATCGGTAACTTTATGTCACTAATACTACTTATTTAGAATGAATTTTTTTTGTATAAATTTATTTTCAATGAATTGTTTATTTGTACAAATTTTTTAATCTTGTGTGGTTTTCTTTGTATTTTAGACTCATGGACAAGAAGAAGGAGAAAGGTAAGAAAGTTATGTGGGATAATCAACCACCACGACCACAAAAACAATTGCAACCAATTGTGTATATGGTTCCATCCTCTCGACCATCCTCATCCCAACACAATGCTACACCGCCGGGATCAAATGCGGCATCGGCTATGACACCATCCAGCCACATCCCGTCATCTCCCTGTGATTCTTCATTTGCTGATGTAGAAGGACATTCACCTTGTGTGATGAGCTCTGATCTAAGATCTTCTGAAGCTCTCACATTTGATCCGGGATCAATATTTGCAGATGGCCGATTAGTTATTAGAAATATTGGTACTGACAAATATGTCTTCTAATTAATTTTTCTGTTACTATTTCTTCATTTTATATATTTTACTAAACATGTTATATTTCACAGCTTCTACCCTACCAAGAAAGCAACTCGTAAATTGACTCGAATCATCCATAGTAAGTATGAGGTGGATGGCCAAATTTTTCTAGTGTGCCTAAGGATGTTAGGAAAGTATGATGGGATGAGTTTAAGGTGAGTTAATCCAGTAACCATTGACAAATTATATTTATCCATATTTATCATTGTTTAACTAATGCTTTTTTCTTTTTATAAAGTTACAATGTGCTTGGGATCCCAATCTGGATCTAGTCATTCATGACATATGGAAGAAGAAATGTAGCAACCTTATATGTTCAGGATTAAGAGATGTTCGAATAGGAAAGACAAAAGGAGTATGGTTGCCAGAGCCAGCTTTTAATAATTTAAAGAAGCATTGGGGTTCTTATGAGTTTAAAAAAAATATCAAATAGGAACAAGTCCAACCGAGCGGTTAATCCTAAAAGATGCAAGCATAGGGTTGATAGCATTTCACTTGCAGAGTATAAAGATAGAATGGTAAGTCTTGTTTGAGATTATTTCATGTTGTATGTTATTGTTTAGACTTAAAAGCTTTTCTACATTTTGATAAATGGTTGATGCCTTAGATGGTGTTGCTATGTTTATCTTTATTACTTTCATAAATTTCTAACTTCGTAGGAAAAAGAGTCTAGTCAGCCAATTCACTTTCCAGAGGTGTTCAAGAAAGTCAACCATAATGAGAAAAAAGGGGGTTGGATTGCAAAAGAAGCTGAAGATCAATACGTACGTTATTTAAGGTCTATTTTGTATTTAACTATATTGTTTGAAAATATAAACTGTTAAAGAACATTTATATTACTTACTCTTTGTTAATGCAGAAGCAATATGAGGAGCTTTGTCATAACCAAGAGCTAGGTACAGAATTGGATGACTCTACATTATGGTTACAATTTTTAGGTGGAAAGAATAAGAAGGGCCGAGTTTATGGGGTAGGTTCACAAGCCAGTCTCTTAAAGTCTTGTGGACTTGTAACTAATTATAGTGAGATATCACAACTAAAACAACGCCTGCATGAACAAAAACAATATTATGAGAAAAGGTTAGCTGAGGTTGAGAAGAAGTTTAAAGATCAAGAACAACTTCTTCAAGCACAATTTGCAGAGACCAGTCAGATAATGAAACAAATCTTGGCTCAATTGAACTCTCAGAATGCTCAAGGTAGAACTTCAACTCAAGCCCCTGGTGATGTTGCTAATAGTGATGGTGAGAAGGAGGGAGAGGGTGTGAATAATCAGTATGACAATGACAATGATTCTGATAATGATTCTGATGATGAGGAGGAAGAGGAAGTGTAGCAGCTTATGAAGTTAGTGGATAATTAGATGATGATTAGCTTATAATGCTAGTGGATTAGTAGACAATGAGAATTTGAAATGTTGAATGTTAGTTTGTAATGTTGTGAATGGTTTGTGAATGTTGGATGTTAATTAAAATGTTAGTATTGATATCAATGTTATGATAAGAAGCTACATGTTGGTGTTGGGTTTTTTTTTTCCCTTACAGTTTTAAATGTGAAATTAGGAATTAATAAGAATCTGTACAGAAGATAGGCAAAAAAGCTTTTCTCACGGAATAGCCATGAGAGAATTGTCTGGTCTATCAATCATGTTTTCTCACGGATGTATTCATGAGAAAAGTGATTATATTCTACTTTTCTCACAGAATATCTCTATGAGAAATTCCTAATTGTCAAGAAAGTAGGCCTAAGAAAACTGGATAAAATTGATACACGAGGATGGTTTTGTGAATTTTTCTCATAGAAGATTCCGAAGAAATTTTTCTCACGGAAAAATCTATGAGAACATTTTCTCACGGATTTGTCCATGAGAAAGTTTCTCAGGGATTGTTCCATGAGAATATATTTCTTACAGAAAATTCCGTAAGAAATTATTTCTCAGGGATGTATTCCATAAGAAATTTTTTTTTCTCACGAGCATTATTCTCTTGCTTAATTTTTCCTGAGAAATTCCCTGAGAAACTCTTTTCTCACGGATTTTTTTGCCTTTTCTCAAGGATTTTGTCCGTGAGAAAATTCCTGTTTTGTTGTAGTGTCTCAAACTTGATTTCTTTTAAACTGATTAAGTTCATCTTGCATAGCTAGTATCCAATATTCATTAGTTAAGGCTTCTTCAACACACTTAGGTTCAATTTGAGAAATGAATGCACAATTGTTTATTTGATCCCTAAGTTGTCTTATGGTTTTAACATTCTCTTGAATATCTCCAATCACTTGATCAACTGGATGACTCCTTTAATATTTCTAAGCTCTAGGGAGTTCTTTAGAGATTTCTTCATTGTTTTCAAATTCAAGATCTTTCTCTTGAATATCTTCCTCTACATTAGTAGATTCAGATATTTTTGGAGTTTCAATTTTATCTTCTCCAGAAAAACTCAAGTTCTTAAAGCTAGAAATGAGATTATCTTCATCAATGACATGCTTGGAAACAATTTCAATTTCAATAAAGACAAAACATGCACAGATTCTTTTATAGCTCTAGTCTTTTTATTAAAAACCTTATATGCTTTACTTCTACTTGAATTGCTAAGAAATATACCTTCATCTGATTTGGCATCAAACTTATCCAGATTCTTTTTTCCATTATTGTGGATGAAGCACTTGCAGCCAAATACATGTAGGTGTGAGGGTTTGGCTTCCTTCCTTTGTATAGCTCATAGGGTGTCTTCCCCAGAATTGGTCTGATGTAGGCTATGTTTATCATGTAGCTTGCTGTGTTTACTGCATCGGCTCAAAAAACTTGAGGAAACTACTTTTTATTCAGCATTGCTCTAGCCATTTCTCCAATTATTCTGTTCTTCCTCTCCACTACTCCATTTTGCCAAGGAGTTTTTGGTGCTAAGAAGTTGTGATCAATTCCATGCTTTTCACAGTACTCTAGAAAGCTTGAGTTTTCAAATTTTCCTCTATGATAAGATCTTATAGACATTATGGAAATACCTTTCTCATTTTGCACTTACTTAGCCAAGGTTACAAATGCATCAAATGTTTCATTCTTGGAAGAAAGAAACAAAGTCCAGGTAAATCTAGAGTAATCATCTACAATCATAAGCACATACAGGTTTCCACCAATGCTTTTTACTCTAAATGGACCTATCAAATCCATATGCAATAATTGCAATGGTCTAGATGTGGTGATTACATTTTTAGGTTTGAATGATGATTTAGTTTGTTTCCCTTTGAGGTATGCATCACATTTTTTATCCTTTTCAAAAGGGATTTTTGGTAACCCAGTGACTAAATCACTCTTAATCAATTTTGTTAGTTGGTTCATGTTGACATGTGTTAGTCTTCTATAACACAACCAACTATCATTATCTTTACTAATTAAACACAAAATCTAAAGTGGGAAGTTCATCAATATCAATAGTATAACAGTTACAATCCCTTTAAGCTTTGAGAATTACTTTACGATCACTTTTTTGGATGACTAGGTAGAACTTTGAATCAAACAATACCCAATTCCCTTTGTCACATGTCTGACTCACACTCAGTAGGTTGTGCTTGAGTCTAACTACAAACAGCACCTCTTCTATAGATGTTTTAAGATTCTTACCTATAATTCCAATGCCAATTATTCTGCCACATTGGTCACCTCCAAAGGTCACCTTTCCTCCTTCCCTGTCTCTAAGGGTGATAAACTTCTCCTTATCACCGGTCGTATGTCTTGAGCAAACACTGTCTATATGCCATTTGTTGCTTTTGCTAGCTCTAAGACAAACTTGCAAAATAAGGTTTAGTTTTTCTTTTTAGGTACCTAAATCTGCTTGGGTCCTTTTCTGTCAATGGCATTTTCCCTAGATACAAATACACCTTTAGGAAACCACTCTACCTTCCTGCCAAGTCCATTTTTCTTTAACAAACAAGAACTGGAAAAATGTCCCTTTTTGTTACAAAAGTGGTAGGTAATAAAGGGACTGCTAGATTGTGATGCAGGAAGAAAGCAATGCAGATAATATTTTGTTTCAGATATTTTGGTTGGACATGAGATTCAATGCATTTTGAGTTGTAACTTTTCTTTTTATGTTCATCAGCATGCACAAAATGTCTTATATACAAATTTTGATTTTTCTTTTCGTTCTTTTCTTTAATTGGAAAAGAATCATAGCCAAGTCCAGTTTTTCCTTATGTAATTCTTTGACTTCCTAATAAAGCAAACAACATATATTTAACAAGTGAGTTTAGCCATGCTTTTTAAAAGATATTCATTGTTCTTCTTTAGTTCAGTGTATGATGTACAACAAATAGATTCAGTTTTATGCAAAGATGCAATGTCAGATAATTTGCAATTAGATTCTAACTTGCTAATCTTCTTCTTAGCCAGTTTTAGTTCTTTTGCAGTTTTAATGAACTCATCATGCAAATCATAAAATGCATCAAGCAATTCAGAATAGGAAGGTTCAAATTCATTTGCCTCATCTTTATCATCACAATTAGATGAGTTTAGAGTTTCTTCAGATGCAAGTGCCATCAAGCATATGTTGGCAATTTCTTCCTCATCTTCATCTTCTTCATCTAAGCTGTTGCCCCAGATTGATGAGATGTATGCCTTTTTCTTTTTGCCTTTGTCAGCATCTTTCTTTTCTTTTTCTTGCTTTTTTAGGAATTGTGGACAATCCCATTTGATGTGTCATTGCTTCTTGCATTCATAATAGGTGACAGACTATTTTCCTTCTTTCTTGTTTTCTACAGCCGCTCCTTTCTTAAAGAATCTTTTATTTCTCTTTTTGTTATAGAACCTTCTAATTTTCTGACCAACATAGCTAGAGTCTCTTCATCTAGTTCTTCTTCATCATCAGACTTTTTTTCTCTTTCTTCTGCAGCTTTTAATGCAAGACCATTTTTCTTCTTATCTTGACCAGCTTCCTTGAGAGCCTTCATTTTACCCTCATACTCTTCAAGGCTACCGAAAGAGCTATGACAGAAGCCATTGACTCTCCTCTAGCTTCTTTTATTGCTATTAATTTTGGTTGCCATTCTAAAGGAATAGCTCTAAGGATTTTTCATACTTTCTCTAGCTATGTGTACTCCTTGCCAAGACTTTTCAGTTGATTCACAATGAGGGTGAATCTCTTTTGCAGTTCGTTGATGCTTTCACCTTTGATCATTCTAAAGCTTTCATACTCATCAATGCAGGAGTCCAATTTGTTCTCCCTTACTTCAGTAGTTCTTTCATGAGCAATATCTAAAGCATTACACATAGCTTTGGCTGTGGTACATTGTGACACCCTAAAGTTATTTCCTGATTGAGTGTACTGACTAGGCAATTTTTTTCTTGAAGTTAAGCAGGATTCTTCTCTTATCTTTCTCATGCCACTCTTCCTTTGGCTTTTCTTTGTATTTGTCATCTTCTTGCAGTTTCATTGGGACAAAATCCCCTTTTTGGATGACTAACTAGAAGTATAGATCAATGGACTGGAGATAAATTTGTATTCTTATCTTCCAATATCCATAATGCTATCCATTGAAGACAGGAGGTCTATTTGTGTTATTTTCTTTTGGAAGAATACTCTCTCCAAACCTAGTCTTTGATTTTCTTGGTTAATTAGATCCTTTACTTGGGAGTCCAGGCTCTAATACTATTTGTTAGTTCTATTGGCTTCCCAAGAGAGGGGTGAATTGGGAAGTTTGAAATTTTTCTACAAAATTATAAGAGAGCAATGAAAGTAAAAGTTGCAGAAAAACAGAGTTCAAAATGTAATAAGGCAATAAGTAAGGTATAAGAAGAAGAACACAAAGATTTATCTTGGTTCGGTCTCTTCCTCTTGACCTACGTCGAATCCTCAAGTTATCACTTGAGATTTTCTACTATCTAGCAAGAATTTGGTAGGCTCCTTGCAATGTCACGGTACAACTTTATGCTTTATTTCAAGAGCTTATAGATTTACTCTCTGCACTCTAAGTAAGTGCTTCCCAAACACCTTTAAAGACCCTCACAAGAAAATCTTTCTTCCAGAGTATTATTAACAAGAGAAACTCTCTAATATAGAGTATATTTGACAGTTAAAGAGTAATAAATAAGGTGTGTGAGAGTAGAAGGTTTTGTCTGAAGATTTTCATAGTTTCAGTATATACAACATAAATTTGTTACCCATACCTTCAAATGAAGTTCTATGTATAGATTTATGTCTTAACTATATATTACAGACAAGATCTAGCCATTAGAGACGTTACTCAATGGTTACTCTGCAAAACTAGTCGTTTACCAACCGCATTTAATGCGTCTAATATCCAAAGTTTAAATTTTGAGATGTCAACAGATGAATTTCACAGAGACCATAAATTAAAAACTTTAACGTTGAACTTCGAAGTTCATTTGTTCAAATGTGAAATTCAAATTTTCATCTTAACAAATATATCCCATGTTAGAACATACGAATTTTCAAGCTTAAAGTACTTCTGATAAGTGTGAACAGTTGTTCTATATTGCTACAGTGCACTTGAAGTTGGAATTTTGGGGTCCAAAATTTGTCTGTCAGTAAACAACTTAATATGGTACAAAAGCTCTTCTTTTCAAAATTTGAATTTTGAGCCTCCAAAGTTCATCTTTCAGAGAGACCTCTTATCAGATTTATACGCTTTAATTCCAAAGTTTGAATTTTCAAAACTAAAGTTTGTCTGTCAGAGGAACTGACTTAAAACTCTTTTTGCACTCTAACTTCATATGAACTTTGACATAGCTTCAGACAAATTTTTCATTTTTCACAAATTATTCTTGACTCAAAATTCAAATTTTAACAGTCTGAAATTCATCTGTTAGAGGTAACATTCCTCTAAGTTCGAACTTTAGCTATCAAAGTTTGAATTTTCAAGGTAACATATAAAGTTTAACAGTTCAAAGTTCATTTGTTAGTGAGTATTTTTCAAATATATCGTAAGTTAACATAGGATTGTTTGAAAAACACATTTAAAAACATTGGGTGAACGATCAAAGCCTTTTACTCTTGTTATAACTGTGAGAAATCCTACAAACTAATCTTGTGCTCATTTCTTCCTGGATTTCTTTACTTGAGATCTCTTGTACTCTTTTGATATCTTTCTTCCAAACTTCGGTTGTTTGGAATCATCAAAACACTTGATTTGACAAAGTGTAAGACATCTTTTGGTGCCATATGTATCATTATAGTATAAGTTCCTTGAGTTTATCATTAAATATTATACTCTCTTGTATGTTGACACCTCTTAGAACCCCATGGTTATTATGACCTTGTAATATGGGTGAGCATGTCTACAGGTTTAATTGTTATGTTCGTTTGGTTTCTTGGGTGTGGCAAGAATCTTGATGCTTATTACTGATAGATGTTGGTTTCAATTGCAAACTTAAGGGTCATTGCCAATTTGTAGCATTGCCATGGTTGGGGCTGCTGAATCAAGTGTTTTAATGATTCCAAACCAACTTTCTAGAGCTTAGAGAGAAGATATCAAAGGTGCACAAATGATCTCAAAGGGAGGAATTCAGGAAAAGCCAGCACAAGAATAGATGTAGAATCTACAGCCATGTTTAAATTGAGTAAAAGAATTTGAATTGGTAAAAAGATGCTTTAAAATTATGATTCTATGTTAATCCATGAAATATTTGAAAAACACCCACTAACAGACGAAGTTTGAAACATTTATACTGATATGATGTTTTGAAAATTCGAACTTTGGCTTTGGAAATTCAAATTTCGCATTGAAAATGAACAAGTCTGAAAAGAGCCTTCCTTGACAGACAAACTTTGACTTGAGAAATTCGAATTTTGATACTTGTCTGAAAAGAGCTTTCTCTAACAGATGAACTTTGGTTTCTGAAAATTTGAATTTCAGACAAAATACGACTTATGAAAAATGAAAAATTCATCTAAGGATATGTCAAAGTTCATCTGAAAACTAAGTTTGGAAAGAACATCAAAATGGCTCTCTGATAGACGAACTTTCAACATGAAAATTTGAATTTCAGAAACAAAGCTTGTGAGTCTGTTATAATGATATGTTGACATACTAATAATAGTATTCAAAAATTCAAACATTGTATTAAGTTTAAAAAGAGGTCTCTCTGACAAACGAACTTTGCATTTTGAATATTCGAATTCCGAATAGATGAACTATTATGCCTTATTGAACTGCCCTCTGTCTAATCATCAACTCAAAGTCTCTTACTCTCACATACTTCATTCTTTGTACTCCAACTTTCATATACACTCCGATTAAGAGAGTTTATTCATTGTAAATAATCTTATCTTCATTTGGAAGAAAGATTTTCTTGTGAGGGGACATCACAAGGGATTGGGGAAGCACTTAGCTAGAGTACAAAGAGAGAAAGTGTGAGCTCTAAGAACAAAGCATTAACGTTGTACTGTGGCATTTACAAGAAACCCACTGAATTCTTGCAAGATAGTGGAAAATCTCAAGTGGGGGCTTGAGGACTGGACGTTGGTCAAGATTGAGAGACCGAACCAGGATAAACATCTGTGTCTTCCCTTCTCTATTACCACTTTTACTGATTATTCATTTATACTTTGTTTTACTATCACCTTTGCTTTCCTCACTTTCTTAAAGTTTTGCGAAAGATTTTAATCTTCCCAATTCACCTCCCCTATTGGGAAGCCAGCATATCTAACAGGGACACTGGGGAATGGTTGTCCCAAGTGTATTTTATGTAAGAGAGCAGTTTATATGATTGGTTTTTATTTTCTGTGAGTTTAGTGAGAAATAGGTATGTTACCCATTAGTGAGATTCGGGATTCAAGGGGTTCAAATCTTAAAAGATAGTTTTCTAAAGTTGTAACCTCCTTGAACAGTATTCTTGTGACATTTGTGACTTGTAATGACAAGTTTGGTGGGCAAATTGGTTATGGCTTGGTTTTTGGAGGTATTAGTGTCAATCTTTGGCTTAAAAGTGAACATTTCATTCTTGGGAGTCTAAAATCTCCATATGGAAGAGTTTTAAGGTGTGATTTGCGCTCATAATTATAGAGGATTGTATCTAATTTGTAGGCTTTGGAATAGTGTAAATTGAAGGCTTGTGTTAGGAGTTGTGCATGTCCAAAATTTATCCAAATTATTGACATTTAATGACCAAATTATTGACAATTAAGAACCTAAATAATTACCACTAAGAACCATGCATTTCCAATTTAATGTCAGTAAAGGACCTAACAACAAAAATGACATTCTCATAATATTTTCAAAGCCCAGTATTTTTCAAGTTTCTCTTATTAGGCTCAAGGGTACTGTTCATGGTCTCTATTTGGGGTTTTCTATTTAACTTGCACAATATAAAAACTTCCTTCCAATGATTAATAAAATTTCTAATAATTATGAAAAACCCAATAATTATTCATTGGCCCAATAATCTCTTCATGAAACCACATAAATATTTTAAGGCAAATTACAATTTAGGAAATTAATTACAATACCATAAATCATCCTAAGCCAAAAAATATTATAAAAATTCTCTTTTATTCATATTTCATGCCCTTTCTAATCACAAATTATAAATAATGATTTATTATAATTTTCTAAGCATAAAATAGAATATTAGGAAAATAAAGATGTAATAAATCTTGACTAGAGTCCAATAAATTATGAGAAGGCCTAACCGCTTCAATATAAGGTCATTGTCAAACTAAACTTCTCAATAGGTCACCCATCATCATATTACTCTCACTCAAATGTGCTTAACTACGGAGTTCTTAGGGGATTCAGTATTTTAATGCTAGTGTTAGACTTAGAAAGTACTAGCATGATGTAACACCTTAAATTAGGGCACATTTCTCATTTATTAGATCCTATTAGATGTCTTTCATCATGGTTTAGAGACTAACATCATAATATAATAAAAATAGAATTTTTCAAAATTCATGGTTCTGTTCATTAAATTCAGATATAACTTTGAAAATTTTGGTAATTTCCATTTTACCCGATGAATTTTGAAAATTTATAACTAAATCTAGAAAAATTATCTTGAGGTGATTCAAGTCTCCAAAATTTTCTTAAATTCAGATATACATGAAAAAAAATATAAAACAGTAGCTTCATTTGTCCAATTTGTACAGTAATTTCGTGGACTTTTATTATTCATTTGGTCATTTTTCTCTCTTCCAGTTTTCTAACCTCAACTTTGAAAAATCATATTTCATTCTATCCATTACCAAATCATGCATACTCTATGTAATTTGAAAGATATATATGTCTAATTATATACATATTTTTCTTATATATTTATTTCACTTACACTGGACATAACATTAATTTAAATTATGAAGGGTCATAATTCAACTCTTACTAGAACAGTTTTGGGAAAAACTTCATATCTCCTATTATATAGCTCCAATTAACCTCAAATCAGTGGCATATGAAACTTAAAACATAGACCTTTTTATAAATATAAACCACTGATTATTTGGAGCTTTGTAAAATTTTATATTTCCTTTTAAATTTTCCAAAACTTACTTTTCAGTTTTTAGTTTTCCCATTCTTGCCCTGTTTTGAACCCTGAATTTAAAAACTCACTATAATTCATACACAATTCAAAATGGGGTGTTCTTTATACCATTTTAAATATATATTTGTGCATTTTAAGAGGATATATAATGTTTATATATTCTTTGAAATTTCATCTAGACAATAATAGTATAACTGGATAGAGGTCAGAATTAGCATTTATATCCCTTAACCTTACCAAAATAATTTTCCATACATTTTCACATGGTCAAATCATGTTCCAAACTTGTACTAATCATCTCAAAAGACTTAGAGGCATTTGATAGCATACAAGCACAGCCTCAAAATTTCATATAAAAATTTACATGATTTAACAAAGAAACAATATATCATAGTAAATAAAAGGTAAATTATTGAAATCCTTCTCCTTGCTCTTTGCCTCCCTTGCATTTCTTCCATAACTTGAACCTATCATATTATTATTTGGGTGATGAGATTTTGGAAATCCTAGTAGCTAGTCACATCTCAAACATTTACATTATCATGCATGCTCCAAAACCTCCAAAATATCATAATAATCATTTCAAAGCATAAATCACCATATTGTTTATAAAAATTTCGGCATTATAGTGGCATAGAAAATGGACATCCCAGGAACTATTCCTTTCATAAAAACAGCCAAAACTAGTCTCAATCATCATAAAAATAATATGGCAAGTCATCATTCACAATAGAATATAGCAAGATAATATAACGTAAGAAAATGTAACTATGCTACCTCATGAAACTTTATGCCTTTTCTCTTTGATTCAACCTTTCCAAGGACTTCCTTAAGCTTGGTCAAACCCTAATGCATCACCAAATATCAAATAAATCAACTTGAACTAAGAGTTGCTTCATAAAGAATTGCAAACCCTAAAAATTTCACTTTTATAATCTTAAGCTTTTACTTGAAATCAATACTTGTTCCTAAGGTTTTGGGCTATGGGGAACTCATTTTTTTCATCAAAAACATGAAATTCCAACTCTAAAGTGATGCTCTGTTCAGGCTGAAATTAGTAAGAAAATGAGAGAAAATGATTTGTTTTGAAAATCATCCAACTACTCCCACAATCTTGTTCTAGGTTGTTAGTTTGGTGTTTCTCCTAAGTTGATTGCATAAAAATTCATTCCTTGCTTCATCTAGGGTTTGGCCAAAATCTTAGTATGAGGAGAGGAAGGAGAAGACTCCATGAAATCATACTTTACAACTTAGGAAACTAGCTTGAAGGGATGGCACACTTACCTTGATAGTTGATTCTCCAAGCTTTCTTCTTTGTCTTTCCTTTCCTCCTCTCTTTTCTCTCTTCTTTCTTCAGTTTTCTTTCTTTGTTTTGCTACTGAATGTGTCATTCAAAATAGGTTGGAAAGAGAGGGATTAAATGGCCTAATCATTCACTAATTACCTTGCGTAAGCCTTAATCATTTTTGGTCCAAAAGTAAAAAACTTCCTTTATAAGTTTTTGGCCAAAAATTCATGATTTCCTTAAGAAGTTCTTGGCCAAAAATTCCAGCTGCTCACACACCTAGGGAGAATGTTTTAAGTGTCCAAAATTGCTCACTTTTTCTTGGTCCGGATATATCTTGAACCGGGTAAATTTTAACTGTACCGATAAAAACACTTTTTATAGTAAATTAGCATTTTTAAGCTATAAGACTATTTCAATTTTATTCTTATATTTTCTTAATTATCATGTCCCAAATAATATCTGTGTATGGTTCATATCCTGTCCCAGTTTCTTTTTAACTATCCATGGGCTCCACAGTTTACTTTCTCGGTTTACTGTTACTTTTGGACACTCGGCACTAATTATTTCTTTATCCTTGAACATTAACCCTTAGCGCGATATTCCATTGGACTTCTCTCATCGAAGGCTTCATTTTGACAGTAATTTTATATATTTATAAAATTACCCCTAACCCAGGGTTAATTATAATTTCTAAAATTTTCAGGTCATTAGGTGTAATTTTTCCCAAGTCCTTCCATGTAATTTTATAACTTTAAGGACATGGATGTCCTTTTCATAATTCTTTGGGGGCAAAAATATAATTTTCTCATTTTTCATCCAACCGGGAAAAATGACCTCTTTACCATTTTTCACGTAAAACGATGTCTATCCATTTTTATAAAATCTCTATACATTTCTAGATATTTTAGCTTTCTTGAAATATTACACATGAAACTTGTTCTCTTACTCATAACATATCTCTATGACCTTTGAGTAATTTAATATCCTTACCTTAGGGTATTTGACCTCCACGTTTATCTTATATTATGTCATGTCTCATATCCCAAATTACATAATTTGTAACATAATCATAAAATAACTACATTATTATTCTAATCTTCAAGGCTCTTTCTCTTTTTTTTTTTTTTGTTCTTGATATAGCATAGACCTATGCTGGTTAAAATTCATGGAGAATGAAATTTGGGAAATCTCAATAGCAACATTATCCCATTCAAACATTATAACATTTAAGTAATTGACATGCTACCAAAATTTCATAACATGGCCATCACTTTTAAAGATCAAAGGTATGTTCTTAAGATATTCAAACACATTCATACTTGTTCATAGCATAACCATGACATAGATTCAAACATAATCAAAATTCTGTAACTCAAATCATGGCAATGCTAAATCAAATTAAAACAACTACTTATATTAAAATGCAATAATAGAGACAAGTTACTATCTTATTGATTTCCCTAAGCCTTCCTCTTTCCTAGCCTCCCCTCCTTCCTTCCTTCTTCCTTCCAACTCTCATTCTATCCTTTCTACTATGTGAGTGGTGCCAATCTTGAGAGGCGCTTCTTTATTTATAGGCAATTCTCCTTTCATCCACCGGTTTTTAATTATGCTACATGGCAAAATCCTAACCCTTTATCATACCAAACTCATTATTAAGTTATAGTGGTGTCACTTGTCATCATCTTGTTTCATCTTGGCTTTGGGAAAACTTGTCTTCACCTTTGCCAAACACCTCACCCTTCTCTTCCTCTTCTTTTCCTTTTCTTTCTATCTATGGTGTTCACTTCTTTACCATACGCATACTCCTTCTAGGTGGTGCCACTTTGGACCCTTTATAGCCCACCCACCAAGAATGCTTCTTCATGCAATTGGGTCTTGGTGAAAAATCTTGGCCCAAGAAGCTTTGTCTTATACTATTAGATCTAGGGTATGTATTCTTGACCCAACAAAATTTTCTTTATTTTGTTGGACCTGCAAAATAATTTGAGTCCAATAAGAGTTGTCTATATTGTTTTGGTCATATGAATAGTGATTTAGTTTAGTAAAAAGTAACTTTATGCTATTGGGCCTAAAAGAAACATTTTGGCCCAATAACTCTTAAAATTTTTTGACATCTTTTGGGCTTGACAAAATATTCAACTTTTTCGTTTTGGACTCAGATCCACATGCTAGAGATATCTTTTTGGGCTTTTCTTTTCTTGACAAAATATTGGCCCCATTTCCTTAATTATTGCCCAATCAGCAAACTAACTCAATTTTGTCAAATTTCAATAAATAATTACTTGAACCAAAATAATATTCATAAAATCTAATAAATATTTCTAATGCCAAATTATATTTTAGAAAAATTAATTTAAATTTTCCAAATTATATTTAAAATTTTCTTAATTCAATAAATATCTAAAAATTCATTTGATCCATATTTTTGCTCTTTATCAATTGAGTATAGTGATTTATTAGGTATAAATAAAAAATTTTTAAATATTACAAGGAGGGAGTAGTTGAATTTATCTGTTTTGATATCCTCATATTGTTACAATTATGTCACTATGATATATTGTCCAAAGTGTGAAGAATGAGGTGTACTTTTTAGGTTTTAAATTTTGCAGATCTAGTATTAATTGATTTTGATTCATTGATTTGATTGATATGGGGTAGGGTAGTGTTGTCGGTCATGGCCATCATTATTTCCCACCAATACCTCCAAGTTATCACCATCCTCATCATCCTTTGGGTCGGTTTCCACGCCAACCAACCACGAGCATGTCTTCTTTTATAAGTAACAAATTAAAAATTGGATCTATGATTGAATTAATTAAGATAATAATTTAAGATTTAATAGTTAAATTAAGATTAAATTATGGTTAAATTGATTATAGATAAATTAATATTTTTAAAATAATATAAATAAAAAATATAAAATATATTCATTCATAATCATAAAATTAATATTTAAACTAAGATAAAAATAATAATTTAATATAATACTTGTAAATCACAATTTCAATAGTCTCGTATAGTAATAAACCATCATTCATCATATACATCATAAGTTTATAAACAATCAAATTCAATCAATGGCACTGGAAAATACTAAATGAATGACAATATACAGTGATCTATTGTTCATGTGTACGTGATTAATACTTTTTTTTATAAATTGAGAAAGAGGTAAATTAATAAAAATAAATCAAGTTAAAGGGATTACTTTATCTTCAATTTAGTAAAGATGTTCATCATAGGATTTTATAATGTATTTAATTTTTTTGTCTAAAATACATTTGAAAAAGTATTAAATGACTTGTCCTACTAGCTATTAATTACCACTCTTAGAATAAAATTAAATGAGTGTAAGTTAGTAGGGAATGAAATTTTTTTCAGTTATTAATTATATCATTAGATCGTATGCAGTAATTAAAAATTGTCTTACAAATCAAAATGGAGGGAATATTTCTTACTCTATAAGTTAAAAATTTGAAAGACGTATAAAAAAATGGAATATTATTAAATTTGAATATCTAAACTGAATTCGAATGAACTGAACACCATATAGAAAATGAAAATTGTTCTCAGTTAGTGTGTGCTAGTATTAAATTTTACGTAATTGATTTTGCATACTTGATTATAAGTATAATTAATTTTTCTAAAAAATATTTATGTTTGAATGATTATCAAAATCACTTGTGGGAGGTTTAAGTGAGGTCAATGATATGATAAGTGATTAATGAGAATGAGAAATGAAAATTTTTCACTTATGAAAATAAATAATTTTTGAAATTTAAGTGATTATTTGATCAGAGTAATAAGTATAGCAATACATAACAAATAAATACTTATAGACCACAAATAAGCACTTATAGGACTCATAACTATTATCCTAACAACCCTTAGTTATTGGAATTATTAGATATATTTAATTACTTTGTTGGATGATATTTAGCTTTTCAAACATTAAAATTAAAGGTTTATTAGATATTATTTATCATCTAATTAATTAAATATATCTTAATTAAGTATCATTCTTGAATAGTGACAACTGCCCCCCAAATCACCATCACTGAGGCCCACTATTACTCAGAAGAACTGTCTCTTGACTCGATCTTTCTCCGGTTTCCGATCTAGATTAGGTCATTCAGATGGTTTCTTCCGCTAGATCATCAAATACGGAGAGAGATATTCGGCCTCTAATTTTTGTGTTCAATAAACTAGTATTCCTCTATTTCGGATTATAAAGCACATATTTTATAAATCTATATTTGAAAACATAATTTTATAAATTATATCATATATTTAATTTCATTTTACCTAAAATACCTCTGAAAAGAATTAAATTTAATTAATTTAATTTATGTGCTAACTATGTTAAATAATATTAAATGAAGGTATCTTATGAAATTATAAAATTTTGTTCAGTTATTAAATACTATGCTTGACCGGTATGTGGTAAAAGTGTGTTGTAAACTGAAATGGTAATAGTATTTGTGAAGGAAATTTTTTTATATGATTTATATATAAAAATTATTAAATTGTTCAACTTCCATGTGTGTATTTATAATTTGAAACTCTCGCTTCCATATCTTTTATAATTTAAGGTTTTTCCACATAAATCAATGAATAATTTATTATATCTTATTTTATAAGAAATCAAAATTTGAAACACGTGTGATACACGTAAAGTTTTAAATATATTTAATTAAATTGTATAAATCATAAAAATGTAAATATAATGGAATGAGTATTTAAATTATTTGAAAAAAACATAATAGTTAAATTAACAATTCAATAAAAAAAAAAAAATGATTAAAGCCTTACTTGGGACCATATCAAATTCAATACCCATTGATGTGAAAAAGTTTAACTTAAACATATGTAATGGATAACTGTTCATAATACTTTATTAATATCTAACATAACAAAGCACAAGTAATTATATGAAGCACTAACCTTCCGCCTAGATTAATAATTAAGAATAACTAAGAAAGTGATTATCTTTTTGGCCTTGAAAGTTAAACAAAATTAATGATAATAAATAATAAATAAAAGAAAAATTAAATGAACTATAAATAACGGAATGCAAAAACGTTATACTAAGATAAGCAAAGAGCAATATTCCTAGGGCCAAAAAGAAAAGGGTCTGTGGCTATGATTGTAGTCTATTAACAAAAGGATTGCAAAGATTTCATCTGGAAAAAGGATATTTAGAAATTTGATTCGAAATTGTTTATTTTTATACCATTACGAAGTTTCTTTTACTTATTGATGGAAATGATTTTAATGTTAATATATCAAAGTCGAATTAAAAAACTAAAAATTTAATAACGAACAAATATTATTCAAATCAATTAGATTTTTCAGAATTAATGTGAATATTCTAATTTAAAACTAATCTGTAAAAGTTGATTTCAATTTGATAAATTACTAATTTCGGTATGTACTTTGAATTATTTTTAATTTGTTTGACCGGAATTAATTTTAAATTGGAGGATTGAGGTTTCACTCAAAATTAATAACTAATTAAACAATTATTTAATTTGAAACTATTCTATTACATTTGTCATCCATTTTGTGTAAAACTCTCATAATCGTCGGAAATAGTCTAGTATACATTCAAATTTGCCTTTCCCACCAACAATATAATTATGTTGATAAAATAATTTAGTTCATAATTCAAAAATTATTTCATTTAATTATAAAATTGTTATGAAATGTAATACATAGTCAAATATAACGTCCAAAACTATTTCTTTTAAAAAATTAGTGATTTGAATATTATTAATATATTTAGGATCTTATTCGTATTAAAAACCCCAACTCATGCAAAAACAAATTAGAAAAAAAAAACACACACACACACACACACTCACACCAAATTTGGATCTCTCGTTTTGTGGTGCATAAATTTTTTACTCTCATGCAAAGATTATACAATCGATGTAATCAATGGGAAAAAAAAACAACTCAACTGAATGGCTTTTCAAATTACATAACATTTAATCAGCAAATCGATTGGTTCAAGAGCATATGAACACTATGAAATTTCTGTAATGTCTCAATATAATTTTATTTATATTTATGTGATATAAAAAGAATCCTGTTGCCTAACAAACAAATATAAAAAATTCAACTAACGATTCAAGAATACACTAAAAATTAAAAGAATACATTACAAACACAAATCACTTTTGACATAATCACTTATTCTCATAATCACTTATGAATAATCACTTATACATAACCTAATCCAAATACACCATTCGTAGCGCCTTCAAGCAATATACCTAAAAACAGTCATATAAATAATTGTGAATGCACTGTAACCTGAGCCAATGTCACCTGAGGTTAACTCAAGTGATAAGAATATGATGTAGTCTGATGAGAGGTTAAGAGTTCAAATTCTTATGATATATAAAAAAAATAATTATAAATGCACTAATATGGAGGTAAGAATGGAAACATATCATAATCAATTAAAAAAATAAATTTTAGACCATCCTATATCAATTTTAAATTATTAGGCATAAAGATATATGAATGACATATCTACAAAGATACTTATATATATAACATAATTTTTCATAAAAATAAATACATATAAAAATAAATATTATTTAGAATATGTGGGGTTAGATTCTTTTATAATCAACTTAATGATGGAAGTTTAAAATCGCGACACGACATACTTTTGATATCTATTTTATAATATATAATAATAGATTTGATTAAAATATACTTATTTACTGACTTAACAAAAAACTAATGATATATTTTTAATTAAATGGGAGGAGAGTATAATTAAAAAAAAAATCCAATAATACATTGAAAGTGTAAAATAATAAAAAATTTGAAATAAAATCAAAACTACACAAATTTGGGACAAAGGGGGCATCCAGCTATTTCCCTAAAAAAAAAAATTAATACCATGACTTCCGGCAGATGATCCAACAATACTTCTAAGAGGGAAGACCAAAACAAACAAGAAAAATTAATGAAAATATGAAAGAGGAAAATGAGAGAACAGCGTGGTGAATTTAGACGACAGATTGTCTAAATTTATATGTGTTTTCTTTTCTATTTTATCTTTCTTTTATTTTCTGTCCCATCAAAACAAAGGCTGAGGACAGAAAACTGGCAGCAAACTGGCAAAGACCAAAGGTAAGCAGTTAAATGCTTCGACCTTCTTTCATTGAATAATTAATGCCGCAGACCCTACAGCTATAGGCTATATAAGCATAGAAACAGGCTGGCTCATTAATGAAAAAGCCAAAAAGTTCGGTGAGCAGAAAACTGGTTTTGATTCATACATTTATTTTGGCCCTGACTATTGCTTACACCGATCCTTTTGTTTTTTTAACTCAAAGGCTCTACAAGTTTAGGAACCAATTGGTTATCTGGAAAGATGTTTATTGGGTTGAAATGAATTGAGTTGGAATAGAATAATGAATAATATAAATTTATTTAATATAATATTAAAAAATAATAGAAAAGCTATAAAAGTGATATTATACCCTTTTTATTTCTGGGTCAAAAATATTTCACTTTCTTACCATCGTTCTTCTTTTCTAAATCCATGCCATTGCAAGTGACATCAAGACATCAATAATATTTTTTTTATTTTTAATATAAGTAACTCTTAACTATTTCATCAAAATCAAGAAAAGTTAATTATATTATTAAAATTATCTTAAAAATAATATAATTTTTATTTTTATCCTCTAATAAATACCATAAATTTAAACAATTCACCTTCTCTCATAATTAAATAAGAGCATTTTTAAAATAAATTGATTAATACTTTAAAAACCTATAGAAGGTAACTTACATATACGAGCATAAAAAACTTTTAGAACGTGACTTCTAAAAATGACCAAAGGGAGTATTTAGCAAAAATTATAGAAAAAATTAGTGAATAAATCGAAGGTGCACTGTGTTTTTGTGCATATAAAATGTATTATATTTTTCTATCACTCAGCTTGTTGAAGATGGTAGACAAAAAGAGTGGGAAAAGATAAGTGGAATGAAATGCCATGAAGACTTCTTGCATTCTCTATTTATAAAGGTAAATAGCTTGTTTTTCAAACCCATCATATTTAATTTAACTATATTATTTAAATTAAATATAAATTTATCTCTAGACTAATTTAAATTAAATTAATTTAAATGTTAATTTAAATTCTTTATTCAAATCAATTCTTTTTTACTTATTTATCAAGTAAGTTTGAATTGATATCAATTTTATCAAATTAAATACTTTATTTAAATTGATTTTTCCACAAACTTTATCCATTAGTTTAAATATATAACTTAAATTAGATCATATCTCATTTAAATATATATCATTTAAATTAATCTAGATATATGTTTAATTTAAATATAATATTTAAATTAAATCAGACATCATTTTCAAGTAATTTAAATACATATCTTTTTAAATTAAATCATATTTAATTCAAATATATCATTTAAATTCATTCCAATATTTATTTAATTTAAATATAATATTTAAATTAAAAAAATATAAACTTTATTTAATTTAAATATACTATTTAAATTAAATAAATATATATTTAATATATATAATTTCAAAAATTAATTAATATACATCCCATATATATTAATTTCTTTTACCACATTTTAGAAGAGAGATAAAATATTTCACCACCCATCCACTTTTTCTCCCTCTTTCCACCTTGGCCATGGCTCACTCTCCTTTCTGAAGCAAGAAAATCTGTCCACCCTCTTCGAGGCCGTGGCTTCTCCATCAACACTCACTATCATCAACTTGGCACTCCATCCTCCACCTCCATTTTCTCTCAAGGCCAGGGCAGATATGGAAGCTTTGGGTGGAGAAATTTTTGTTGCTATGAGAGGCTAGGGTGCTTGTGACTCAACTATGGAGGAGACAAAGGGAGCTAGGGCTTGGAGCTTATAGGAGTTAGCTTTGATATTTGGGATGTTCTTTCCACCTTTCCTCTTATTATACTTGCAATTTCATTTGAATTTGACCTAAGTTTTAGTGTTGAATTTGATGGATAATTGTATTGGATTCAATGTTGGTTTGTTGGAACAAATTGGATTGACATTGTATACTTTATTTTGGATCAATTCACGTTGATTTGAGCTAAATTCCTCAGCCGTACAGATCTGGAATTTTTTGAATTTATGCTTAATTTTAATGTTATCACGGTTAATTCATTGATTAATGGTGTTAGCTGAGTTATATCTTGTGTGGCCTTGCTTAATTAGAGGTTTGTTTATTTAATTTGGCCTAATTGAGTATTAATTCCCAAATTTCAAGAATTTAATTAGATACTAAATCAACATCCTAATTAAGTTAATTAATTGATTTAGGCAAGTTTAGGTGGCTTAATTAACACTAGGTAGGCTTTGGTTAATTAGTTAAATTAATTAATCATATCCCAAGCATAATTAATCTTTTGGATTAAGTTAGGAAAAACTCAAAATACCCGTTGTTAAGACCATAATTGACTCACTATTTCATTCACACATTTTTCACTCTCTTAGAATCTAGTGTTTGGTTTTACTGATTTTCCTTTCCACTTTCTTTTTCTAGTGGATTTTGAATTCCTTTCCTTTTCTTTTCATTTTATTTGTTTGCAAAAAAAAAAAAACCAATAATAGTGTTTAATTCGAATTTGGCTTCCCATATTAGTTTGAATTGCATTTCATTTAGTATTAGATAATTGGCAATTGCATTAATACATTGGCATTGTAATTAGTTTACATTTAGAGTTACATTTTTTGTTTGCATTTAATTAGTCAATTTAGGCTTTTGCATTTTGGTAATTTTAGTTTGCATTTTATTTATTTAGAACTTAGTTTACTCTCTCAGTTTTATATCATTCACTTGCATTTGGTTATTGCATCTTAGTTGCATTATAATTTAGTTAGTTCGCATTAGTTTATTTTACTTATTTTTATATTTGACTAGGTTTAATTAGGGCATTTAATTTCATTTGCATAATTTCATTTCATTTCTCATACATTTTCCCTAGACCTATCCATTTACTATATTTTCATCCATGCATACATATTCATTGCCATTAATGCATTTTAATCTTGTTTAGTTACATTTTATTTATTTTGAGATTTAATCTTGAATTTTAGTTTAATTAGGTGCATTCTCATTATCTTGAGATTTCACATATTTTGTTGTACACACTAATTATTGCTTCTTTGAGAATACAACCTAATTTGCCCACGACATTACAAATCATTGGGACTTAATATTAAATATTAAATTGTTCAACTATTGACATGATTCGTTAATAGTCAAGCCATTATTTACCTACATTATTTTTTCTTTTTCCTAAATTCTAACTATATCTAATAATTAAGCAGCTCCAGAGGTTGGTGGCGAATTTCTGTCTCTAGGTAGAGAAGCAAGGAAATGATAAAAGGGAAAAAGACATTTTAGGATCTTTATAGCAAAATATTGATAAATGAACAGTACCAGTTGGAAATTCAGTTGACTCGAGTTGAGAATTCAGTTTATAAGAGTACTGAATTCTTAAACCGGGTCTTTGAAAAGGAATATTTTCATATAGGGGTCTTCAAATGTCTTTTTCCCATGATAAAATGGAGGTTTGACATTTTCCCGAGGCGGGTTTGGTGATGGGACATTTGTAGAACTATTGGTATTAACATTTAATATGACCTGTATATTGCCATAACCAGGATAATAAAGTGTAGTACATTCAATTTCAACTACAACTTGAGCGACTAGCATACAGTATTATATAAAAATTTAAGTTTTTAACTAATAATGAACCAAGTACTTTCCAATAGAAAACACTTTAAGTTCTTCTTTGCACTGAGATTTATATGTAAACATACATAACCAAAACAAGAGCAACCGTTACCGAATCTATAAACAAATAAAATCATGTATCTGGAGCAGTTGATCCGCAACATGATCATACTTACCCCATGAATATTCTTCCATAGGATTCCTTTCAGGGGTTATCCTAAACATTATTCCTTATGGTGCATATTATAGAATTTTCTTCTATGCATGTATAGACATAATAATTTATTTTTACATAATTAAGAAAAATGACACATAATTAAATTGGAAAAATTGTAAATTAAATTACAATACGTAATTTTGTATAACTTTCTAAGTCATGTGCAAGGTATGCATATTGTATCATAGGAGTAACTAGAAAAACTTCCATGTACAAAACATAATTATGCAATACTTCCTAAGTCTTCAAGAAGCAATCTTGAACTGTAGTGGCAAGGATTTGAGAGGAGTACATTGGGATTCATCTCTCTCTACACTAAGGACTTTGTTCCTCAATCTTATTCATATGATTTTAGAATCTAGTTCAATTTTAATTTTTTTTATATTTTTAGGAGTAGTTAAATCTCCCAATTAGAGGTAGGGATGTAGCCTAGTTGGAATTAACTAAGTTGAACTTGTTCATTAATTCTTTGTTTTGATTTATGAATTATATATATATACATGGATTTTCAATTATATTTATTCCACTTGTCCATCATGCTAATTTTATGCCTCATCAACATATTATTTATCTAATGGGTAAGCATAAAGAACTAAGAGGTGAAGATCCACTAGCACAAAAGGACCTTTTAACATCTACATTTTAGAATGGATAAAAAAAAAAAAACTAATCTAGAAGATATGTTCATTGGCCTTATCGTAAATAAATCCTTCAGTGCTGAACTTTCTGGAATGGTTCCTTTACCAACTGTTCTAGAAAGTTCAAACAACATAAGAAAGAGAAATTATTTTTCACTTTGTAGAATGGGTAGTAGATAACCCGTTCTAGAAAATTGCCCTTTTCTTCTCCAAGCCCTTACCCATATTTGTTTTGAGCATCACACTCATTATCCTTTTCATGCGGTACTCTCTCCCCATGAACTACCCATCCCATTTTCGTCACTCCCCACCCATTTCCATCAATCCCCACTCAACCTCATTTATCCCCACTTCTTCTTCGGTGCTCTCACACGTTGCTGAAATCCACCACATACCGTCACATCATAATCCGCCACACACATTAACGTCGCCCCTACTTCCTCATTGTTCCTTGCTCAATGCTTGTGAAGCTCTAGTTGTTTGTGGGTAGCAAATTCACGTGCATAAATCAACTCAGATCTCCCTTCTAGCAGCATAAAAGGGAAGAGTGTTGGAGAGAAGGAAAGAATCCGAGAAGAGGAAACTACTTTTGTAGAGGGAATGGCTATAGATAGGAGGTTTTGATTTGTCCTTTGGTTGTGCATAGTTTTGGGTAGCGAAGGTAAGTGTACGCTCTTCTTTTTTCAGTTATTAAATTTTGTGAACAATGGTGCTTCGTGGGATTTGGAGTTTGAATTTATATTGAGATAGGTTGTGAATTGTAAGTTTTTGTTGACTGTATATAATGTTTGAATTCTTAGTGAGGTTGATTTAAACTTGTCAATATCCGCTCAAAAGTTCCTGTTGCTATAGTTTAATTAGATGAAGTGATGACTTTTTATGTTATGTCGTGTCTATATGACTTATAACTTAAAAAAATCTTGTTTTCTGGAAAAGACACATTAAGTTTATTATATAAGTACAGTTAATATGAAAATCAATTTGCACGTATAGGAATCATTTAATGAAAAATTGAATTATTGAGTATACTTATATTTGATTTACTCAATTTTATTTGTTTTGTGAGAATTGTCATCTTTTTTTTTATGATTATTATTATATTATACAACCTCATAAATGAAAAATGTTATTTTAAATCACCTAAAGAAAAAAATTATGCATTATAATGATATTTTTTAAACACATTGATTAGGTCCTGCAACTATACAGGGTCAATAGTAGTAATAAAAAGTCTCCAAAAATATTCCAGAAGTTGTATCTAAGGAAACTTATAAAATCTATTAGTCCACAAGTTTTAATACCAAAAGCAAATAGCGATTCAAGAGAGAAAATCAATTTAAAAGGAAGGGAACATCAAGCAAACACAATGTGTAAGTTTAATTTAGTCACTAGAAGCGTTAAGAAATTGAGGTTCATCTATCGGGATAACTTAATTCAATTTCTTGATTATAGTAACATTTGTTTCTATTATATCCTAATAATCACTTAGCATATTAGTCTGCATTCAATTAGAGTCGAACTCACTCTCGTGCAACCCACATATTTAACTAAACCATGAAGCTACAATCTAAGTCACTATAAACTCCTAAATCTATCTCTTATCTAGTTGTCTACATCTATCTTTCTAAATTTGGGCTTACTCTTCTCTTCTCAGTTCTTGAAACTTACTCACATATTCGATTTTATAGTGGCTAGTCATAGAATCAACAACAAGAGTAAGGAAAACAAAAATAATAGATGAACACAAATTTATAGATATAAATTAAAAGAGTCATAATCAAGAGAATAAAATTGAGTTAATCCCAATCAAGCTTCACCTCTGCCCTTGAATGGGAATTTAGCAATCCATAGTATCTCAACACAGTAGAAATTCCAAAACATCAAGCAAAAGATACAAAAGAGAATGTAGTTAAGAAGAAACTTGAAAATTACTCTAAAACCCCCCCAATCATTTGCTCTCTTTGCCTTCTGATTGCTTCCAATTACTCTGAAAGGTTTAGAATGGTGTTCTCTAGCTTTCAATGCTTGATTGAATTTCTCTATGTGTCTCCATCACGTCTCTTTCTATAGAGAAGGTCAAGAAACCCTCAAAATATGAAAATATCTTGAAAATCATGGAAAAACTTAGAAAGCACGAAACTGGCAGCAAATAAGCCAACCTCGGATACTGTTCATTCGGCAATGGTTGTACAACACTACTTTTCTTCTCCAAAATGACCCAATGCCAGTTGAATAGTGACTCGGCTAGTTGATCTCGTTCACAGATATAACACCTACTCCCGTATACCCCCTAACTCGACCAATGACTTCAAAAAACCAACCAAACATAACTCAAACATCTCAAATACACCCTTCAAACATCCAAGCAATGGAAGAAAAGCCGAAGGACACCAGAATTTGGGCTGGAGCCACGGCCGTTACAGTACCACTACGGCTCTGACCCCTCTTTTTTCCCTGGATGCCTACTGACTTTCTGGTGCCACGGCCTGACTTTTTAGCACCGTGGCGCCCTACTGCTAATGAAACATTAGAAAAACCAACTTCCGAGTGCGAACTTCTGACGCACATAACTTTATACTCCAACCTTCGATTAACCTGATTCCAACTCCTACAAGTAAATCTTGTCCCAATCTATTTCTAGACACCAATTTCATTTGAATCCATATATGTATGGAGATTTTGGATACGTGACACTGTTTTGGCCACATTTTGACCAAAACTCAAAACTTACAACTCTCATTTGCCATCAAAGGAAAATTGACTATCCGGGACCATTCACACAGGTCCGAATTCCCCAAACCAACTTATCCAAAGAGGTTTCACCTCAATGGAATCACTCCCTTGAGATTTGACTCTCTTAAATCCCAATTGAAAAAATAGGCTACAAGCCCTAAAACACATCAACAATGCCCAATTCCACCTTTGGACTCATATATACAACAACTTAACATCCAAACCATACATGCATCACAAAACATCATATCCAACATCATTCCACATCAATATAATACCAACATAATCACTACAAACATCGGGATCCTTATATCCACTACAATCATACTATCATACTTGGCATAAAGTACATATCGAAATAAACATACACTAAATAGACCTAGTATTCCCATATCTGATGCTACTCCCCTTTCTTCTTCGGACTAGTGCCAGAACCTTCACTTGAAAGGGTTAATTCATAGGACAGAGGTGTGAGACAATGTCTCAGTAACCAGGAATAACCACACATATATATATATATACATATAACTAATACAATCTCATGAATGCAATATGAAATGGAATGTATGTCTCCATTGTACATAGCTAGAACCACGAGCTGTTGTTATAACATGACATTTCGTATAGGTGATTCCCTTCTAACAGTCAGTGAAGACTGATTCCTGGATATCATCAAGCTCACCTAACATTAATGCAACCTGGACAAAGGTTACACCAGTGCTCGGATCATAACTCTCTTTCCCCTGGAATACCTTGAATTGGTGGTAATTTAGGGAAGGTACAGTCCACTATTGTCTGGCTCCCTTAGCAATAGGGGAGGACTTAGCGACAGGGATCCCATCTTTATCCTCCCTCATCATATATCATATTATTATATCTCATATCATCATATATCATATTGTTATCACCATCCAATCCACCATATATCACAATCTCACAATGTCATGTGGTGATGCTTATGTCATATCATCATATAATCATCATCATCATGTGTCACAATGTCATGCATGCATCATGTCATGTCATATCAACATCATCATCATATCTTAGGTGTCTAGCCGTGTGCATATCACGATATAAAGACAACCTATACACACACATATCTTTATCATGGTATAAACGGAAACATGCACATATACACAAATATACTAACATATAACATATATATACAATACAACTGATACAAACACATGGTTACCTTAGGTTGTCAATACCACTTTCATGCATCATAAAGCTCCTAGGGTTAAGCTTAAATCATACATAATCAATCCTATACATTTCGGATTCCTTATCCTCTCAACTAAGAACAACCTAGGGTTAAGCTTAAATCATACATAATCCCTTCAAACTCATACCCAAGCAATAAGAACACCAAAACACACTCCATTAACTCTATTTCATCTATTTTAATCAGTGGGATTTAGCCAAAACCAAAGATCCCAATATATAACCGAGAAATCCTAACTCAAAACTGAAGAAAATGGAGAAGGAGGAGTAGGGATCACTTACCAACCAAGATCCAAGCTTTAAGAGGCTAAAAATCACTCCCAAAGGCCGGAAACTTTGAACCCTAGCACTGCTTCTTTGTTGCTCCCTCTATTTCTTTCTTTTCTGTCTAACTGAAATGATCCCGATTTAAGTAAAAATCTCGATTCTCATCGTGGCCCCAGGTAAGCTCCCTTCAACGCCACTGTTTTCAGCCGAAAATGCCATTATGGAGCTCTGCTCTCCATGACGGCCTTGCTCCTCGCTGTGGCGTGGAGCTCTTTCAGCCTCTACCTGAACATTTCCTCCATCCTATTTCCTCTGGTTCTACACACAATGCCAATTACACTTGGTTAGCTTGGGACCAAGTTAGGAACAATGTAATGACAATGTAATGAGGGTTGTTACAATAGACATGCCTTGTCTACAGAAAGAGTTGGCATTGGTTCAGCTCGAGAATCACAAAAATTCCCGTGTTTTGAGTTGGGGAAGGGTGAAATAATTTGCTAAGGACCTCAGGAATTTGTAAAACTTCATATTTTTGGCCTCTTTTCATCCGACAAGCTCCAAATTGATCTTGAAACATATCAAAACATAAATATATATAAAATCAATCTATAATAAGCAAATAAATCCTTAATTTCACACAACTTGGAGCATAAATGTAGTTATTTTATAGGTATAAAAGGCACACATCACACATGTTTTACAAGATTACTTTTGGTGGTATACCTTCCAAAATATAGTTGTTGGTGTGTCATTGAAGGCAACTCTAACTAGCTCAAAATCACTTATTTTAAGTTTATAGTTTGCAATTAGCAATACTAGGAACAAACCTTGCTATCACATGTTGAGAAACATAAATAAAGTACTAAAATACAAACAACATAAAAAAAAAACACAAAAAGCAAGATCCCATCATAGGATAATAAAGCACCTAAGTAGGAGAAATGACATCATTTAGACCTACCCTGAAAGATACATCTTTAATAGTTAAAAAGCTATTTTGAATTTTTGACAAATCTAGGATTGTGCTACGTAATCTTCTAAGGTGTGTTAATTTTATCTTCAAAGTTAAATTGGTATTATTTAAAACACTTGGATCTAGTGTTTGGCAAAATACTTGAATAACTAGATATGGATGATCAACTAGATGACATATTCCATCATGTTAGAGTAGAGGCTTTTGAACGAGCATATATATATATGATAACTTGTGTAGTGATGTAAAGAAACCTTTGTACTTGAGGTAGGTTGTAGCGGAGTTGAGGTTGATCAACTTGAAATTGAGAAATAAGTGGAGCAATAAGAGTTTTACAGATTTATTTGAGTTGTTAAAAACATGCTTCTAAAAAGGTAATGAACAATTAGATTGTAACTATGAGGCGAAGAAAATCTTGTGCCCAATAATTATGGAGTATAAAAAGATGCATGCTTGCCCTAATAGATATGGAGTATAAGAAGTTTAGTTATATGATACTTTGGCATGCTCATAATGTCATACCTTAACTTTCATAGACTTTTCTCATCTATTAGACATTTATTGGAACCATTTATATAGGATTTGGAAGCTTGAATTCACAAAAATATTAAAACTTCAAAATTCATTATCAAGTTACTATTCATTTGGTAACCTTTACTTTCTAATTGAACTTTGAAAAATCATAACTAATTCTATAAAAATCATTTTGAGATTATTCAAGTTCCAGATTAAAGATTTTTTAATTCTCTACATGGGAAAAATACTCAACAAAAATTTCATAATACCAATTTGTATTGTTTATTTCATGAACTTTACTATTCATTTGGTCACTTTAAAATTTTCCAGTTTTGGTCCATCAATTTTGGTAATTCATAAGTACTTCTATACTTAACCAATTTGGATGAAATTGGTCTTTCTTGAAAGCTTATCTTGTCTATATTATAGGGTATCAGCCATTTATGCAATAAATCTTTCCTAATCTAATCCAACATCATCCAAACCTTAGTATGCCAAATTGTACACACTATGGATCATACTTGTAAATAATATATAAATTACATTCAACAATCATAGATTCATTATAAAACACTTCAAAACATTACATTAAACATAAATAACCATGTTTAACATAGTCTTATAAGGCATACATCATTTCATAGTTTTTACAAAACTTGAATATAACATCAAAATAAACTTCATAACATCTTGCATTTCTTCATATCTCAATCTCTTTGTTCTTCTCCTTTGCATTGCTTGATCCTAAACATTTTAGTAATTTTGGGGGTGAGATTAAGAAAATCCCAGTAGCAACATTAACATCCAAGCATATCATGACATATAACAAGTAGTTATGCATCAAAATTAAGGACTTCACCATTTATTTCAAATAAAAAGTTTGACATAGTTTCCCTTTAGAATTATACATCCCTAGACATGACAACAATTCAACAAACCTATGTTCAACATGGGAAAACATCATTTCAATAACATAGCAATAAATTATTCACATAACTACTCAAAAAATGCAAGAAATAGTTAAGTTGCTACATTATTATCCAAAACCTAAAACTTGCTTCTTGCTCTAACTCCTTCTCTTCCTAGAATTTCCTTCCTTTCTCTCTCTCTAGAATTGGAGAACTCAATAGCTTATTCTCTCTCTCTCTGTATCCCTGTATGGGTTGGTTATAAGGATGGAATGGGATGGAAGGAGGCTTTCTCATTTATAGGCAATTCTATGCATTCTCATCCATTGATTTCCCTTTTGATCCAATAGCTAATATTCAATTGCTTGCTTCTCACACATATGTCTTCTTTAAGAAGTGGTCCCTTTAAATCCTAGCCATTGATTTTTGCATTAGATCCAATGGTCAATATGGTTTCTTGATCACCACTCCAAGTGTCTTCTTGAAGAAGCCATTTTTGCTTTTTCTCCTAGTATTTTTTTTATTTTTGACAAAAGTTTCCTCTTTCTTGGCCTTAAAATTCGTCCAACATAGGGGAAGATGGAAGGAAAGAATTTTCTTCCAATATGCTACACTTGATCATCAAGAAATTAAATAAATTTTAATGATATTTTTATCCATATATTTCTTTTATTAGAAATTAAAAGAAATTCTTTTCTTTTCCTTCCATTTATGATATCACTCTATATCATTGTAGACCCCACTGAAATGTCTTCAATAATTGGGCTTTAGGTTTAACTATTTAGGTTCAATTGCCTTTTGGGCTTAGTGGGTGCCACTTAGCCCAAATTCCTTTTTTATCTTTTTAATTATTAAATTATTTTTTAACTTTAATAAATTTTGGATCACACTTTTGGGCTTAATATATCTATTTAATAATGCCCAATTTTTCAAAATATTTATTTTCATTTAATCATTGATAAAATAAAATTTAAAATATTTACATTTAAGGACCCAAAATAATTACATTTAAGGACCTTCATTTGCCATTTAATTAACCGGTTAGGCCCAATTTGTGAATTAACCTTTTTGGGGCTCAAAATTAATTATCATTTCATACAATTTATAATTACTCTATCCTTTCTATCTATGTTCCTAAGTGTAATAATCCTAGACATCATTTTAGGGACTTTGGCTAATGATGCAAGACCAGAGGAATTAGGACCCGAGGAAGGATCAAAATGGAGCAAATTGGAGAATAAAAACAGAGCATCGATGCCACGACAGTGAATAATGAATCCGCAATTATAAATAGTATAAGATTGTGCTTGGGCTAATATTGAGAGCCCTAGGACCACAGCGAGCTAAAGTGGCGCCATAACGCTAGTCATGAAACTTGGTTAAATCTGACATCGAAACCAGTCGCAAACAGAAAGAAAAAAATGAAGGGAGGATGAATTGCTCTACTATGGTTCAGTGTTTGGGAGTAAGAGGATATGATTTTGAGACTTGGGAAACTTGATTCTTGTAAGTAAGTTGATCCTCAACCCTCATCTTCGTTTTTCTTCAAGATTATTCGGTGATTTTCATGATTTGGGCTAGGGTTCCAATTTTGGTTGAATTTTACTGATTACTTTGTGCTTAAATGTGTTCTAGAAGTGTTGTTGGATATTTCTATGAATTGGGTGTTGGTTTTATGATGTTTAAATAGTATATCTTCCAAACCTCAATTTGTTATAATTGTAAAATGTAACACCTTACTCCCAAATACTTCTTGACTTGACAAAAAACTTCAAAAAAACTAACCAAACACAACCCAAGTAACTCACAATATACTCCCAAAACTTTAAAACAGCAGAAGAAAGGACAAGAGACACCATAAACTGGGCTAGGGGTGCGGCCGTTATAGTACCGCTGCAGCTTCGACACCTCTTTGTTTCCTAGACACCTATTGACTTACTGGCTCCACGGCACCCCACTGCTGATGTAACGTCAATGAAAATTCATCCTCCGGGATGAATTTTTGATGCACATAACTTTATGCTTCGACCTTCGATTGACCTGATTTCAACTCCTACAAGTCAATCTTGTCTCAATCTATCCATGAACACCAATTTCAACTTAATCTATCTCTGTATGGAGATTTTGAACACTCGATACCGTTTTAGCCACTTTATGACCAAAACAAATCATTTCCAACTTCCAATTGCCACCAAAGGCAAACTGATCGTTTATGACCATTCACACATGTCCTAATCCACTTAACCAATTCGTCCAAAGAGGTTTCACCTCAAAGGAACCACTCCCTTGAGATTTGACCCTCTTGAACCCCAATTGACGAAACACACTTAGGGCCCTAAAACACACCGATAAGGCCCAATTCCAACTTTTAGGCTCAAATATATCAAAACTCAACGTACACAGCACATACAAAACAATTTCACTTCCATAACATACCAGCAACAACAACTCCATTACAACAACAATATCAATGTCACCCCTTAGATACAAACTGTCAATCCTACTTGGCACAAAGTACATATCCAAATAAATATACGTTACATAGACCTAGTATTCCCATGTCTGATGCTACTCCTTTATCCTTTTTAGACTAGTGCCAGAACCTTTACCTGAAATGTTAGTTCATGGGAAAAGGGTGTGATACAAAGTCTCAATAACCAGAGATAACCACACACATATATATACATCACTCATACAATCTTAAGAATGCAATATGAAATGGAATACATGTCTCCCTCACATACAGCTAGAACCACGAGCTATCGTCATAACAAGACATTTCGTATAGGTGATTCCCTTCCAATAGTCGGTAAAGACTGATTTTGGGACATTAACAAGCTCACCTTACACTAAGGCAACCCAACCAAAGATTATACTAGTGCTCGGACCATGGCTTTCCTTCCTCTTTCCCACCATGAATTGGTAGCAATTTAGGGAAGATGCAATCCACTATGAGCCTTTCTCTCTTGGCTATAGAAGATGATTTAGCCGCAGAGATCCCATCCTTATCCTCCCTTATCATTATTCATATCATATCATTATCACCACCTAATCACCATATATCTCACAATATCATGTGTTGATGCTCATATCATATCATCATATAATCATTATCATCATGTGTCACAATGTCATGCATGCATCATGTCATGTCACATCAACATCATCATCTCTAATCATCATCATAATCATTATAGTCAATATAATCATCATATCCTAGGTGTCTAGCCGTGTGCGTACCATGATATAAAAACAAACCATATACACACACATATCCATATTGTGGTATGAATAGAAACATGCATATATACACATATATACCAACATAATATACATATACAATACAAACACTCGGTTACTTCAGGTTGTCAATACCACACACACACACGTGATCCACGAGCTTTCTTGAACGCCAATTCCATGACTTGTCTTCTCCAATCAGCCAATACCTTAACAATATCATAATACCTCAATTAACATATAATCCAAACATCCAAATTCCATAATTCAACCATATAGGCCTAACCCAAGGTTCCAACACCACTCTCATGCATCATAAAGCTCCTACGACCAATCAAACACTAATCAATCTTATACATTTCGGATTCCCAAGAGCCTCAACCGAATATAACCTAGGGTTAAGCTCAAATTATACATAATCCCTTCAAAACTCATAGCTAAGTAACAAGAACACCAATACACACCCCATTAACCCTATTTCATCCATTTTAATCGATGGAATTTAGCCAAAACAAAGATCCCAATATATAACCAAGAAAATCCAACTCAAAACCAAATAAAATGGAGAGGGAAGTATAGGGATCACTTACTAACCAAGATCCAAGCTCCAAGAGGCCGAAAATGACTCCCAAAGGATGGAAACTTTGAACCCTAGCACGGTTCTCCGTCACTCCCTCCGTTTTTTTCTTTTCTATCTAACTGAAATGATCCAGATTTAAACAAAAATCTCTACTCCCACCGCGGCCTCGGGTTAGCTCTCCGCGGCACCACTACTTTCAGTCGAAAATGCCATTCTAGAGCTCTTCTCGTTGCGCGATCCTGGTCCTCGCAGCAGCGTGGAGCTCTTTCAGCCTCCACTTGAACCTTCCTCTGTCTTGTTTCCTTCGGTTCTGCATACCATGCCAAAAACTCTTAGTTAGCTTGGGACCAAGTTAGGGACAATGTAATGTGGGTTGTTACATAAAACATTGGATTGGTGGTAGTTGCTCTATTTAGCTTACCAAGGTGTCAAGTAGGTTGGACAGTTGAGGTAATTAGGGTTTTTCTTTTTGTGTTTGTTATATATGTTCAGTCATTTTCATATCATGATATGCCCACTTTATATATATGTTTTACCTTTCCATATCATGATATGTCTTATAACTCAGTTATGGTTGATCATATTCATATCATGATATGTGTAACTACACGACTAGTAAGTTTTCTCTCCCTATCTTGTTGTATGATGAAAATGTTGGAGATTGTGCTCTAGGCCAATCATTGTATTATGAACATTGTACTTTATTATGAAAAAGAAAGTGTTTTTTCTTTTATTCTATTATTATATTGTTTGTATATTTTTCTTTATAATAATATGCATTGATAAATCATTTTATCCTAAACGTCCCTAGTCATTCATCTTTGTGGGAACAATGATGAATTAAGACTAGTATGATTTTGATTGATAATTATGAGTTAATTATGTATGTAGATACAAATTAAATCATAAGCACCTGTTAGGAAATAGGCGCTGGATCGACCCGTCATGAGATAGCTGCATGGATCAAGTCATAAGCATATCTCATATATATATAACCATATCACTAAGCCCTTAGACCTGAGATTACCATGGCTTTTTACATGGGAACATTGTACATTAGCATAGTCAAAAGTCACTTTTAATTAGGAAATTATAAAGGGTATGAACAGGTATAGTGGAATTCATGTAAAGGAAGATGAATGGTCAAGATGGAATTTATCCCTCTAATTAATGGAGAGATATATTTGGGTCCCTCGATGAGTGAGACTGAGAAATGCATGGTCATGCTCGAATGGAAGATTTTCCATTTGTTTTGTCAATCTGCTCGGAGATTGAGAAAGTGATGGTCGAGTAAGATGAAAATAATGTTTCCATGTCTCATACTTGACTTATATATTGTGAGACAAAAGAGATATGATATGGTTATATGATAGGTTGCATCGAATCACCGATCTCATATGATTTGGGTAGTCACAATGTCTTACTAGAGGCTACTTGTAACTTATGGATCCAATAGTGTCATTGGTCCACTACCAACATTATATGGACCTGCAGGGTCACGCACAAAAATGGACCAACTCAACCTAGAATCGATACAGATTCATTAAATCTAATATGTGTCTAGATTCAATGAATTTAACGTTTAATTTAGGGTGTATGAGTTTTTATAAATAAATGTATACATATATTTGCTATATATATTTTATAAAATTTGAAATATATATATGTTTGATATATACATTTGATATATTAAATATTTTGAAATATATATAACATTTAAATCAATTTAAATGCGTTAGTTTTAAATTTAATTTTATGTGATAGATTTAAATTTAAACTAATAATTTGAATTTGACATAGATTTGATTCTGGATATTGATTAGATAATTAGTTTAGATTTAATCTATTAGATAGATTTAAATTTAAACTAATATATTTAATTAATATTTGATTTAATTTAAATATTTGATTTAAATTAATTAAAAAGTACAAACTCTATCTATATATTAATATATGCTAGGGTTATTAGATACATAATCAAAAGGAGAGCCACCTCCCACCTTAGAGAGAGAATGATCACACACATAGAGAAAGAAAGTGTACGAACGCACAGAGAGAGAAATGTACGGATGTTCGTGAACAATGGTGCTAGTACACTGTTCAAGTTAGACTCACTGTTCATATAGATACCAGTAGAGGGAATTGATTAGACGCGTCAGTTCCTGGGTCTGACATTGAAAAGAATTAAAAAGACAAGCATCGAAGGTAAAATACTTCTCTACCCTCAATTTATGCAACATTGACTGATCCATGGGAGGAATTTCGGCAGTGTTATTCTGCTACAAGTGTACCGAGATTCCAATAGAAAATGACAATATGATGTTAGTGATTGTGAAATATGAAAATTGTAATGATTATTGATATGAAATGATGATTATTGTAATGACCTACCTCCTGACACCTCCATCTATACCAAAACTTCAAAATGACCCAAACACAACCCTAACATCTCAAAACAACTCTTCCAATGCCTCAACACAGCGGAAACAACTCACAAACATGAAAAACTGGGCTGGGGCGGCGGCCTGCCTTCCTTCGTCGCGGCGCCCCCTTCTGATATACCATATCAGCAAATTCAACACCGGGGCAAACTTCTGACGCGCATAACTTTATGCTCCGACCTCCGATTGACTCGATTCCAACTCCTACGAGTCAATCTAGCCCCCATCTATCCACAGACACCATTTTTACCTTAATCCAACTCCGTATGGAGATTCTGGACCCTTGACTCCATTTTGGCCACTTGTTGACCAAAACTCACCACTAGCCTCCTCCACTTGCCACCAAAGGCAACTGATCGCTCAGAGACCATTCATACAGGTCCAAATCCCTCAAACAAACCTCTTCAAAGAGGTTTTACCTCAAAGGAACCACTCCTCTGAGATTTGACCCCTTGGAACCCAACTTGACCAAATGGGCTACAGGCCCTTACGCAAACCAACAAGGTCCAACCACACTCTGGACTCCCAAAAACTGTCACACATACATCTCAACAACATTCAACCATACATACCACATACATAAACATCCATACATAGCCAGTCTCAACCCTGTCATATATTCATTACAAACCATTTTCTATCCTACTTGGCACAAAATACCATTACAGAATACACACGCTACATAGACTATTCCCACGTACACAGCTACTCCCGCGTCTTCTCTGGACTAGAGCCAGAATCGTCACCTGAAAGGTAAGTTTATGGGAAAGGGGGTGAGACAATGTCTCAGTAACCGGGAACAACAACCACACACAATATATATATATACATATATCTCACACAAATCATGAATGCAATATGAAATAAGTAACATGCATGTCGCCCTCACAGGGACTCCATCCTTATCCTCCCTAACACATATATCATCCATCCTTATCCTCCCTAACATATATACATAATCCAACCTTATCCTCCCTAACATGTACATATATATAATCCAACATTATCCTCCCTAACATATATATATATCATCATACATCATACCACCATCACGTCATCACCACTACATCCACCATACATCACAATCTCACAATGTTATGTGGTGATGCTCATGTATCGTCATATCATCATCATAATGTCATGCATGCAACATATCATATCATCATCACACATATCATCATCATAGTCATAACCATCGTCTAACAGTATACATACCACGATATATATATATAATAACCGTACACGCAACCCACCAGTATCGTGGTTGAATGAAATACGCATATATATATATATACAAATACATGTACTATCGTATAACATAGTCAACATAATATAAACAAATACCCGATTACCTCAATTTTCGTTACCACACACACACGAGTTCTACAAGCTTCCTTGAACTGTGCAGTACACGTGAACTTCTCTCGATTAGCCAACAACCTTTATCATGTCACAATTCTTCCATTAGCACAATATACCAACAAAACAAACATCGCGATTCAACCACATTAACCTAACCCAAGGTTTCAACACCCTTTTCATGCATCAATAAGCTCTTAGGGATTACTCAAACACCATACAATCTCAGACACCTCGGATTCCTAAGAGCCATTACCGAAAACAACCTAGGGTTAAGCTCTAAACACACATAATCCCTTCAAAACTCACATTCAAGCAACAAGAATACCAAAACACGTTCCATTAACCTCAAATCACCCATTTCAATCGGTGGATTTCACCCCAAACCGGAAATCCAACCATACAACCGAAAACCCCAAAATCTAAACCGAAGAAAATGAAGAGAGAGGAGTAGGGAACGCTTACCAACTTGAATCCAAGCTCCCAATGGACGAGAATCACTCTGGGACACCGAAAATGCCGAACCCTAGCACTGCTCCTCGTCTCTCTGCGTCACTCCTTTCATTTTCTTTCTTTCTTTCGCATCCAACTGATCCGGATTTAAACAATTTTTACGACTCTCGCCGCGGCTCCAGCATGCCTCACTGCGGATCCACCAAATTATCCAGAACAATGCCACTGGAAAGCTTCTGGCCGCGGTGGCTCTGCTCCTCACCGCGGCGTGGAGCTCCTTCAGACTCCACTTGAGCCTTCCTCCGTCTTGTTTCCTTCCTCGGTCCTGAACTCAATGCCAAGAAAAATATCATGAGGGGCATTACAATTATACACATCACGATGTATTGTATACATTCATGAAACATGCTAGCACATTAGAACGTAATATATGTTGACATGTTAGCATGCATTGGGTGTAACATCCTACTCCAAAACACCTCCATTACTTAACCAAATACTTCAAAAGCTAACCAAACAAAACCAAAACACCTAAACTTTACTTCTCGGATTATCAGAGTAGCAGAAAAATGACACAAGACACCTTAAGAACACCAGAACGGCCAAGACAGAGTGTAGGGCCATGGCTGCTACAGTGCCACCATGGTGTTAGTGCTCTCAGGTTTTAGTATTGTTAAAACAAAGGGTCTGGCACTGCGGCACCCCCTGCTAATATCATATCAGCAAAATTGCAAAGTCCTAGAACCAACTTTCGATGCGTATAAATTTATGCTCCAACTTCTGATTAATCTAATTCCAACTCCTACCAGTCAATCTTGTCCCAATCTAACCATAGACACTGATTTCACCTTGATCCATCTTTGTATGGAGATTTTGGACACTTGACACCGTTTTGGCTACTTTTTGACCAAAACTCATTATAATCCTCCTCCAATTGCCCCCAAAGGCAATTTGGCACTCAGGGACCATTCACACAGGTCTTAATTAACTTACCTAACTTGTCTAAAGAGATTTCTTCTCAAAGGAACCACTCCCCTAAGATTTGACCCCCTTGAACCCCAAATCCTCATAATAGGCTATTTGCCCTAAACCACAATGACAAGGCCCAAATCCACCTTTGGGTTCACATACACTACCATTTCAATGCAATATCACTCCAAACCATACATGTATCACACCACATCATACTTATCATATTTAATACCATTCCACATCAATATCATTAACATTACAGTTATCTAAATTCTCATGTCAATTATAAACACACTATCCTACTTAGCATAACATACATAGACAACACACACGTACACTACAATGACTTGATATTCCCAACACCTGAGTGGCTATGCTTCCTTTGTCTTCTTCAGACTAATGCCAGAACCTTCACCTGAAAGGTTAGTTCATGGGAAAAAGGTGTGAGACAAAGTCTCAGTAACCAGGGACAATCACAAGCATTTATATAACATACAATAATACCATGAATGCAATGTGAAATAGAATGCATGTCTGCCTTGAACACAGCTAGAACCATAAGCTGTCATTATAATAGGACATTGTTTACAGGTGATTCCCTTCCAACAGTCGGTAAAGAATGATTCCGGGACATTACCAAGCTCACCTTACACTAGTGCACTTAGCCAAAGGTAACATTAATGCTTGGATTGTGGTCCTCCTTCCCCTTTCCTATCACGAATTGGTGATGATTTAGGGAAGGTACAATCCATTGCCCTGCCTTTCCCTCCTGGTCATAAGAGGAGATTTGGCTGCAAAGATCCTATCCTTATACTCCTTTATCATAAATCATCATACCATATCATATCATCATTACCACCCGATCACTATATACCTCGCAATGCTATTTAGTGATGTTCATGCTATATCATCATATAATCATCATCGTCATGTTTCTCAATGTCATGCATGCATCATGTAATGTCACATCATCATCATCATCTTTAATCATCATCATAATCATTATCCACTAAATATCTAGCCGTGTGCATATCACGATATATAGCAAAACCATACACACACATATCAATATCATGGTATGAATAGAAACATGCATATATATACACATATATACAATAACATACAATACAAACACCAGTCATCTCAAGTTGTCAATACCACATGCACTTGATTCCACGAGCTTCTTAGGTTATCCAACACAACTCGAACCCTCTTGGTCAACTAAACAATCTCTATAATATTATAAAATCCTTAATTAACATAGAGTACAATTATCCAATTTCTGCAATTAGACCATTTTGGCCTAACCTAAGGTTCCAACACCGTTTCCATACATCATTGAGCTCCTAAAGTCATTCAAACTCCAAACAACCACACACATTTTAGATTTCATGCTTCCAAACACAATATAAGGCTAGGGTTTATCCCAAATCATGTGTAACCCTTCTAAAACTCATACCCAAGCATCATAAACACCAAAAATCCCAACATATACCTGAAAAATCCAAATCAAATCGAAGAAAAATGGAAAGGGAGGATCAAGAAGCACTTACCAGCCAAGATTGAAGCTCCCGGAGGTCGAAAATTACTCCCAAAGGTCCGATCTTTCAAGCCGTAGTAAAGCTTCTTCTTTCTCCCTTGGTTTTTCCTTTGTCCATTTGTCTGAAATGTTTCAACCTTAAATAAAAATTCCCTCGCTCACTGCAGCGCCAATAAGCCCATCTTGGGGTGGTTGCTCTCGGCCTAAAAACTTCCCTAAAAATTGCAGCTCGCTTGCTGTCGCGGCCTTGTATCTCACCGCAGCATAGAGCTTCTCTATTTCTTTTTAGCTTTTCCTCCAGTTCTGCACATATTGTCAATTACAGTCCATTAACCAAAGACTAAGTTCAAGATAATGTAATGAGGGTTATTACATTAGGCATTGTCACATTGTATACATTGTTGGGACATATAGTTTAGGTGATAATACTCTATATACCACGTGGTATGCCAATCCGCTAAATAGCACACGAGGTCTTATGGTCAAGTCGTATGGCTTTTGTATATTCTATTCACTAAATAGTCGTCCTATGGTCAAGAAACTTAGGTGGATGTGAATTTGGGGTATGCCTTCTCTAAATAGCCACTAGTTCGAGTAGTTTAGGCCAAGAAGAGCCATGGTCCAACCTTTGATACAATGGCCTTTGGCTGAGTTATGACCATTAGGAGGATAGTTGAGTGGTAACCCAGAATCAGCTATCATAGGTCATTGGAAGGGCCCCACTAGTTAAGGTTACCTTGTCATGGTAACTAGCTCATGATTCTAGCTGTGTATTGATGGGATCAGTGTCTGTATATCATGCATATGGCATTGGTGATGAATTATATCTATTATTAACATGAAAGCATGATTATGTGTATATACGTGTTGACCCCTGGTTACTAGGACGTATGTCTCATCCCATGGATAACAAATTCTAGGAAAAAGATCTAGCTTTAGCAAGGACAAGGATGGTTTGGGTAAAGAGGATTGAGGTTGCACTTGTGGGTTCTGGGGACTGTATTCCCCATGTCTTTGTTATCTTTCTTTTATGTGGTAAAGTACTACTATTGTGAATGTATGATACTATGTGTTTTAGGGTATGTATATCCTGGTGTATGACTGCTGTGTGATCCCCCTTTTTATACTCTATTGATTATGTGTATAGCCATGGTATGTTAACCGGCCTATGGTAATGTTGATGGACTAATGAATAATAGTTATGTGTTAGGAATGATCTGTGACATTCAAATCCTAGTGTTTTGGGTTGTCTCAGACTTAGAGTTGGTAGCTCTGAGTTCATTTGGTCATTTATGTTCTGCTTATACATTTGGTGTGATTCTGAGTCCGTCCAACGTGAAAAAGGGCATATAGCCCATTAGCCTGAATTGGGGTTCAAGGAGGTCAAAAATTGAAAGTGGTTTCTTCGGGTTAAAACCTTCTTGGACATGTTCATTATGTCACTTATGACTTGTTGGAATGGTTTCCAAATGTCAATTGCTCATGGGTAACTATTGGTTATGTTGAGTTCTTGTTTATGGTCAAAAAGTGACTATTTCAGTGTTGGATATTCAAAATCTCCATACGGAGGTATTTTGAGGCATGGTTGGTGTCTACAGTTAGAGGGAGAGTAGAGTGACCTATAGGAGTTGGATTAAGGTCAATCAAAGGTCGAAGCAAAAAATTATGAGTGTCAGAAGTTCATCGGATGTATCAGCCATCTGCTGATGATTCTGCCACTAGCGTCACGATGCCAAAACCATGGCCACAGTGCCATTCATCTCTGGTTCCATCTCCTTTTTTTCTAGAAACTCCCCTCGCCATAACTCTACAGTGCTTACTGGCAGCGCTACCCCATTATTTGATCTTCCTTCCCCTATTTCTGTGTTCCTTTGGGTATGTTTAGGGTTAGTAAGTATAGGGAGTTACACTGAGTCCTAATTTTCATAATAATATAGGATAAAACAATATAAAAATGACCCATGACATATAAATAGGATTTTGGAGATGTTACAACCTAACTTGCTTCTACAAATTTTCACCAAACAATTAAATCAGCAATTTAAAAAACTCTTTAATTTAACACTTATAATTTAGAATTTTTTTTATTGAATTATCAGAATTTAAGCTTATTTTAATTGAATATCCAATTAACTAAATTCCCAAGCATATAACTAATTATCAAACTATATATAGGTATATATATATAGATATATATATACAGATTTTAAGAAATGTGTTGTAGTTCACAATTTATGACTAACATAATTTGTTGTAGATTTTGGTATTTATATTAGGATTAAAGATAAAATCTACCCCGAAACTATTTCCCGATGAGTTATGGGCACCCTAAATAAACTCTGATTGAAGTAATCTCTCTCTTGAACTAGTCCCATTGCAAATTTGAGAATCAGAGCAATGGCAAATTGAGCAAATGGAGAGAAGGAGAAAATGAGAGAGAACAATAATCTAGAAATCAAGAATCAAAAGAAATAAAACAATAGTCTAGAAATCAAATATGGAGATCTTATTCTCCAAATGCATATAACAAATGAAAATTCACGCACCACTCTTCCACAATCCTTTTGATCAAGACCCAATTCTCATCCTCATCCATCTTAGGGGGAATGATTAAGAGTGATTCAAAGCCTACCTCATTGAACTTAATACCCTTCCCTCCCTCCCTCCCTCCCATGGCTTTCAAGCTAGCTTTGTGACTCCTATAAGTCCACCACTGTGCCGAATCTACCTTCCTTTGCCTCGGCTATGATAGAGAAGGCGTCTCAACTTCGACCACCATGCACGCAAGACTCTCCAGCAGAGAAGATCCTGCTATTTGGGTTATGCATTTAACACTTCAACTTAATTTTTTTATTTTTTACTTTTTTTATTTGCCCTTTAACCCTTTACCATCACATGTGACAATACACATAGGTCCCATTGTATCAGTTTAATAGCCGTTTATGGCGTTTGTTAGTGTAGAGTAATATTTCTCTAAAAGTTTATTTAGGGTTTTCACAACTCTTTGGGAAATACTTGCAAGGTAGATTTACCCTCTAACCCTAAAAAAATCAGTCCTTTCTCTGACTAATGTTCAACATTATGAATTTGTTAGTGTAGGGTGACAATTGCTTCTATTTTGAAATAATATAGTCAGTAACATTGTTTCAAAAGTTTACTTAACGTGTCCATAGCATTTTAGAAAATACTTCTGAAGTAAATTTTCCCTTTAACCCTTCATATTAATATTAGTATATTGATATTAATTCCCAAACGAAAACAAAATAAATATTAATATGTATAAAAAATTTATATGAAGAAATACTATTCATTAGTAAGAAAAAAAAATTATAACTCATTGCACGAATCAATTCTATTTCAATTTAGTTAGAGGAAGGTGATGAGTTACGAATTTTGTTTTTATTAAAAGTAAGTTACGAAGTTGACTAAAACCTACATTTCTAAACTAAAATAAGGCTAGAATGCGGGTAAACATCTGGAAATATTAAAAGCAAATAATATTTTCTGCGGTTAACAAGAGAAGGCATCTTTTAATTTTATTCTATATGAGAATTACCAATGGCAGATGCCTTTCTTCTCAATTTAATTCAATTTTTATTTTCAAAAGCTAAAATGCAAAATGAATGTCTTCCAACTTTTTTAAAGTAGACAGAAAAGAAAAAACAGTTGGGAATAAAAAAAATACAACTCTTGGAAATTCTAGATTGTTGCTAAATACATGCTCAAATATTGAGCAACACAGGATCAAAATTCCTTCGTCCTTACAATAATATAAATAGGGTATTTTGTTTGATATTATTCAAATGATGATTTAAACTATTGGTGGCTTCTGTCCTTGCTCATCTAATTTTGGGGGGGAAAAAAAGCAGAAACAACACTAGTTCTCACATTCAAATTTATTGACATTAAATTTTATGAGTTTTTTTTTTTCTCCGATTGTTAATTAGATTTCGGGCCCTGTGCATTCGACTAGTTTGAAAGCAACAATATTCATTTTTTTTTTGTTTCTTTACAATATTCATGTTTATGAATGGTGAGACTTTACCGTGTTTTAGTTTTTTTTAACAGTGTTTTAGGTTTTAATTACATATATATTGATTACTTTCTAATAATTATTAAAATATAGTGAAACAAGATTCATGAGACATACTCCCCATGTCCCATATTATAAGATAATATAAGGAGTTTTTCTTATTCCATAATATAAGACAAGTAACATATAGTGATTTGTTATTTTTGCCCCTCATTTATTATTTTATAAGTGTAACACTCTATTCCAACCATCCTCCAATTCACACCAATTATTTTATAAATTGACCAAACAAAACCAAAACACCCCAACTTTAACTTTCAAAACATCAAAACCTCAAAAAACACTTAAAAAACACCAGAACTGGGCTAGGGTTGTGGCTTGTTATAGTACTGGAAGAGTTTCCATTTGTTCTGTCAGTCTGCTCGGAAATCGAGAAAGTGATGGTCGAGTAAAATGAGGATGATGTTTCCATGCCTCATACTTGACTTATATATTATAAGACAAAAGGGATGTGATCAGGTTATATGATAGGTTGCATCGGATCACCGATCTCATATGATTTAGATAGTCACAATATTTTGCTAGAGGCCACTTGTGACTTGTAAGTCCAATAGTATTATGAGCCCAATGCCAACATCATATGGACCTATATGGTCACACACAAGAACGGGCCAACTCAAGTTAGAATGTCCAGATTCATTGAATCTAAAATATGTTTAGATTCAATGAATTTAATATTCAATTTAGGGTGATAGAATTATATATATATTTGATATATATATATATATATTAAAATTTGAAATATATATATATATGTTTGATATATTATATATTTGATATATATTTCAAAATATATATATTGTTCAAATTAATTCAAATTAATTAGTTTTAAATTTAATTTTATATGATAGATTTAAATTTAAACTAATGTCATAATCTAAATTTGATTTAGATTTGATTCTAAATTTGAATTTAAACTAATAATCTACATTTGATTTATATGACAAATTAAATCTATATTTGATTTTGGATAAAGATTAGATAGTTAGTTTAAATTTAATCTATTAGATAAATTTAAATTCAAACTAATCTATTTAATTAATATTTGATTTAGTTTCAATTATTGATTTAAATTAAACAAATATAAAATCCTATTTATATATTGAAATTGTAACACCTTATATTAGGGCCCATTTTCCATGTAGTAGATCATTTTAGATATTTTTTATCAGGGTTTAGAGACTAAAATCATAATATAATAAAAACAGAATTTTTTAAAATTCGGGGTACTGTTCACTTGGCAATTTCCATTTTACCCGATAAATTTTGAAAATCCATAACTAAATCTATAAAAATCATCTTGATGTGATTCAAGTCTCTAAAATTTTCTTAAATTCAGATCTACATGGAAAAAATATAAAATAGTAACTTCATTGGGCCAATTCGTACAGTAATTTCCTGGACTTTTACTGTTCATTTGGTCATTCTTTCTATCTTCCAGTTTTCTGGCCTCAAATTTGAAAAATCATATTTCATTCTATTCTGTCACAAATTCTGTATACTCTATGTCGTTGGAAAGCTCTACATGTCTAATTATAGACATATTTTTTATTATACATTTATTTCACTTACACAGGGCATAACTTTCACTTAAATCACGAAGGGTCAGAATCCAACTCTTACAGGAACAGTTTTGGGAAAAACTCCATATCTCCTATTATATAGCTCCAATTAACTCTAAATCAGTGGCATACGAAATATAAAACATAGAAATTTTTTTACATATAAACCAATGAATTTTTAGAGCTCTGTATGATTTTATATTATCCTTTGAATGTTCCAGTACTTACTTTCCAGATTTCAGTTTTCCCATTCTTGCCCTGTTCTGAACCCTGACTTAGAAAATTCACCATTAATTGTACACAACTCCAAATGGGGTGAATTGGGTGTCATATTAAAGGTTGACTTGTCCTATATCTGGATTAAAAATTCCAGAAATCTAAACTCATATTAAATACAGAACATGGATGAGCTAAGCAGACCCATCTGGAAAATGTCCTGTTTCAACCTATATTGCAAATTACTTGCCAAAACCCATGTAAATGAACTCATTTTGGCATGTAACGAGGTAAAATATAACTTCATATTCCAAAATCCAGAACTGGAAATTCTCATACATTTTCTACAACATTAACATATTATTCACTATTTTACAATTTCATGTAAAACAAGGCACAAACAACCATTCACATTATAACACAATGGCTTGCAACATCATTTCCTTCTTCATGCATTTTGCTCCTTCATTAGCTCTTTTGCATTGGTTCTCCCTAGCATGATAAGTCATTAAAGGGGGGTGAGATTCAAAGAACCTCAGTAGTTACAACCATTTATGCATACATATCATAATAACATTTCATACACAATCATTGGAAACCATGAATCATAATATGCCATACTGTGTCATAAAAATTTTGGCATGGTAACACTTTGAAAATTGGACATCCATGGGTCATAAACCCTTCATACAATCAGCCAATAACATATTTCCAACACCAATCATTCAATTCAAAGCATGGCATAATCAAAGAAATATAAAAACTCAAGTTGATAACAATAGGCATAAATGAGATTATAACTACCTTCATGCTTTCTCTTACTCCTCAACTTGATACCAATGCTCCCACTAGCTTCCTTGGGCTTCTTCAAGTCCTAATGCATCATCAAACAACTACTCAAACTAATGGTTCCATGACTTTCTTCAAAAATTATTCATGAAACCCTAATTCTTCAAAAATTCACCAAAAATTCATTTCTAACTCAAAAATGATGAATTATACCTCTATTCCATGTAATTTTTCATGAGGAATCCAAATTACCAAATTCCATTTCTAACTTAGTTACTGTTCATTCCGAATTAACTTCATAAACCTAAAAATTTCACTTTCCTAATCTCAAGCTTTCTCTTGAATCTATCACTTGTTCCTAAGGTTTTTCACCATGAGGAACTCATTTTTGGCATCAAAAACATGAAATTCCAACTCTAAGTGTGAACAGTAACTCATCCAAAATCAGGGAAATTCAAGAAAAATTGCTACACTTTGTTATGCAACAAACTACTTGCATATTCAAGCTTTAAATGTGTAGTCTAGTATTTTCCTGATGATTTATGGTTGGTAAATTCATTTCCTTGCTAAATAATGTTTGAATGAAACCCTAAGGGAGCGAGGAAACCAAACTAAACCATGAATCATGCTTTGAAAACCATAATAGCAAGCATACGGTAGTAGTAGGCAAGCTTACCAATTTGTGCTTTGATTTTCCCTTGGTTCCTCTTCCTTTTCTTCCTCCTTTTCCCTTCCTTTTTCTTGCGTTTTCTTCCTCTGTTTTAGCTACTGGAAGTCATGCGTGAATGGTGAGGAAAGAGAAGGTTTTAAGTGATTAATCATATGCTTAACTTAGTAACTAATCTTGGTTACTTTTGCTAATCCTTGATTAGTTTAATACATACTTCCTTGAGAAGTTTTCCAATAAAATAATATAATATTATTTTGTCTCACATGGCTGTAGCAATCACGCAGGAGAGAGAGAGAAGTGTCCAAAAATTGCCCAATTTTCCTGATCCAGATATACCTCAATCTGGGTACTTTTTAATTGTACCGATAAAACCGTCTTTATACTAATTTAGCATTTTTGGGATACAGGACTATTCTAATTTTATTTTTATATTTCCATAATTATCCTGTCCCAAATGGTCTCTGTGTATGGCCCATATCCAGACCTGGTTTACTATTATTTTTGGACACTCGGCACTGATTATTTCTTTATTCTCGAATATTAACCCTCAGTGCCATATATCATTGGACTTCTCTCATCGAGGGCTTCGTTTTGACAGTAATTTTATATATTTATAAAATTGCGCATGACTAGGGGTTAAATTATAATTTCTGAAACTTTCGGGTCATTAGGTATAATTTTTCCCAAGACTTTTCTATTTCTTTTCTCTACGTAAATTTTAATACAGAAGAAGAGGCGGGCTAAAAAGTAGATCCTGGAAATGGTTCTATTAAACCACTATTTCTCCTGTGGATGTCCATTTCATAATTTCTTGGGGGTAAAAATATAATGTTCTCATTTTTTCATTCAATCAGGAAAAATGACCTCCTTACCCTTTTTCACGCAAAATGGTGTCTGCCCATTTTTGTAAAATTTCTTTACATTTCTAGATATTTTAACTTTCTTGGGATGTTACAGATATAGACTAGGGTACAGAATACAACACAATTTGAATCATCCTAAAGAGAAAGCGGCAGAGAGTGAGACTGTATGAACGAACAGTGTATGGATGAGTGGACAAACGACGAATATTGTACGGACGTACGGTGAACATTGAGCTTGTATGAATAGACAACAAGCTGTACAGATGAACAGTGAGACTGTATGCACAGACAGCGAGCTGTACAAATAGACGGCGAGATTGTACCGATGAATTCGGAGCTATACGGACAGATGGCGAGACTGTATGGACAAACAGTGGGCTGTATGGATGAACAGCGGGACTGTACAGACAAACATCGAAAGCTGAACTGACGTACGGACATTCACAAATAGAGGTGCTAGCACACCGTTCGAGCTAGACTCACTGTTCGTGTGGATACCGGTAGAGGAAGTTGACCAGTCGCGTTCGTTCCTGGGGTCTGACGAAATGAAAAGAATAGTAAGGGACGCACCAGAGGTAAATTCTCTTTCTACATCTCAATCTAAATAACGTTGATGGATCCATGGTAGGGAATTTCTTGATAGTCTTCTGCTGTGTGTATGTTGAAATTCCCAACAATGGTATCAGAGCCACGTCAATGATTGTTTAAATTGAGTCCTTGAGTATATGATTGCATGTATGTGATATTTGTGAAACTCAATTTGTCCAATTCGGCTTTTCAAATCAGTTTTCAATTTGATTGTAAATCTGCTATTCATATATGTAATATATGTTTTTGAAAAATCGTATTCCTGAATTCGGTTTCTAACGTCATATGTCTATGTGAAATAAGGTTTTTTGAAAAAATTGTGAATCTGTTTAAAATAATTTCATTTTTTGTATGACGTGATTAGATTTATGTGTTTTTCGTATGTGATGCGAATATGTTTCTGTATATGTATATGAGAACCTGTTGTTGCAATTACATGATTGGATTAAAATCCGTTTGTATGTAATTCGGATTATCAATACGCTTCGTATACACTTAATCTGATTTAATGTTAAAATTGCAAAGTTTACAGCTTTTCATTGGATTAGATGTTTGTTGCATGTTGTGATTTGTTTGTTTGAATTGGATAGGTATGGTGAATGATATGGCCCTAGGATGAAATTGTGGTTTTAAATACTGCATGTGTGTCGTACCTCTCTCTATATTCTGGATGTACATTCTCTTCTCACCTCACTCGCCTCGAATGTTCAATCGAGATTTCTTTTGTATATAAGTGTTATATTAGAAGAATCCTTTCATTGGCTTGGGAGGATATAGGTTAGATGGGCCATATTATGACACATTTATTTTATGCTTTATGATGAGATCATATGCATGTATGGGATGACACCATTATATATATGTTCATGTGATGAATAGATGTGTGAATAACAACAATATAATAAAATCCCTCGAATTAAATTTTAAGTATAAATGCCACCCATTAATGAACACCTGTCAAGGCTTTGATCGTCTAAATGTAGAATCCACCAAAGTGGGATACACTTAGGTTATCTTAGTGAGATAGTTTGGATAATGGTGATACTCATAAAGGTTCATGATGGTATGACTTAATTGAGACTATCAAAACGGTTTTGGGTCTCAAGGCATTAGATGAGATTAAACATGCCGGGTCATATGATGATAGGATCCCATAAAGATCTAAGAGTTACATGTGATGTAATTGGTAAATAAGTTACCTACCTAAATAACTTAATTTTAAGCGTCTTGCCAAAGCGGACTTGCAGTTAAGTAAAATATGGGTCTTAGCCTACTAAACTAAATGAGGGTTAATTTTTAGTAGGAAATTATTAATTTAATTTTGCATATTTTGTTGTAGACAATGTCATCGAGTAATTCTGTTACACTATCATTGTGATCTGTCCTTGAGAAGGACAAACTCAATCGGACTAACATTCTTGACTGGTTTAGGAACTCGAGAATTGTTTTCAAGTAGGAAAGAAAGTCATATGTCCTAGATGAACCCATTCCTGAGGAGCCTACAACCAATGCTCCAAGAGCCCAAAAGGATGCCTATAATAAGCATCTCAATGACTCTATGGATGTAGGATGCCTGATGTTAGCCATCATGATCCCAGAACTTCAGAGAGATCTGAAGCATATGGAGGCTTATGAGATGATTGTGCATCTCAAGGAAATGTTCCAACAACAGGCAAGGCAAGCAAGGTTTGAAACCACGAAAGCCTTACATTCTTAAAAAATGACCGAGGGTGCATCAGTTAGCTCTCATGTTTTGAAGATGAAAGGCTACATTGATCACCTTGAAAGGTTTGGATTTCTTATAACCCAGGAGTTAGCTACATATTTGATCTTAAACTCACTCCCGGAGAGTTATGACCAATTCGTCATGAACTATAATATGAACAACATGGAGAAATCAATTTCTGAACTGCATGCAATGCTTAAAAATGCTAAGCAAAACATCAAGTAAATGTCGAGCAGCGTTTTAATGGTTCAGAAAGGAAAATGAATGAAAAAGAAAGGTAAGGGTAAGGGAAAGGGAAAAGGCCCGGACAACAAGTCCAAGAAGTAAGACAAGCCCAACCCGAACCCCAAACCCAAGCCTGAAGCCAAGAAGGCAAAACCTCCCAAGGAAGGACTCTGTTTTGAATCTGACCTACCTATGGCACTGTCGTCTAGGCCGCATAAATGAGAAATGCATTTCAAAGCTCCCTCAAGATGGACTTCTCAATTCATTTGATTTTGAATCATTTGACACTTGCGAATCTTGTTTATTGGGAAAGATGACAAAGGCACCTTTTACTAGATATAGTGAAAGGGTCACTGACTTATTGGGCTTAATACATATAGACGTATGTGGTCCGTTAAGTACAACTGTCAAAAGTGGTCACCTGTACTTCATTACTTTTATAGATGACTTTAGTAGATACAAATATATCTACTAATGAGACATAAATCTGAATCTTTTGAAATGTTCAAACTTTCCAAAATGAGGTACAGAATCAACCTGGTAAATCTATTAAAGCACTTCAATCTGAACCTGGTGGTGAATATTTGAGCCAAAAATTTATTGACCATCTTAGAAATTATGGAATGGTTTGACAATTAACTCCACCAGGAACACCACAATGGAATGTTGTTTCTGAACGGAGGAATTGAACCCTATTCGATATGGTTATATCTATGATGAGTCAAACAGATCTTCCACCATCCTTTTGGGGCTATGCATTAGTAACAGCTGCATTCACACTTAATTGTGTTCTATCTAAGGATGTTGAAAAGTCCCCATATGAGATATGGACTGGAAAGAAGCTCAGTTTGTCTTTTCTCAAGATTTGGGGATGCAAGGCATATGTTAAGCAACAAGCCTTAGATAAGTTAGCACTTAAATCTATAAAATGCCTTTTTGTGGGGTATCCCAAGCAAACTAAGGGATACTACTTCTACAATCCCACTGAGAATAAAATGTTTATTGCTCAGAATGGTATCTTTCTAGAAAAAGAGTTTGTTTTTAAAAGAACCAGTGGGAGTAAGATAAATCTCGAAGAAGTTCGAGATCCACAAAGTCGCATTGAGCCAAAGATTGAAGAACGAGAAGACTCACAACAAGTTGATGAGACTACTCAAGTAACACAAGGACCAAAAAGGTCTGATAGAGGACAACATCAGCCTCAAAGATATGGATTTTTTTTAACTGATAGTCGTGATGTGTTGCTCTTGGATCAAGAAGAGCCAACCACCTATCAAGAGGCCATAATAGGATCTGACTCTGAAAATTGGTTGCATGCCATGAAGTTTGAGATGTAATCCATGTATGACAATCAGGTATTGACCTTGATTAACCCACCTAAAGGTGTAAAAGCCATTGGATGCAAATGGGTTTTTAAGAAGAAAACAAACATGGATGGCCAAGTGCATACCTTCAAAGCACAATTGGTTGAAAAGGATTCAAGCAAACTCATGGTATAGACTATGACAAAACCTTTTCACCAGTCGCCTTCATTAAGTCAGTTAGGATCCTTCTTGTCATGGCAGCATACTATGATTACGAGATTTGACAAATGGACATCAAAATAGCATTCCTTAATGGAAAGCTGCTTGAGGATGTGTACATGATACAACCTGAGGGTTTTGTATGTCCAGAAGATTCTAGGAAGGTTTGCAAGCTTCAGAGATTCATTTATGGATCGAAGCAAGCATCTCATAGTTGGAATCAATGTTTTGATGTAGTCAAAGAGTTTGGATTTATCCAAAATGTTGATGAACCTTGTGTTTACAAGAAGGTTAGTGGTAGCACAATTGTATTTCTAGTGCTATATGTTGATGACATCCTACTTATTGGGAATGACATTTCTACCTTGCAGAATGTCAAGACATGGTTAGGAAAGTGTTTCTCAATGAAGGACTTAGGAGAAGCGACCTATATTCTAGGGATTAGAATCTATAGGAATAGATCCAATAGGCTAATCAGCCTAAGTCAGTGCACTTATAAAGACAAAGTATTGCATAAGTTTAGTATGCAAGACTCAAATAGGGGTTACATACCCATGTCTCATGGCATCAATCTTAGCAAAGCTCAATGTCCTTGTTCACGAGATGAGCAAGAATGCATGAGCAAGATTCCATATCCTTTGGCAACTGGATCTATTATGTATGTCATGTTGTGCACTCTACCGAATGTCTCATATGCCTTGAGCATGACTAGTAGATATCAGTTGGATCCAGGTGAGAATCACTAGTCTGCTGTCAAGAATATCCTGAAGTACTAAAGAAGGACTAAGGATGTATTCTTGGTGTATGGAGGATTGAAAGACAAGCTGGTTGTAAATGGTTACACAGATGCAAGTTTATAATATGACAAAGATGATTCTAGATCGCAATCAGGATTCCTATTCTGTTTGAATGGTGGAGCAGTTAGTTGGAAGAGTTCCAAGCAAAGCACTGTAGCTGATTCTACTACATAAACTTAGTACCTAGCAATATCAAATGCAGCTAAGGAAGCTATTTGGATTAAGAAGTTTATCACTGAGCTTGGAGTGATGCCTACCATCTTAAATCTGATAGATCTATTTTGTGACAACAACAGCTCAATAGCACAGGCTAAAGAGCCTATGTCACATTAAAGAACCAAACTTATACTCAGGCGATATCATCTCATCAGAGAAATCATTGTTACAGGGTGATATAAAGATATGCAAAATATCAACTGATGACAATGTTGTTGATCCTCTTACTAAGCCACTTCCACAGATAAAGCATGAGCGTCATGTTAGGTCAATGGGTATTAGATGCATCGACAATTGGGTCTAGTGCAAGTGGGAGTTGTTGGAGATTGTGCCCTAGGCCAATCATTGTATTATGAACATTGTTTTTCATTATGAAAAAAGAAGGTGTTTTTTCTTACATTATTATATTGTTTGCATGTTTTCTTTATAATAATATCCTTGGATAAATTATTTTATCCTAAATGTCCCTAATCAATCATCTTTGTGGGAACAATGATGAACTAAGCCTAGTATGATTTTGATTAATAATTATATGATAATTATGTATGAAGATAAAAATCAAAATCATAGGCTCCTGTTAGAGAATAGGCATTGGACCGACCCGTCATGAGATAGCTACATGGATCAAGTCATAAGCATATCTCATATATAACCGTGTCACTAAGCCCTCAGACCTGAGATCACCATAGCTTTGTTAATGGGGAACACTATACTTTGGCATAGTCAAAAGTCACCTATAATCGGGAGATCATAAAGGCTATGATCGGGTATAGTGGAATTCATGTGGAGGAGGATGAATGATCAAGATGGAATTTGTCCCTCTAATTAATGGAGAGATATATCTGGGCCCCTCGATGAGTGAGACTGAGAAAATACATGGCCATGCTTGAATGGAAGAGTTGTCATTTGTTCTATCAGTCTGCTCAGAGATCGAGAAAGTGATGGTCGAGTAAAATAAGGATGACGTTTCCATGCCTCATACTTGACCTATATATCATGAGACAAAAAGGATGTGATTGGGTTATATGATAGGTTACATCGGATCAGCGATTTCATATGATTTGGGTAGTCACAATGTCTTGCTAGAGGCCACTTGTGACTTGTGGGTCTAATAGTATTATTAGCCTACTGCCAACATCATATGGGCCTACAGGGTCACACACAAGAACGAGCCAACTCGAGTTAGAATGTCCAGATTCATTGAATCTAAAATGTATCTAGATTCAATGAATTCAATGTTCAAATTAGGGTGATTGAATTATATAATATATTTGTTATATATATTAAAATTTGAAATATATATATTTATGTTCGATATATTATATATTTGATATATATCTCGAAATATATATATATTGTTCAAATTAATTCAAATTAATTAGTTTTAAATTTAATTCTATATGAAAGATTTAAATTTAAACTAATGTCATAATCTAAATTTGATTTAGCTTTGATTCTAAATTTGAATTTAAACTAATAATCTACATTTGATTTATGTAATAAATGAAATTTACATTTGATTTTGGATAAAGATTAGATAGTTAGTTTAAATTTAATCTATTAGATAGATTGAAATTCAAACTAATCTATTTAATTAATATTTGATTTAGCTTCAATTATTGATTTAAATTAAACAAATATAAAATCCTATCTATATATTGATATAAACTAGTGTGATACCCTTAGTAAAAAAAATAGTTATAAATAAATATATAATATTTTTTTAGCAATTATTTTATGGAGTCATTTTGAGATATACTTAGGATTTTTTTTTCTTGATATTTAGATATCTAGTAGATTAATATATTTATATATATTTTTCAAAAAATTGAGTTTAAATTTTGAGATAAATCTTTTAATTATTATTTTTTTAAAGTATCTAAGATAATGATTTAAAATCTTATCGTGGATCTTTTAATTATTATTTTTTTTAAAGTATCTAAGATAATGATTTAAAATTTTATTCTAAATCTAATATAGATAGAGAACCCTAGTATTGCTATCTCATTAGTCCGTTTTCTGCCGCAAGACTCAGTGCCACTCTAATCAAGAAAGCTCTCAACTTTTCTTCATAATTTTTCTCTCATTCCTTGTTCTAGCCAAAGCTTTCATCTGTTTTATACATAGATACATTCTCAAGATCTATTCTTTCATCCTTTATTCATTATTTCATTATCGAATTTTAGTCACGCTCATGCAATCATCAACCATCATAGGTAAAGTGATCCCATCCTTTTGTTTATTGTTTGGTCCTTCAAATATGATGCCATATTTATTTTTGATGCAAAGTAGGATATCTTAGTAAATGTCGTTTTTCTTGTTTCATTCTTCAAAGCCTTATCGTGATTAGCGTTCCTACTGCCAGATTGCTCCTTTTTGAATTATATATCAAATTCTTTTGTTTTCTCTTTCTTTTTGAACCATAGGAAATATAAATTGATGGTAATACATTTATTTGGTGATGGATGGGTCCCTGGAAACTAGTAAATAGCACAACTATGCAAACTTTTTCAAGAAATAGCTATATTTAATTTCCAGTAAATGCTTCTTTACTTCAACTATTTTTCAAACTTCTATATTTTATAAAATAAAATGATAAATCTGAAATTTACTTATTCTATTATTATTATTTTATTTATTCATTTATTTTCACTTGATGACACTATAAGATAATTTATATACTCAATTGACAATTAAGAATTTTAGAAATCTTATTTTAGTGAGAACCATAAAATCTTAGAGTAAAGAGAGTTAGGATTAATATCTAAGGATATATTCTATTGGTGGTAGAAGATAAGATAAATTTGAGTAGATGTATTAATGTATTTATGTGATAATAATTTTAGGTGGTATTGGTGAAACTTGAACAACTGTGATTGAATCTTAGTGGAAGGGAAAAGGGGATCTATACTATCGGTCCCAACTGGTGAGTGTATAGATGGCAATATGTTATCATTCATTTTGTACCTTCTCTATTGTCCCTAGCCTCAAATAATTTTTACTTATTCCCCTTGTGTATTCTGCCTTGTTTGGGAAGCAAATCCAAAATATGTTTTCCTTCCTTTCTTTTTTACACTTCTAGATATTAAGGCTTGCTGAGTTTAATTTATGGTTATAGTATATATTTTCTCTTTTCATAACTTACCTTTAGTTCCTCAATCTTAGTAATCTTATAATGATTTTAATGAGATGAGCCTTAGTGATGGAAATCATTGTCAATAGCACTAAAATTAATATTGTGGACATGTTGCTATGTTGTTATACATATATATATTGTCTTGTTTATTATTACTATTTTTTTTTCTTTGTTTTACTATTTTCTTCATTTTGAGTATGAGCTTAATTGATTTGTAATATGAGTATTATACTATGTGAGACGGTTATTCCTCACATTTATTTATATGAGATATAGCATTATATAAATTATCGCGTGAAACGGCTATTTCTCTCGCGGTATATAAGATATTATTATATTATTATACTATGTGGGATGGTTATTCCTCACCATTTGTTATAGAATGTGGAAAATGGATTTTTGTGATGTGCTTAGTGTGATAGCATTTAATATTCTAAGTGAACCTTCCTTTCTATTGGATGAGTGAAATAGTATTTTGTGTTGAACCTCTTGTTGGTATAAAAGTGTTTTGTATATAGATGATTAGTTCAAAAATAGGTAGATATACTGGTAAGGTTGTTTTCAAAAACTCTTGTGCGACTTTTGCTTCCCTTATGTGCACTTTGTTGTTTATACTCTCACTGAGTCAGTGGTAGACTCACCCCTACTAATTTCATGTTTTCAGATCAGCAGGTAGTTGAATAAAGCACTCTAGGAAAATTGGACTTCTTAGACATTAGGTAGGACATCTCTAGTCTTATGATAACGCAGATCCCGTGGTGACGTGACTACTATAGTGGAGTTACGATCGAGTCCTGTTGACTTAGATAACCTTATATATTTGTTGATTGTTTACTTTTATTTGTTCTTGGATATGAAGAATGGAATAAGTTATGAACTGTGAGTGATTGTTGGAAGTATTTTGGTAGTTCAGTTTAGTTTTTATTGAAATTGACTAGTTGTATAAGGTTTTCTGTTAGGCTTGCTAGGCTAAGTAGGCATGTGCTAGCTTAGTCTATGCGCTGGTCATGGCCTGGATTTTGGGTCGTGACAACTAGGGTACAGAATACAACACAATTTGAATCACCCTAAAGAGAAAGCGGCCAAGAGTGAGACTGTATAGATGAACAGCATATGGATGAACGATGAATAGTGTACGAACGTATGGATGAATGATGAACATTGAGACTATACGGACAGACAACGGGCTGTAGGAATGAATGGTGAGATTGCACGAACAAATAGCGGGCTGCACAGACAGACAACAGGTCTGTATGGACAGACGGTAAAATTGTACGATCATATGGCGAGACTGTACGGATGAATGTGAGGTTGTATTGACAAATGGCGAGACTGTATGGATAGACAATGGGCTATACGGATGAACAATAGGACTATATGGACGAACAATGAAAGCTGAACTGACGTACAAACATTCACAAATAGAGGTGCTACCACACCATATGTGTGGATATCGGTAGAGGGAGCCGACCAGTCGTGTTAGTTCTTGGGGTTTGATGAAACAAAAAGAATACCAAGGGATGCAATGGAGGTAAATTCTCTTTCTACATCTCAATCTAAACAAGATTGATGGATCCATGGGAGGGAATTCCTTTATAGTTTTTCACTACGTGTATGTTGAAATTCCCAACAATATCATCATCACCACCCGATCCATCTTTCAACACAATGTTTATGTAGTGGTAATGTTCATGCCACATCATCATATAATCATCATCATCATTATCATGCTTCACAATGTCATGTTATGTCACATCATCATCATCATATCTGTAATAATCATCATTTACTATAATGTCTAGCAATGTATAGACCACAATATATATAGAAAAAACATACACACACATATCAATATTATGGTATGAACGGAAACATGCCTATATACACACATGTTGAATCAAGTGTTTTGATGATTCCAAACTAACTAAAGCTTAGAAGGAAGATATCAAAGGTATACAAAAGATCTCAAGTGAAGAAATCCAAGAAAAACAAGTATAAGATTAGATATAAGATTTCTTACTATATTCAAAATGAGTAAAAGACTTCGATCTTGCAGAAGAATGCTTTTAAAAATGTGGTTTTACGATAATTCATGAAGTATTTGAAAAATACCTACTGTGAATCACAACGTTATACTTGTTTTAGAACTTTGCTTTAGAACAGACGAACTTTGAGTTACAACGTTAAAGTCTTTAGCTTATAGACTCTAAGAAATTTGTCTGTTGACACACCAAAATTCAAATTTTAAATATCAGACACATTAAATATAGTTGGTAAGTGGATCATTTTTTACACTAACCATTGGGTAACGTCTCTAACGGCTAGATCTTGTCTCTAACGTATAGTTAAGATAAAAATCTATAAATAAAACTTTATTTGAGGATGTAGGTAACGATTTTTACAATATATATTCAGAAACTCTGCTAAATTCTTGAGTCAAAGTCTTCTGCTCTCACATATTTTATATCTTGTACTTCAACTTTCATATACACTCTAAATTAGAGAGTTCAATTACTATAATCAATCTTATCTTCATCTGGAAGAAGTATTTTCTTGTTAGGGGATTTCACGAGGGATTTGAGAAGCACTTAGTTAGAGTGTAAAGAGTGATATTGTAAGCTCTTGGAATAGAGCATCAAGTTATACTTAGGCATTATAAGAAGCCCAACAAATTCTTGCAAGATAGTGGAAAATCTCAAGTGGTAGCTTGATGACTGTATGTAGGTTAAGAGAAAGAGACTAAACCAGGATAAATTTTTGTGTCTTCTCTTCTTTTATCTTGTTTTTCACTTGGTTATATTCTATACTATGTTTTTGCTGTCACTCTTGCTTTCACCACTCTCTTACATTTTTGTAGAAAATTTAATCTTCCCAATTCACCCCCTCTTAGGAAGCTAGCATATCTAACAAGTGGTATCAGAGCTTGGACTCCCAAACAAAGGATCTAGCAATCTAGAAAATTCAATGGTTGGCTTTAGAGAGAGTATTTTACATGAGGGAAACAACATGAACAGACCACCTGGTTTCAGTGGAGAACACTATGGATACAAGAAGATGAGAATGCAAATCTATCTTTAGTCCGTTGATCTGGACATTTGGTTTGTCATCCAGAAGGGAGATTTTGTCCTAATGAAGCCGTAGGATGATAGGAAATTCAAGGAGAAGCCAGAAGACGAGTGGAATGAGGAAGATAAGAGAACAATCCTGTTGAACTTTAAGGCAAAACACTGCCTAGTCAGTGTAATAAACCAGGAGGAATTCTACAAAGTATCATAATGCTCCACAGTCAAGGGTACGTGGGACACTCTAGAAATTGCTCATAAAGGAACCACTAGAGTAAGGGAGAAAAAATTGAACTCCTGCATTGGTGAGTATGAAAGTTTCAGAATGGTGGAAGGTGAAAGTATCAAAGAGCTACAAAAGAGATTCACCCTCATTGTGAATCAACTAAAGAATCTCGGCAAAGAGTACACTCAGCCAGAGAAAGTTAGAAAAATCCTTAGAGCTCTTCCTTTAGATTGGCAACTAAAAGTAATAACAATAGAAGAGGCCAGAGGAGAGTCAATGGCTTCTGTCACAGCACTCTTCGGTGTCCTTAAAGAGTATGAAGGAAAAATGAAGGTCCTCAAGGAAGCAGGTTAAGATAGGAAAAAGAAGGGCCTTGCTTTAAAAACTGCAGAAGAGAAAGAAGAAGAATATGATGATGGCAATGAACTAGATGAAGAGACTGTGGCTATGATAGTCAGAAAATTTGGAAGGTTCTATAACAAGAAAAGAAATAAAAGATTCTTCAAGAAAGGAGTAGCTGGAGACAATAAGAAAAAAAGGAAAAGAGCCTGTCACATGTTATGAATGCAAAAAGTAAGGGCACATCAAATGAGATTATCCACAATTCCTAAAGAAGCAAGAGAAGGGAAAGAAAGCTACTGGTAAGGGTAAGAAGAAGAGGGCATACATCTCATCAATTTAAGGCAACAGCTCAGATGAAGAAGAAATTACCAACATCTGCTTGATGGCACTTGCATCTGAAGAGACTCCAAGCTCATCCAATAGTGATCATGAAGATGAGGTATATGAATCTGAGTCTTTCTACTCTGAATTGCTTGATGTATTTCATGATCTGCAAGAGGAGTTCATTAAGACTGCTAAAGAACTAAAATAGGCTAGGAAAAAGATTAGCAAGTTTGAATCTCAGTTCAAAATTTTTGACAATGCATCTTTGCATAGAGCTGAATCTGCTTGCTGTACATCATGTATTGAATTAAAGCAAACTAATGAATATCTATTGAAGAGCATGGCTAGACTTACTAAGGGCAAAGATATGTTGTTTGCTTTAATGGGAAGTCAGAGAATTGCACAAGGAAAAGCTGGCATTGGCTATGATCCTTGTGCAGTCGAAATAAAGATTAAAAAGAAAAATCAAAATCTGTATATGAGGCATTTTGTGCATACTGATGGACATGAAAAGAAAAATCACACTCCAAAACGCATTGAATCCTATGTCCAAACAAAATATGTGAAACAAAAGTATTATCTGCATTGCTTTCTTCCTGCACCACAATCTAACAGTCCCTTTACCACTTGTCACTTCTGTAACAAGAAGGGACATGTTCCCAGTTCATGTTTGTTGAAGAAAAATGGACTTGACAGGAAGGTAGAATGGGTTCCCAAAGTTACATTTGTATCTAGGGAAAAAGCCACTGACAAAAAAGGACCCAAGCAGATTTGGGTACATAAAAAGAAAATATGAACCTTGTTTTGCAGGTTTGTCTCAGAGCAAGAAAAAGCAACAAATGGTACATAGACAGTGCTTGCTCAAGCCATATGACTGGTGATAAGGAGAAGTTCATCATCCTTAGAGAAAAGAAAAGAGGAAAGGTGACCTTTGGAGGTGACCAATATGGCAAAATAGTTGGCATGGTCATTGTGGGCAAGAATCCTGAAACATCCATAGAAGAGGTGCTGTTTGTAATTGGCCTCAACCATAACCTGCTAAGTGTGACTCAGACATGTGACAAAGGAACTGTTTGACTCAAAGTTCTGCCTGGTCATCCAAAAAAGTGATCATAAAGGAATCCTCAAGGCTCAAAGGGATGATAACTGCTATACCATTGATCTTGATGAACTTTCTTCCTTAGACTCTATCTATTTAATTAGTCAAGATAATGGTGGTTGGTTGTGGCATAAAAGACTGACACATGTTAACATGAACCAGCTATCAAAATTGATTAAAAATGATTTAGTCAATGGTTTACCAGAATTTGTTTTGAAAAGGACAAAGAATGTGATACATGCCTCAAATGGAAAACAAACCAAATCATCTTTCAAATCTAAAAATGTAGTCACAATATCTAGACCACTGCAACTATTATATATGGATTTGATATGTCCATCTAGAGTAAAAAATATTGATGGAAACCTATATGTTCTTGTGATTGTGGATGATTACTCCAGATTTACCTGGACTTTGTTTCTTTCTTCAAAAAATGAAACATTTGATGCATTTGTAACCTTGGCTAAGAAAGTACAAACTGAGAAAGGTATTTCTATTGTGTCTATCAAGTCTGATCATGGAGGAAAATTTGAAAATTCATGTTTTATGGAGTACTGTGATGAACATGGAATTGATCACAACTTCTCAGCATCAAGGACTCCTCAGCAAAATAGAGTGGTGGAAAGGAAGAACAGAATAATTGGAGAAATGACAAGAGCAATGCTAAATGAAAAAGAACTCCCTCAAGTATTCTAGACTGATGCAATAAACACAGCAAGTTATATCATTAATAGAGCCTACATCAAGCCAATTCTGGGAAAGACTCCTTATGAGCTGTACAAAGGGAGGAAGCTAAACCTTTTACATCTGCATGTATTCAACTGTAAATGTTTCATCTACAATAATGGAAAGGAGTATCTGGGTAAGTTTGACGCCAAATCTGATGAAGGTATATTTCTTGACTCTTCTAGTAGGAGTAAAGCATATAGAGTTTTTAATAAAAAGACTAGATCAATAGAAGAAACTGTGTATGTTGTGTTTATTGAAAATAAAACAGTTTCCAAGCATGTCATTGATGAAGATGATCTTATCTCCAACTTTAAGAACTTAAATCTTTCTGAAGAAGATAAAATTGAACCTAAAAATATATTTGAATTTACTAACATAGAGGAAGATATTCAGGAGAAAGATATTGAGTATAAGAATGATGAGGAAATGTCTCAAGAACTCCCTAGAGCTTGAAAATATCTAAGGAATCATCCAGTTGATCAAGTGATTGGGGATGTTCAGGAGAAAGTTAAAACTAGAAAACAACTTAGGGATCAATTGATCAATTATGCTTTTATTTCCCAAATTGAACCTAAGTATACTGAAGAAGCCTTAACTAATGAATACTGGATTCTAGCCATGTAAGATGAACTAAATCAGTTTGAACGATATCAAGTTTGGGATTTAATGCCCAGACCTGAAAATCACGATATTATTGGCACTAAATAGGTTTTTAGAAATAAACTTGATGAATCTGGAACAATCATTAGAAATAAAGTAAGATTAGTTGACAAAGGATATAATCAAAAAGAAGGTATTGATTTTGAGGAAACTTTTGCTCCAGTTGCAAGATTGGAAGCAATTAGAATCCTAATGGCCTATGTATGCATGAAAAACATAATGTTATTTCAAATGGATGTAAAAAGTGCTTTTCTAAATGGATATATCATGGAGGAGGTTTATGTTGATCAACCTCCAGGCTTTGAGGACTCAACAAAATCAAATCATGTTTATAAACTGAAGAAAGCTCTTTATGGATTAAAACAAGTTCCTAGAGTATGGTATGAAAGACTAAGCATTTTTCTAAAAGAAAAGGGATTCATTAGAGGAAAAGTAGATACAACTCTGTTCACCAAGAAAGAAACAAAGACTTACTTATTCTTCAAATTTATGTTGACGATATTATATTTGGTACTACTAATGAATCTCTTTGCAACAATTTCTCTAAGCTAATGCAGGGTGAATTCCAAATGTCAATGATGGATGAGCTCAACTTCTTCCATAGATTGCAAATCAAACAATGTGATAATGGCATTTTCCTCAATCAATCAAAATATCTGAAAGAGTTGCTGAAAAAGTTTGGCATGAAAAAAGTCAAGTCAATGGGAACTCCTATGGCTACTGCAACAAAGCTGGATATGGATGAAGGAGGAAAGACATTTGACATAACTTAATATAGGAGAATAATTGGATCTCTGCTATACATAATAGCTAGTAGACCTGACATTTCGTTCAGTGTGTGTATGTATGTAAGGTTCTAATCATATCCCAAAGAATCCCATGCCACAGTTGTGAAATGAATCTTCAGATATCTAATTGGAACATCACAGATGGGACTTTGATATCCAAAGGGCAATGGAGAAGAACTCATGGGATATACTGATGCTAACTTTGTTGGATCCAAAACTGACAAAAAAAGCACAAGTGGAACATGTCAGTTCCTTGGAGGATCCTTGGTCTCATGGTTTAGCAAGAAGTAGAACAATGTGGCTCTCTCCACTGCAGAAGCTGAATATGTTGCAGCTGGTAGCTGTTGTGCTCAAGTCCTTTGGATGAAGCAGCAGCTTCAAGATCTTGAGATTGAGATGAAGGGAATACCAATAATGTTTGACAATCAAAGTACTATTAACATTACAAAGAATCATGTCATGCATTCAAGGACAAAGCATATTGAAGTTAGGCATCACTTTATAAAGGATCATGTTCTAAAAGGAGACATCAGATTGGAATACATCCCTACTGAAGATCAAATTGCTGACATTCTGACAAAGCCTCTTGCAGAAGATAAACATTGCAAAATCAGAAGGGAATTAGGTATGGTAAATCCCAATGAACTGTAAGTCCTTATATACATTTATTTAAAATTTCTGAAATTGGATTAATACTAACTTTAGCATTGGAGTGAGTTTGATATAAGTTGCAGGTGTCCCTCATAAGTGTAAGTGACAACAGATATATATAATGGAGTTAATCAGACCTACACAATCAAAAGCTGTTGAAGGAAGCTGAAAATTCGAACTTCTAGACCAGTTTTGTAAGTTCAAAGATTTGAAATTCTGTATTTCAGATGATTATTAGACAAATTTCCTTGTTGAATTGCGGTTTTGAAAGAATTAGCATGCTCAACATTCGAACTTAGATGCTCATCAATTGAATTCAATTGTCTACACGCTGTAACAGTCCTCTCGTAACCCTCGAAATTCATCTATTGAAAAGTGGAAATTCGAATTTCAAAAATAAAATGCTAATGTTGTCTCTGTTCAAAAAGATTGTTATACAAATTTTCATATCTCAAAATATGCTTTTTAGAAACTCTTTACAAAATTTTGAAATTCGAATTTTTGAATCAAAATTCGTCTATTGAAATATGTTCTCATAATTGGGTCTCTGTAAGACGAATTTTCACAAGTGAAATTCTTCTGTTTCTTGTATTGTTCATGGTTGCTTATTGTTTGAATCTCGTGAAGTTCGAATGTTGTTGAAACAAAGTTCGTATGTTTACTTCTTGTTCTCAGAACTAAGTTTCTATCAAACGAACTTCAAGATGAAAATTCATCTGTCAGTAAGCCTCTCTATATGGGTTAACTTGTAACTACTTGAGATTCAAATTTTGAACTTTCAAAATTCATCTGTTTAATGGTTACATACGTTAAAACCAAAGATCTTTCTCTGAACAGACGTAACCCTATTCGTCTCTCTCTCAAGTCTGATCAAATCCTCTCTTTAATTCCCATTAACTCCATTCATGAATCTTCATTTCTCACCATTTTAACTTCTTTTCACACCTTATAAACCTATTCTTAGCATCTTTCTGAATCATTCACCTATGAGAATGGTAAGAGTTAAAAATCCAGAAGTTGGGAAAGGAGAGTCACGCCCAAAGAGATCTGTCAAATCCTAATATGCCTCCAAGGAGGGTGAAACTCAAAAAAGGAAGGGCGAATCTAGCAAGGCAACTCCTTTCAAGAGGCAGAAAACAACTCCTAAAGTAGACTCGAAGAAATCTGCTCCTACTCCCTCGAAGAAATCTGAGCCTGCTATTCCTATTGCTCCTATCTCCTGCCTCATCTTCCTCCTCTAGCACTGAATTTGGAGAATACCAACTAACCTTGCTGCCATTATGGAGTAATGCTCATATTCTAGGAGTTTACACTACCAAATTTGTCAGTAAAAAGGTAAACAAGCCTTACTGCGTAAATTTGGAAGACTTCCTGATTTATAACAACTTTGATGTCAGGCTTTGGATGATTAGATATAAGAATTTGTTAGAAATTCTGGAAAGATATGATGATGAGGTTATTAAGACCTGGTATGCCTCCCTGAAGTACAATAGCAAGAAGAAGAAGTGGGAAGTAAATCGAAGATCAAGGACCATCTGGCTGACAGATGAGACCTTCAACGAAGTACTAGAGATGCTAGGGTAAGATGGATTGAAAATTGACATCTCTCCCTCAAAATACATGGATGAAGCTGAGGCTGCAGAAGAGGAAGGAGGGGCTTTCCTGAACTACAAAGAAAGTACAATTCTGAACATGTTGTTCGGAAGAAAAGAGAACAGGCCACCTCTGAGTTTGCTGAAGCCCACTGACCTCAGTGCCTAAGTCAAAATCCTACGCTACATTGTGTCTAGGATTATTTTCAACAAAGAGGCAGTTTCAATCTGATCATAAGGGCTGAAGCACATGTGATGACAGCAATCATGCGTGGCAAGTTAATTAATATGGGCTACATCATCCTCCAACGCATGATCAAGGCAATAGATCAGAGTAAAGATTCCATCCTACCATATGCCTCAATCATCTCCAAGATACTTTAGTATGCCGGGATCCAACATCTAGAAAAAAGAAAAGGGAAGCCTACTGAAATCTTTAAAGAAGAAGAACTACAAAGGATGGGGGTAGAAAAGAAGGATGGAAGATGGATTGGCAAGGGAGCTAGAAAGATAGAAGATCTATTCTTTGAAGAAGATGTCTCCTAGCAACAAGTAGGAACCTCTGAGACTACTCTAAAATCCATGGCTCAGCCTTCTCAACCTGTCCCATCTCTGTCTCAACCCACTCAAACACATATGCCATCCACTACCTCTACTTGGGCAAAGCCAACCAAGATCACTGAGCTATATGACAGCATGTCTGTACTCATGCTGAGCATTAAGGATGAGCAAAATGCCAAATTTTCTCATCTACAAGATCAGATTCATCATTTGGTAAAGAATATGAAAGTGGTTGCTAATGCATATGAAGACATTATGAGTGTCATTCCCTCCACATTAGCTTCACCTCATCCAGGATTCTTTGAGCCTATTAGGTCTCCTACTCCTGAACCTCCAACTCCCTTCGTGTTAGCCTCCCCTGAACTAGATGTTGATGTACATGCTATTGAGGCTGCTGGCATCATGGCCACTCCACAGGCCTCCAGTAATGGAGTAAGCCCTAGTCCTCCCTTGGACTATGGCATGGAGGAAGAGGCTCCTCATGAATCAAGCTCCCATGAGCCTATTGTTGAAGATGTTCATGATTCAATTCTTTCTATTCAAGAATCTGAGCAAGTGGAGAAACTGGTGGCAGCCATCTCTACCGTACCCTTCATACAAGCTACCCTGAATGAAGAGAAAAGCATTGTACCTTATGTAAATCTAGCAGCCATTACTGATGATGCTATTTTGCAAGCCCAAAGATTAAGGCTTGAAGAAATGTTTAGTCCTCCTGCTCCTGCTCCCTCACCTCTTTCTACCTATGGTCTCTCGGAGGAACGAAGGGCTCAATTGGCTATTTCTAGACAAGAAATACAAGAGCTTCTTGAAGTCTCTAATGATAAGGACACAAGCCCTGAAGTTTCTGTACCTCTTCAAAGCTTAATCCTGATCTGCCTTTTGTTCCTGTGCCTCTTAAAACAATTCCTGTATCCTAGATACCTCCTCCTGTTGTACATGTTCAAATTCCTGATGATGTCAAAAAGGGGGAGAAGTCATCTAAGCAAACTGGCAAGTTTGCTGTAGAACCATCTGGCAAAGCCTATAGCAAGAAACCCAAGCTAAAGAAGAAGTGATTAGATCTTAGGATTGTTTGGTCCTTCCTGTAGTGTTGTTTTATGAATGATAATCTTGCTTTTGAATTCTATGTTTGCAATGTCATATCTCTGTACTGAAACTATGAATGAATTAATGAGATTTTCTATTTGATCTGTTGTACATGATGCACTTGTCTTCGAATTTTATTGCATATGTTGAGGGGGAGCTCTTTGAAGCAAACCAAAGTACTAATTCAGTTTGCAAGTTATTTTGTCATCATCAAAAGGGGGGGGGGAATATTAAATCAAGTGTTTTGATGATTACAAACCAACTAGAGCTTTGAAGGAAGATATCAAAGGTGTACAAAAGATTTCAACTAAAGAAATCCAAGAAAAACAAGTATAAGATTAGATATAGGATTTCATACTGTATTCAAAATGAGTAAAATACTTTGATCTTGCAAAAGAATGTTTTTAAAAATGTGGTTTTACGATAATTCATGAAGTATTTGAAAAATACCCACTAATAGATGAACTTTGAAGTATTAGACTTGATTTGTTACTTTGAAAATTTGAACTTTGGTATCTGAAATTTAAACTTTGGAGTGAAAATATGTTAGTCAGAAAAGAGATCACTCTGACAGACGAATTTCATCCTTGAAAATTCAAATTTCAGATAAAGCACAAATTATGAAAAAAATGAAAAATTCGTCTGAAAGTAAAGTTTAGAAAAAGTTCTAAGTTAGTTCTCTGACAAATAAACTTTGACTTTGAAAATTTGAACTTTGGAAACATAATTTGCAAGACTATTATGATAGTCTTCTGACATATGAATTTTAATATTCAGAAATTCGAACTTTGAATTAGGTCTGATAAGAGATCTTTTTGACAGACAAACTTTGGTATTTGAAAATTCGAATTTTGAAAGAAGAACTATTGTACCATATTGAGATGCCCACTGACAGACGAATTTTGGGCACCAAAATTTGAAGTTCGAAGAAACTATAGCAATATGGAACAACTGTTCACACTTATCAGAAGAACTTTAAACTTGAAAATTCGTATGTTCCAACATAGAAACAGTTGCCAAAGATGAAAGTTCGAACTTTATTTTAGAACAGGCGAACTTTGAGTTACAATGTTAAAGTCTTTAGCTTACGGACTCTGCGAAATTCATCTGTTGACATATCAAAATATGAAATTTGAATGTTAGACGCATTAAATGCGGTTAGTGAACAGATAGTTTTTCAGCGTAACCGTTGGGTAAAGTCTCTAACGGCTAGATTTAGTCTCTAACGTATAGTTAAGATAAAAATCTATAAATAGAACTTCATTTGAAGATGTGGGTAACGATTTTTGCATTATATATACAGAAACTCTACTAATTCACGAGTCAAAGTCTTCTGCTCTCACATCCTTTATCTCATGTACTTCAACTTTCATATACACTCTAAATTAGAAAGTTCAATTACTGTAATCAATCTTATCTTCATCTAGAAGAAAGATTTTCTTGTGAGGAAATTGCACAAGGGATTTAAGAAGCACTTAGTTAGAGTGTAAAGAGTGAGATTGTAAGCTCTTAGAATAGAGCATCAAGTTGTACTTAGGCATTGCAAGAAGCCCAACGAATTCTTGCAAGATAGTGGAAAATCTCAAGTGGTAGCTTGAAGACTGAACGTAGGTCAAGAGATAGAGACCAAACCAGGATAAATTTTTATGTCTTCTCTTCCCTTATCTTGTTTTTCACTTGGTTATATTTTATACTCTATTTTTGCTGTTACTCTTGCTTTCACCACTCTCTTCTACTATTGTAGAAAATTTTAATCTTCCCAATTCATCCCTCCTCTTGGGAAGCCATCATATCTAACAACACATACACACACATATATTAACATACAATACACATAATACAAACACCTGGTTACCTCAAATTGTCAATACTAACACCATGAGCACAGGGGTTTAGGTAAGCCTTTGGAGCACCCATCACCAACTATATGCCTCCAATTAGCTAATCAACCACTACAATATCATAATACATTTAATTAACATAACTCCCATAACACTAAAATCTACAATCTAGCCTTTCAAGCTTAACCCAGAGTTCTAACAATAGAAACACATACCAATGAACCCTAAATAACCATTCAAATACACACAAACACATGCAACTTCGGATTTCCACTTCTCTTCCCAAATTTCAACCTAGAGCTTTACTCAAACCTATCACAATCTAACCAAAACTCATACCCAAAGCTTTCTAACACTACCTAACACTTCTACAACACCAACTCAAGCATTTTAATCGGTAGAAAATACAATCCAACCAAAATCCAACATACTCCCATGACTTTCAACCCAAAACCGAAGAGAGAAAAGAGAGAAGGGAACATTAGGGATCACTTATCAACCAAGATCGAAACTTCTAGAATTTGAAAATCATCTCCCCATGCCGGAAAACCGGAGCCCTAATGGAGCTCCTCCATTTCTCCCTCGTTTTCTTCTTGTCTGCCGACTGAAATGGTTTCTGATTTATAGAAATTTTGCAACTCTCACCGCGGCGCCAGTAAGTATGCAACGGCATGAATGCTCTTGGTCCCGATATTTTTCAAGTTGCCACAAGTGTCTCACCACAATGGCCTTGCATCTCGTCGCGGTGTGACCCTTTTTTGTCTCAAATATTGAATTTATCATGTTTTACTTCTTTCTCTAGTCCTTCACCAAATACAAGACAACTTCCAATTAGCACAAAGCTAAGTCCAGAACAATGGTTAGAGACTTGCTACAATAAGTATTATAACTTGTGCTATATTTAATGAAATGAGTGAAATTAATATATGTAAAATTGGAAATTTTGGGGTTTTTTTTTAAATTTAAAAATGTAATAAATATTTCTTAATATGTATGAAACCCCTCCCATTGCCTTATAATATGGGATGTAGGGTATAACATGTCATGCAACTCCTTTTCCTTTAACAAATAATTTCATTTTTGTTGAGAAAGTTTTCTAGTTTCCTTATAAATAAAAATATTCATTTCGGTAAAAAAAAATGTTCATAATTTATTACCAATTAAAAAAAATGTATCCAAAATAACAACAGCTAACTATTCCATGTCATGCAATCATCCCGGCCCCTCCAAAACCAATTTCCTATCATTTCATGAAAAATCAACAATGTTTTTCCTTTGTTGTTAAAAAATTTCCCTTTGATAAAATAGTTTTTTTCTCTATAAATTACACACTAATATAAATAAATGCTAGAACATCAACTATATCCACTTCTTATTCTTTGTCTGTCCAAAATAAATTTCTTTAAAAAGAAGCTACCTATATTAGTCGAAAATTATATTTTTAATTTCTTATAAAAAATTTCTTAAATTTATTAAAATGTAGTATTGCAAAAAAAAAACAGAAAGAAAGAAAGAAAGTAAAAACACGAGCCATGGGATGCCATGAAATATTTTGTCTTCAAATGAGAAGAAAAAAGGACTATTACTCTTTGTTTTAGCAGTTAACACGTTTATTATTTAATTTTATGGAAATTATTATTAAATTTCAAAAATTAATAAATGTTTTTAAATTCATAATCGGCCTTTCATAACTGTCTAAAAATCCAATTTATCAAAATTATTATAAATTTTACTACAAAATTTAAATTCGTAACGTAATTTTCACATATTTGACGCATTGGTTCGCCCCAGCCGTGGTGTCCATGTGTTGATGAAATGAATGGTCTTGTGCTGATCACCCCATCCCTATCAATATCTTCAGTTTTCATACGCATCTTAAGGCCATTTGATGCCCTCACAAACCTCGTCATGAAATGCCCTTTGTCCACGTCTAGACTTTGGATCGAGATGACTACCAGAAAAAAAAAGAGGGAAAAAAACAAGTCCACGGATTTTTTGACCAACAAGTCCATAACGATGAGACAATGTCTCTTTTGTGATCATCCACGTAATTCTCTGCCTAATGTTCTTTAATCCTATTTCCCTCTCATTCCAAACAAAGGTGATTTTATGTGAAGTAATCAAAGAGATATGGAGATAATGATAAGTTCACTAATCAGTACTCTTAATACTGTGGGTCTTAAAGAAATATGACCTATCATTTTATCTATATTTTCATCTGACTTTAAATATAAATGTTTAAACCTCAACTATATTTATTTCTTGTTATTCTTTTTCTGTCCAAAATTATTTTGTTTTTTTATAATGAAGCTTCCTTTATTGGTAAGAAATTAATATTTTTAATTAGTTATAAGATTACTTAAATATTTATGAAATCCATTATTTAAAAACAAAAGTATCATGTCATGCAAATTTTACTCTCCAAAAGCTTATAAAACATTGATTTGATTTTCAATTTTTATTGAAAGATATTTTTATATATCTTGCGCTCGAAAAGAATCACGGTATTAAAATTATTTTTATATCTGGCAAGTTTTTTTTAATAAAATTATTTTTATTAAAAAGCTCCAAAAGATATTTTTATGAAAGAAGTTTATCTAAATACTAAATTTCTATATCTGCAAAAAAATACTAAATTTCTATATAAATAATATGAAAAATATTTTTTTAAATTAAAATTATTACTACGAATTCAAGAATTAAAATTTTTTTATTTTATTATGAAAGTTATTATTGAATTTTAAGATTTTATGAATTTAAATAACAACTTTTCAAAATGATAATAATTAATAAGTTTTTCATACCTTATTAATTTTTAATATGATATGTAAATGCTCAAACGTAATTTTCACAAATTAAAACATTGGCAAAAGCCACGTGGCGTCCATGTGCCGACAGATGGCCTTGAGTTGACCATCTGTCCAGCGTCCCTATCCAACATATCTTCATGTATCATGTGCATCCCCAAGCCATGTGATGGCCATCAGGGATGACTTCGAATGATACACACACAGATAGGACTATTTCTCCTCTGATCTCCCACACTCATGAGTATCGATCATCTATAATAAATAATTTATCGCATGAGATAGATAAAAATTAATATATATATATATATATAGATATAAATGAAATGGTCCGTTACACTTTTTTAACCCAATCCTACAACATTATATCATTACTACATTCATGCATCATGCAAAATAAATTTAAAAAAAAAAAAAAAAGAAGTCCATTCATATATTCTTAGTGATATAATTAAAAGGATGGTGACTATAAATGAATCCGTTTGTCATTATTATATACATAAACTATTATTTAAATTTTTTCTCTTTTTTAGGTAATCAGGAATATTAGAGTAGGTCTCAAACCCTAAAGAGCAGTTAGACATATACTTAACATGCTATTAATTTTCTATCTCCCTACAATTCATCATCTAAAATGCTCAAATTAATTATCTTCCTCCAAACCCATTATACAAACACACATGCATACAATTACATTGATAAGAAATGCGAACGGCCTTTCTTGTTTGTTTATTCTTGCAAAGTTCCTTCGTACAAGAGAATGCAAATCACACATTAAAATTCAGACTCACGAGCTACACTATTCCAAAACTTACCTTACAAAAATTACATAGGGTCCGTGGAGTTTTTAGTTTTGTAAAATTAAGTTAAGTTAAATGAAGTTTATAAAAATAAAGTTTAGATAAAGTAAGTTTGTTTGAAGTTATTTATATTTGGATATTTTTTTTGTAAAAGTAAATTTGACAAAAAATCTGTTTGGATAATAAGGGTTAAAAGTACTTTTAGATGTATAATATAGAGTAAATTTGTTTCTCTTTTTCCAAAACTCACGTTTTGTTAAAAGAGAAGTAACTTTTCCCCTCATTTTCTAAAACTATAATTTAACTTACTTTTCATATTTTAAAATGACGATTTGTATTTGGTTAAATATATCTTTTTCAAAAATTATGATTAAAAACGATGATTTCCTTTTTTTCGAGAACCAAACATGCACATGTAGCTGCGTTTTTACGTTCTTTATTTCTATATTTCTCTCTCTCTCCATATCAACCCAACTTCTGCTTCTCCCTATTAAGAAAAAACGTGCCTCTGACAGAAGCAAGCCTGGCCATAGCTTTCTTGCACCCTCATGGAGACCAAAACGCACATCGCTCTCATCTCCATCCCAGCGTTTAGCCACCAAGCCTCGATTCTCGAGTTCGCGAAGCGTCTCGTTCATCTCCACCCTGACTTCCACGTCACCTGCATCATCCCCACCATTGGATCTCCACCCTCCGCCTCCATACCCCTTCTCCGAGCTCTTCCTTCAGCCATAGATCACATCTTTCTTCCTTCTGTGAGCTTCCATGACCTCCCTGAAACGACGTCGCTTCAAGTCCAGCTTCAGCTCGCCGTTTCTCGCTCCATCCCTCTCGTGCGTGAAGCCTTGAACTCCCTCTCCACGTCGACGAATCTTGCTGCTGTGGTTGTTGATCCCTTCGCCAATGAAGCGATTCAACTGGCCAAGGAGCTAAACGTCTTGTCGTACATATACTTCCCTTCCTCCGCCATGTTGCTCTCCCTCTGTCTCTATTCTTCGAAGCTGGACGACACCGTCGTTTCAAATTGCGAGTTCCGAGACCTTCCGGGATTCATAAAGATTCCGGGTTGTGTACCAGTTCGAGGCATAGATCTCCCAGATAATCTTCAAGATCGATCCACTCTAGCGTACAAGCAGTTTCTCGAACGCTGCAAACGGTACCGTTTGGCTGACGGTTTTCTGATCAATACCTTCTTGGAGATGGAAGGTGGTCCCATAAAATCGTTGCAGGAGGAAGGATCCTTCGAGGTTAGTATCATAACATGATGATTTTTTTTCCTTTTTTTAATGAATTTTAAACGAGATTGTTGATTGGTTCACATTATATATTAATTGAGTTATTATATGACACGTAAACAATTAGTGTGAGGTACAGCAAGGTATCTTTAAGAGAGTTTAGTACACACGGAATTGAATCCCCTGTCTACTTTCTTAAAATCTTTCTTACATGCAAAAAGCAGGAGGACGAAGAGGAAGAAGTTTTTTTTTTTTTTACCAAGGGAGGAAGAAGTTACTCCCTCAGTTTTGATATATACGACACTCTGGGAGAAATTTATATTTTGTAATATAAGATATATTACGGATTATGTAGTATATTGAATTTTTTTATCTAAAATATTTCTAAAAAATTATGAAATTTAACTAATATTGAGAAGTTTAATTCATAAGTTAACTATATTAAATAAGAGTAATTTAGTAAACAGTAAAAAAAATTTTAGTTGTTAATTATGTCCTTTGAATTATATATGATAATTAAAAGTATTTTATAAATTAGATTGGAGACATTATTAAGTATTAAAAATCTCATGCAAGCTTGGGCTTGAATCATGGGGCAACGTGAAATTAAATTCTTGTTGGTAAATCTTATCTTATTTATAAAGGAAAATTTTTTTCTTTTGATTGTCTTAATATAAGAGAAAAAAGAGTTAATGGTACATTAATTTTTTTTTCAAAAATTACCTTTCATTAATTATATGAGAAAAAGATTAATTGTAATAGTGATTCAAATTAATATTAAATTAAGTAAAAATAACTTTTGGAAGAAACTTAAACTGTGAAATAAGTTAATTAACTTTAACTAACTAAAACTATTTTTCTTAATATCCTAAAATAGTTTTTTCTTATAAATGGGATTGGGAGTATTAAATAGGTTTTTTATAAAGGTACCTTTACAAACCAACGTTTTATAACATGATGATTAAGATCGTTGCAGGAGGAAGGATCTTCTAAGTTTTATAAAAGAATTAAATATATATACTTTTTCTTATATATTTTTTATACTATTTTCTAAATAAAATTTAATATATAGGTATTTTAGATTTTTTTAAGTTTAAGAAGTTAATACTTTTAATATATAATTAATGCCTAAATCTATAATGTATTAAAAAATAATCCATATATTAATTTTTAATTGAAAAATAACATGAAAATCATACAAGAAAAAATATATAAATATTTTCCATTATAAAATGATAGATTATTTCTTTTTTATCTTGGTATGAATTTTAAACAACACTAATGAATGATTCACATGGTATATTTATTGGGTAGTAAGTATTATATGTTGTCAAAATCAAATCAAAACTAGTCTGGAACTAGTCTTAGGTTAGTCCAAACAAATAGAAGAATCAGCCAATTTCAGAATCGGTGAAAACGGACTGAAAACTAATGGAATTGACCAAGTACTAATAGAATATATTGTAAATCGGTTCAAACAGGTGGAATTATTTTTTATTTTTATTTTTAAGATGAAACAATATTATTTTTTATATAAGTTTTTTCTATCAATGTTATAATATTATACAAGTATTATTATGATACAAAATTATTGATAGTGATAAATTTACTGAAGAAATAGTATAATAATAAATAGTTAGTTGACTATTTTGAATTTAAAATGTAATTATGGATAAATATTAACTTATTTAAATTTTAAAATTAAGTTATAAAATTTTTTAATAATAGTTTTTCTAATTTTTTATATAATATATAATATATAAAATTTAAAATATATTAATTATATTATTAAATATTTAATTATAGTTTAACTTCAGGTAAACTATTAAATATTTAACTAATATCAGGTCTGATTTTGATAGCATATTCATATGACATGTCAGCAATAAATTCGTAGTACATACAGCATTTAACCTTTGACAAAGAGTTGAATCCACACGGTGTTGAACCCTAGGGATATAGAAAGATACCGACATATGAAAATGTGGACTTATTACGGATACAGAAGTAGGACCCAGCATCTCTTGTGTATCTCTCACTTCGTCTGAAATTCCGGGTACAGGGTCTCTTCTCTCAAGAGAGATGCCGCGTCCCTCCTGCCTCCCCTTTTTGTTTTTCTATTTTTTTTAATATCTAGGTTTAAAAATAAAAAAAATATTTTTATATAATTATATAACTATAAAATTATGTTAATTTCATTTTTTTAATTTAAATATTATACAATAAAAATAGCATTTTTACAATCATATAGTTATAAAATATAAAATAAAATAAAACTGTGTAAAAGTACGATTACATAATCACAAGAAACATATTATATTATCTATAATTTTTAAAATAACAAAAAAATTTCCCACCACAGCAGGATCACGGCAGGAATGGTGGCAAGAGACACCCCATCCCAAAAATTCCCATCAATTATTCAAAACTATGTTGTGAAACTTGTCATAATCCTTGGAGAGCCACGGCCAACTTTTCTAAAATCTTTGCTAGAAGAAGAAGAAGATGAAAATTTTGTGCGAGCTTGGGCTTCAACCTTGGGACAACACCAATTTTAAAATTCGTTTTGGTAAAGGCAATAAAGTTTTTTTAATAACAATGTACCTTTACACAAGGTATTATACATAAAATTATATTTTTCTTTTGAAAATAAAATTTTGTATATAAAAAACAAGTCTGGACATTTTTTTAGACCTTGAGGACCTAACTAGAATGAATCGGACAAATCTTAAAATAATAAATATTTTAGAAGGAACAAAATGCATTTCCTTTCACGTGAATAAAGGCAAAGCTGCAATCTGGAAATTGTTCTATGAACCTACAACAGGACCTAACTGCATCTTAAAATTATAATTTTTTTTAAAAAAAATTTTCCACTAACTTAGGTTGAGATAAGTGATAGAGAATTGTCCTTTAAATAATTAATTAGAGTTTTTATTTCTGATCTTTACATATAAAATAAATCTGATTATAGGAGTCTATCCAATATTTTTTGTATTTTAAAAAAAAACTAGTTTCTACTACTAAGATACTATGATGACATAAAAAATTACATTTCCTTATATTATCATGTGACGTACTCAAGGTCTCTTTTGCGGAGACCTCACCACGAGACCACTTTCAGTGCTCATCACATATGATAAGCACTGTGTGCTCATCATTTCTATATCGTACAAATTTAATTTAGATGGTTTAAATTTAATTATATTTTTTATTATATTTTTATTTTATTAGATATAGAATCTAAAATAGATATAATTTTATAACTATCACTTTTAAAAAAAATACTGTTATTATGTAAAAAATGAAAAAAAAATTATAAATCTGGATCGTCCAGATTAAAACTGAATAGTCCAGATCGGTCTAGCGGTGATGAGCATTGGGTACTCATCACTGTAATGAGCACTCAATGCGAATTCCACCACCACAACAGGATTTTTTAAATTAAAATTTATAGATAAAAAATATATTTTTTTAGTGATAGGTAGAAATCTATTTTGTGTAGTTTTAAATTTTATTTATTAAAAAATACTAAAAAATAAATCTCTATAGTTATGTAATTTTTTAGTAATTAAGAAAAAAGGTATTAAAAAATTTAAAATTATACAAAATATATATATTTGTATAATCCCTAAAAATATATATTTTTATCTATAAATTTTAATTTAAAAAAAATAAAAAAAATGGTGGCAGGAGGCGTAGTGAGACCTTGGTCCTCACGTGAATATAGGCCTTGTTTCAGTTTTTAGGACCAAATGCTGAAATCAGCGTCTTGCAGGATGGAGAAGCTGCTAAGATATATCCAATTGGACCCATTATACAAACAGGTTCAAGCAATCGGGTAAGTGGGTCGGAGTGTTTGAGATGGTTGGACCTCCAGCCACCCAATTCTGTCCTGTACGTTTCTTTTGGAAGTGGTGGGTCCCTCTCAGAACACCAAATCACCGAGCTAGCTTTAGGATTGGAACAGAGCAACTTGAGATTTTTATGGGTCAATGTGAAGGCCCCAAGCCACAAGGCCACAGCTAATTACCTCACTACACCTGAGAACGGGCAGCTCGAGTGTTTCCTACCAGAAGGGTTTCTACAGAGAACAAAAGAGAGAGGTTTGGTTATGTCTTCTTGGGCCCCACAAGTTGAAGTGCTTGGTCATGAAGCCACTGGTGCTTTCTTAACTCACTGTGGTTGGAACTCAGCTCTTGAGAGCGTCGTTAATGGCGTGCCACTGATAGCTTGGCCACTGTTTGCAGAGCAGAGAACTAATGCTGCTTTGCTCGTTGATGGCTTGAAGGTGGCAGTGAGATCAGAGGTTCATGAGAATGGCTTAGTGGTAAAAGAGGGAATAGCGAAGGTGATAAAGATTGTGATGGAAGGTGAAGAAGGTAAGGAAGTTCGCAGAAGAATGAAGAAGCTGAAAGATGATGCTGCAGGTGCTGTAATGGAGAATGGGTCTTCCACTAAGACACTGTCGAATTTGGCAATGAAGTGGAAAAAGTTGAGAGTCATGGCGTGAATTACTATACTCTTGCCTTTTATGGCCCCGGAGATGTCCTATTTGCTTTTTGTGGTTTTAATGTTCCATCGACTCTGCCATATAACGAAATTGCTTAGCTAAGCTTCTGGGTGATTTTCATATTCTGGTTTTATATTGAACCGTTGAATATTGCTAATATTGTCTAGAAAATTAAGAGGAATGTTGAGTTTGATCAAATTGTTGTATGTTTCTTACTACTGAGCCATGTGCAGATGAACGGTATGCAAATATGTGCTTGCTACCAAGCGAGTTTTCTATATAAATAAATACATGCAAATATTGTTTCCAGCTTATTTGTTCTGGCTGCACAAAAAAAAAATAGTAATTTCTTTGCATTACACTTAAGAAAAACTAGCATTGTTTGCATTTAAAAAATACTCTATCTAATTTTATAAAACTCTTTTAACGAAATCACGTGAATTAAAGATGAGAATTAAAGTTAGTTAATTATCTTAATTTCTCCAAAAATCACATTTTCTAAAACTACATTTATTTAATCTCTTTTTCTCTCTTTTTGGCATATATTGAATAGGGTTTTTTTTTAGAAGTATATAATAAATATTACCTTATATTGTAAAATGTCATATATTTAGGATCATGATAAAAAATCACATATTTAGGACTGGAAAGGTAGTAATTTCAAAAGTCAAATACTACTCTTAAACCTAATGACTTTCTATACGTTTTCTATATATAAACAAATGCAAATATTGTTCACAAATTATATGGTCAAGCAGCGCCAAAGAAGAAAAATATTCCCTTTATTTCAAAATACAAGACGGATTTTGTAGGGATTATGATTTTAAAATATAAGTCACCTTATGAAAGTTAGTAATTATTTAATGCTTCCTTTCTAATTTTATCCCTATTTATGATAATCAAAAGAGTTATGATAAAAAGAGATTAAAAGAAATAATAGTAATTAAGATGAGATAATTTAATGAAGGTAATTTTAAAAAGTTATAGTAATTTTTTTATAAAATTAATGCATATAACTAATTTTAACTATCTTTTTTGGAGAGAGAGAGAGAGGTAGTTAATTCCGTTCTATATTTTAAAACAGAGGGAGTAGTGATCTATGATACCCATTTAAGGAAAACTAGCTTCAGTCCCATGCTACGCAAGAAGTCTTAAGACAAATTAATTATTGTCTCCAAGTCAAACGTCTTCTTATATATTTTATAGATATATAGATTACAAAATGTCCTTGCATTGCAAGGGTATCATAATTAATTTATATACACATTTTGATCCACTTTAACAAAGTAAAATTAGCAATAATTATACAACAAATCTACAATATCAATCTATGTTGTTTTGTTGTAATATATTGATTTAAAGAAGTAAAATGAACAACAATTCTATGTATAACAAATCTACAATATATTGATTTATCAATCTATATTGTTTTATTGTAATATACTATATTTTATTTGAATGTATTTTTGCGTGTGCATCCAGTATCTTGGATATACCTCATTTTAATTGGAGGATTTATCAGGAACCAAACTAATCCAGATCAAGTTGAGTGAGACCCTTTTGAGTGGCAAGTTCTACTACCAAGTATTTAACATGGTTACATTTCTAAAATTTGAACTCGAGGTCTCAGGTTAAATTAGTACAACCCCCTTACCAATTGAATATATTGATTGCAGTTTAGAGTCCCATGCTAAATATGTATACAAAGAAATCTTCCATTTTAAAATTATCCCTTGGAATTGCAAGACAATAAAATTAAATTAATAATCAATATTCAATAAAAAACATAAAATAATTAATAAATCCCATGATCTGCAAGTCATGAATAGTGGAGGCTATGGAGCTTATTATTTAAATTCCTTGGAACGCAAGGAAAGCTGATTAGGTCTTGCAAGTATATATGATTCATCATAGTAATATAAAATCCAGAGCATTCCAAAGTCGGACCCAAGGGGGATTGTGAAATCTACTAGTCAATAATTTTTAAGCCAAAAGCAATTAACAATTCAATTGGGATATTGAAAATTAAAAGAAAAACAAACAATTCAATTTATAAGTTTAATTCAGTCACTAGAAGTGTCAATGGATCTGAGTTCACCTATTGAGATAACTCAATTCACTTTTTTGGACTCTATGCAATTGTAGTGACAGTTGTTTCTATTATGTCTTGATCATCTCTCAGCGTATTAGTCCATATTTAATTAGAGTTGAATTAACTCTCACACAACCTACACATCTAACCAAACCATGAAGTCACAACAAATTTCTAAATCTATTTTTAGTCTAATTATCTACGTATGTCTCTCTAAGTTTAAGCTCACTCTTTTCCTTTTGGTTTTTGAAGTTCACCCATAGATTAGATATTATGGTGGCCAGTCACAAAATCAACAATAAAGCAAAGAATACATATATAATTGAAGAAAATATAGGAATTATATATATAAGGCTCAAATCCCAGAGTCATAATTAAAAAAAAATTATAAAATTGAGTTAATTCCAGTCAGACTACATCTCTACCCTTGACTGCTAATTCAGCAATCTATAGAAGTAGTCATCTCAACATAGTAATAATCCCAAATCATAAAGCAAAAATTACAAAATAGAAAGATGGAAAAGAAGAAACTCGAATGTTGCTCTAGAACTCCCTCAATCTTCTGCTTTTTTTGCCTTTTAATCACTTTTAGTTGCAAAAAAAGATTTAGAATCATGTTTTCTAGTCTCCGATTGCTTGACTAAATGAATTCTAGTGTTTCTACCATGTCCCCTTTTATAAAGAAAGTCCAAAAACCCATAAAAACCTAAAATATCACGAAACCATGTAAAGAGGACGTCACTCCCTCGAGACGAGTCGGCGCAGGCTCCAACTAATTTTTCTTCATGTAACACCTTAACTACAGACCATATTACCCATGTATTGGATCTTATTATACTCCATAAAATATATTTAGAAACTTGAATCACATGATGAATTAAGATAGGAAATTTTCTTTCCCCAGTTACTATTCATTTGGTAAATCATTTTTCCCAAGTAGATTTTGAAAATTCATAACTAATTGTAGAAAAACCGTATCAACATGATTCAAGTCTCTAAAAATATATTGAAATCTCATCTACATGAAAAAAATATGAAATAGCATTTTAGTCATGCCAATTAGTACATTTTATTGCATGAAAGATACTGTTCAAATGGTCACTTCTTATTTCTCTAGGATTTTGACCATAAATTTAAAAATTCATATCTCATTCTACATTAATCCAAATTACGTATACTTTATGCCATTGGAAATATCTATATATTTATTCTAGAGCCATATTTTTATCATACATTTATTTAACTTTTTAAGGGTATGATTCTAACTTAAATTACTAAGGGTCAGAACTTCACTCTTATAGTAACAATTTTAGGAAAACATGTATATCTCTCATTATATAGCTCCAATTACTTCAAAACATGGCATATTAAACTTAAAACATATATATTTTCATACATATAAAACGCTAAATTTTTGGAGCTCTGTACAATTTTATATTGCTTTTTAAACTAAAATGTACTTATAGTAAAAATCACAGTTTCCACAACACTATCCAGTTTTTACCCTAAATTTCAAAAATATACTATAAATTGTACACATGCCCAATTTAGGTTCTCTGTGGCTTGTTGGAAAGCCCTCACTATCTATTTTGTAAAAATATATGACACTCATAGGTTACATCACATTTAGAATAAACAGTAACTGCATATCAATTAGACATTCAGATTAGCCAAAATATGTCGTGACATTGCAAGGAGCTTACATTCATCACACCTATAGTTCCAAATTGTCCCAATTATATTCATAGCATCATAAGGGACATATAAGAAAATGCTTACAGAAATACAAGGTTTCATGCTTTCATATTCCTCATGCAATATTATATAAAATTCTTCAAAATGCACATTCATAATAACAACATTAATCATCAATCTCTTCTCCTTTCTACTTTACTCCTTAGATTCCATTGCTATAGCTTGTGCCTAAACATGTTGTTACTTGGGGGGATAAGAGTGAGACAATCTCAGTGGCAAGTTATATTCATGCATCATGTTATTCATTTCACATAAAAATCACATTTGATCACATTAAATCATATAAACCAATAAATTGCCATGTAATTTATAAAAATTTCGGCAGCATAACAGCTTAAAAAATGGACATTATAGGGAATAAAACCCCTCATATTGCAACCAAAACTAGTGAAGAAATCACAATACACAATATGGCAACCAATTTGCATCAAAGCAAAACAATAAAATAACATAAAGAAGAATATATAAACTTAGCTAGCTTGAAACATTCCTTTGGCTCTTCCTCTTGAATCCAATACTTCCACTAGCCTCCTTAGGCTTCCCCAAGACCTATATCAACATTAGACACTTGCTCAAACCATTGATTTCATGACATAATGCATATGATTCCCATAAAACCCTAGAAACCCTTAAAAATTCAACTTGTCTATCTTAAGCTCTATCTTGAAGCATATACTTGTCTTTAAAGTTTTTGACCATGTCGGATCCATTTTTGAGGTCAAATTAATAAAATTCCCACTCTAAGATTCACTTTTGATCTGGCAAAAAATCAGCCATAGAGGAGGAAAAATGAGCTTTTCTTAATACTTGCTTAAATCCTGCCTATCTTGCTTCCTCTTGCAAAAACTTATGCTTTCTCACAATTTTATGGTTCAAAAACAACTTCCCATACCCAAACACACTTAGGCCGGAAAGGGTGGAGGTTGGAATAGGAAAAAATTCAAAAAAATTAAGCCAAATAAGTAAGAAACTCAACTAGAACACTTGAAGATCTCAAGTTAGGCACTTACCAATTTTTTTTTTCCTATTTTCTTCTATTTTTCCTCCCCTCCTCACATTGCTGCCCTTCCTTTCTTTAATTTGCAGACTTTCCTCTCTCTTTTACATATGTTTGTTCGTCCAAAATGGGTGGGGGAGTATATATAGCAAACCAAACCATGGTTACTTACTTAGGTTAGTCATTTTACCTCCTTTGATTACTTAACTTTGGTTAGCCTTTTACTTAACAATTAAGACTCCAATATTGAGCATATGGCTGAATATGTGGCGCCATCTAAGAGGGGAAATTATCTCTAAAACATCGCATATTTTTCTCAATCCAGTAATACCTTGTATTGGTTACTTTACTTGGACTAGTAAAATTACTTTTTGCAGTATAAAACCATTTTATGAGTACATGATTAAAGTAAATTTGTGTCTTGAATTACTTTATTAACCTATCTCCTAAAAGCTTCTTTTATGGTGCCCAATAGCTTTTCTTTTTACCTTTTTAGTTTTTACAGATAAAAAAAGTACCTTATCAGTATAAAGTCATCGCTAAATCTTCGGCATTAATTATTTCTTTATCCTTAAACATTAACCCTTAGTGCCATATACCAATGGACTCATCTCATTGAGAGTTTCATTTTAACAATAATTTTGTATATTTATGAAACTTCCTTTGACTCGGGATAAAATTATAATTTCTAATTTTTTCAGGTTATTAGGTATAATTTTTCCAAAATTTCAATCTTTTGCCACCTCGATGACTTCCTGTGTCTCTTTTTTTTCTTTTTTTTTCTTTTTCTTCTTTTTTTTCTAGGGATAAAATTATTATTTTTTTCTCTAATTAGGATAAATAACTTCTTTACTCAGTTTCACGCAAAATAATGTATATCTATTTTCGTGAATTCGTTTTACATTTTGAAATATTTAAACTTTTTAGGGATGTTATACTCCACATGTCACTAGTTGGAACACGCCATTTTCCCTGGGAACTAGCCTACCCAGCACAGGCTAAGTGTCTTCATGGTGGGCCCAGCCCAAGGTCTTCTCGCTGAAAATTTTCCTCTCATCCTCCTCACTTGTAGTCAGGCGAGGGAATAAGTTGGGAATGGGTGAACTCGTTATTGCACGTTTTGCTCCAACTTTTTAGTTTTATGTAGCTCAAAATCCTCAGAAAAATTCCTGTGATGTGAATATACTCCATGTTATGCAAAATCATGCCAAAAAGTATAAAATTACACTATTTTGAGATAAAAATATATACTTAAATGTGGATATTTTATAAGCATAAAATAGAGACATCAAATGCCCCCACACTTGAACCTTTACTTGTCCTCAAACAAGAACTAAAATTGTAATACTCTCAGAATCCATTTTCTAAGTTATTATCTAGATTCATCAGACTTACTTCCCTTAACCAATGATAGTCCATCACCAATATAAGTGAAGGAATACTCAGCACATCAAATATTAGGTTCAATAGCAACTTACTCATCATTGCCATTCATCCATAAGACCTTAGTGTGTGTGTACCTAACATATGACAAATGCAGACAGCCAATTAAGTAAGAGGAAGAAAAATTGCAACATTTATTTAAGAACTTAAAATATCTCAAGCAATTTTGTATAAACTTCAACTCATGTGCAATGGAGATCAACAAGAATTTATTTATTTATTTCTTCATACAATGTGCTTCAATTTTATCTGGGAATTTATTTATTTTTCTTGGGCAGTTATGTGCTCTTTTAACGCAAAAATCTAGCATTTGTAATGTGTACCCCTGGTTAGTCAAGCTAACATAACCCACTGCATCAAGATGCCTTTGGCATACTCGTAACTTATACTATACCATTTGATAGGAGGACAATACTTTTTAGTGAAACCCCTGGTTACTAAGTACAACTTAAGCCAATAGAGTGGATTTTTTTTTTCATTTAAGCTTCGAATTATCTCTCAAACTAGATAACCAATTCATACACAATAATTAAAAATACCCAAGTTTAAAAATAAATGTATAATCCATCTTCATACAAACTCAATCACTTATCCACACCTATCACATGCTAAGTTATAGTGCTCAATTTTATAGTCTCAAGACTCATATTCCTGACTTGCAAAGTAACTACCTTAAGCGCAAAATTGAGTATCTTATGATGACCGATAAAATCACTAGCTTAGAAAAATAAGCCAAATAAATCCAAATTGTGAAATTTTTTTCAAATTTTAACACATCAACACAATTATTCAGAACAAGTCAAATAGGGGCAACTAATAAACTGCCCTATTCCAACACTTAGATCCAACATTGTCCTCAATGTTGTAGGGAAAAAAATAAAAGATAAAGGAAACTGAGACTCCCTTGATTTGTAGGTGATACTTGAAGTGCCATTTAGAGTACCTTACATATGTTCCAAGCTTGTTTTTATCATAATCAAATTAATCTTGCAACCAATCTTGAGGGAGGGAGTTTAAAGTGACAAGATAAAAAAAAAATAGAAAACAAAAATAAAAATTAAAAAAAGAAAAACAATGTTGGGTTGTCTCCCAATAAGTGCTAAATTTAACGTTAATAGCTAGACGGAGACTGGTATCTTTAAACTTCTTGCAATAAGATAGAGTGAGCCTTCTCCATAAAATCTCCATCATAGTACAACTTCAAGTGTTGTCCATTCACTACAAAAATACTTCCAACATGCCCCTTGATCTTTATAGCCCCATAGGGCCGCACATCAGTGATTTCGAATGGCCCAAACCACCTGGACTTCAACTTCCCAGGGAAAAATTTAAGGCTTGAATTAAACAATAATACCTTTTGCTCAACCTTAAATTCTCTATTCAGAATCCTCTTATCATGAAAAGCCTTGGTTCATTCTTTATAAATGCAGGCATTCTCAAAAAACTCTCTTCTTATTTCATTCAGCTCATTTAATTGGAGCATGCACTTTTCACCTGCATCCTTCAAATCATAATTCAAAGTATGCACAACCCAATATGCATGATGTTCAAGTTCAATAGGGAGATGACAAGATTTACCATAAACATGACTATATGGAGACATGCCTAATGGTGTTTTATCTGCAGTTTTATATGCCCATAATGCATTATCTAACTAAACAAACCAATCCTTCATAGATGCATTAAATTCCTTTCAGTTCCTTATTAGAGACCTCAACCTGTCCACTAGTTTGTGGATGATATGTAGTGCTAGCTCTAAAATAACATCCATATTTATGCAACAAAGCTTTAAATTGATTATTTCTAAAATGCACCTCATTATCATAGATAATTGCCCTTGGGACCCCAAACCTAACAAATAACTTTTTACAAATTTAACTACACTAGTAGCAGTGTTGTTAGGTAACACAGAAGCCTAAACCCATTTAGTAACATAATCAATAGCAACAAGAATATATATGTTACTATATGAGGATGGGAAAGGGCCCACGAAGTCTAGCCCTCAAACATCAAAAGGCTCAACTTCCAATATACTTTGTTGAGGCATCTCATGTCTCTTACCAATAGAACCCGTGCGTTGGTATCTATCACAGTTAGTCACAAAGGTCCTCACATCCTTGAATAATGTGGGCCAATAAAAGCTACTTTGAAGAGCTTTTGTATTAATATTGTTAGGACCATGGTGTCTACCATAAGGAAAAAAGTGGCAGTAACCAAGAATAGGAACCATTTTTTCTTCTAGTATGCATCTTCAGACTATGCCGTCAGCATATATCTTGAAGAGCAATGGGTCATCCCACATATAATGCTTTACCTCAACTAAAAATCTTTTCCTTTGGTGGGAATTGAGATCCTTGGGAATAATAGCTGCAGCTAGAAAATTTGTATAGTCAGCAAACCAAGGAATAAATAAAATAGACACAGCCATCAACCTTTCATTCGAGAACTCTTCATTCATAGGAAATTCATTATTTTTGGGCAAATGCTTAAGGCAGGACAAGTGATCAGCAACTAGATTTTTAGTGCTCTTTTTATCTCTAATTTCAACATCAAATTCCTACAATAAGAGAACCCATCTTATCAACTTTAGCTTGACATACTTCTTACTCGTGAGGTACTTCTTAGCTGCATGGTTAGTGTACACATTAACATTAGACATAGAAAGGTAAGACATGAATTTGCCTAAAGCATGAATTAGAAATATAAACTCCTTTTTAGTGGTCGTATAATGAATCTGCATGTCATCTATCACATCTTGCATTTCTCTATCTTTCCCATGAATATAAGCTTAACATACTCCAAAAAATTGATCTTTAAAAAGCTCAAACTCAACTTGAACCTAAAACTATAAAATTGTTTCGTGCTACTTTTGCCACTTGCACAACAATTTTTAAAAATTCATAACTGATTCCTCAAAAATCATTTCATAGTGGTTTAAGTCTCTAAAAATAGCTTACATTCTGAATTTCTTGGGAAAAACAAGAAACTAGACTTCTATCTTGTGAAACAATACAATTTATTTTAAAAAATTTAATGTTCAAAATTTGCTTCAGTAAACTATCTAGTTTCACAGCATCAATTTTGATATGTCATTTCTTCTCACATATAGAGCCAAAATGTTCAAACTTTATATCAAAAGAAAGATCTATCTATCTAGTTTCAATATATATAAACTTTTCATAGTGATACTATTGCTATTTAAGTAGGGATTTTTTCAAACCACTAGTATACCAGATTGCTTCTAAATTGCACCATATTGCAAAAATATTCATTTCCATTATTGTATAAATTCAATATACATCAAATCAGTATTGATTAAAAGCTAACACATAAGGGTACATGAAAATAAAGCCACTAAATTTTTGGGCAATAGTATGAATTTATACATATCAATAAAATACAAGCAGTTACATTAATATAGAAACTGTTCCTAAACAACTCTTTCTTAATTAAACAGTTTCTAAACCAGAATATTCTCTATTATTCTTCCTGGTTCACACTCCTACTCTTGGGAAAGTTTGTTCCTAACGTTTGCAACTTAGGGGGTAAGATTGGGCATCTCAGTGGCAACATTGTACATATAGTCATATCATTATATCAATTTTGAAAACATTGGAAAACATTTCATTATCTTTGCAAAATAGTCACATAAAATCCTTGTTACTTTTCAAATTATTAGCATAACTTCATCATAACATAAATAGGATATCCAAGTAAATATTTATAACATGCCAATTATTCATAAATATATATACTTCAACATGTAAAATTTGCAATAACATAAGAGTAGTACAAGTCACTACCTCCTCAGAGCTTTAACTTTTCCTTAGCTCTTGCTTAAATCTCTATTCCCTTGCCTAGCTTGCCTTGAATCCTTTCCTTCCTTCCTCTTTAAGCTTTCCCTTCCTTCTTTTTCTCTTCCTTTCATTTTCTTTTCCTTCCTTTCTTCTTTCTTTCTCTCTTTCTCCCTCTCTCTCTCACACGTCCTCACTCTCTCTCTCTTCCTCTCTTATCTCATGCCAATTGTGGTGGGATATGAGGGGGTAGATGTGCCTTATGTATAGTCTTCATCAACTTGACCACCAAGTAGCTTGCCTTTAAGCCAACTTGCCTTCCACACTCGTCTCCTTCTTGCCCAAGTTGTCTTGTTCCCCAAGCTCCTCATGACATCATGGTCATGATATCATATTTATGACATCATCCTTACTATTTATGACACCATAATTGGCACATTAAAATTCCATTTTTGCCCTTACATTTTTAGCCAAGAGGGAGACTAGAAAGAGACACATTTTTCTTTCTTAAAACATCCTTTAGGCATGTTGAGAGAGAATTTTCCTTTTTAAAAGCATCCAAGAAACTTAATTAAGGACCTAATCATTCACTTGCCCTATTACATCCCTATGCATAATAATTAGGATGTTACATCATCGAAGACCCTGCTAGTATGATAAATGACATGCAAACTGTTACCTTTTCTTTGTCCCAAAACAGCACTAATTGCAAAATCACTTGCATCACATATAAGCTTAAAAGGTAAACTCCAATCAATGGAACAACAATATGGGTAGAAATCAAAGTTTTTTTTTCAAATGACTAAAGGCATTCATACAATCATAATCAAAATTAAAAGGGACATTTTGGGCAAGTAAATTAGTTAAAGGTTTAGCAATCTTAGGAAAATCCTTAATGAACCTTCTATAAAACCCCGCATGACTCAAAAAACTTCTTATATCCTTCATTGGGAGAAGGTAAATTTTCAATTACTTCAATTTTTGCATGATCAATCTCAATCCCTTTAGCTGAAAATTTATGTCTAAAGCAATCCCCTCAATTACCATAAAGTGGCACTTTTCCTCGTTAAGCATCAGATTAATTTCTTCATATCTCTACAAAAATCAAGCAAGATAGATAGACATATATCATAAGAATCAGCAAAAATAGCAAAATTATCCATACAGATTTCAATGATATCTTCTACCATGTCAGAAAATATTGCTATCATGCATCTTTGAAAAGTGGCAGGCATATTACATAACCTAAAAGGCATTCTATGAGAAGCAAAGGTACTATATCGGCATGTGAAAGTCGTCTTTTCCTAGTTTGCAGGTGCAATGGAGATTTGGAAGTATTCCAAATAACTATCAAGAAAATAATAATATTCATATCCAACTATCCTTTCTAGCATAGTATCCACAAAGGGAAGGGAGAAGTGATCCTTATGCATTGCCTCATTCAACTTTCTATAATCAATGTACACACGCCACGCTATGATCATCCTTATTGGAATCAATTCATTCTTTTCATTGGACACCATAATCATACCTCCCTTCTTTGGAACTACTTGCACAGGACTTACTCAAGGACTGTCAAAAATAGGATAAATAATGCCTGCATCGATAAGCTTTAATACTTTAGCTCTTGCAACTTCCTTCATGTGCCGACTAAGCCTACATTGACTTTGCACCTTTGGAGTGTGATTTTCTTCCTTTAATATCCTATGCATACAGATAAAGGGACTAATAGCTTTTATGTCAGAAATTGACCACCTAATAGCTGGCCTATACTCTCTCAAAACACTCAATACTTTTTCTTCATGTTCAAAATTCAATTCAGCAGCAACTATAACAGAAAAAGTATTAGAATCACCCAAGAAGGCATATTTCAAATGGGAAGGAAGCTATTTAAGTTCCACTTTAGGTGGTGACTTTTCAGAAGAAGGAGGTAATATGGTATCTTTTCCTAGATTTTCAAAATGTTTAGTGTGTGGTACATAACCCATGCCTTCAAGTCTCATAACAGCATTAACCAAGTTTACCTCTACTTTCTTTTCATTTAAATTTAGTGCAATTCATGCTTCTAAGGGATCCTCATAAAAATACATATCAAAATATTCCTGAGCAAGTGTATCAATGACATCAATGCCAACACAAGATTCTTCAAACACAGGAAAATTGGTAGCTTAGCAAATTCGAATTCCTCCCTTTCATTACCAACTCTAAAAATTAATTTTCTAGCAAGAACGTCAATTGAAGCACTAGCAGTCAACAAGAATGGTCTCCCAAGAAGGAGAGATACATTAATATCATCTTCCAGATCAAGTATCACAAAATTAGTGGGAATAATTAATTTACCTACTTTAACAAGTACATCCTCAATTACTCCTCTTGGGTACTTCATTAATATATCGACAAAAGGTGAGAATCACATTTGAGAGCTTCATATCAATTATCCCAAGTATCCTGTAATGGAATAAGGCATCAAATTAATACATGCACCCAAATCACATTAACAATTTTTAATAGTTTCAAAACGAATATGACAAAGTATAAAGAAACTCCTTCGATTTTTGCACTTGGGTGGAAGCTTGTTTTGCAATATCGCACTACATTTCTCATTCAACTGCACAGTAGCATACTCCTCAAGCCTCTTTTTGTTGGACACGATCTCCTTAAGGAACTTGGCATAAGATGAGATTTTTGCTAAAGCCTCAGTGAAATGAATATTGATCATGATCTTCTTGAATATATCTAAAAATCTCTAGAAATTAGCATCTTACCCCTTCTTTTGAAGCCTCTGAGGTAAGGGAATAAGGGAAACATATGGCTTCACATCAGTGGAAGAAGACTACTTTTGAATATCACTATCAGCTTTTAGAGTCTCCTTACTCTCCTTAGCTTCACCTTTTTCACCACTCAATTTTATTTTTATTATTATTCTTCTTCACCTCTTCATTCAATTCTTTGCCACTTCTGAGAGTAATTACCATAACTCCTTCTTTTGGATTGGCTTCAGTGTCGATAGGAAATTGGCCTTGAACCTTTTTAGTCACCATGTTTGCTAGATGACCCATTTGTGTCTCTAAGTTGCAAATGGTAGCTTGTGTAGCAGTATTGGTATTAGCCTAGCTCACCATAAATTGCTCCAGAGTTTTGTTGATTTGCCAAATATTTTTACTGCTAGCCAGCTAACTAGTTGCAAGTCTAGCGACTAAGTTTTCCAAGTTGGACTTTTTCTCCTTAATGGGCATTAGATTGAACATTAGCTAGTAGTGCTTTCTGTTGAAATCCTAGTGGAAGATTAGGCCTCTGTCTGCCTTGATTTTTCCAAGGGAAGTTCGATTGATTCTTCACCCTAGATTGTAAGTATTTGAAAAAGGATCATTTTTGCTTTGCAAAATCTATGAATGCTCAGCATTGGAACCCATATAATTGACTCCAACATCCCCATCAATCATATGAACACATGTGTTAGCACTATGACTTGAATCAGTGCATGCAAAGCATAACTCTTTAAGAAGAATAGAAGTATTGCTTTGTTATTGGAAAAGGATGTCAATGCATTGATTTATCTTTTATAACTATGCAAACACATTAGGACAAGAATTAATTTCATTTATAGGTACTCCCTTGCCTCATACTCCCTCTTACCTGGTCTAAGTTGCCATTTGGTCATAAATATTCATCATTTCATCAACTATTAGATTACTATCCCTTGCATCAATGTCCACTAACAATTAAGATTTAAAGCACAAAGTATTATAAAACAACTTAGCAACCATCATATCATTAAACCCATGGTGTGGGCACTCAAGTAAGTAACCTGTAAATCGATCTCATGCTTCATAAAAAGGCTCGCCCTCCATTTGTGAAAAGAGATATATTTTATCCCATAAATCTACAGTCCTCTAAAAGAAATAAAACTTAGTAATGAATGCATCATAGATCTCTCTCCATGATGTCAAGGAATTCTTCGGTAGATTTAGGATCTATCGTCGAGCATTATCCATTAAGTAAAAGTTGAAGTAATTCATTTTAAGTTCCTTTGAAGTCAGACAATTTGGAGGAAGTTGGTCAATCATGTTATAAAAGTCCTTAAGAAACCCCAATGTGTCTTCGTCTGTTCACCCATGAAATTGTGGCAATGAGTTTAAGTGAGTTGTCTTAAACTCATAATTCTTTGTATTATAGATAGCTTGATGCAGGATGGACAATCATAAAGTGCAGGCTTATCAGAGCTCTCCAAAGTGGATTACTTGAACTCGAGCAGGTATTACTTCACTAGCTTTCTCACGCCTCTTTCTAGATTGGCTCTTCCTGTAAGCACATTCAATTTCAGGATTAATAACAATCAACTTATAAGTACTATTAAGACTTTGGATCTTAATAACATTAAGTAAAGAAGTGAAAATTTTTTTTTTTGTTTTTTAAAGGACTAATAAATTCATTGACCTCCCCAGCAATGGCGCAAAAAACTTGATCAGGTCCTATAAGTATATAGGATCAACTGTAGTAATTAAAAGTTCAGAATATTCCATAGTCGAATCCAAGGGAGGTTGTGAAATCTACTAGTCTACATTTTTTAATCCAAAAGCAATTAATAATTCAATTAGGAAATTGAAAATTAAAAGGAAAGAAAACAATTCAATTCATAAGTTTAATTTAGTCACTAGAACTATTAAGAGATTAGGGTTCACCTATTGGGATAACTCAATTCACTTTCTTGATTAGACTCTATGCAATTATAGTAGCAGTTGTTTCTATTGTGTCATACTCATCTCTCAGCATATTAGTCCATATTTAATTAGAGTTGAATTAGCTCTCACACAACCCACACATCTAACCAAACCATGAAGTCACCACAAATTCCTAGATATATCTTTAGTCTAGTTATCTATGTCTGTCTTTTTAAGTCTAGACTCACTCTTCTCCTTTCAGTTCTTGAAGTTGATCCACAGATTAGATTTTATGGTGGCTAGTTACGAAATCAACGATAGAGCAAAGAAGATAGATATCTTTGAAAAAATATAGAAATCAAATATATATAAGGCTCAAATTCCATAGTCATAATAAAAAAAATATAGAACTGAGCTAATTTCAGTCAAACTGTATCTCTACCCTTGATTGGGAATTTAGCAATCCATAGAAGTAATCATCTTAACACAGTAATAATTCCAAATCATAAAGCAAAAATTACAAAGGAAAAAGGTAGAAAAGAAGAAACTCAAAGGTTACTGCAGAACTCCCTCAATCTCCTGCTCTATCTACCTTTTGATCGCTTCTAGCCATTCCAAAAGCTTTAGAATCATGTTCTTTAGTCTTCAGGTGTTCAACTGAATGAATTCAATGTTGAATCAAGAAGTTTTGATGATTCCAAGTCAACTCTCAAGAGCTTGGAATAAAGATATCAAAGGTGCTCAAAGAGTTCAAGTAAAGAAATCCTGGAGAAATCTGTGCAAAGTTTGTTGTAGAATGTTTAGTCTTGGTTTATTTTGAGTACAAGGCTTTGATTTGGTGGAAAGAAGTTTTAAAACCTTGATTCTGTTTTAAATCATGGAATGTTTGAAAAAGACCCACCAACAAACGAAGTTTGAAAGGTTTATATTGAACTGTCATGTTGGAAATTCAAACTTTGGCTTTGGAAATTCGAATTTCGAGTTAAAACTGAATCAGTCTAAAGAGATGCTTCTCTGACAGATGAATTTTGGTTTTCCAAAATTTGAATTTTCATAAGTATCTGAAAGAAACTTTTGGTAACAGACAAATTTTTGGTTTTGAAAATTCGAATTTCAGACAAAATGCAACTTATGAAAACTAAAGAAATCCGTCTGAAATAATGTCAAAGTTCTCTGAAATCAAGATTATATTGAGTTTCAAAATTGCTCATTGACAGATGAACTTTGAACATGAAAATTCGAATTTCAGAAGCTAAGATTGTGAGTCTGTTACAATGATATGTTGACATACGGATGACAGTGTTTATAAATTTGAATGTTAAAGTAAGTCTGAAAAGAGGTCACTCTGACAGACGAACTTCACACTTTGAAAATTTGAATTTCGAAGTAAATGAACTACTGTGCTTTTTGAACCTGCTACGGACAGATGAATTTTTGGGTTCCAAAATTCGAATTTCGAAGGCACTGTAGCAAATTGAAAACACTGTCACACTTAGCAGAAAAACTTTCTACTTGAAAATTTGTATGTCACAATATGGAAACATTTTCTAAGTTTCAAAATTCGAATTTTGCTTCATGAACAGACGAACTTCGGTATTTCAACATTGAAGCTGTTAACCTTCGGTATCTGGGAAATTCGTCTGTTGACCAGCTGAAATTCAAATTTCAGTATGTCAGAAGCATTGAATGCGGTTAGTTAACAGATAGTTTTTCAGAGTAATTGTTGGATAACTTCTCCAACGGATAGATTTTGTCTCTAACAGATATTTGAGACCTAAATCTATAAATATAACAACATTTGAAGTTGTGGGAAAATGATTTTAACATTGTATATACTGAAATTCTGCCAAATCATTTACTCAAAGTTTCATACTCTCACACTTCAATATTTGTACTTCACCTTTCATATTTACTCTGATTAAGAGAGTTTAATCTTTGTAAATAATCTAATCTTCATCTGGAAGATAGATTTTCTTGTGAGGGGATATCACAAGGGATTAGGAAGCACTTTGTGAAAGTGCAGAAAGGGATTGAGAGAAGCTCTAGAAAACAGAGCACAAACGTTGTACTGTGGCATTTGCAAGAAGCCCACTGAATTCTTGCAGAATAGTGGAAAATCTCAAGTGGTGACTTGGGGACTGGACGTAGGTCAAGTGGAGAGACCGAACCAAGATAAATTTCTGAGTCTTCTTCTCTTTTCTGCTACTTTCACTATTATTTATTTATACTCTATTTTACCATTATATATTGCATTCTTCACCTCTTTGATATTTTGCAGAAAATTTTTAATCTTCCCAATTCACCCCCTATTGGGAAGCTAGCCTAACTAACATTCTAGTGTTTTTATCACGTCTCCTTTTATAGAGAAAGCCCATAAGCTCATAAAAGTCCAAAATATCACGAAACCACATAAAGAGGACATCACTCCCTTGAGATGAGCTAGCACCAGCTCTAACTAATTTTTCTCCACACAGCATCGGTTGGAACGCATCATTTTCCTAGGAAACGAGCCCACCTAGCACTGGTTGAGTGTCTTCATGGTGGACCACATGCTTGTTTCGGCTCACGAAAAATTTTCCTCTTTGCCTGCTTACCTGTGGCCAGGTGAGGAAATCAGTTGGGAATGGATGGACTCGTTATTGCATGTTTTGCTCCAACTTTTATGTTTTATACAGCTCAAAATCTTCATAAATATTCCTATGATGTAACTACACTTCAAGTTATGTAGAATTATGTCAAAAAGTATAAAATCACACTATATTAAGATAAAAATAGATACTTAAATATTGGTATTTTATAAGCATAAAATAGACTCATCAAAAGCATATCTAGTCACATGAAAAAAGGTAAAGTTTAAAACTTTGAATTACTCCCTACACTTCATTTTCTTTTTTCTTTATTGTTTAAGATTGTTTGACAAATATCAAAATATCATTGATTATGTTAAATTTTCCTAATGATATGGCTGAAATACCCTTATTTAATTACCTATATTGAATTAAATGACCTACATTATATTAAATGAGATGAATATATTCCATTTGTTTCAAAATAATTGATACTTTAGGTTTTTTTTCAAGTTTTAAAATAAATTTCACTTTACAGTTTTTAGGATAAGATTAATTACCCTTTGATAAGTTTAATCTCAATAATGACATTCTTAATGAGTAGTTTAAGTGTTCATAAATAACAGTATTATAGTAAAATACACTCATATTTTGTTAATCACTAGGTTATTTACTAACTTTTTTAATCTACATGCATAATTCTAAAGTGACAATTATTTTAAAATGAAGGGAGTAGTAAAAAAAAATTAATGATATATTGAAAGTTTAAAACAGTAATAAATTTGAAACAAAATCAAAACTCTAAAATTACAATAGAAATGGAAGGGGATGGAGTGAAATTTTTAGCCACTTCAATAAAGTTTTTAGAATTTAAAGTTCTGTATAAATAATTTTTAGCCACTTTATTTATGTTTCGATTAGGACTCAAATCTGCATTCAAGTGACCTTTCCAACTTTCCCCTAGCTCATAACATCACAAGTAAATGTATGACGCTCCCTTGAAATTGACACTTTTAATTAACATTAAAGACCTAACATTATCCAAAAGATGATATTTTTTTTGTGCGAAAAAGAGAAAAGATTAAAGTGGTGCTTTTAACCAATCAATAATGATATTACCTGTGTCTTTCAATTAGTGCCGTAAAAGAAGCGCTGCTAAACCACGAATTTCCTGTAATGCAAAATCAGCCAGAATTCAACAATATTGGACTTTGTGATATTCTTGATGGTTTAGCCATTTATCTCTTATATATATATATATATATATATATAAGTAGTCCCGAAAATAGCACTCTTACTCTTTATTTAGTTGAAGAAATTTAAGGTGGAGGAGGAAGAGAAAATTAAAATTTTCCCTCGTTCTATAAATTTAAAAAGAGGAGAGAAAAAAATATCATGATATATACTATTCCTTTCTTTGTGGATGATATAGGAGAACTTTCAAAAGGGACTAAGGGAGGTTCTACTTGGACTTCCATAATAGAGCATGTGTGAGAGGAATTGAAACGTGTAACGGTTTAGATCAATCACAATTCCATTGTATAAATCTGAGTTTTTTTTGTGTGCTAAACATATATAAAACTATGAGTTTTGAATACTATTTTGTTAGTGAAAGATTTGGACTGTTAAATATTACAGTTATTAAAGATCAAAATTGAAACATTTACAGAATCCAAATTGAGAGAATCTAAAATGCCACGGCAATTTTGTTGTTGAGAGAATCCAAATTAAGACCGTTTATAAAACAATGCTCTAAACAGTGATATTTATGATTTTATTACAAAGAAAACCTTTTAAAAAAAACTGAATCGAGAACTTAACCCGTAAAGATTTTCAAATGAATGATAAATATTTACTATTATGTTTAGTTATATCGAGCAATTTGAAAGAAAATGTGTGATATTATCCTTTCTTGTGGATGACAGAAGAACATTCAAGAGGAAGGTTCTATTAGATTTCTACAATAGAGCATGTCTCATTGAAAGTTTTAAGTTAGTCATCCCATTATGTGCAAATGAGAGATAATTGATTTAGGGTTGGCTTCATGGATTGACTCATAAGTAGGTAATATTTTTTTATTTATTTGAGGATTAAGTTTTAAATTCAAATTTTAAAATGTGAATTTTTTTTATTGGGGGCTATTGAGTTGAGAGATTTTAAAAGCGGTAAAAAACTGATGGGAGGTTTATCTCAAAAAAAAAAATCTCTCTTATTACTTCCCAGGACCACTGAGATGAACACATGAAGCAATAGGTGGGAATAAACAAAAGCCATAAAATCTTCTTCTTCCTCTTGGAATCGGTGCATTGTGCCATGAAAAATGATTAAACTTCCTGCGGCGATTTCAATCGGACTCATGTTAAACTGAGAATTTGTGTGCATACTAATTAAGAAGATCTCTAAAGCTAAAGTTGTGGCAGTGGGTCGTGTTACTATATTTTTAATGGATGCACCAAGCTTGAATACGATTTTTGGGCTCCATGATGATTTGTTATTCCTTCAAGTAATAAACTAACTTTCATGAACTAGTAAAATTTTTTAACAAATGAACAGTGGCGGACTTAGGTTGATGTGTTGGGGGAGCCCCAAATTTTTTTTTAATAATGATATATATATATATATATGTTTAAATAAAAAAAAATGTTGGTTTTGAATCGGCCCCTCCTAAAATTTGCCATATAATCATACTTAGTCATTAGCCCAATAATAAGACCAAATAAAATACATAATAAAAATAATATAAATTATGCAGCGCAACAAGATAGGAGATGAATATCTATCTGATTGTTTATTTGTGTATTTTGAGAAGAAAATTATTAAAAAGTTTGAAATAGATTTTCTAGTAAATGATTTTCATGATATGAAAGAAAGAATGTCTAGATTTTAATGTGTTATGAGTGTCTTGAAAATATATTTTAATTATTTAACTAAGAAAATTAGCTTCCCAACTAGTCAAGGCTGTGTCCAACCTCTGCAAATGAAACTGATAAGAGTATTGCGCAACATAATAATTTTGTTTTAATTGCAATACGAGATAAACGGCAAAATAATATATATTTCTATTTTAGTTTTACACATGTATATAATAATTATTTTCTATTAATTATATTTCTACATAAACCACTGGACATATCATGTCATGCAAATTTTCCTTTATCAATATATTTCGTTTTTATGAAGAAGGTTTTTTTTTCCCTATATCAACAGAAGCATTATTTTCAGTAAAAAGAAAAAAACATTTTCCATTACTCATCACAAATTTAATAAATATATCTAAAATAGCAACAACCAAACATTCCTTATAATTCAATCATTTCTTCAGAAACCAGTTTCCCATCTTTTGAAAAAGGTATCCTTTGTTATTAAAATTCTTTTCCTTTTACCGGCAAATTGATTTGGCTTCCCTGTGAGCTTTTGATGAATAAACTTCAGTGTTGTGGGTTCAAAGCAAATTTTCCCTTTTGTCAAGAAGATATTTTCTATAAATTAAATTACACACTCATCTATATAAATGCTAAAACATCAACTATATCCATTTCTTTATATTATTTTTCTGTCCAAAATTAAGTTTTCTTTTTGCACAAATTAATTTCTTTCTTTTTTGTAGAAGCTTCCTTCATTAGTTTATATACGGGGCAGTTCACTCAGCTCAACCAATTTTGGCAGCTCTAATCTAAATATATAGCCGAATTCCATATATATAAATAATTTTAAATATTTTCAAAAACTAAAATTATTATTGCTCTTTAGGAATTAAAAATTTTATTATCTGATTTAGTAACATTATTATTACTGAATTTTGAATAATAATTTTTTTAAAAAAGAATTGATAGTTAGTCTTTCAAAGCTTTAAAAACTTTTTTTCAAGCAAAACAAGATGAAATTACATTTAAAAATTAAACAATATAATAGCGAAATCTAAACGAAGACAAGCCCAAAACCTAAAATCAGCAACATAAAATATCTAACCCAGCAACATCAAAAATCCTGACCAACAAAGGAAGACATACAAATACCAATCGCTACAATAAAAAAACAAGAAAGAAAGGGCAAAAGAAACGACACAAACCGACATTACTAAGAACCAGTAACGCCAGCCACCACTACTACCACACTAGAGAACAAAAGAAGTACCAATGTCATCAATATGGAAGGGGGTTCAACGAAGGAAATATTAAATTTTAGTATTTTTTTAATTTTAAAAAAAGAAAAACACAAAATAAAAATAATTTCTTAACAGTAAGATTTTAAAAAAATAATATTTAATAATAAAAATAAAAAAAAATGTAAGATAAAATCTGGACCATCCATATTTTGTATGAATGATCCAAATCTGCTCTCAAAATAATAGCACTTGACCGGTGCAGAGAAACCGGGTCCATTCAACGAATCAATCTAATAATCTCATACCTTTTACTAGTAAGGAAGCCACAAAAATTCCAAGAGATAATGGGGGTTTTGAAAATTCCACGGGACAAAAGCTGTACAGAGGAAGAAACCGATCCGACGAAGGTGGCAAAAAGATAAACTAACAAGTGCCTTCCTGTTCGCCCTTGATCCAACGATCTGGGAAGATCTTTAACCATCAGACACCAACCACTTTCACAAACTACAGATCTGTCACCAATTGCCACCACAACACCAAGACGAAGCAGAGAAAATGAAGCAAAGTTGAACACACAACATCGGACGGGAGACGGCGAGAAAGAAACTCACATGCCAATGAGAAGGAAGGCTCCTAGGTAGAGAGAAATTTCACCGCTTATTTAATTACTAAAAAATTTTAATTTATCAAGAGTATTACAATTTGGAATTTTTAATACAAAATGTTAGTTATGAGACGTAAGTTTCACTTACTCAAAAAGTGGTACGCCACGTGTTGTCCATGTGTGATGTGTGAAAGGATGGTCTCCGGTTCATCATCATAGCATCCCAAGGCCATAGTTCGACAGAAGCAAGCCTGGCGCCATAGCTTACTTGTAATCTCATGGGGACCAAAACGCACATTACTCTTGTTTCAATCCCGGCGTTTAGCCACCAAGCCTGGATTCTCGAGTTCGCGAAACTTCTCGTCCATCTCCGCCCTGACTTCCACGTCACCTGCATCATCCCCACCATTGGATCTCATCCCTCCGCCTCCTTACCCTTCCTCCGAGCTCTTCCTTCATCCATAGATCACATCTTTCCTCCTCCAGTGAGCTTCCACGACCTTCCCGAAAAGTCGTCTCTTCAAGTAAAGCTCCAGTTCACCGTTTCTCGCTCCATCCCTTTCATGCGTGAAGCCTTGAAGTCCCTCGCCACGTCAACGAATCTCGTCACTTTGGTGGTTGATCCCTTCGCGTATGATGCGCTTGAACTGGCCAAGGAGCTAAACGTCTTGTCGTACGTTTACTTTCCTTCCTCCGCCATGATGCTCTGTTGTGTCTTTATTCATCAAAGCTGGACATGACAGTCGTTTCGAATTGTGAGTTCCGAGACCATCAGGGATTCATAGAGACTCCTGGTTGTGTACCTGTTCGGGGCATAGATCTCCCTGAAAGTCTTCAAGATCGATCCACCCTAGCGTGCAAGCAGTTTCTGCAACGCAGTAAACGGTACCGTTTAGCTGATGGCTTCTAATTAGTCAACAGCTTCATTGCGATGGAAGGCAATACCATGAGAACGTTGCAGGAGGAAGGACCTATTGAGGTGAGCATAACATCAAAACTTTATATATATCTTGAGATAACTTGTTATCATGGTCATCCATTAATGCACAGCATTGTATTATGAGTAATTCAAAAGTGCTGCAAGCACCCGAAACGTCGAATAATTAATGTAATAATTTTTGTTGATGAAGAATTGTGTGTGTCTATCATTTTTAAAGTTTGTAAAAGATACACTCCCTCCGTTCCTTAATATAAGTTATACGAGACAAAATCACACAGACCAAAAATTTATGAGGAATATAAAGTAATTTCTAAAAGTACCCTCATTTAATGTTAATAACTCTTCTATCATGCAATTAATACAAATAAATTATATTAAAAATATACTATTTTAATTAGGAGTATTTTGAGAAAAAATCATTAAATACATCAGACAAACCCCATATGTCCCTTATATTTTGAAATACAGAAACTCCCCAAATTGTCCCTTATATTAAGGAACGGAGGGAGTATTTGCTTTGAGTATTTTACCGCTAAATTTTAGAACTGTATGGTTTGTTTAATAGAGTAAATATGAGGTAAACAACTATTGGCGAAAAAAAAAAAGAGGTAAACAACAATGCATTCTTCAGGAAAAAATATATTTCCCTATATTTTCCCGTGAATATTTGTTTTAATTAGTATTTTGAAATGAAAAGCTGAAATCGGCGTCTTGCAGGAAGAAAAAGCTACTAATGTATATCCAGTTGGACCCATTATACAAACCGGGTCACATAACGGGGTTAACAAGTCGGAGTGCTTGAGATGGTTGGACCTCTAGCCCTCGAACACTGTTCTGTATGTTTGCTTTGGAATTAGTGGGTCCCTCTCTCAAGACCAAATGAACGAGCTAGCTTTAGGACTGGTACCGAGTCACGCAAGATTTTTATGGGTCAATGTAAAGGCTCCGAGCGACAGAGCCACTGCTTCTTACCTTACTACACCTGAGAATGAGCACCACGAAAATTTCCTTCCGAACAGGTTTCTGGAGAGAACAAGAGAGAGAGGTCTGGTTATGTCTTCTTGGGCCCCACAAGTTGAAGTGCTTGGTCATGAAGCCGCCGGAGCTTTCTTAACTCACTGTGGTTGGAACTCAGTTCTTGAGAGCGTCGTTAATGGCGTGCCACTGATTACTCAGTTCTTGAGAGCTTTCTTAACTCACTTTTTGCAGAGCAGAGAACTAATGCTGCTTTGCTTGTTGATGGGTTGAAGGTGGCAGCGAGATCAGAGGTTCATGAGAATGTCTTAGTGGTAAGAGAGGACATAGCGAAGGTGATAAAGAGTGTGATGGAATGAAGAAGTTCGTAGAAGAATGAAGAAGCTGAAAGATGATGCTGCGGGTGCTTTAATGGAGGATGGGTCGCCCACTAAGACTGTCGAATTTAGCAATGAAGCGGAAAAGGTTGAGAGGCACAATTTAGAATTACGGCTATATTGTGCTTCCCTTTTCTGTTTTATTCTCTAAAAGAGGCACAATTGGTTGAGCTAAGTGGAATGTTTTATTCTCTAACAGTTCGGATTTTTGTAAATTGTTTATTAATTCAGGTTTTTCTCAAAACTAGATGATCTTTTAGTGATTGATGTGAACCGTTAAATATTAATCTAACCGTTAAAGATTAAAGTTAAGACAAATTTACAAAAATCAGAATTGAGAGAATAAAAAATGCCATGGTAATTGTTTGTTTTTTTAATTTGGTGTTGGTCCTTAAGAAAAAATGATGAATCACCTTCAACCCTTCCCCAAATAAATTTGCTAAGCTTGTGGGACTTTTTCATATGCTGAACGTAGAGAGATCAATAGACATTGAGAGGTAGCTTCAACTTTTATGGGACACACGACGGCCCACTTATTGCCTTTCTATTTCTCTACGTTTAGTCTGAAGTATACCTCAAGTCGTAAGCGAGTTTGCCATAAAAATATGCAAATATTGTATAACAAAATACACCAGCTCAACTTGAATAAACATATAGTAAATAGGTTAATAAGAAATTATTCCACCTCTACATGTCAAGCTAACCAAGTTTTTTCGTTGTGTCCCTATCTCTTCAATCTCTTTGTCTGTTTATGTTTATGATATTAATGTTCTCAGGAATAGCTTATGTACTACAAAAAATTTGATTTTCGGTGGGGACAAAAGTCGCCGCTTAAAAAAGGAATGTCGCCGCCAAAAGTTTTCAGCAGTGACATTTTTGTCGCCGCCATGTCACTGCCACAAATATGGTTACCACTGCCATGTCATATATTTGTTTCAAATGTGCATTCACCTTGGTTTGAATCATATATTTGTTTCAAATGTGCATTCACTTTGGTTTGAACCCATGACCTCTTGCTTGCAATGCCTTTATATTTACTCTCTTGTCAGTTGAGCTGAAATGCACTTACAGTCTTTATATGAGATATTAAATATATATTATTTATCTACACACTAATACACACATATATATTTATAAATCAATATTATTATTAAAAAATACACATATATTTTATTTTCAATTATTAATATCATTAAATATTTTATTTATATACATATATATTTATATTTATATGAATATTTATATTATATTTTTTTATTTTATGTTATGTCATATCATATAATATATCATATATATCATATATTATATTATTTAATAAGTTATATTATATATATATATATAATATAATGTAATAGAAAATTGTTAAAAAATCATTAAAATAAATATTATAATTTTGATTGTCATATGATTTTAAAAAAATTCAATATATTATAATTCAGATAATAAAAAATAATTAAAAAGAGTGAGAGGATGAGAAAGAGAGAATTAGCCAATATTTATTTACTAAATATTGTTGTTACTTATTTTTTAGGAAAATATATTAATAACATATAATCCTTCTTTCTCTACGTGATATTACTTTATTAGACTTTTACATAATGAGAAAATATCCACACTACCAACACCTATAGGAGTTTGGGCTGAGAGTCTCAATCATAGTATGACAGATTATTCTCTTAGACTAACTATTGATAATTGCCTTAGTACATTATTACTTCATCAAATTATTATTGGTAATAAATAACATTAATATTAATTTATATATTAAAAATATTAGAAATTAAATTAACCTAATAAGAATTCCTCCAAATATAGGGTTGATCACATTAAATAATTAGGGATTAGTTTGTCTTCCTAATTTTTTTTTAGAGTTATCAATCCCTTTATGAATTAAAAAAAATTATCCTAATAAGAATAACATATTTCATTAATTAGGATAAGGAAATGTAAAAATAAATATAGATTGAATTCAATATTCAACATTTCAAATCTTTAATCTCTGGTAGAGATAAAGTACTTTCAAAATGTCCAGAATATTTTACATGAAAAAATAGTCAAATACTTTATCTTTAAATAAAGATACTAGATAATATTTATAATATAAAATATATATTAAATATCTAATTACTTATAATAAAAATATATAAATAAAACACAATTATTATTTTAATATGTTATTTATTAATTTTTAAAATGAAAATAATAAAAATTCACAAAATTAACTTTGGCGGCGACATTAAAAAGTCACCACCGAAAGTCTTACTTTCAGTGGCGACATCAGTAAGTCGCCGCTGAAAGTAAGACTTTCGGTAGCAATTAAAAGCAATCGTTGCTGAAAGTATAACTTTTGGCGGCGTTAAGGAAAAATCATCGCTGAAAGTCTGGTTTTGGCGGCGACAATGAAAGTCATCGCTGAAGGCTATTTTCAGCGATTCCTTTTTTTGCCGTCGCTGAAAGATGGACTTTCAGCGACGCCTCTTTCAGTCACCACCAAAAAGTTACTTTCAATGACGGTTTTTTTCAGTCACCACTGAAAGACGAACTTTCAGCGACAACTTGTTCAATCGCCGCTGAAAGACTGACTTCAAGCAGTGACTTTTTTTAGTCACTGCTGAAGGATGAACTTTCAGCGACGACTCTTTTAGTCGCGGCTGAAAGACTGTACTTTCAACGGTAACTTTTTTTTGTCGCCGCCAAAAGTCGTCACTAACGGTCTATTTTTTTGTAGTGCGTAATATTAATTTCTTGTTTACTGCATGTGTGGTAGGGATATTACCTATAGGTTGTAGTTGTGGTATCTCTTGTCCCTAATGTATAATTTGACTTTTTATCAGAAAAAAAAGCTTGAATTAATAAACATATAGTAAATAGGTTAACAAGAAATTATTCGGTCTAGCTGCCAAAAGAATTAATAGAGGTAATTTTTTAGTTCTCATCGGGAAAATTTGCTATTTCGAATCTCAAGTGAAAATATTTTCATTGAAGAATCTTAAATTTTAAACTTACAACGAATTTCAACACTAAATTTAAATTGAATGTAAGATTAAAATTCAAGACACGAAATTAAAAATTTTGGTCCTTGGGATCCTTCAAAATAATTTTTAAATTTTATTGTTTTTCAGCATATATATATATAGTTAAAATAGGGGCACATCAACGAGAAAAAGTAACATTTCTTTATATTCCCTTGAGATTTATGGTATTTGCCATGAAAAATTGAGCAGAGTTCCCCTTGTAGATCAATCTTGATTGGGAGGGACAAGAATTTGACAACATTTGCTTTTGCTATAAGCATATAAAATTCTCTTCATTGGCATCACAGTCTAAGTGGCTTGAATTTGAAGTCATAAGTTAGTGTATATAGGACCATCTTCATCTGACAGTGTTATCCCATATTGTAGCCTAAATGATGGAATTAAGAAAATTGAGAAAAAATTGGAATTAATAGTCATCAGGGAGAAATTGCAAAAGTTAGTTAAGTTTAATAATATATATGTATATATATTGTGCTGAAACAATCCGTTTTCCAGGCAGGTTGATGGTTTCACCACAAGTAGGTTGTAATCAATGTTTCAAAAGTTAGACTGAATGTTAAACCGAAAATATCATTGGGTCATAGTTCGTATGGTTTAATTGGTTGGACTCGTGGTTGAACCGGTGATGTAATAATTAAATAAAAATATTATTATATAATATATGTATAAAATATAAAATTTTTAAATAAATTTAAAATAAATTTAAACAATTCAATTTCATAATAATGAATTAACTAACTATTATCACAATAATATATGTCAAATTATTTAACTTTTTAAGAAAATAAATAATGACCTTTTAATATTTTTTACTCATTTTGAAATAAGTATTAATATCTCCACTTTAAATTATTTTATTAAGATTTTTTTTTCAATTTTTAAGCGTTAAAATAATGATCCTCTGAGCATAGAAAGAAGTAATAGAAGAGTCCCGTCATTATATAGCCACATTGGGGAAGACTTTTCTTAGAAAACGTGACCCATCTATTTATGATGGTACAGACCATTTGAAGACCTTTACTTTCCCAAAATTTCATCAAGCCCATTCATTTGTATTCCAACAAATCTGCATCATTGATTCAAAAGGTAGCCTTAGCCCAAAAGTTAAAACTCTGTCCATCTATTTTGGTTTTTCAAGTGAACATCACCGTGTTCCCTTCTTGAGGCCGGTGTTTCTGCATCTGCTATCTTCATCTTCAGAATGGTTGCTGCCAAGAAACTAGGTACCCATGAGAGCATCAACAACAAGCTTGATCTTATCAAGAAGAGTGGAAAGTATGCCTTAATTTCTACATCTTTTTTCTACTTCCTTTGATAATTTTTTTCCATTTTTTTCTTTCTCCTTCTAAACTGAATACATCTTCCTCTTCTTCCTATTCTTCCCCATCATTTTTGGTGCTCTCCTCCATAAACTTTACTCAAACATAGATTTGGACAGTTCTTTTAAAACCATCCCAGGCTCTGGCTTGAAACCGGTTTTCGACTCAAAAGCAGGTTGAAAACGACTCAACCCGGTCCGATCATCAAAACAGCTTGAAGTAACAAAATGAACCGTTGAGCTTCTCAGGTGACAGCCGGACCGGTTCAATTGTCTAGTCTGGTCCGATCTTAAAAACACTAGTTGTAATACGGTAAATTTTAAATATGTATATATAGATACTGGTGCATTTTATGGTATCTCTTGCATTATTAATTCACCACATCAGAGCCTACTAAACTATACATAAGGCCTTATATAAAAGGTTATGTGATACTTCGACCCTCACTAAACTAGGGGATAATTAGTTTTTGAGACCAAAAAATAAAATATTTGGTTTTTGGAACCAAATGTGATATTTTTTTTATGTGAGAATTGAATATTTTGAACATAGACTTAATTTTTTTTAAAAGAAATTAATTTGGTACCAAAAATCAAATATCTTCATTTTTTTTTATCCCAAAACCCAATTTTACCTTAAACAGATTTAATATCTTGATTTTTAATGGATATTAAATAATGTAAAAGGGGGAAATAGAAGATATCTTAAAATGCATATGGAATTACATAATACAAAGAGACACGGTTAAAAGTAAAAAAAAAAAGCAAAAAGTCATTTTTCTGGGTTAGAAGAAAAATGAGAAATTTATATTTTACCATGAACAAATAATAATTCTTTGCAAAAGGTCCTTGAGATAAATAATTCTTCTCCTTTTAGTCCCTAGGTAAAACTACAAGAACGACCCAAAAGTTTCAAAAATTATAACTTTACTTGTCATGGGTATTGTTGTAAATATGAAAAATTATAATCAAAATTAAGCTCTTGATGAGTTAAACCCAATGGAATACTGTTTAGGAGTTAGTAAGCTAAATATGATTTTATATTGGGTATTAAATTCTAAAGTTAAAATTTAACCGGATAAAGATGATTTTATACTGCAGAAAAAGTAGTGCAGTGTCAATGACAGTAAATAGTCCCTACCCAAATATATATTAGGACAAGAAAATAATTTTAGTCCAAAAGTAATTTTTGAATGATTCTATACCAATTTAATGACAATTATAGTAAAAATAATTAAATGGTACATGTAAGATTAATCAGTAAAAATTATTTTGATCCATTAAAATTTGTGAAGCAATTTTTGGCCAAAAATCCTTGTAGATGGCGTGAATTGCTGTAGCTTGGACATAAATGGAATTAATCAAATTGCTTTATTAAAGTAAAAGGCAAAATTAACTAAGTTTGGTTAATTAAACTCAAGATCACTATTCATCCCTTTCATATCTCTCCTCAAGTGCTTTGGTTAAATGAATTTCAGCCCTTGTCCTCTTCATTCATGTCTGAAACACAGCCAAGAAGAGGGAGAGAAAGCAAAAAGTTCCCAAGAGAAAAAGGAGAAGCTAGAAGGCAAAGTTGAGGATGAAGCAACTTAGGTAAGTTTCTACAAACCCTATCTTGTCTTCTCAAGCTTTTAGCAAGGTTTCCATGGAGTTTTCTTTCTCTTTTCTCTCTTGGAAATTTCGGTGATGAAGGATTGAGAGAAAGAGAGTTGAGTTTCGTTAAAATAATCCATGGAAAAGTTTTGAAATATCCCAAGAAGCAAGAAGGTACAAGTTAATGTAAGTTTCATGAAGTACATATTTTTCCCTATTTTCATGAATTTTCAATCAGACTAGGGTTAGTTAAAGTAAGGGAATTTCATGATTTTGACCTAAAAAATGAATTTATTGAGTCCAAATTATAAAAGAATAAGTGTTTTGTACAAAGAAAAACCAAAGGAAAGCAGTGAATTTTTATGGTTCATGAGAATACTTCGTCTTTGAGGTCATGCAACTAGTGGCCTATGACCTTATTTTATGGTACTATAGGATTCAAAGAAGTATTAGAAGATCAAAGAAAGGGTGCGCAATGAGTTGGAAAAGATTGGAAAGCTAAAAGGTAGTTAACTTATCTATTCTTATGTGTTGTTAGGATATTTGCATTGCTTTAATGATTTGTCTATTACTTGAAATGATGATTTGGGATGAAATGGTGTTGTAGAGAATCTTTTAAATTATTTTTAGAGACTCAAATCACTTTGACACGATTTTTGTAGAATTAGTTATGAATTTTCAAAATTTATTGGGTAAAATAAAAAATACCAAATAAACCATACCTATAAAAAAAATTCTATTTTTATTATATTTTAATTCAAGCTTCTAAATTATAATGAATGGGCTCTACATGAGTCAAAATGGATCTGAGGTTAAGTTGTTATAATGGGTCTTTGGCCCAAATGTAGAAGGTGAAGTGGACTATGTTCAATATACTGTTGCATGGAGATGTCATATATGGAAGGTGGAAAGCGCATCCACGGACTATTTATACGTTAAATTGTGATTTGGCCCCTCATTAAATTGTAACCATGAGACATTAGTTACTAAATTTTAATTTTGTGCTTTATCCATATTCATGTATATATTGGTGTTTTAATTTGCATCTCACCCCAAGAGCACATTTGGTGCTCATACCCATATGTTGAATCTAAACTGTTTAAATTAAAACTGAACACTTCAAATTTAATTTAATTTAATATTATATTTAAAAATATTTTTATTTTATATTATGTATTTAATAAAATAAAAATATCTTTAAAATATAATATTAAAATAAAATTAACTTTGGATGTGAACTGTTTAAATTGGAACTAGATGGTACAGATCTCATTACAGTTATAAGTAGATGATGAATCACTGTGATGAGCATCGAATAATGGTCCATCTCACCCTTGGTTTCTTAACATTTTCTTGGTAAAGGCTCTAGTAGAGTACGGTGGATATGATATTGAGGGGATATTTGGTTAGGTTGTCAAGTTTGAAAGTTATGGCTTGAGTGGTAACTTGATGATAAGAAAATCATGTTTCTCTATGATTTGGTAATTTTGATATATTTAATGACTATGCGAAGTTGTTAATGAAATGGACTAATCGTTATTTAGCCATGGATTGCATTATGTGAACCCGGGTGGATTGATAGGATGGATACGCTGGACTCTTTATGTCTTTGTTTGTGTTATGATTTTGGCCTTTGGATGTTGGAATGGTTTATTGCGTATTGGGCTATATGTATGAACTTTTGGGACCAAGTGACCATTTTTTGAATTTATGGATTATTCCATTGGTTTGAGACATCTTTGGGTTGCTTGGTCGTATGGATTTTTTTTGGTACTGCTATCCTTTTGGATTGATTATAATTTGGTTGGGTTTAGGACATAATTTGTACCTTTTGGGCCTAAACTGTACAATTTTAGTTTTGTGTCCTAAGTATATAGCCATTTTTGGCCGAAACTAGAAATTTAAGACAAATGTTTAGTGTTAATGTTCTAGTTTGGAGATAAAATTAATCCTGTTAGTTAAAGGACATTTCAAGCTTCGTATATAAAAATTGGAATTTACTAGCCCGAACTTGAGTTCTTATTTTTTTTTTCCGTGTTAGTTCTGGTTTAATTGATCATTTTTAAAGTTTTTTGGATTTCATTGTTTATTTTCTTTTTGGTTTTTTTGTTGTTTTCTTTATAAACAGATTATTTATTTAATCTATACAATTCGTAAACAAAACTCATCCAAAGAGATTAATTTGATAAATAGATTTTTCTTTCTTTTTCAATCCTAATTTTGTATTTAATAAAGAATTTTTTTAGGCCTAAAAATGTAACTGGGCTAAGCATGATTGATTTTTTTGGTGCCCAAATCAAATTGATAAAAGACGAATAATCCTAGTTAAACACAATTCATTTTCTAGGACTTAAATGACTAGGCCTAACGATTTTCTAATTTTAATATTGGTGATTGCGAGAGAAATTGTGGCTTTTACTGAGTCAAACTAGGGAATTATTGTTAAGGAAACGTGGAACATGAGTTAAGCCTTCATTTACTTTCTTTAGCTTTCATTAATTTACGAAGTTCGTAGATCTCTTCAGCACCATTGATATTTCCAATCATGTTTAGTTTTGTCCCGATGAAATATTAGCAATGTTTCTTGATTAATTGCTTACCACTTTTAAATTTTTAAATTCATCTTCAAATCTATTTTGGTGTTTGCATAGAGAGAAATTATGATAAAGGTCCAGGAATCCACCATTATTTTGTTTAGAAGTTAGGATTTTTATATATTTTGATTAGGATTTTTATATATTTTGATCCTAAAAACTTTTCCACACGTGAAGCATTGAGCAAATATCAAATTATTTGCAACATACTCTTAAAAATGAGGGATCGACCTTTCCTTATTTTTATTTTTTTCTTTTTGAAAAAATACCCTTAAGATAAAAAAAAATATTGACTTGGTAAATTATTTTCTTATTAGTATTTTTAATTTTTTAATTTTGTGGATTAAAATTAGAAATGTTAATTACGAAATTCGCTTGAAATTAAATAATGCAAAAGAGAATTTGTTTATTTTTCCTCTTCACTAATTATTATTTTTGAATTTTTATTTAATATTTCCCGAATAAAATACTGATTTACAAGTTCTTTTTTTTGTTTAGTTTGACAGCCCAATGAACGAATTTTCTTGATAAGAATCAGAGCACATAGGTTGTTGAAAAGCAGTGCGGTTTGATGAGAATGGTTACAATATATTGAAAACTTTTGTGTGATTGATGATAAACAAATACTTCGTTTTATATCACTTTATGTAACATTTGACAATCACTAGACATAAATTGTGTCTGCGCTTCAAGACAAATTGGCCTCTTTTCTCGAACTTGTTTTACTCAGGAACGAGTAAAATTAAAGCTTAAGTTTGGAAGTTTAACACACACAAAAAAAAAAACCATAAAAAGCAAAAAAGCTCAAGTTTGGAAGAATGTTAACTTATTTATATCCAAGTCACTAATCACATTAATTATTGGTAAGATAGTTTGTACTTAATTAATCTTCGCATTAATCAGATTAAATTTAGGCAAAAGTATGCAAATTAAGTTATTGTACATAACCCAATAGTAGAAGATAACACCTTTGAAGACAAGTTTTGACTTAATGTTGCTAAAAAATGCACTACATACATTTTCATACTTTTAATTTATTTGCTCTCTTTATCCTATTTTATCTGTTATTTAATTAAAGTTTCGACACAAGAATTAAAAAAAGACAATAAATAACATAATGAATTATGTATTTTCACTAAATTACCTTGAATTATTACTCATTTATGGAGTATTAAATTACAGCAAAAAACTGTACATACTTTTAATTACTCAAGGGTATAATTGGAAAAAAATTAATTTTTCATTGGTTTTCTAAAATAATAGAAAAAATGAGACATTTAAAATCTCTAAAATGATACATAAAATGGGACAGAGGGAGTATATCTCAAGCAATGACACTCACATTAACATTGTTGTTCATGTCATTTTTTGTTGTAAATGGTTTTGTCATCAATTTCTAGCTATTATTTTTAGTAGCGGAATTCAAGTCAATAATATCATATAAAGAATATTTACTACACAAATATTCTATCGTGAATTCTAATGTCAAGAACTAGACTAAATGTAGATATTCTTTTGGAATGACCATACTGTTGAATCAAGTGTTTTGATGATTCCAAACCAACCTTCAAGAGCTTGGAATAAAGATATTAATGGTGCACGAAAGGTTTCAGGTGAAGAAATTTTAGAAAAATCAGTGCAAGAATAGATGTAGAATGTTTATTAATGTTTTAATTTAAGTAAAAGACTTTGATTTGGTGAAAAGATGTTTTAAAACCTTGATTCTATGTTAATTCAAGGGATATTTGAAAAGCACCCACCAACAGATGAAGTTTGAAAGGTTTATACTGATATGCTGTTTTGAAAATTCGAACTTTGGCTTTGGAAATTCAAATTTCATATTGAAAATGAACAAGTCTGAAAAGAGGCTTCTCTGACAGACGAATTTTGACTTGAGAAATTCGAATTTCGATACGTGTATGAAAAGAGCTTTCTCTGACAGACGAACTTTGACTTTTGAAAATTTGAATTTCAGATAAAATGCAACTTATGAAAATTGAAAAATTCGTCTGAGAATATGTCAAAATTCATCTGAAACCAAGTTTAGATAGGGCTTCAAAATTGCTCACTGACAGACGAACTTTGAACATGAAAATTCGAATTTCAAAAATAAAGCTTGTGAGTCTATTATAATGATATGTTGACATACGAATGACAGTATTCATAAATTTGAACTTTGAAGTAAGTCTGAAAAGAGGTTTTTCTGATAGACGAACTTTGCCCTTTGAAAATTCGAATTTTGAATAAGATGAACTACTGTGCCTTATTAAACCAGCTACTGACAGACGAATTTTGGGTTCCAAAATTCGAATTTTGAAGGCACTGTAGCAAAATAAAATTACTGTTCACACTTAACAGAAAGACTTTCAACATGAAAATTTGTATGTTCCAATATAGAATCATTTTCTAAAGATGAAAATTCGAATTTTACTTCATAACAGACGAACTTTGGGAGTTCAACGTTAAAGGCTGTAGCTTTCGGTTTCTGTGAAATTCGTCTGTTGACCAACTGAAATTCGAACTTTGAGTGTTAGAAGCATTAAATGCGGTTGGTAAACGGATAGTTTCTCAGAATAACCATTGGGTAACATCTCTAACGGCTAGATCTTGTCTCTAACGTATAGTTGGGGCAGAAATCTATAAATAGAACTTCATTTGAAGATGTGGATAATGATTTTAACTTTGTATATACTGAAACTCTGCCAAATCATCTACTCAAAGTCTCTTACTCTCACATACTTAAATATTTGTACTCTAACTTTCATATACACTCTGATTAAGAGAGTTTACTTATTGTAAACAATCTTATCTTCATCTGGAAGAAAGATTTTCTTGTGAGAGGATATCACAAGGGTTGGGGAAGCACTTAATGAGAGTGTAAAGAGAGAAAATGTGAGCTCTAGAAACAGAGCATCAATGTTGTACTGTGGCATTTGCAAGAAGCCCACTGAATTCTTGCAGAATAGTGGAAAATCTCAAGTGGTGACTTGGGGATTGGACGTAGGTCAAGTTGAGAGACCGAACTAGGATAAATATCTGAGTCTTCTCTTCCCTACTACTACTTTTACTGTTTATTCATTTATACTCGGTTTTATAATCACCCTTTGCTTTCTTCACTTTCTTGATGTTTTGCAGAAAAAATTTTTAATCTTCCCAATTCACCCTCCCTCTTGGGAAGCCAGCTTATCTAACACATACCATATAGGTGATATACATAATTAAACTTTCTTTTTTTGTAACTATTCTAAGATGCATAGAGGATAAGATCTCACTTTCTAGGTGGGTATATTTGCAAGCTCAATGGTCCACGTGCATATGGCTTTGTTTGGAAATATTGCACAATATGATGATTTTATCAGCATCAATGCTTCAGAAAGCCACACTTTACATATAAATCTGTGACTAATATGAGAAAGAACTCAATAATGTTTGTAAGTTATGAATAGTATAGTTTGTTATATGAAGCTCCGCGCAATGTGAGAGTCCTACCATCTAGTTACCAACAAAACTAAAAGTTGCAAGTTAAACAAACTACCTCTCATGAGAGAGCAAATGAGGCAGTTCCACATGTGTTTGGATCGATGGAAAGAAGTGTGTCTAGTAAATCCACACTAGTTTAAGGCAAATTGATATGTCCATTTTATACATGTAAAATACCTACATTTAAGCTCCAAATTACATCTAAATATGTTTACATTGATATATTTTAACATGATTTTACATATTTCGATGTTTCATGGTGTTATATACTCATTTGGAAGTATTTGGAACAAAAATGTTATAAATAGTTCATGCTGAAAAGTTTCGACATCCTTTGGTATTTTGAACATAAATCTCACATCTGAACTCCGATTGAGGTGACTTAAGATGTGTTAGAAAGCTAAGACATAGAGCTATAACTTTCACATTTTGAGGCTAACGGATTTATTAGTTCATTATTTTTAGTCTTTTTATAAAATTTTTTTTTGTCTCTAAATTTTTTTCCTTGCTGCATGCTGTTAAGATATAAAAGTCTTAATTAATAGTACTTTTGAATTGATTGCTATTAATCCTAAAATTGAATATGCTTGAAGGGAAAAAAGAGCTAGAAGGAGGCATGAGATGACTAATGAAGTAGTGCCTGCTGGGGCTCAAGCTAATCCACTTTGGAGAGATGCAGATAAGCCTACAATTTATGACAGCCCATCATGTATCAGGTTATCTGACAATGCCAAGGATTACTAGTTTAGAAGCACTTAAACTCGTTGCCACACTTTCATGGTTGAATAGGTGAAGACACGTTGGGTTTTCTGAAGGATTTCTATGACAGGATTGACCAACTTCCCCCAAATGGTTTGACTCAGGAGGAGCTTAAGATGAGATGTTTTAATTTCTGTTTGAAAGATAATGCTCGATGATGGATCTCAAATCTGCTTGAAAACTTCCTGACATCATGGAGAGAAATCTACGATGCAATCATTGCTAAGTTTTACTCCCTTCAGAGGACTGTAGACTTGAAGGATAAAATATATCTCTTTGAATAACTAGAGGTTGAGCCATTCTATAAAGTTTGTGATCGATTTAAAGATTACTTATATGAGTGTCCACACCATGGATTCCATGATATGATAATTGCCAAATTGTTCTATAATGCTCCATGCTCTGCCTCCCAGTCTTTAGTGGACATTGCTGCAAGGGTTGTAATCTGACTGCCAAAGAGATGATGAATATCTATGATCAATTGGCAACTCAAACCAGACAAAAGGGAGTATGAAATAGGAGAATACCTGTCAATGAAGTTAATTCTCGCTCTGATATGTTTGCACAACTAGAAAAGTTAAATCAATACATGGATCTTCTTTTCCAACAACAAAGCAATAATCCTAATCTGTCTAAAGAGTCATGCTTTGCATGTGAGGGTTCAGGCCATACTGTTGACACATGTGTGCATATGATTAAAGGGACTGCAGAAATCAATTATATGGGTTCAAATGCTGAATGTCCACATATATTGCAAAGAAAGAATGATCCTTTCTCAAACACATACAATCCTGGGTGGTGAAATCATCCAAACTTCTCTTAGAAAAATCCACCAGCACCACCAAGATTCCAGTAATAAGCATCCCCTCAACCACCAATACTATCTACAAGGAAGTCTCCTAAAATGGAGGAGATGTTTGCTCAAATTATGGCTAGTCAACCTTCTACCAATAAGAATTTGGAGTAATTTATGGTTGGTCAAGCAGCCGTTAATAAAAATTTTGACTAATTTATGGCCAGTTAGATCACGACTAATAATGCTGCATAAGTGGTTATTCGTAACTTGGAGACACGGATGGGTTGCTTAGTAAACATGGTGACTGAAAAAGTACAAAGCCAATTCCCTAGTAACATTGAAGTTAACCGAAAAGAAGGAGTTATGGCAATTACTCTTAGAAGTGGCAAAGAATTGAAGGAAGGGGTGAAGAAAAAAACTGAGGGTGGTAAGAAAGGTAAGGATGAGGAGAATAAGGAGATCTCAAAAGCTAATGGTAACATTGAAGGGCAGTCTCCTTCCACTGATGTAAAGCCATATGTGTCCCCTATTCCTTTCCCTCAGAGATTGCAAAAGAAAAGACAAGATGCTAATTTTCAAAGGTTCCTAGATATATTTAAGAAGCTCCATATTAATATCACTTTTGCTGAGGCACTTGCGAACATGCCTTCATATGTCAGATGTCTCAAGGAGCTGTTGTCCAACAAGAAGAAGTTAGAAGAATGCACTCAGGTATCCGTGACTGAAGAATGTAGCGCTATCCTGCAGAGGAAGTTGTCTTCAAAGCTAAAAGAACTGGGGAGTTTTTCAGTTCCTTGTGTTATTGGGTCTCAACTGATTAATGATTGTTTATGTGATTTGGGGCTAGTATTAATTTGATGCCTTACTCTTTATGCAAGAAACTTGAGGTCACAGACTTGACACCCATGAGTATGACTCTACTGCTAGCTGATAGGTCAGTAAGGTATCCAATGGGAATTATGGACGATGTACTCGTCAAAGTGGGTAAGCTGATTATTCCTGCTGATTTTGTGGTATTATATACTGAGGATGAATTAGATGTTTCTATAATTCTAGGAAGGCCATTCTTATCCACGGCAGGTGCTTTAATTGATGTACAAAAGGGAAATTCACGTTTAGAGTAGGGGAATAAAAAGATAAATTTAATCTTGCTAATTCTAACAATCTCACTTGTAAGGAAACTTGTTGCAGCATAGCTATAGTTCAAGACTCTCCAAAACAAGAATTATAATATTCTCCCAATTCTTTAGATGTTGACAAAGGTCCGCTATCAACGTTAAATTTAGCGCTTATTGGGAGGTAACCTAACATTATTTTTCTTCTTTTATTTTCTATTTTTGTTTGTCATTTTTGTTTTCTTGCTTTAGTTACTCCAAACTCTCTCCCTTAATACTTTTTGTAGGATTGAATTGATTATGGTGAAAACAAGATTAGAATAAATATAAAGGACTCCAAAGAATATATCCAGTATCATCTACAAATCAGGGGAGTCTCAGTTCCTTTATCTTTTATTTTATTCCTGTAACATCGAGGACAATGTTGGATCTAAGTGTGGGGGGAGTTTATTAGATGCTCTTAGTTGATTTGTCGTAAGAATTGTACTGATGTGCTGAAACTAGAAAATTTTTCGCAAACTTATGTGCTTAATTAATTTTATTTAGATTTATTTTGCTTATTTTTCTGAGCTAGTGGTTATGTCTATCACCATATGATACTCAATTATTGTGCTTAATGGGGTAAGATAGTTAATTTACAAGTCAGAAACATGAGTCTTGAGACCATAAATTTGAGCACTATAACTTAGTATGTGGTACGTGTGAAAAAGTGACTGAGTCTGTGGGAAGATAGATTATACATTTATTTCTGAACTCGGGTATTTACAATCATTATGTATGAATTTATTATTTAGTTGGAGAGATGATTCAAGGTTTAAATGAAAAAAAGTAATATTTACATCCACTCCGTTAGCTTATATTGTGTTTAGTAACCAAGGGGCTTCACCAAAAAACATTGTCCTTTGTGTAAAACAGTGCAGTATGAGTTATGAGTGTGCCAAAGGCATCTGGGTGCAACGGGTTATGTAGCTTGAGTAACCGGAGGTACGGATCACAAATGCAAGATCTTTGCATCAAAAGAGAGCATAATGGCCCAAGAGAAACAAATGAATCCCTAGATAAAATTGAAGCACAAAGTGTGGGGAAATTAAATAAATAAATCCTTGTTAATCTCTATTATACATGAGTTGAGGTTTATGTATAACTGATTGAGGTATTTTAAGTTCTTAAATAAGTGTTGTAATTTTTCTTCCTTTTGCTCAATTGGCTGCTTGCATTTGTCACATACTAGGTATACATACACACTTAAGTCTCATGGACTAATGAGAATGATAAGTGAGTTGCCATTGAGCCCAATATTTAATTTATTGAGTATTCCTTTTATTTATATTGGTGATGGACTATCACTAGTAAAGAGGAGTGAGTTTGACAAATCTAGAAAATAATTTTGTGAAAGTAGCACAATTTTAGTTCTTGCTTGAGGACAAGCAAAGTTTCAAGTGTGGAGGGATTTGATGTATCCATTTTATACATGTAAAATACCCACATTTAAGCTTCAAATTGTATCTAAGTATGCTTACATTGATATATTTTAGCATGATTTTATATATTTCGATGTTTCATGATGTTATAGGCTCATTTGGAAGAATTCAGAATAAAAACGTTACAAATTGTTTATACTAAAAAGTTTCAATATCCTTCGGTATTTTGATCATATCACATCTAAACTCCGATTGAAGTGATTTAAGATGCGTTGAAAATCTAAGACATAGAGGTACAACTTTAATGTCTTGAGTTTTTCTAAATTCCAATGTTATCGTGGTGAAAATTGAGCTCAAACTTTCTACACGAGCTGGTGACTTGTCTGAAGCTGAACGGAGTTATTTTCTGTGTGAGGCATCCACCCAACGTTGGGTCAAACTCAGCCAGCACCGAGTCAATTCGAATTTCATGATTTTACATCTTTGAGAAGCATCCGACGCCGTATTGGATAATTCTATGGCCACTCAACCCCGAGTAAAGCAATAAAAGTCCGTAAAAACATGTTTTTGACGTGTTTTTGTGATATTTTGGGCTTTTGTGAGCTTTTAGACTTTCTTTATATAAGGAGACATAGTAGAAACAAAAAGGGGAATTCAAAAACACAATCAGAGGCTAGAGAACACAATTTAAACGCATCAGGGAGTAACTAAGAGCAATATAAAGAGAGAAAGAAAGGAGATATGAGAAGTATTAAAGAAAGATTATATTTTCCTTTATAAACTCTTTCTTCTTGTTATTTTCACTTTGATTTGGGATTTTAGTTTTAATTTGATTTCTAATTCTATGAGTAGCTAAATTTCCTTGTTGGGGTTAGGGATGTAGCATGACTAGGATGGATTGGATTTGTTTTCTCTAGTTAAGACTATGGATTTGTTCTTCAAGTTATATTTAATTTGTCTTTTTATTATATTTATCTCTTTTATTCATTCAAGTAGATTTTATGCCTGATCACCATAGAATCTAATTGATGGGTAAACTTGATGGACTGAGAGGTGAAGAGTGAACCTAGATTTAGAGAGATAAACACGGATAACTAATCTAGAGATAGAATTAGTAACTTATGGTGATATACATTGTAGTTTTAAATGTTTAATTAGGAACTTTAGTTGTGCGAGTGAGTTGAATCATAATTAAATAAGGACTAATTGACCGAGAGATAATTAGGACGCTTTAGAAATAACAGTCACTATAATTATGTAGAGTCTAACTGAGGAGTAGAATCTAGTCATTCTATAAGGTGAATTATGATCCCTTGATGCTTCTAGAACTGAATCAAAACTCATACTTTGTTTTGTTTCCTATTTTTTTCCTTTTTAATTTGAATTCTCAAGTTGATTATCACTTGCTTTTGGGATTAAAAGTTTGGACTGATAAATTTACTACCTCTCTTGGGTTCAACCTCTGGAATATTCTGGAGACTTTTTATTACTGCGATTGACCCTGTATACTTGCAGGATTCTGATCACAAATCTTTGAAGGTATGATGGAGACAACCATCATATGGTTGTTGTGGCTTATATAGCAATGCCTGAGGGATCCCACACTCATTCCAATATTCTTCAAGTGGAGAACCACAAAGCTGGAACATTTTATGTAATTTATCAAGCTACAAATACAATTGAAGGAAAAATTAGAACATTGTATGTGAATAGTATTTTTTTTTGTTTGATTTATTACTACTCATCAGTTGATTGCCATCAATTAACATCAGGCAAGTGATATTAAGAATTGTTACCCTCCTTGAATGTAAATAATTAAAGCAAATATTTATTACACTCATTAGCATCATTCAATTGTTGGCAATCTAGAAACAACTGAAGCAAATGACAATATTTATAATCTTAAATGAGACTACTATAAAAGTTCATGTGTTGGGCACATAAGTTTAAATTAAGAATTAACAACACCTCCAGTTGTAGATAAATTATGAATTTCACAATTCGACTTATTGATTTGCTTTGTTAAAGAATTGCCTTATTCGTAAATCACTAGACAATAGTCAATCTATTATTTCAAGTAAGCTTTTAACATGAAAGACATGCTTTTAGCAAGGTTCACTTCTTTTTCTTTTTCAGTAAGAATTACACCAACTTCCAGATAAACACTAATATGTATCATTGGGTAGGAGGGGAGGTCTAAATTCTTAATGTATCAATATACATAAAACCTAGCTAGTAGAAGTCACATTGTTAATAAAGAGATGTTAGTTATAAGAGAAAACAACAAAAGCCATAAATGCATTGAAAAGGTTACTACCTCATTTTTCCCTTGAAGGATAGGCTTCCAACAAATAGTTTAGCAAATAAAGAGCCAACACCCCATAGATCCACAGAAGGACCATAGCCAAATGAACCCATTAAAATTTCAGGTGGGCGATACCACAAGGTAACAACATGAATTGTGAGAGGCTGCATGTGGTCAGAATTTGAGAAGTTACCTAATCTAAAATCCGTTACCTTCAATATCCCTTCATTATTCACATGAAGGTTGGGTCCTTTGATGTCGCAATGCATTATACCTCGAGAATGACAATGCTTAAGACTAGATAACAACTGCTTCATGTAGCTTTTTATCTGCACGAAAAAAATTAACATGTTCAATAATATAAGACAACAAAAATATTGCATCATGACATGATGTATGAGAAATAAAAAACCACATCAAGAAATTGTCATACCTGTGATTCATTGAAGTTATTATTTGGGGAATACAAGAGCCTTGTGACGTCATGCTCCATATACTTGAATATAAGAAATATACTTCATGACGATTGGGAGGCAATCAAACCCTCTAATTTTATGATGTTAGGATGGCCAAGCCTTCTGAGTATCTTTATTTCCCTAGCCATAAACCTAACACTATCAGAATCTAAAAGGTTAAACTAAACATCCTTCAAAGCCACTATCTTCCTTGTTTCAAGTTCTCGTGCATGGAAGACTTTATTGTATGTACCTTGTCCTATCTATTCATGCAAACGAAATGTCATTATCTCATAATGATGACTAGAATTACCAGAACCGGTAGTTATAGTATGTAATAATATCAAATTAAAATTTACATGACGTAAGTAAGAGAAATCTTATGTGTAACAACCCTCAATATACTATCCTGGACTTAGTCTTGAACTAACGAGAAATATACTTGATAATGTGTGTAGGATAGGAGAAACCAAGATTGGAGGAAAGACAAGAGAGCAAATTAGAAGAAATAAAGACAAAAGCTCCCATGTTGCAGCCTGAAACAAGGGTATCGCGATGAGTGAACTAGAAACTTGGATAATTTTTTGGGTAAAAGGGTTTCATGTTGCAATGAACTTACCTCCCACCATGACGCCAAACCCCGAATTACTAATCAGAAGCTACTTCAGTTAATACGGAGGAAGAAATCGGAGGGAGAAACGGAAGGCTCTACTCGAGTTTGGGAGTTTCGGCCTTTGGGGATGATTTCTAGTCTTGAGGAGCTTCGATTTTGGTTGGCAAGTGATCCCTAACCTTCTTTCCTCTTTTTTCTCTTCTATTTTGGGTTGAAATCCATGGGAGTATGTTGGATTTCAGATGGGTTGTATTTTCAACTGATTAAGATGCTTGATTTGGTGTTATATAAGTGTTATGTAGTGTTAGGAAGCTTTGGATATGAGTTTTGGTTGGATTATGATGAGTTTGAGTGGAACTATAGGTTGGAAAGTGTAGAGAGAGTGTGAAATTTGAGATATATGTGGATGATTATGATGTGGATAGGTAATTAGAGCTCATTAGTGTATAAGTATGCCATGGGAACTATGGATTAAGCCTGAATGACTAAATCGTGGATTTTGGTTATTATGAGTAATATGTTAATTAAAGATATTATGATGTTGTAGCGGTTGATTGGCTAATTGGAAGTTCATGATGGGTGCTCCAGAGGCTTGACAAATTCCCCTATGTGCATGGTGTCGGTAACTCGAGGTAACTGGATGTTTGTAATATATATGTTATATATTGATATATATATGCATTTCTCCGTTCAAATCATGATAATGTTATGTGTATATGTATGGTTTTTCTATAGATTGTGATATGCACATGACTAGATGAGGTGTTTGTATATGATGATGATAAGTGTGATATTGTATATGTGCATGTGATTATGGCATCCACGTATGATTGCATGCTAGCATGACCATGATGATGATTATATTGTTAGAAACATGTTAGCATAGTATGTACATCACCACCTCATGAGCATAGTGAGATATGGTGGATTGGGAGGTGGTAATGAAATGAGATTATGATGATATGTGATAGGGCTGCACAGGTTGTCCGATAGCCCAACATGCTCGATCCAACTTGAAGAGAAATTGCTTGATCTAAAGATGTAAGCAGCAGCCTAAGATGTATCAGGCTAGTTTGACCCGATGAATCATGCTAAGGCATGGTCGGGGTTAGGATTGGCATATAGGGCCACTATGCCAAGCCCGACTCAAAGAAATTATTATCATTATTTATTTTTTCCCAATCTTACTTATATGAGGTCGTGCAAGCTGCAAGATTAGAAAGAGAATTCACAATTTTCCATTCTGATCAAAAGAAACCCTAGGTGTTCTCTTTACTCCTCTGTATTTGCCTCTCGCTCTCTCTACTTCTCATTCCCAACATCCCTTTCCTCCAGCGCCCTCTTCACTCTTCAGCTTAATAGTATTGTCGGTGACCACGCCATAGAGTGTAGAAGAAGCTGCCTCTATTACATGGTGGACCTCTTTCATCGCCCTCTTCACTCTTTAGCTTAATAGTATCATTGATGGCTATGCCATAGAGTATCGAAGAAGCTGCCTCTGTTACTTGGTGGACCTCTTCCATCGTCATCTTATTCTTGACTGAGAGTTTGCCGTGACTAGGGCATCCTTCACAACTATTTGAGCATTGTGGTGGACCTCTTCCTCGTGTTGAAGAAGCTGCCTCTGTTACATATCTTCTCAGTCACACCTCTTGGTACATCATCTCTATACTCTGTTTCTCCTATAATTTTTTGTTTCTGCCATGTTTTCAAATCTAGTAAACTAGATCCAAGCAAATTATTCTCATTTTTATAGGCACTTGGCATGACTAATTTTTCAGGGGGACCGTCCTTTTATTTGAGAAATGGGAGCTTAAGGTTAGGAGAATACTTATATGTAGTTTTTTAAGTGTTATATTAGGTTTTTCAATAAATTTGCAACATCAGGGGTCGTATGATAGCATCAAGAGCTGTATGATAAAAGATACATTTCAAATTTATTTGTTCCTTTTTATCTGTTCGCACACTGAAGTTTCTTGAATTATTGATTGATCATTTTCCATTTGACCAATCAGGGTCCAGATAAACATTATGGAAAGGGTGAAAAAAATAACATAATTTCCACCTGGATAGGTTGTGCGGCTAGCTTAGCTACAAGTTTATTAGAGAGGTGTGGATAGGCATTGAACTAAAAATCTCATCTCATCCAACAAAAATTAATTCCCTTCTTGGCTTCTTCTAATTCACTATTCTCTAGTTTCTCTTGTCTCTTATTGACCAGGTTCATCCAAATGCACATAATGATTCTTGCAGTAGTCAAATTCCCCTCCCAGCACAATAATAATAATAATAATAATAATAATAATAATAATAATAATAATAATAATAATAATAATATGCTTTTATAAATATACATTTTTGGGTGAAATTTGTTAGTATTAATCTTTTCTATATATTTTTTCCAGGGAATGGAACAAAACAAACAAAAAGAAAAGATAGAGGAAAACAAGCATCCCATCCATTTCATAATGCTTTCCTTCCATTGAGCTAAAACCATGGATGTTTCATTTGTGAAGTGTGGGGCTCATGTGATGTTTTGTTCCATTCATGATTCATTTGCTAAAATTTTTTATTAAAAGCATAATCTATTTGAAGTATAATTTTAATATATATATATTTTTTCTATTACTTTTGTCTTTAAAACAATTAACTTAGTTTCTTTAATTAGGTGAGTATGATTTGCATTGTTTTAGATCATTATATATTCAATGATTCATGATTTCCCTTGCATGCTGTATAATATATCATCTTGAACTTTTACTTGGTATATATATTATTTTATTACATTTTTATAACTTGAAATGGAGGATCAAGGTTCTACTGCAACAACCTCTACTAGTATTGGAAGATCTCAAAATCCTATGTCTATTGATCCTACTCCAATTGGACCATCTCATAATCTCATTCCTACTAATCTTACTCCAAGTCCAACAGGATTTACTCCTCTTAGCTTCCTCCTCCAGCTACAGCTCCCACTCTTACCGTACATGCCCTCCAAGAAGCTGAAATAGATAAAGGTAAAAAAAGAGAGAAAAGAACCAGAAAAGGCACATGAAAAAAAAAACCACTGTCAAAATCATAAGTATGGGACTATTTTGTGAAGTTGTCATTCAAAGTAAATAATAGAGAGCATAAGGTAGTATGTAAATATTGCAACATGAGCTATGTTTGTGATCTAGCCAAGCATGGGACAAATTCCTTGAAGAGGCATATACCCAAGTGCACCAAGAACCCATATAAAGCCACCATTAATAATAAACAATCAATGCTAAATTATGTGTCTACTAGGACAAGTGTGCAACAAGGAAGAGGCCTAGTTGCCTATGTATATGATGAGAAGCATTGTTGTAGAGCCCTTTCAAAGTTTGTTATTTGTGATGAGCAGGCATTCAGGATCGTGGAGAAGGAAGGATTCAAAAAATTTGTGCATGAATTGGAACCATATTTTCCAATTCTATCAAGGATGATGGTTGCAAGGGATTGCTGGTAGTTATATAATGGAGAAAAGAAGATGTTGAAGAAATCATTGAAGAAGTGTGCTAATTGCATGTGCCTTATTACGTATTGTTAGATGTCAACCAAATGCTTCAATTATTTGTGTTTGACAGCACATTTCGTTGATCCTGAATGGAAACTGCACAAAAGAATTCCTAATTTTTGTATGATTGAAAATCACAAAGGTGACACTATAGGGAAGATAATAGAAAACTATTTGTTAGATTAAGGGCCAACAAAGTGTTCACTATAACTATGGATAATGCAACATCTAATGACACAACTTTGGCATATCTTAAGAGGTGTTGTGCACATGTGCTTAGTTTGGTGGTCAAAAAAGGAATCAAGGAACTGAGAGATAGCTTTGATGCCATTCGTAATTTAGTGAGATATGTTCGTTCCTCTCCATCAAGACTCCAAAAGTTTAAAGTATAGGCTGATGCTGAAAAATTATACACCAAAAGCCTTATGTGTTTGGATGTTAGTACTCGATGGAATTCAACTTACTTAATGTTGGAAGCTGCATTGAAGTTTGAAAAAGTGTTTGAATGCAAGCTTGTTGAAGATGATGACTATCATTCACACTTCAATTTAGGCTTTAGGCATGAAGACACTCCTCGACATCAAGTTCCTACCTTGGATGATTAGAGTAAGGCACATGTGTTTTTTAAGTTCTTGAAGGTTTTCTATGTCATTACTTTAATGTTCTCAAGCACACTTAGTGTCACATCACATTTGTCTTTCCATTAAATTACTCGCATCCAACAAATGTTGCAAAAGAATATCACTAATTCTGATTCTCTTCTTGGAGAACTGAGCTTTAGTGTGCAGACAAAGTATGAAAAATACTGGGGTCACACAGATAATATGAATCCTTTATTGGTAGTAGGAGTGATTTTAGATCCTTGATACAAAATGGATTATGTGAACCATAGATTTCAAAGGATGTTCAATGATGCTGATGTAGTTGAGGCTATGACAAAGAAGGTGAAAGATTGTTTGTATTACTTATTTGATGAGTATTCAATGGGAGTTTCCACCCAATGAAATACAATTCCTGCATCTTCATCTGGAGGAGCCTTAGTTGCTAGTTTATCATTAGTATTGTCACTCGATTCTCCTAATGAAGATGAGGATCTAGGAGCAAAATGGTTATAGTCAATGAAGCGAAGAACCACGATAGATCCTTAATCAGAATTAGATAAATATCTTTCATCTAGTTTGACTGATGATATCCCATTTAGTATTGATTTTGACATATTGGCATGGTGGAAATTCCATGAAATTTAAAGTGCTTTCTTGCTGGCACATGATGTGCTTACTATTCTAGTTTCTACTATGGTATCTGAATCCGCATTTAGCACAGGAGCATGTAGTTGATCAATATAGGAACTCTTTATCTCCTAAAATGACTGAAGCACTTATTTGTTCTTAAAATTGGATACATCTAGGGCAATCTCTATTAGAGCTCATTGGAAACTTGTGTGACTTTGACAACTTTGAAGAGACAAAATATAGTTCAATCGAGTAATGTATTAATTTATATATATATTTTATTTCTTCAAAATATATGATATATAATTTTTATTATTTAATATATATGTTTTGAAATGTAATTTATTCTTTATACACATTTTTTCAGATGTTGTAACCATGCATGAGGATGGAGGTGGACTGTTTGATACTATTACAACCCTTGATGATTGAAGTTGAATACTCACTCTTTATGCCATTAATGATACTATTATCATGATAGTAGCTATTTACTTGTTGAGTTGTGACTTGTTATAATTTCATTATAGTGTTTGAACTTTAATTGTGCTAGTCTGTTAGACATTCGAATGTTTCTTTTTCCATGTTTGTATTGGAACTTGGCTATAATTATCATGTATTTGGTTAGTACTTGGAATTTGGTTACAATTTTATTCCATGTTATATTAGCTTTAACTTTTGTCTTTAAGGTTGAGATAATTAGATTTAATATTGTTGTTGCATAGTTGGACAAAACCTCTTGGCCTTTATATTTTTATATAGGTTTATTAGTTAAACTACTTTATTGAGCTTGAGATAAAGATTGCTCACAAGTAACATCCCATGCATTATGATTAATGGTCATCTATTGACATGATCATTTAGACTTTATTAACTAGTGGGACAAAACCTTTGGCCTTTACATTTCTATACAGGTTTATTAGTTAGACTTTATTGAGTTTGTGAAGCTATGAAGGACAAGTGCTGCAATTATTGTATCTTGTAGCCACCAATTAGGTATCTACTCCTATCTTTTACTCTTCCATATTTGCTAATTAATAGTTAGGCTTTAAGACTTTTTGCTTTTACTTTTTTCATTTTTCTGGATAGTGGATATTGGATAAGTGAATGTAATGGTTAGAGACTTATAAAGGCTCTAATTCTCACATATTTGATTGATAAATATATAATTGCACATGTATTTTGATATGGATATAATGCTTTCAAACTTAATGTTTTGAGACTTTTTTGTTATTATGGATTACGGTAATGGATATAATGCTTTGAGACTTTCTTCATGCATTTTCATCTATTTTTTCCTTTTTTTTGGCTTTGGCATATTTGGAAGTTTAGCCATTTTTTCATAATAACTAGGCCTTTGCAGATTTAAAATTTGGCAATTTTTTCCATTTTTTTTTGGGTTGAACAAGTAGCCCATTGTAAACCTAAAAAGGATTATAAAAAAGTCTCCAGCCCGAAGTAGCCCAGCCTTACTTGCCTGACCCTATCATGACCGGGCTAAATGTCGGGCAGGGTCAAGTATCGGTCTAACTAACCTTGCCAGTCCATGTCTTAGGGTCGGGCAACGGGCTGGTGGGCAGCCTGGCCGAACCTTACCCATATACAACCTTAATATATGATATGATGATATATGGTATGGTGAAATAAGGAAGAGATCTCTGTCGCTAAATCTTCTCCTATGGCCCAGATAGCCAAGCAACAGTGGACTGCACCTTTCCTAAATAACCACATATTCAGGATCAATCCAAGGGAAGGAGGACCACGATCCATGCATTAATGTGACCTTTGATCAGGTGCACTAGTGTAAAGTAAGCTTGGTGATGTTCCAAAATCAATCTTCACCGGCTATTGGAAGGAAACCACGTATTCGAAATGTCTTGTGATGACACCAGCTTGTGGTTCTAGCTGTATTAGAAAGAGACATGCATTTCATGACATTGGCATTTCACTACATCATTGCATATATGTGTGGTTTGATGATATTATTATATGTGTGTGTTTGTCCCATTTACTGAGACATTATCTCACACCCCTTCCCATGACTAACATTTTGGGTGAAGGCTTTGGTACTAGTTCAGAGAAGACCAAGGAGTCCTGGGCCTCTTCATCTTCAGGAATTACAAGTGTAATTGGTAGTTGTTATTTAGTTTATATAATTTTGTGCCAAATAGGTTGTTGTGATTTGATGTTTGTATAAGTGTCTTATGAGCATTATTTGTGCACTATGTGATGGTAGGATAATAGTGAAGTTGATGTTGGATAATATAGATGATTATGCAATGATATAGATGATGATGTGATATGGGTGTATTTGTGTGTTGGTGTATGTGTATGATGATGATTTGGACCCGGTATGAGTCAGTGTTATTGGAGTCTGTGTTGGTGAACTAGAATAGTCATATATGTGAGCCCATGGTGGTTTTGGGTCATGCATATGTGTTTTGGGTAGGTAGCATATTATTTGGAATTGGGGTTCAAGGAGGTCAATTCTCGGAGAAGAGGTTTCTCTGGGACAAAACCTTCTTGGATAAGTTAGTTGAGCCAAATAGGACTTGGGTGAATAGTCCTTGAGTGCCAAATTGACTTTGGTGACAAATGAAGGTGGTAAGTTGTGAGTTTTGGCCAAAAAGTAGCCAAATTGGTGTTAGGCATTTAGAATCTCTATACAGAATTGGATTCGAGTGAAATTGGTGTCTATAGTTAGATTGGGATGATAGTGACCTGTGGGAGCTAGAATCAAGTCCATCAGAGGTCAGAGTATGAAGTTATGTGTGTCGAACATTTGCCCCAAAAATTAGCAAATTGTTGATAGGGCATCACAAGGGGGTGCCGCGATGCCAAAAGCTTGGCCATTGTACAAAGTGCTACTGCCTGGTTGAGGCCGTGGTGGTATTGTAGATTACCATAGTTCAACCCTGTTTTGATGTTATTTAAAGTTTTTTGATATCTTGATGTTTTAGGAATCATATTTGGGATTTATTGGAGTAGGTTGTTATAGCATGTATATGATATTGATGGTATGTAAGAACAAAAAGAGAAAAAAAAAACTGTAGAAAGAAATTTTATTTGAGAATGCAATCGCAACCAATTCAATTTATATTATATATATGTAATATGTGTATATATAATAGGGGAAAGAGAGAGAGAGAGAGAACATAGAAATATGGGTAGCATTAGCATATCAACCTCCTTAAGTTTCTCAAAACACTTCAGCTCGGAGGGGCACCCAACCCTAAATGGCTTCACTAGGGATGGTGCTAAGCTAAGCTGACCAACCCGTAGCTACTTGCTTGCCATCTACATGCCTTTATAGATCCCTTAGTCCCAAGCTCAAACACTTACAACCTACACTTGAACCCTCCATCTTCAACTCACCCACCTCACTTCTATAGGAGTATGTGTGTGTATGTGTGTCAAAAGAGAAAGCTTAAAGTCCTACATTGCTCAAACCAATGAAGGCCTTAGTGTATATATATATTAACATGTGTTTATTGGAGAGCAAAATGGGCTTAGAGGAAGAAGTGGGCTCACGGGCACAACAACGAGCCTCCACAGTTGAAATCCATCAATTTGCCTCCTGCACACGAGATTACACACATTGTTGAAGACTTTTTGCCATTTCTGGAAATTTTTTTTAGAAAATAACAAAAAATCAAATAACCTTCCGAAAAATCCATGTCTTTAAGGCTTCGGTTATGAGTTCATGGTGTAAATGTTTCTGAACGTTAGTCGTCCATTCCTAGCCTTGATTAACTGGTCGTATTATTTTTTATTTAATTAATACCCTTTGATGAAAAGAGCCCAACATTTAGAAACATCCTCATTAACATCATTAAATGAGGTCTAATGTTCAGTTGCTTCTAGCACCTATAAATAGGGAGGCTCAATCAGAAGTTTTGTGCACAGAGCTCACGGACATCTTCAGAGCTTTCCTCTTCCTCTTTGACTTCTTCTGAGTTTATAGTTTTGCTGTTTTGAATCCTGCTCATTGCAGAAGGATTCATTTGATTCTGGGGAGTTGCCAACCTGTGTTGGAATAACTCTTAAGGATAGTGTTCTCAGGAATGACTCGAATCATTATTTTTTTTTACAATTTTATCTATCGTATCTAACAATCTTAAGAGTTATGGAGCCATATAGGAACAATGCTGCTGTTTTTGTTGGTCCTACTACTCCCGCCATAAGTGCTAGTTCCTTCATCCCATTGGCACTATCTTCAATGCTGTTATTTAGGCCACCACCGGATGTTTCCAAGATTGAGGTCGTCAATGGGAAAAATTTCAGAAGGCGGCAAGAACGAGTCTACTCAGTCCTTGACTTGCATGGAGTTGTTGATGAACTCACACAATCTGAACCTTCATCAAATGTTAACCAAGGTCAAAGGATTGCCTGGGAATATACTAACAAGGTGTGCAGAAATATCATCATTAACACCTTATCTATGATCTGTTCGATGTGTATAAGGAAGCAAGCAAAATTTACGAGTCGCTGATTGTGAAGTATACTACTGAGGATGTTGGAAAGCAAAAGTTCGTTGTCAGAAATTACTATAGATAGGAGAAGATTGAGGACAAGGATATCAAGTTGCAAATTAATGAGTATCACAAGCTACTGGAGGAGTTACGTACTGAAAAATCAACCTACCCAATGAGTTCATTGCTGGAGTTCTGATTGAGAAGCTGTCAGAATCATGGAAAGATTACAAGCAACAATTGAAAGATAAACAAAAACAACTATCACTATCAGACCTGATCACTCACATCATAATCAAGGACACCAACTGAAAGGAGATACAAGCTGTAAAAAGTAAGGAGATGACCTCAAAAGCAAATCTAGTGGAGACAAAGCAGCATGGCAAGAGGTATGATTCTAAAGCAAAACCTGATTACAAGCCCAAAAGTTCTAATCCCAAGTTTAAAAAGAAGGGTAGTTGCTTTGTTTGTGGAAAACCAGCCTACCATGCTACTTAATGCAGGAAGAGGGCTAGAGATAACAATCCTCCTAGGGCTAATCTCGTTCAAGGAGTTAAAGAAGATGAATGATTGCAGTAGTTATGTCTCAAGCTTTCTTGGTGTTCGATGTGAAGAAATAGGTGGTAGACTCTGGGGCTACCAGGTACATATGTGCAAATTGTGAGATGTTTGCCTCTTATAGTCCTACCAAGGAAGGAAAAGACTATGTTTACCTTGCTGATTCCCAAACTGTGAAAGTTCTAGGAAAAGGAAAGGTTGAACTAAAGCTCTCATCTGGAAAGACTTTGTTACTCAATGATGTTCTTCATGTGCCTAATGTTAGAGCTAATTTAATTTCCATAGCTCTTTTGAGCAAAGCTGGGGTCAAGGTGTCATTCGAATTTGATAAAATCATAATGACAAAGAATAATGTGTTTGTTGGGAAGAGTTATTGTACTCAGGGGCTGTTTGTACTGAATATTGCCAAAATGAATGAAAATGCATCATCTTCTGCTTACTTGTCTATTTTCATGATTGATTCTTTTGATGTGTGGCATGCTCGATTAGGACACGTTAGTAAGTCATATTTGAAACAAATGCAAAACCTTGGTTTATTTTCTAAAATTAAAAATGATTTATTAAATAAATGTGAAGTTTGTGTAGAAGTTAAGTTAACAAAAAAAATCTCATTTTTCTGTACAAAGAGAAACTGAATTACTTAGCTTAATACATAATAATTTGGGTGATTTAAAACAAACTATCACAAGAGGTGGAAAAAAGTATTTTATAACTTTTATTGATGATTTTTTAAGATATACTAATGTATATTTATTGAGAAACAAAGATGAAGCTTTTGATAAATTTCTTTTATAAAAAGCTAAGGTAGGAAATTAATTAAATAAAAAGATTAAAATAGTTAGGTCGGATAGAAGAGGAGAATTTGTTCTATTTAATGATTTTTGTCAAAAGGAAGGAATAATTCATGAAGTAACTCCTCCATATTTACCTAACTCAAATGGAGTAGCAGAAAGGAAAAATAAAACTTTAAAAGAAATGATGAATACTATGCTTGTAAGTTCTTCTGTACCAAATAATTTGTGGGGTGAAGCTTTGTTATCTGCATATTTTTTATAAAATAGAATACCTTATAAAAAAACAAATAATACACCTTATAAATTATGGAAAGGATATACACCAAATTTAAAATATTTGAAAGTGTGGGGGTGTCTTGCAAAAGTTGTATTACCTGATCCTAGGAAAAGAAAAATTGGTTCTAAAACTTTTGATTGCATGTTTATTAGATATGCTGAACATAATGCATCTTATAGTTTTTTTATTTTAAAAAGTGAAGTTCTTGATCAGAACATTATTATTGAATCTAAAAATGTAGAATTTTTTGAGCATTTTTTTCCATTGAAAGTTCAACATATTTCTCAAACTATAAAAAATTTACTTTCTTCATCAAATCAAAATGAAAATTCTGTAAAAAAAATTTAAGAAGTAAAAGACAAAGGAAAGAAACTTCTTTTGAAAATAATTTTTATACTTATTTGGTACAAAATGAGTCATCAAAATTATCTGAAGCTATTTCATCTTCTTATGCTTATTTTTGGGTAGAAGCTATTAAAGCTGAAATTGATTCTCTTACTCAAAGTAAAACTTGGATTTTAGTAGGTTTTCCTCCAAGAGCAAAGCCTATTGGTTCTAAATGGGTTTTTAGAAAGAAATATATTCTTGATGAGTCCATTGATAAATATAAAGCGAGGCTAGTAGCTAAGAGATTTACTCAAAAACAAAATGTTGATTATTTTGATACTTTTTCTCCAGTGACAAGAATTTCTTCTATTAGAATTATGATTGCTCTAGCCTCAGTTTTTAAATTATTTACTCATCAAATAGATGTTAAAATAACTTTCTTAAATGGTGATTTAGAAGACGAAATTTATATGGTACATCCTGAAAGGTGTATTGCTCCTAGTGTAACAATCCTCATAATATTATCCGAAACTTAGTCTCTGGCTAACATAGTGTAATTGATGGTGTGTGCAGGACCAAGACAGAGAAAAGACCAAAGTGGAGATAAAAAGGCTCCACGTCGCAATGAGATTCAAGGCCATCGTGGTGAGCAAATTGCAATGTTGGGAAAATCTTTCAGGCTGAGAGCACTCGCGCTACGGCAAGCTTATTGGCGCCGTGGTGAGTGTCGAGAATTTTGTTTAAATTGGAAATATTTCAGTTTGGCTGAGCACAAGAAAAAAAGGAAGAAATAGAGGAGAACGAAGAAGCAAAGCTTAGCTTTGGATTTTCAGCCCTTGGGAGTTAGTCTTGGCCTCTGGAAGCTTCTATCTTAGTGGGTAAGTGGTCCTTGATTTTCTTCGATTTTGAGTTGGATTTTTCTGGTATATGATGGGATTTTTGGTTTTCACCAAATCCCACCTATTAAAATGGATGAAAAAAAGATCAATGAGGTGTGATTTGGTGTTTGTGATGCTTAGGTATGAGTTTTAGAGGAGTCAATGTGATTTTGCTTAAACCCTAGCTTTATATTGTGAATGGAAGCATGAAATCCAAAATGTGTGTGATTGATTAGAGTTTGAATGGTCTTTAGGAGCTCAATGATGCATAGAAATGGTGTTGGAACCTTAGGTTAAGCCTAAATGATTGAATTGTGAAATTTGGATAATTGTATTATTTGTTAATTGAGGATTTTATGGTAGTGTGGAGGTTATTTGGTTGACCGAAAGAGTGCAAACTTGTCAAATAACCCAAGAAGCTCATGAAACCCATGTGTTTGCTATTGACAGCTAGAGGTAACCAAGTGTTTATATTATGTGATTATATGTTGCTATATATATAGATGTTCCTTTTCATACTACGATATTAGTTGTGTATATGTATGGTTTTTCTACATATTATGGTATGCAAATGACTAGTTGAGATAAGATGATTATATAAGATATGTATGTATGATTTTGTAGCATCCCTATACCATTGCATGCTACCATGTCCATATGATGATTGTGATGATATTTATATGCATTTCAAAGCATGTTGGCATGACATTTACATCATCACCATGTGATTGCATAGTGAGAGATTAATGTGGAGGTGATGTTGATATAGGATATATGATGATGATATAATAAAGATCCCTACCACTAAATTCTTTCTTTGGGAGAGCTAGGTGGCAGTGGATAAGATGATATAATGAAATATCCCTATCACTAAATAATCTTCTATGTCCAGAAGAGCTAGGTGGCAGCGGATTTAGAGATGCACCTTCCCTAAATCACCACCAATTTGCAGTGGTCCAAGGGAAGAAGAGCCACAGTCTGAGCTTTAGTGTAATCTTTGGCTGGGTTGCATTAGGGCAAGGTGAGCTTGGTGATATCCTGAAATCAATCTTCACTGACTGTTGGAAGGAAATCATCTATTTGAAATGTCTTGTGATAGCGACAACTCATGGTTCTAGCCATGTATAAGGGAGAACATGCATACCATTTATTAGCATTTTATTGCACCATGTGCACGATTGTGTGGATTAGTATATATATATATTATGTGTGGTTGTTCACGGTTACTGAGACTTTTTCTCACACCCTTTTTCCCATAAACTAACCTTTCAGGTGAAGCAACTGGTACTAGTTTAGAGAAGACGAGGGAAGCATAGCCACTCTGGTATTGGGAATATCAAGTTCCAGTAGTGCATGTGTGTATTAACTATATGTTGTGCCAAGTAAGATAGAATATTTGTAATATAAGTGATAATAGTGATATTATGATTATGCTGGATAACATGCGATGATAATGATAATGATGTGGAATGATGTTGTACATGATGAGTTGATGTGATATATTGTGATGCATGTATGGTTCGGGGTGTTGAGCAGTCAGTATGGTAGTGTATGTGAGCCTAAAGGTGGATTTAGGCCTTATTGGTGTATTTTAGGGAAAATAGCCCACTATGTTAATTTATTTTCAAAGGGGTTAAATCTCAGAGGAATGGTTTCTTTTAGATGAAACCTCTTTAGATAAGTTGGTTAAGTTAATTAGAACCTGTGTGAATGGTCCCTGAGTGCCAATTTACCTTTGGTGGCAATTGGAGGGGGTAGGTTGTAAGTTTTGGTAAAAAAATGGCCAAAATAGTGTTAGTTATCCAAAATCTCCATACGAAGATGGATTGAGGTGAAATTAGTATCTACGAATAGATTAAGACAAGATTGACTTGTAGGAGTTGGAATCAGGTCAATTAGAGGTCAGAGAATAAATTTATCCGCCTTGGAAGTTCACCCTGAAACTTTGAAATTCTACTAATATGGTATCATATAGGGGAACTGCAGCGCCAGGGTCAAGCCATGGCACCAGACCCTCTATTTTGATAAAACTAAAACCCGAGAGCACCGATGATGTGGCATCATTGTAGCAGCCTCGGCTCTACACTTTGTTTCATCTATTTTGGTGTTTTTGTGCTGTCTTGTGATGTTTTTCAACTGCTCTGATAATATGGGAGGTGAAGTTAAGGTGTTTTCATTTTGTTTGGTTAGTTTTTAAAGTAACTGGTCAAGTTTAGAGGCGTGTTGGAGTAGGGTGTTACATCTAGACAAGAAAATAAAGTTTTGTATGGTTTGAAACAAGTGCCCAAACAATGGCATGAGAAGCTTGATCAAGTCTTAACAAGTAATGGTTTTCTATTGTTGAAGTGGAAAGATATGTTTACACAAAAATTATAAATGATGGTTGTGTGATTATTTGTTTATATGTTGATGATATGCTTATTTTTTGTACAAGCATAGATATTGTGATTGAAACGAAACAATTTCTTTCTTCAAAGTTTGATATTAAAGATATGGATGAAGCAAAGGTAATATTGAGTGTTAAGATCATAAGGAGTGAAAATGGTATTTTACTATCTCAAAAAAATTGTGTGGAAAAAATTCTTAAAAAGTTTGAATATTTTGAAAAAACACTTGTAAGCACTCCTTATGATGCAAGCACAAAATTAGTTAAAAATAAAGGTGATCCAATGGCTCAATCTACATATGCACAGATCAGTGGGAGTTTGTTGCATCTAGTGAATTATACTCGACTTGATATAGCATATGCTATGTGTAGATTGACTAGATATACTCACTATCCAAGTACTGAACATTGGTAAGTTCTAGATAGATTAATGAGTTATTCGAAAGGTACCATAAACTATGGCATATTTTATAGTGGATTTCCCGCTGTATTAGAAGAATACAATGATGCTAACTGGATCTCAGATTCAAAAGAGACAAAATCCACTAGTGGCTATGTCTTTACTATTGCTGGAGGCACAGTAACCTGGAAATCAACTCAACAAAATATTATAGTGAGATCCACTATGAATTCAAAGTTTATTACTCTGAAGCTGACTAGTAATGAGGCTGAATGGTTGAAAAACTTCTTGGCAAATATTCCATTAGGTGAAAAGCCAACACCATCAGTATCCATACATTATGATAGTCAATCAGTAATAGCCATTGCTAAAAATAAGACCTACAATGGCAAAAGTAGGCACATTCGTTTGAAACGTAATATTATAAGACAGCTGTTGAAAAATGGAGTTATATTGATCGATTTTGTAAGGTCAGAATTAAATATGGCAAACCCCATAACCAAACCACTAGGGAAGAAACAAATGTTTGAAACATCGAGAAGAAGTGGACTTAAGCCAATTTAAAAATTAACAGTGATGGTAACCCAATCTTTATGATTGGTGATCCCATGAAGGAGGTTCATATGGGTAAAAACAAGTCATTTATTAATTCTGCTAGCACTTTATTATTTTTGTCCCTTCCTATGAGATGAGAAAAGTGCGAGGATGCATTATTGGCAAGGTTGGGCAAAATCTCTTAATGATTTCATATTCCTTATGGATGGTGTATTTATTACAGATACACTTGATGAAATCACCTATGTGAATATGGAGTGGGGCTGCTCCTATGAGATTGTGGCAAAATCTCTAGAGCATTTATCAAAACTAGGCGCACGCATGGCCGTTTAAAGCGCAAAACTGTGATAACAGTGGAAATTGTGGGGGGTATAAACTTACTATTAAAGCCTGTAGTATACAAATAAAGAATTGTTTATTCATAGAAGCTATAAGTTTCATTGACAATTCTGTGAACTAAGTTTTATTGGTCTAGGTCTAGTTCATAGTTTGAAAGATACTAGATTTAAAATGTTTATATTCATGATCATAACTTAGACAAAAGGGATCTTTTGACACACATGTGGAGGATTATTGGAGTGTGCGTGCATGTGTGTGTCAAAAGAGAAAGCTTAAAGTCCGACATTGCTCAAACCAATGAAGGCCTTTGTTGAGAAGAATGAAACACGAGTGCATGTATGGGAGTTGATTAAATTACAACTAATTGAATAACGTGTGGGTGCGTAATCTCAGAGTTCCTTTTTTTTTTTTTGCCTATTTAAAATTATATATGGACTTGGACTCTAGACATAGTTACTGCATATGGAATAAAATTATTCTTCATTTGATCAAAGTAATTAATTTAACTTTAAAGAGCAAATTAACCATAGATTTTCTTTGATTATGCTTAGTAATGTCAAGTAGAATCAATGTTGTCAGAACCAGACTGGATATTAAATCGAACAAGATACTTATTCAAAGTTTAATGGTTTAACCATAATCTAATTGAGGTTATACTGATAATTATTGAAATAATATATTTTAAGCAAATTTTATGACTTTATTAATGCATCAAGCTTAATAATACTGAATTATCAATATATTATCCACCACAAACTAATTATAAATAAGTTTTATAACTCAATATTTAAATCTAAATAAAGTTAATATTTATCCATAATCATATTTTGAGTTCAAAATACTCAATTAATAATTCATTATTATATTATTTATTAAGTAAATTTATAATTTTCAATAATTATACATCTTAACAATGCTTATATAATATTATTATAAAAAAATTATTTTATACTAAAAATGATGTTCTTTTATCTTAAAAACTAAAAAAATAAAGAATAAGATAAGTTCAAACCGATTCAGTACCAATTTACAACCGGTTCAAGGATGACCGATTCACACCAATTCTTGAATCAACCGGTCATCATCTTTATCCAGACTAGACCTAGTATCAATTTTGGGTCAAACCAGCCAATTTAGTCCAGTTTTGGCAACACTGAGCAAAGTTGAAAACTCTAGTGCATGCATGGGAATTGAGTAGGTCAAGTCTGGATGCATGTCGTTAGCAGTTTTTAACCGCCAACAAAAAGCGCCTTTTGTTGGCGGTTCTAGACAACAATCGCTGACAAAGGTTTTTTTTTTTCAATGAAAGAAGAACCCTTTGTTACCAGTTGTTGCGTAGAACCGCCAACAAAGGGTTATTTTTTAATAAAAAAATTTGCAATTGCAATTCTAGCTTGAAGGGATACTAATTATTATTTCCAATTATAAACAAATATTTAGGAACAAAATATGAAGCCTTTATCAATTAAATTATGAAAACAAGAATGGAAAAAAAAAAAGATCAGATCAAATAAATGCGCATCTCTCAGACATTTGGTCAAACACTTAGGAGCCAGTATAAAACATGATATTTTCCTAAATACTAAACAACAGAAGCAAAATTAGGAAGCATATATCATCACAGCAAGTACTAGGTAGTGAGCAAAAAAAATATGTAATGATGGAGTTGTAGTCATGGATGGTTGCAACAATGGAGTTGTAGTCGAGGAGGTCGATTTGGAAGAGATGAAGGTGAGTGACAGTGCCTTCAAGGGCTTTTAAATGCTTCATGTATCATTTAGCACACGAGAAGAAATTGAAAAAAAGTATGTAATGCCATTGATTAACAGTACCAATTAACAATATATGATTAAGAAATAGAAGAGATGATGGTAACTAAGATCTTTAATGGTGTAGTAGTGTTCGAGAAGGAGATAGACAAGCCATGACCCAATGCAGCCACCACCGCTGGTGACACACACAACCTTCGATATCAGATTTGGTATGTAGCACCACCATTGTTGTCATACCTTATTTTTTTACATTATGTCCCATGTACAATAGCATTTATGATGCCAAATAAGCTAACTTAGAAGTTTGAATCATTAGAAGATCAAATGAGAAAAATTCAAATTTTTAAAATACTATTTATTTGGTAATTAGATTTTCCCGGTTAAATTTTGAAAAATCATAACTAATTTTAGGAAAATCGTATGAGGATGATTCAAGTCTCCAAAAATAGATAAAAATATTTTCAACATGGAAAAAATATACAACTAGAATTTAATTAAGCCAATTGGTTCAGAAAATTCGTCCAATTCTACTGTTCATTTTGTCAAAACTACTTTTCCAGATTTTCTGAGCCATCTTAAAAAATTCATAACAATTTGTATACTTATCCAAATCAAGTGATCTTTGGCTCTTTGTAAAGTTCTCTATGTCTACTTTCCAGGAATATAAAACACTTGTAAAGGAAACTAAATTTCAAATGAACATTAACCGTATACAAATTAGTGCTCAGAACTAGACAGTTTTGCATACAACTTCCAAACACTAAATATATAACATTCTTACATGATTCAAACTCTTCCAAAATATGTTCTTAACATCACAAGAACTCTAAAGGAACATTATGACAGCAAGGCATAGCTTCATGAAAGTATATATGATTTCATACATAATTACAAGAAAATAAGTAATCAAAGTAGCTATAAATCTAATCAACATCAACCTTCTCCTTGCCTCTTGTCTTCTTAGAGGTCTTGCTATCACTTGATCCTATCATGTTAGTGCTTGGGGGTGAGATTTGGGAAAATCTCAGTAGCTAATTTATCTCATGCAAATATATCATTCAAGTTTCGCAAACATTTCACATATAATCACATAAATAATTAAAATACTATATTGTCAAGTAAAAATTTTGACAAACCTTTTCTTTAGAAAATGGACATCCCGGGAAATAAAACCCCTCAATTTTTAGCCAAAACCAGTCACAAAACAACACAAGTACAATATGGCAATAAGGTATAATCATGGAAATAACAAAGAATAACATATTGCGATAAAATAAACCAAGCTACCTCTTATGTGTTTCTTTGTATTTCTTCTTTGAATCAAAGCTTCCACAAGCTTCCTTGAACTCCCACAAGTCCTAAAACATCATTCAATATTCACTTAATCATCTGAATCAAAAGGTTTCCTTATCAAGACTCACTTGAACCCTCAAAATCAAAATTCATCTTTTGGTTTTCCTTGAATCCAATACATGTTCTTAGCTAATTTGGACCCAATGAATCAATTTTTAACATCAAATCATTGAAAATACAACTCCCTTATACTCATATAAACTGACTGAAATATGGCACAAAGGAGGAAAAATGAATTTTTCAATTTCTTGCTTCCAATCCTTCCAAAACTTGTTTCTCTTGAATCATCTCATGGTTTATCCAAAATTTATGAATGAAACCACTTCCTTTCATGAATCCATATCAAAACTGAAACTGAACAGCAAGCAAGAGGGAAGGATAAAAACTCAAAACCAATCACAAATTACTTAAGAACTTGAAGGAAAATCACTTAGAATTAAAAGGAAAATTCTTACCTTTTTTTTCCTTTTTTCTTCTTCTTCTTCCTCTTCTTCCCTTTGCTCCTCACGTTTTCCCCCTCTCATTCTTGGCTATTTACAGCTACTTCTCTTCCTTTTCTTATGTCCAAGGTCAGTCACCAAGAGGTAGTATAAGTAAAAATGCCATCCAATCAATTTTTGCCATGACATATTCTTGAAATTTCTTGATTTCTCTTAGAAAATGATATTAATGATTAAATAATGGAATTTCAACATGTACGACTAGTTGAGCACGAAATTGGGGGTATTCTAGTCCAAAAATTTGAGATATTTACTTATCTAGATATATTCTGAACTGATCAGGACAAATAAAGCTACTTTAGTAGTATATTTTACTATTATTGGGATACTAATTATAATTATATTGGGATATGAAATTACCATAATATCCTTATCCCAATTGATCTAAATATAGGGCCCACATATTGTTCTTGAATTAGTACTGCCACTTCCTACAGTGCAGACTGACTTTTATCGAGTAAAATATTACTATTAAATCATAATTACCCAATAAATATTATTTTGATCTTAATAAATTCCATACTATATTTCATGGATCTTATCTCATTAATAGCTTTCTTTTGATTACAATTTTTCATATTTATGAAAATGCCCTTGACCCAGGTAAATTTTTAATTTTTAGAACTTTTAGGTCATTATGTGTAATTTGCCCCAAAATTCATAAATTTTTCTTCGGACCACCTTTTGTTTCCCTTTTTTCCTTTTTCAGAGGTAAAATTGTCATTTTCTCATTTTTCCTTCCGACTGAGATAATTGACCTCTTGGTCTTATTTTATATAAAACAACGTATATTTGTTTTTGTAAATTCTTTACAGATTTTGAAATATTTAGCTCTAAACATCTAGTAAAAATCCGAGATATTACATTTTACTTCAAATTTAGGAAATGATCATTTTGTCCTTGAGTCAAGTTAAAAGTAATTACCCATTCTTCTGGGCACTTTTTTGTAATTTTACCCAAAGACTAATTTTTTATTATTTCTTTTTTATTATTCACATCAACTTTCAAATTAGCCTATCTCTCAATTTGGACCTACCAACTATACAATACTTATACTGTTGCACTCAGCTCGGGACGTACTTCCATTCAAGTGGTACATTGAATACCTTATGAAGTAAGTTCTGGAATTAATTTATGGTAAGGACCTTATGGAAAATTAATTCCAATTAAGAATCAAACATAACATCTTCTGAAAATTAGATGAGAAATTAATTCTTTATAAAGCCAGATTATATATAGTATTTTCATTTCGCTTCATTTCTCATCTCTATTCATTCTATAATATCCCATAACAATAAGGATATTACAATTGCCATCATCATCAAGAGAACCACCCAATCTAGATAGAGCCATCAATGCGAGATACTGGCCTTGATTATTGATGTCGACATCCACCAGTCCTCTACTCGTTCCTTTGTCCACTTAGATCCATTGTTGGCCTTGATGCTGTGCCTTTCTGAGAGTCTGAGCAAATGGAAGGAGCACTGCATCATTTGGTGAGGGAGCATGGCCAAGTTTGGAAGAGGCAACAATCTGAAGACGTGATGAGAAGAGGCAAAACTTGCTGACTGAAGATTGAGAATGAGTGGATCGAGTGAGAGTGAGAGAGAGAGAACAAATTAAAATGAAATAATATGAGAGTGGGTGTAGAAAGATATGTGTTAGGGAAAGAGATAGAAAGAAAGGAAGGCCATTAGATCTTTTTTATCAATGGTTATAATTATTGATCCGTAACTTGCTTACTGATCTGTGCCTTATGTTTTTTTTTTTTGAAAAAAAGTTGTAAAAACTTTTATTTGCTGTTCTAGAAAGTCTTACCTTTTCTTGGCTGTTATTTGGCGAACCGCCAACAAAAATGATGTGGAGACTTTTCTTGGTGGTTCTCCAAATAACCACAAAAAAAATTCTTACCTATTCCTGTAAAAAAATGATGGGAGGCTTTTCTTGGCGGTTCTATAAATAATCACCAAGTCAGACCTTTCATGGCTGTTATTTGGAGAACTACCAAAAAAAATCTCTGTCATTTTGGTTTATGTTTTCCCTTATAACCACCAACTATTAGGCACTAAGAAAGGTTATTTTTGGCATAGTGATAGAAATGAAATGTAAAATCAAAGGGGAAAGGAATATAAATTATTTTTGGAAAATATTTTGGCAAAAAAAAACAATAAGATGTAGTCTAACTGTCTACTTGTTAGGCAATTTTTATATATTGTCCAATTTTTTAAATGGACATGACATCCACGTGTGTTTTCTAAAAATGCCCCTTTAATATTATTTTTATTTTAATATTTTTAATTATTCAAAAATATATACATGTCTTTATAATCGTATTTATATTGGATTTTTTAGCAAAAACCTGTTTTCAAAGAGAACAAAGAAATTACCAGAAACCTATTGTAGAATCCTTAAGTTTTACGAATCCAGTTTGCCTACAAAATTTAAACTCGGTTCCGCCCTTATATATGTTTCATGCATCTAAGTCTTCAATTGCTAATATTTTGATTTTTAATATTGAAAAACGTGAAACAAAAAACAGAATAAACCAAAAGGGTTGAGCTGTGGTGAGCTACAATGTTGCTATGACACGCAAAAAAAGTTAGTGACATGGCGCCCATCTCAGAATCCATATCAGTAATTTGTTGATTTTTTGAGTGAATTTTCGATGCCCACAACTTTATGCTATGACCTCCGATTGACTTCATTTCAACTCCTATAAACCACCCTTATCTCAATCTATCCATGGACACCAATTTCACTTGAATCCATCTCCGTATGGAGATTTTGGAGACTTATGACCGATTTGGTCACTGTTTATTAAAACTCACAACTCACACCTTTACTTAGCCACCCTTGGCCAATTGGCAACTATGGACTATAAACATAGGTTTCATTTGGCAAAAATGACTTGTCCAAGGAGATTTCATCCCAAGAAAACCATTCCTCCAAGTTTTGACTCCCTTTAAACCCCAGTTCCACATAATGTACTATATGCATCAAACCACACATATAAGTCCCAAGATCTGTATTGGGCTCACAACACGACCAACCAGGCGTAACATATGCAAACAGACATACACTAGTCCACATTGACTAATACCGAGGTCTTGATCATCATATTGCATACATATAAACCACACATAGCATACAACCAAACACCATCATCATTATTTCATCAACATCATCATACAATACAGAACCACACGCATCACTATACTTTTAGGAATACTCAAAATAGGCGAAAGAAGAAATACTACTCTACTTGGCACAATACATTACATAAACTAAATGGAAAAACTACTAGTTACACTTGTAATTCCTGAAAGTGGAAAGGCCTACAACTCCTTGGTCTTCTCCGAAAGTAGAAATGTTGACTGCAGAGGTGTGAGACAAAGTCTCAATAACTAGAAAAGCACACAATATACAATAGATAACAACAACTCTATACATATATACATATAATGCAATGCTATGGAAAATGTCGTGGTATGCATGTTTCCCTCAAACACGGCTAAAACCACAAGCTAATGTCATCACAAGACATTTCTGGTAGGTAACTCCCTTTCAACAATTGGTGAAGGCTGATTTTGGGGCATCACTAAGCTCACCTCATACTAATGCAACCCATCCAAAGGTCACACTAATGCTTAGATCGTGGCTCTACTTCCCCTGGACCACCCGAATTAGTAGTGATTTAGGGAAGATGCAAGCCATTGTCACGTGGCTCTCCTGGCCATAGGAAAGGATTTAGTGGCAAGGATATTTTATCATATCATTATATCATATCATCATCACCCAATCCACCATATCTTACTATGCTTAATGCGTGATGATGTTCAATGTCATGTCATCATGTCTATATTACTATGTAATCATCATCAATATCATAATCATTATTACTATCATGCTATCATATTAGAATGCTCAAGAGTCATACATATAAATATCATCATCACATACAAGTACCAAGGGTCGAAGTACACATACCTCAACTAGTTGTATAAATGCCATGATATGAAAAAGGTCACGCATACACACAAACAATATTGTGGTATGAAAAGAAACATGCATATATATAAACATATAACCAATAATTAATAGACATACATACACACCAGATTACCTCAAATCACCGATACCACACACATGAGTTCTCACAATACTTTGGATCACCAACAATGAATTGAACTTCTCTAATCGATAAAACAACCACTACAATATCATAATACCTTCAATTAACACATTACATAACTTAACCAAAATCCATAATTCAATCATTCAAATTTTACCCAGGGTTCCAACAATATAAACACACATTAATGGGCTCCAAATGACTATCCCAATTATAATTAGGCACATGCAATTCAGATTTTATACATCCTCAACCACAATCCACCTAGGGTTAGGCACAAACCTTACATAATCCCTCTTAAACTCACAATCAAGCCTTGGCAATACTAAACAACACTTCATTAATGCCTTTAAATTCATTTTAATCGGTAGAATTTGGCAAAACCCGAGTCCACATGCATACATCTGAAAATCTTCTCAAAAATTGGAGAGAAAAGACAGAAGGGAGAGCAAGAATCACTTACCAACTAATCATCAAGTTCCTAAGGTCAAAAAATTTGCTTCCCCAACTCGGATTCATGAAGCCCTAGCAGAGAAAATTGCTTCCTTCCCTAATTTCTTTGCATTTTATTTGATGGGATCTTGTAACACCTTACTTTAATACACCTCCTAACTTGACTGAAAACTCTAAAAACCAACCAAACCTAACCAAGACACTTCAATTTTTACCTTCCAAAACATCCGGGCAGCAAAAAAACACAACAAAGCACCTTTAGAACACTAGAACAGTCGAGACAGGGTGCAGGGCCGTAACCACTACACTATCGCTACGACGCCGGTACTCCTGGGTTTCAAAATTGCCAAAACAAAGGGTCTGGCACCATGGCGCCCCCTTTTCGATGCCATATCAGTTTAACTTCTATGGCAAACTTCTGATGCCCATAACTTTATACTCTGATCTCCGATTGACTTGATTTCACCTCTTACAAGTCAATTTGTCCTAATCTATCCATATATACCAATTTTACTTGAATCCATCTCCGTATAAAGATTTTGGACACCTGACACCGTTTTGCCACTTTTTGACTAAAACTCACCACAAACTTTCTCCAATTACCACCAAAGGCAAATGGGCACTTAGGGACCATTCACACATGTCACAATCTACTAAACCAACTTGTCTAAATATGTTTCACCTCAAAGGAACCATTCCTCTAAGATTTGATCTCGTTGAAACCCAAATAGACCTAATGAGCTATTTGCCCTAAAACTCACCAACAAGGCCTAAATCCATCTTTAGGCTCACATGCGCCACCATTCCGACACAACATCTCTCCGAACCATGCATGCATCATAATACATCATACTTATCAAGGTCAACAACACTCCATATCATTCATTATCATCACATACATATGGTACCACTATCATCATTATAATCATCCAGATGCTCATAGCAATTACAAATACTCTATCTTACTTGACATAAAGTACATAAAGCATACACATACATACACTACAGTGACTAAATACTCCCAATACCAAAGTGGCTATGCTTCCCTCATCTTCTCCGAACTAGTGCCAGAACCTTCATCTGAAATGTTAGTTCTTAGGAAAGATGGGTGTGAGACAAAGTCTCAGTAACCGGGGATAATCATACGCATATATCTACATCACTATTACAATAATATTAAGAATACAATATGAAATGAAATGTATATCTCCCTCGCACACATCTAGAACCATGAGCTGTCGTCATAACAAGACATTTCAAATAGGTAATTCTCTTCCAACAGTTGGTGAAGACTAATTCTAGGATATCACCACCCTAATGCCACTTGGCCAAAGGTTACACTAGAGCTTAGACCGTGGCTCTCCTTCCCCTGGACCATTGTGAATTGGTGGTAATTTAGGGAAGGTGCATCCCTAAATCCACAGCCACCTTGCTCTCTTAGCCATAGGAGAGGATTTAGTGATGGGGATATTTCATCATATCATCTTATCCACTGCCACCTAGCTCTCCCAAGGAGAGGATTTAGCGATAGGGATCTTTATCATATCATCATCTCATATCATAACATCATTATCTCGACATCAATCTCTTACTATATAATCATGTGGTGATGATATAAATGTCATGTCAACATGCCTTGAAACGCATACATATATATATTATCACAATCATCATATGGACATGCTAGCATGCTATAGCATAGGAATGCTACAACATCATAGATACACAACATATACAATCATCCTATCTCAACTAGCCATGTGCATACCACGATATGTAGAAAAACCATACACATACACAACTAATATCGTGGTATGAAAAGAAACATGCATATATACACACATATATATAAACACACAATCACATAATACAAACACTCAGTTACCTCAGGTTGACAATACCACATACAGATCCCAAAAGCTCCTTGAATTGCCAACCAAATCATGAGCCATACCCTTCCAATTGACTGATTATACACTACAATACTACAATATTCGCAATTAGCACAACACAATATGAATTCATAACTCATAACTCAACCAACTAAACTTGACCCCATGATCCAGTGACAAAAACACATACTAATAAACTCTAAATAACTATCCAAATCCTAATCTTCCTCATACATCTTGGATTTCATACTCCCTTTATAATTTTCAACTTAGGGTTCCACTCAAACCCATCACAATCCAACCAAAACTTAAAACTAAAGTTTCCTAACACTACATAACACTTCTACAACACCAGATTAAGCATTTTAATCAGTGGATTCATCCTTAAACTCAAAACCTATCATACTCCCACCGATTTTCAACACAAAACCAAAGAGAAAAGAGAGGACAGGAAGCAAGATCAACTTACCAACCATTAATCAAGATTCTTGGGTCCAGAAAACACCTCCCAAGGCCAAAGAATTGAAGCCCTTGTAGATCCCTCTTTGTTCTACTCCATTTCTTCCTCTTTTTCTCATTCTCGGGAAAACTAAAATGTTTTTAACTTACATAGATTTTTTCGACTTTCACCACAATGTGAGTAAGTTTACCATGGTGTGAATGCTCTTGGTCCTAATATTTTTTTCAAGTTGATACAAGTGTCTCGCAGCGGCGGCCCTGCATCTCACTGCAGCGTGGCCCCTTTTTTTGTCTCAAATATTAAATTCATCTCGTTTTGATCTTTTCTCCAATCCTGATTCCTTTGGCCCTTATGGTTTCTTCCAATGTAGCGTGCCTTGCCTTTTACCTAGCATTAACAAGTGAGACCACTCATTGGCCCTTGGTTCAAATGCACCTCCATTCAGACTTATGAAGCTACTAAACCGCTAAACATTGTCATTTGTCTCTGCCCTGCATACATCATCAAGTATACTTCATGTTAGTTTGAGGCTAAGTTCAGGACCATTTGATGATGGTTGTTACATTCTCCCCTCCTTGAAAGAAATTTCATCCTCGAAATTTGAGAATGCTAGCCTTGACCATGAACAAACATACTCCCTCCACATTATTACTCCCACTTCTGAGCGATTTTTCTTGATTTCTACTTTCTATAATACTTCTCATGAATGAACTGCTCTCTCATACCTCATCTCTATCTTCACTAATCCATGCAACTTACTTCTACAAATCAATCTTAATGTAAAATCTTCCTTAGATCCCTTAACGTAAGATGGGTTAAGCAAGCACCTAAATTTGAATTCTTTTACCCCCAACACAGACTTTTATGCAATTGTTTCATCAAAACTTCTAGGGTATGCAATCATTCTCCTTGACTTTCGACTTTCTCCCTTACCTATCCACTCAATTACTTATTTTCTCTTAGGATTCAAATCATATCAGCTGCCTTATTTACACTGTTAATGCTCCATTCATCAAACACTACCGATTTCCATAACTACTTTTACTCATTTTATAACATCTATCATTCATTCCTTATTACCATATTAAGAGGAAAATCTCCTTTTTCCATTACTCCTTCACAATACCAACTACTTGTCCAGGTTTCCCTGCAAGATATAGTCTTCTATTAATAGACACTGCACACCTCGATCCTTTTTGGTGATCCTTGTTAATCAAACTTCTTCATTGTTCTATTTAAATACTCCTTTTCAATCGACAACCTTCTCCTTTCATGCCATGAACCTTGGGATTTCCTTAAGCCCTAACTGTAACACCTTAATTTCATATACAATTTCCCAAGTAGTATAGCATTTCTAATTTCCAACTAAGCCATTTTAGAAGCTTGAATCATTAAAGGGATTAAATCTGAAAAATAAAATTTTTGGAAGTTACTGTTCATCTATTGCTATTTTTCTAGCTGAAGTTTGAAAAATCGTAACTAATTCCAGAAAAATGGTATGAATGTGATTCAAGTCTCTAAATGAATCTAGAAACATTCTATACAAGGGAAAAATATGAAACTTGCATTTGACTACACCAATTGATATAGTTTAATACTTAAAATTCCACTATTTGAATGGTTAAAATATTAAGTTCCAGATTTTTCGGGTTAAGTTTGAAAATTCATTTCTCATTCCAACCTGAGACAAATCATGCTTTCTTTACACCCTTAGAAATATCTACATGTCTACTTTACATCCACATTTTTATTGTACATTTACTCCATACGTACTGCACATGGCATCAATTTGAAGAAAGAAGGGTCAGAACATCACTCTTACTGGAACAGTTATAGGAAAACATGCATTATTCTCATTGTATAGCTCCAATTTCCTTCAACCCAATGGCATATTAAACTTAAGATATTGATCTTTACATACATGTAAACCAATGGATTTTTGAAGCTATATACGATTTTATATCACTTTTCAAAATAAGTAATACTAAAAGTAAAATCCATGGCTTTCACTTAACTATCCATTCTTGCCCTTAAATTTAAAATTACTCTATAAATCATACATATCTCCAAATTAAGTGTTATTTAACTCATTAGAAAGCATGTTCTCTCTACTTTCAAAGAATATATAAAACTTAACTTACTTGCCCTGTTTCGGTCAAACAATGTTAACTTTTCTTTCATTGCTACAAAATGAGTTGTTTGCAAGGTAATCATGGAATAAAGGCTTTATAACATGCTCACATGATCAATCCATATTTCAAATCCATGCCAAACATTTCATAATGCTCATACGGACATAATAACATAATGTCACAGATCTAAAAGCATATACATGGTTTTATACATAATTTCAAAATATACAATCGTAACTTGAAGACTTCATTAACATTTTTCTCTTTTTCATTCTCCTTAGCTTTTTGGACTCCTTTGCCATAACTTGTGCCTAGTCATTTGGGATACTTGAGGGGATACGATTAGGGGCAATCTCAATAGTAAGTTATATTCATGTATCATGTTCTTCATTTCACATAATGATCACTTAAAATCACATTACTTCACATAAATCAACAAATTGCCATAAAAGTCATAAAGATTTTAGCAATATAACGACTAAGAAAATGGATATCTCGAGGCATAAAATCCCTTATATTGTAGCCAAAACTAGTCAAGAAAACACAATACACAATATAGCAACCAATTTGCATCAAAGCAAAATAAAAAAATAACATAAGCAAGAATGTATAAACTTAGCTACCTTGGATGTCTTCCCTTATCTTTACTCTTTAAACCAAAGCTTACTCTAGCTTTCTCAAGTCCCTAGGCATCATTAAACATTCAATGAAGCCACTAGTTGCATGGTATAACTCAATATACATCCATGAAACCCTATAAATCCTTAAAAATTCAACTTGCTTATCTTAAGCTCTATCTTGAAGCATATACTTGTCTTTAAGGTTTTTGGCCATGGGGAATCTTTTTTTATCATCAAATTAATGATATTACCACTCTAATATTCACTTTTGATCTAGCTGAAAATCAGCCATAGAGGAGGAAAATTGAGTTTTTCTCAAAACTTGCTCAAATATTACCTAGCTTGCTATACTTTGCAAAAACTCATGCTTAATCATAATTTTATGGTTTTAAAACACCATTCCTCCCATAAACACACCTATTTTGAAACTGGACAGAGGTTGGAAAGGAAAGAATTTCACAAAAACTAGCTCATACAACCCAAGAAGTATGCTAGAAATCATCAAAGTCATGAACTAGCTCTTACCGATTTTCCTTGGATTTTTCTTCTTCCTTTTTCTTCCCTCACTTGGCTGCCAATTCCCTCACTATTTTTGGAGATTTTTCCATCTCATCTTAGGTGTGATTTTCGTTCAAGAGTAAAGGGGTATTTATAGGCCACTAATCAAGCATTAATCAAGCTTACTTTTGCTAACCACCTTAATTAACCTTAATCAAATACTTCTTCAAGAAGTATTTTAAATAATAAAATATTTATTTGAAGCATATAGGATGTTGTGATGTGTCACCACTTGAGGGGATAATATCTCCAAAATACTGCATAATTTTTCCAAGTCCAGTAATACCCTGTGTTGGTTACTTTATACTTGGACCGGTAAAGTTACCTTTTACAGTATAATTTCACTTTATTGGAATAGGAATAAAGCAAACTTGTGTCTTACTTTACTTTATAATCCTGTCTCTAAAGAGCTCCTTTTGCAGTATCCAATAGCCTTTCTTTTTGACTTTCTACCTTTTGCAGATCAAAAAGTTACTTTATCGGTATAAAGTCATTACTAAGCCTTCGACACTAATTATTTCTTTATCCCTAAACATTAACCCTCAATGCCATATATCATTGGGCTCATCTTGTCAAGAGCTTCATGTTGACAATAATTTTACATATTTACAAAATTACCCTTAAATAGGGTAAAATTATAATTTTTATTTCTTTTGGGTCATTAATTGTAATTTTTCCCAAAATATTGATTTCATGCCCCTTCACCTGAGTTTTTATGCTTAGAGATATAAATATAATTTCCCTAATTCTTAGGGGTAAAACTATAATTTCTTATTTTTTGTCCAACCAGAAAAAATGATCTCTTTACCCTATTTAATGTAAAACGATGCATGTCCATTTTTGAAAATTTTCTATGCATTTTTAGTTATTTAACTTATTAGGGATGTTATATTGACCACCATGATTAATAATTCAACCAATCTAATTCCTCACTACTACTTCCTTTACTATAAGAATTATTGCTTCATTCACACATTCCTCTTCAACCGACAACCCTCTCTCTCTCCGTACCACTGTAGCCGAGATTTGTCAACCAAGGGGATCTCCTACTTGACAACTTAATCAATCAAACTCATTATCACCACTTCTCTTATTACACGAGTTATTGTTCAAAATTTTACATCATCACCTCTTTATCTTCATATCACCATCTCTCTTCGGCATCGATTTATATATCGATATTAAGCCTTCCTTAACTTACTAGTATATGCTAGATTAGCCACGTCTACCACATCTCGTGGAAATCCATTCGCTACACCTTTGGCATTAACTAATTGAAACTATCCCTAGACAATGGGAAAGTTATTCCTATTGCACTGTAAATGTGTCCACCCTATATGAAGACTCTCTATTATCCACTTCTCAATCAAATAACACTACCAAAGGCATAGACAAAACCATTGCATCATTGATGTCTACAAAATTTCCATAGCCTTATCATTATCATCATAAAAACTTTCCCCAGTGATTGAACTATATCTCCTTGTAGTAAGGCCACCTGTCCAAATAATCTTGTAATCTCGTAAGTTCTTCACACCAGCTAGCCGATCATTAGTTACTCCTATATTGTAGAAAAGTTCTTTCAATTCTCTTTTCATCTTTAACACTATATACTTGTTTCCACTCGAATACATCCTTTTGTCTTATACCACTCTTTCTACATGCTTCTTATTTACACTGCATTTCTCCAATGCTATCGCTAATGGATAGACCTCTCTAATTTTTGAGGGCTTATGGCCTTTCCAGTATCCTATCGGTATACTCCTTAGATTTCCTTCTGCTGTGCACTCTGATTCCTCCCTTCTTATTCATGGAGTCATACAATGCCCTCGCATCACCCATGAACATCACATCCTACCTTCATCCTGCCATCTAAATTTCATTCCCACTGCAAACCACGCAGTCCTCATGTTTATAGCAAGAGGCTATAAACCACCCCATACCACTTACTATTACACCATAGTCACCACTTACTTATCTTTTACCAACAGTAGTCAGGTTCCTACTCACGACTCAAATTTCTCCTTCTAATCTAAGTCAACCATTACAATACTACCACCTGTTTATGCCTTTGTGAATCTCACTGAAGCTCTACTTTCGGGTCTTTAATCCTTTTCTCCTTCTCGTTGTTATTGAAAGATTTAGAATTCCTTCCATTAAATGATAAACCGCTCATCTCATGATCAATGACCACTACAACATGTGCGTCGATTGGTCAGCTGTACCCAATCAATCTTTCAGGAGATAGGCATTCAAGATCATGAATTTAAGCAGATTTCGGTTCCCGTAATTATCATCACCAAGTCTCTCACTCTTAGTCCACTAATGCCTCACACCTTAAGTAACTAATGCATCAAATGTGTAGCTAGCTAGCATTAAGCCTCAACTAGTTAACCAATAGTTCTAGACTCATGATTCAATACAATATGAGGTTATCTCATGATTCCCAAGAACAACGACTTCCCACATTCTCCAAAACTGTTACTAGGAAATTCCAAAGGCAATAGCATACGGAAATGGGTTAGCTCAACAACTTCTACCCTTACACATCTTGAGGGGATCGACATATTACATCTATAATATGTCATCCCACAATTCATTTTATGACTTGGGGGTATACCTAAAAAGAAACTTCCTTCAGTCAATACCTATGACACTTCAACACTTAAACCATTACCACAGATCACCATCATCAATTAGGCAAATTTCTCATCCACAACTAGTTAGTAACACATTCCTCTTACTGGCCTCACTTAACTCTGAGAAAGAGAGAGTTACAAAACTCTTTCATCAACTTCAAAATCCTTACTTGACATTCACTTCTTAGATATTCATACCTCAAGCATGTCTTGCAATTTGTTTCTACCTATAAAACTCACCTTCAATCTCTTGCGACTTAAAATTCCAACTCGCTCACTGTACACTGCTCCTCACAAAGGTATCACAACAATCCTTGTCCAAACCCATATCGACCATCCTCCAATATACAAAACTTATTGATACATCTATTTTTTGAACAGACCTTCTCCCTTATAGTTTAACTCCATCTCCTTCAGGACTCTTATCAACCAGAGAATAGTCAAGAGTCTCTTTACCAACTTAGGTTTAACCCAAAGGACTCTGGTGACCTCTTAACCTTCTCTCATATCCTTTCAATACTGTATGACCTTCTAGTTCACTCCAGAAGTATCCACTACTGCTTTCAAAATCTGTAAACAAGACACTTCAAGTGACAATCATTGCCTCTTCATTGTCTTTCTTGATGACTCTGAGATCACCGTCATTGTCACTACTAAGGCCTTCATTATCCGACACCATCTTAGCTCCAAGACACATGTTCTTTACTTCAAATACAAACTCCCACTAATTAACTAGTTCTCACCATCGTTGTATCCAAACCTACGGATTGGATTCTCTTATATTCTTTCCACTGCTTCGAAATACCTCAACCTTTAGCCTTCAGGATTCCATCGTCAATTCCATATTCAATCCATATTATGCCTACCACTTTATATTACTCTGCAACTTACCCTTATTTCCTATTGTTAGGGTTATTCAACTTCTTTTGCTAATTTCCTCTTAGGGGTCCTAAATAGGAAAAGCACTAATCATTGAACTTCTCTTTTACTCTTTAGTCTACTGCATTCATTAGGATAGAACATACATCTTCGCACACCAGCCCTCCAAGGATGTATGCTTCCTAATCAATAACTACTTTTTGATTTCCAAGTGAGCTCTTATAGCCTCAACACTTAGCAAGACTTTCCTCCTCCACTGTTCAACCTCCTTTTCCAACTTAAGCACTACAAATTACCCCTTTAATTTAGAGGTGCAATCTATAGTACTGAGGATAGTTCTAATTGATCCATCCATTGTTTAGCCGCCACATGATTCCTTTTACCTTATCCTTGCTAACTTAACTACTCAAACATTCACATTCACATCACCATACCTTTTTTGGTTCAACTACACTGGTACTCTATTCAACGTTCTTCCTTAATTACTAACTCGGTCAAGCAATCCAACCATTATCTCGTGCATCTTTCCTATGAGATCTTTATTACTTTATTTACCTCTTGCAATACATCTTTCCCTCTTATATAAATAGCAATTTATATCAGTTACATGACTCTGGACTAGTATTACATCAGGAATATGAGTTTATACAATCCAAAATGTGCTGAGTATGACCATAAGAAGAAAGAATGGCCTGAATTATTGCTCTAATACCAAAATGTAACACCTTACTCCAATATACCTTCTAACTTGACTGAAAACTCCAAAAACGAACCAAACCCAACCAAGACACTTCAATTTTTACCTTCCAAAATATCTGGCAGCGGAAAAACACCACAAAACACCTTAAGAACACTAGAACAGCCGAGATAGGGTACAAGGCCAAGGCTGCTATAGTACTATCGAGGCACTGGTGCTTTTTGTAACACCTTACTCTAATACACCTCTTAACTTGGCTGAATACTCCAAATTTTGACCAAACACAGTCCAAACACCTCAATTTTACTTTCAAATTCATCATAGCAGCAAAAAACATCACAAGTGTAATATCCCAAAATTTCACTGGATACTAATTAGTGAAAGTAAGAAATCAATGATAATATGAAATGTACAAGAAATTCAAGAAAACGGATAGATACCATTCTACGTGAAAATTGGTAAAGAGATTATTTTTCCCTGGTGGGCAAAAAATAAGAAAATTATATTTTTACCCCTAAAGAATTATAAAAATAACATCCACATCCCAAAATATAAAAAAATTACGTGGAGGAGAAATAGAAAAGCCCTTGGAAAAAATTACACCTAATGATCTGAAAGTTTCTGAAATTATAATTTAACCTTGGGTCAAGGGCAATTTTGTAAATAATCAAAATTATTGTCAAAACAAAGCACTCGATGAGAGAAGTCTGATGGTATATAGCATGAAGGGTTAATGTTCAAGAATAAGAAAATAATTAGTGTCGAGTGTCTAAAAGTAACAGTAAACTGAAAAAGTAAATTATGGGCCCTACCGATGATTAAAGGGTAATCGGGATAAGATATGGGCCATATACAAATACCAATTGGGATAGGATAATTAAATAAATATAAAAATAAAATTAGAATAGTCCTATAATCCAAAAATACTAAATTACTTTAAAAAAACAGTTTTATTAGTATGGTTAAAAATTACCTGATTTAGGATATATCTAAACCAGGAAAAATTGAGTATTTTTGGAACACTTAGGTCACTCATTGGGGGTGGAATTTGGGGCCGCTTGGGCAGCAAAATTGTTCGGTAAAACTTCCTCAAGAAGTAGTTAAATTTTTGGCTAAAAAGTAACTTTAGTTAATTATGTGATTAACCATTATTAAGTACATTATTAAGTCCTTTAACCACTCACTTTTTCACCATTCTGCATGACCATGTCCAGCAGCAAACTGAAGGGAAAAAATGCAGAGAGAAAGAAGAGAAAAGAGAGAAGGAAGAAGAGAAACTCAAGAGGAGTCAAAGGTTCAAGTTGGTAAGTTGTCTCCTACTACCTTAAGCATGCTATCCATGGTCTTTGAAGCATGTTCGTGGAGTAGATTTCTTTCTCCACTCCCTTAGGGTTTTGGCCATGGCATGAATAAGCAAGAAAATGAGTTTACAAACCATTAAACTTAGTGAAAAGCTTAGACAAAACACTAGAAGCAAGAATCTATGGCAAGTTTGAAGTGTTTTGAAGAAAATCTTTTTCTTCCATTTTTATGCCACTTTCGGTCAGAACATGGGGAGTATTTAGAGAAGGAATTTCATGATTTTGACCCCAAAAATGGATTCTCTATGGTCTAAAACCTTAAAAGCAAGTGTGTTGTACAAAGAAAGATCAAAGGAAAGTTAAGTGAAAAAGTTAAGGATTAGTGAGCAATTGTTATGTAATTCTGAAATCAGTGGCTAAATTGATTAAATGATGATATGTCTAGGTTTAAGGAAGTGTTAGGAGGCCCAAGAAATGGCATACCAAGTGTGGAAACCTTTGGAATACATAAAGGTAGTTAATTCCCTTTACTAACACCACATTATCATTATTTTTTCTTTGATATTTGTCACTATGGCATATGTATGAAATGTTGATTTGTGATATTTCTTTGATGTTGGCTGAGTTGTATGAGGGGTTTTGAGCCCTGGGATATCCATTTTACAAAATGAAATTCTGCCAAAATTTTATAAAATTTATATGTCCAAATGTGCCTATATGATGAATTCAAGTTAGTGTGATATTTCTATGAAAAATGTGATGATATGATAGCATGTATAAGATTTATCTACTAAGATTCTTTGAATCTCACACTCTCACATATTAACCATGATTAGGTAGCAACAATGGCAAGACCTCCAAGGAAGAGAAGGGAAAGGAGAAAGAACTTGGTATTTAATTTGATAGTGTAACACCCCTCATAACTTTGTTTTGGCATTTTGTACAGAACCGGAGGAAATAGAACAAAGGAAGGCTCAAGTAGAGGAAAATAGAGCTCCACGCCGTGGCTTAAAGTAAGGCCGCCATGGCTAGAGCAAGGCCCGTGGTGTTGTTTCAGTTGAAACACGGTGGCACTGAGGCGGACTTATCTGAGGTGCGGTGAGAGTCGAGGATTTTGTTTAAATCAGAAACATTTCAGTCAGTCAGACGTGAAGGAAAACGGATGGAAAACATTAGAGCTGTGCTTAGGCTTGTGAGATTTAGCCTTAGGAAGTGATTTTCGGACCTCGAGAGCTTGGATTCATGCTGATAAGTGATCCTTACTCTTCTCTCTCCATTTTCTTTGGTTGAACTTGGGGTTTTTCGGTTTGGGCTGAAATCCACCGCTTGAAAGAGATGAAATGGGATTAAGGAAGTGTGTTTTAATGTTCTTGATGCTTGGGTGCGAGTTTTGAAGATGATTTGAGTTTAACCTTAGGTTGTTTTTGGTTAGGGCTCTTGGGAATCGAAAGTGTATGGGATTGTTTGGTGTTTGAATGATTCCTAGGAGCTTATTAATGCATGAAAGGAGTGTTGGAACCTTGGGTTAGACTAAAGTAGTTGAATTGTGATGTTTGATTTATTGGTATATGTGGTTAACTGAGGAATTTTAGTATTGTAAAGGTTGTTTGGTAGCCTGAAAGGGGTTCAAGCATGTTGGACAACTCGAGAAGTTCGTGGAATTCTCTAGGCTAATGCCAGAACCTTAACCTGAAATGTTAGTTCATGGGAAAGAGGATATGAGACAATGTCTCAATAATCAGGAACAACCACACTCATATATATATATACATAACTCATACAATCTCATGAATGCAATATGAAATGGAATACATGTCTCCCTCGTACACAGCTAGAACCACGAGTTGTCATCATAACAGGACATTTCATATAGGTGATTCCCTTCCAACAATTGGTGAAAACTGTTTCTGGGACATCACCAAACTTGCCTCCCACTAGTGCACCTAGCCAAAGGTAACACTAATGTTCTGATTGTGGCTCTTCTTCCCCTTTTGCCAACACAAATTGGTAGCAATTTAGGGAAAGTGCAGTCTACTGTGCGCATTTCCCTCCTGGCCATAGGAGGTGATTTAGGGCCAAGGATCTCATCCTTATCCTCCCTTCTCATATATCATATCATATCATCATATATTATATCATCATCACCACTCGATCACCATATACCATGCAATGCCATGTGATGATGTTCATGCTATATCATCACATCATCATATTCTTAATGTCATGCATGCATCATGTCATGTCACCTCATCATCTCTAATCATCATCACAATCATCATTCTCTATATGTCTAGCCATGTGCATACCATGATATATAGAAAAACCATACACAAACACATGTCAATATCGTGGTATAAACAAAAACATGCATATATACATACATATATATCATATCATACAATACAAACACCCAGTTACCTTTAGTTGTCAATACCACATAGACGTGATTCCACGAGCTTCTTAGGTTGTCCAACATGACTTGTACTCCTCTCGATCAACCAAATACCTCTATAATACCACAAAATCCATAATCAACAAAATATATCATTTGACCAAAAACCACAATTCGACTATTTAGGCCTAATCAACGATGTACATTTCAGATTCCTTGCTTCCACACACAATATCAACCTAGGGTTAAGCTTAAATCATGCATATTTCTTCTAAAACTCATACCCAAGCATCATAACCACCAAATCACACTTTATTAATCCCATTTTATCCCTTTTAATCAGTGAATTTCAGCCCAAAATTGAAAATCCCAACATATATCTCAAAAACCTAACTCCAAATCGAAGAAAATGGAGAGGGAGGAGGAGGAGTAGAGATCACTTACCAACCAAGATCCCAACTCCAGGAGGTAGAAAATCACTCCCAAAGGCCACAAACTTCAAACCCTAGCAGAGCTTCTTCTTTCTCCCTCTGTTTTTCCTTCCTCCGATCGTGGAGCTTCTCGGCCTAAAAGATTTAACACAATTCAAGTTTGCTCGCCACGGCAGTCTTGCCTTATGCCACAGTATCGTGCTCCTCTGTCTCTAGTTTAAGCTTTCCTCCATCATGGTCCATTCAATTCTACATACAATGCCAAATACACTTAGTTAACTGGGAACCAAGCTAGGAATAATGTAATGAGGGTTGTTACATTCTCCCCTCCTTATAAAAATTTCATCCTCAAAATTTCAAGTCTTACCTTAAGCAAAAATCCCTGGATATCTCCTTCGCATGGATTTTTCTGTCTCTCACGTGGCATCATTGGATGTCAAGCCGCTCTATAACATTTTTATTAATTTAATGATCATACTTTTCGGCTGCTTCTCCTTTACATCGAGAATTTACAACGACGTGACCTCAAAAGTTAGATTCTCTCAAACTTGAATTTCTTCATCATCAATTATGTGAAACGGATCCAGAAGATACTTCTTGAGTTGAGACATGTGAAAACATCATGTAATCCTGTGAGATTAGGTGGTAGCACCACTAAATACGCTACTGACCTAATTCAATCTAGAATTAGATATGAACCCATATACCACAGAGTGAGCTTCTTTGCTCAAATTAATCTCCCAACACTTATAGTAGGAGTGACCTTCAAAAATACATGATCTTCAGCATCATACTCCAATGGTCTCCTCTTTCTATCTACATAACTCTTCAACCAACTCTGAGTGGTCAGAAGTTTCTGTCAAATACTCTCTATTTGTTGAGAGGTTTGATCCACAATATCTAGGCCCAAAAGAGTATGTTCACCAAGTTCAACCTAACACAGTGGCGATCTATACTTTCAACCATACACAGAGTCATTTGCAAACTCGAGTGATAATTGTTATTGTAGGCAAATTCGACCAATAGTAGATATTGATCCCAATTGGCTTTATTCTCCAAAACGTAGGCTCACAGCATGTCTTCCAGAGTTTAAATTGTCCTTTCAGTCTACCCATCAAATTAAGGGTGATAAGCAATATTGAAACTCAACTTCGTCCCCATGGCCTTCTAAAGAGATTTCCAAAACTTGGATGTAAATCTAGGATCTCTATCTTACACAATATTCATCAACACTCCATGCAGCCTCACAATCTTATTCACATATAATTGGGCCAATTTCTCCACGGTAATAATCTACCAAATTGGAAGAAAATGGGCCGACTTTGTCAATTTATCTACAATTACCCATATTACATTATGTCCTGAAGAGGTCCATGGTAATCCCATCACAAAATTCATGGAGATGCCTTCCCATTTCCACTCCAAGATCTCTAGAGGTTATAATGTACCCACTGGCAATTGGTGTTCAATCTTCACCTTCTGACAGATTCAACATCTTGCTATATACTCTGTGATGTCCTTTTTCATGCCTGGCCACCAATACCCTCACTTCAAATCTTGGTACATCTTCATGGTACCTGGGTGAATAGTATACCTGCTCTTATGAGCTTCAACCAGAATAACTTCACAAAATCCTACAATTTTTGGCACACAAATTTGACCACGATACCGGATGATACCATCCTCCAATATATCAAAGTCCTAGGTCTCTGTCATTTCAATTCGTTTCCAAATGTCCAAAAGATAGTTATCCTCTGACTGAACATAGCAAAGGTTCCTCACCAAATCACTCGATACATTGATAGATCCCAATACTAGAACACCAGGATGGATATTAACGGATAACTTCATATCTCTCAAGCTTTCTAGCAGCTGTTATTCCCTCATCATCATTGTGGTTATATGGATTGACTTTCTACTCAGCGTATCCACCACTACATTGGCTTTCCCATGATGATACTTCAAAAAAATTCATAATTCTTTAGGAATTCTACCTAACATCTTTGCCTCATATTCAACTCTTTCTGATCAAACAGATACTTCAAACTTTTGTGCTCACTAAATACCTCAAACTGAGCGCCATAGAGATAATGCATCCATAATTTCAAGGCAAACACTACAGCCACTAGATCAAGGTCATGAGTAGAATAGTTCTCCTTATGAGGCCTCAACTGCCATGAAGCATATGCCATAACTCCTCCTTATTGCATTAATACACACCCTAAACCCTTCTTAGAGGCATTCGTATAAACTGTGAAAGGCTCCGATGTTAGGGATAATCAGCACTGGGTTGGATATTAAACGAACCTTCAGCTCTTAGAATACACTCTTACACCTATCACCCCAAATGAAAGATCGATCCTTACGGGTGATTCTAGTTAATGGCATAACAAGCTAAGAGAATCCCTTGATAAACCTTAGTAGTAACCAGCCAATCCCATAAAGCTGTGAATCTCAATCACTGATTACAGTCTCTCCTAATTCAACACCGCTTTTACTTTACTAGGCTCCACCACTACTCCTTCTGCAGAAATCACATGACCAAGAAATTTCACCTCCCGTAGCCAGAACTACATTTACTAAGCTTGGCATACAATTGGTGATCCCGCAACACTTGCAATACAATCCAAAGATAGAGTGCATGCTCTTCCTCACTCTTAGAGTATATCAAAATGTCACCAATGAATACCACCACAAATTTATCCAAATATGGCTGAAAGACCCTGTTCATATAACCCATGAAGATTGTCGAGGTATTGGTCAACCTGAATGGCATCACAAGCAACTCATAATGCTCATATCAAGTTTGAAAAGCCGTTTTAGGAACATCTTTAGCACACACCCGTAATTGATGGTATCTTGACCTCAAATTGATTTAAGAGAAAACCGAGGCACCTAACAACTGATCAATCAAGTCATCGATCCGGGCTAGAGGATATTTATTCTTAATTGTCACTGGTTCAATTACCTGTAATCAATATCCAATCTGAGGCTACCATCCTTCTTCCTGACAAACAGTACTGGAGCTCCCCAAGGTGAGACACTTGGTCTGATGAAACCTCTTTTCAACAAATCTTCAATCTGCTTTTTGAGTTTTTACAACTCAGATAGCGCCATTCGATATGAAGCCTTCAAAATAGGACTTGTCCCAGGCACCAAATTAATGGAAAACTCCAACTCTCGTGGTGGTGGCAAACCGATAATCTCCTCTTGAAACAAATCAGGATACTCACATATAATCGTGTATCTTTCTATACCTCCTTTAACATCCACATTAAAAGAGAAGAAAACTAGAAACCATTGCCATCCTTTTCTTAAATACCTATCAGTTTGAGCAAAGGACAAATAGACATTTTCATCCCCTTTGACACTAGGGATATGTTAAATATGCTGGCTTCCTAAGAGGAGGGTGGTGAATTGAGAAAATTAAAATTTTCTGCAAAAGTCAAGAGTGTGGTGAGGACAAAAGAGATAGTAAAATAGAGTATAAAAGAATAGCAATGTAAGAGTAGTAAAGGAGAACGGAAGACACATGTTTATCCTGGTTCGGTCTCTTAATCTTGACCTACGTCCAGACCCCAAGCAACTACTTGAGATTATCCACTATCTTGTAAGAATTTAGTGGGCTTCTTGCAATTACCTCAGTACAACCTTGATGTTGTGTTCTTAGAGCTTACAACCTCTCTCTTTGCACTCTAGCTAAGTGCTTCCCAAGAAGGGGGTGAATTGGGAAGATTAAAATTTTCTGCAAAAAGTCAAGAAGGTGAAGAAAGCAAAGTATGACAGTAAAACAGAGTATAAATGAACAAACTGTAAAAGTAGCAGTAAAGAGAAGAAAACTCAGATATTTATCCTGGTTCGGTTTCTTCACTTGACCTACGTCTAGTCCCCAAGTCACCACTTGAGATTTTCCACTATTGTGCAAGAATTCAATGGGCTTCTTGCAAATGCCAAACTACAAAGATGATGCTCTGTTTCTAAAGCTCACTCTTCCACTCTATGCACTCTTACTAAGTGCTTACCCAATCCCTTGTGATATCCCCTCATAAGAAAATCTTTCTTCCAGATGAAGATAAGATTGTTTAAAAAGATTAAACTCTCTTAAACAGAGTGAATATGAAAATTGAAGTACAAATATTGAAGTGAGAGAGTAAGAGACTTTGAGTAGATGATTTGGCAGAGTTTCAGTATATACAAAGTTAAAATTGTTACCCACAACTTCAAATGATGTTGTATTTATAGATTTAGGTCTCAACTATATGTTAGAGACAAAATATATCCGTTGGAGAAGCTATCCAACGGTTACTCTGAAAAACTATTCGTTAACCAACCGCATTCAATGCTTCTGACATACTGAAATTTGAATTTTGGTTGGTCAACAGACGAATTTCACAGACACTAAAGGTTAACAGCTTTAACGTTGAAATACCGAAGTTCATCTGTTATGAAGTGAAATTCGAATTTTGATATTTGGAAAATGTTTCTATGTTGTGACACATGAATTTTCAAGTAGAAAGTTTTTCTGTTAAGTGTGAACAGTACTTTCAATTTGCTACAGTGCCTTCGAAATTTGAATTTTGAAATCCCAAAATTCGTCTGTCCGTAGCAGGTTCAAAAAGCACAGTAGTTCATTTTCTTCGAAATTTGAATTTTCAAAGTGTGAAGTTCGTCTGTCAGAGAAACCTCTTTTCATACTTACTTTAACATTCAAATTTATAAACACTGTCATTCGTATGTCAACATATCATTGTAACAAACTCACAAGCTTAGTTTCTGAAATTTGAATTTTCATATTAAAAGTTCGCCTGTCACTGAGCAATTTTGAAATCCAATCTATACTTGGTTTCAGATTAACTTTGACATAATTTCAGATGAATTTCTTTAGTTTTCATAAGTTACTTTTTATCTGAAATTTGAATTTTCAAAACCCAAAGTTCGTCTATTACTAAAAGCTCCTTTCAAATTCAAATTCAAATTTAGAGGTTTCAGACACTTATCAAAATTCAAATTTTCTCAAGCCAAAATTCGTCTATCAAAGAAGCTTCTCTTCAGACTTGTTCAGTTTCAATACGAAATTCGAATTTTCAAAGCCAAAGTTCAAATTTCCAAGATGACAGATCAGTATTAACTTTCAAACTTCGTCTGTTGGTAGGTGTTTTTCAAATATTCCATGATTTAACATAGAATCAAAGTTTTAAAACATCTTTTCAGCAAATCAAAGTCTTTTACTCAAATCAAAACATTGCTAAACATCCTACATAAATCTTTACACTGATTTCTCCATGATTCCTTCACTTGACCTTTTGTTCACCTTTGATATCTTTATTCCAAGCTCTTGAACGTTGGTTTGAAATCATCAAAACACTTGATTCAATACTTTCTTCCAGACGAAGATAAGATTGATTACAAAGAATGAACTCTCTAATTTAGATTATGTATGAAAGTTGAAGTGCAAAAGAATGAAGTATGAGAGTAAGAGACTTTGAGTTGAGAATTTGACAGAGTTTCAGTATATACAATGTAAAATCATTACCCACAACTTCAAATGAAGTTCCATTTATAGATTTATGTCTTAACTATTCGTTAGAGAAAGGATAAAGCCGTTAGAGACGTTACCCAACGGTTACTCTGAAAAATTATCCGTTCACCAACCGCATTTAATGCTTCTGACACTCAAAGTTCGAATTTTGGTTCATCAACAAATGAATTTCACAAATATCGAAAGTTAAAGACTTTAACATTGAACTTCAAAGTTCGTCTGTTATGAAGCAAAGTTTGAATTTTCATTTTTAAAGAATGTTTCTTTGTTGGAACATATGAATTTTCAAGTTAAAGTTCTTCTGATAAGTGTAAACAATTGTACCATATTGCTACAGTGCCTTCAAAGTTTGAATTTTGGTGCCCAAAATTCGTCTGCCAGTGGGCAGCACAATAGTTCATCTTTTCAAAATTTGAATTTTCAAAATTCAAAGTTCTTTTGTCAAAGGGAGCTCTTATCAGACTTATTTCAAAGTTCAAATTTCTGAAAACCAACATTCGCATGTCAACAGATTATTATAACAATCTTGCAAGCTTTGTTTCTAAAATTCAAATTTTCAAAGTCAAAGTTTGTCTATCAGTGAGCTAATTTTGAACTCTTTTTAAACTTCACTTTTAGATGAGCTTTGACATATCCTCAGATGAATTTTTCATTTTTATGAATTGTGTTTTATCAGAAATTTGAATTTTCAAAACACAAAGTTCGTCTGTCAGAGAAGTATCTTATCAGACTCATGCCAAAGTTTGAATTTCTGCACTTAAAGTTCATCTGTCAAAGGAATCTATTTTCTGACTAAGTTATTTTCAATTTGAAATTTCAATTTCAGAAGGCAAAGTTCGAATTTTCAAAGCAATAGATCAGTTTTAACACTTTAAAGTTCATCTGTTAATGGGTATTTTTCAAATATTCCATGAATTAACATGGAATCAGATTTCTAAAAATATTCTTTTGCCAATTCAAAGTCTTTTACTCAAATTAAATATAGTAAGAAGTCCTATATCTAATCTTGTGCTGATTTAACTTGGATTTCTCCATTTGGGATCTTCCATGCACCTTTGATATCTTCTTTCCAAGCTCTAGAAGGTTAGTTTGGAATCATCAAAACACTTGATTCAATAGGATATTCATGGGCAATGACACAGTCTTCCAATCACAGTCAAGAATGGCATTATTCGACTCCAACCAATCCATCCCAATAATCATGTCAATCTCTTGCAATGGAAAATAGATTAAATCCAAGGTAATGCTATGGTGTTCAAAGCGAACCACACAATTCAAACAAGCTTGAGCAGTTCTTAATGAAACTCCCATGGGTGTGGATATCAACAATTCAAAAGGTAACTTTATTGCCATAATACCTAATCTCCGAGTACAATCAAAAGATAGAAAGGAATATGATGCACCAAAATCAAACAATACATGAATATAAATACCATTGAGTTTAAGTTTAGCTCTAATCAAGTTAGGTGATGTATCCACTTCTTGTTGGGTAATTACGAAAACTTGTCTGGGCATTGCTGGCCTTCTCATTACATCATCATGCCTTGGCTCCCAACAATTTCGTGAGATATATTCCGATTTCCCACAATTATAGCAAATCAAGCACGGCCGGTCACCATGACTCATCCCACAATTTCTGCACGGATTTGAGGTACTACCTGAACTGTATTGAGATGGTGCTAAGTCCTTTCCTGCATATCCACTCTAACTAGAGCTCCTTTTGTCAAAGCCTCCTCTATAGAATGGTCTTTTGGCATACCAACCTCTATTAGATTGATCTCGGTCAAAGCTACATCTTCCTTTGCCATGACGACCTCTATTATGATAGTCTCTTCCTCTACTAGAACTACCACTGATACTACCAGATCTACTTCCTTTACTAACACCTCCGACAGGTCCAAGTGAGAAAAGGCTCGGATCATTGAGTTCCTCTTCTCTTCCTTAGTCTCTCTCATTCTCCTGGATAGGACACGTATCTTGATACACAAGTCTTCAAATGACACAAATTCCACCACTAATAACTACTCCTTAATCTCTAGACGGGCTCCCTCAAATAACTTTTGAGCCATCCATCTATCACTGGGATAATTGTTCAGATAAGTAGAATACTATGCTAAATCCAGGAATTGATCAATATAATCATCTACCAACAAATTCCCTTGCTGAAAAGCTAAGAACTCAACCTCTTTTTGCATCATTCGGGCTAGAGGAAAGTAGTGCGCAAAGAATTGTTCCTTAAATTGTTCCCAAGTCATTGGGGCACCTAACACTTCAACACTTGGAAGGACGCTTCTCCACCAACGTTTAGGCTTTTTCTCAAGCTTAAACACCGCCAGTTGCACCTTTTATTCCAAGGTACAATCCATTACACCAAAGATAGTCTCCAATTACTCTATCCATTCTTCAACCAAAGCAGAAACAATGCCACAAAACCATTGCTCTGATACCAAAATGTAATACCCTACCATTAAACACCTACGAACTCAACCAAAAACTTCAAAATATAACCGAACGTAACCCAAACATCTCAAAACAACTCCCCAAAACATCAAAATAGCGGAAATGAACCAAACAACACCAAAATCTAAGCTAAGGCCGCGACTGCTATAGTACCACCGCGGCTCCGGCCTCCCCTATTTTGTATACGCTTCTGCCTCCACTGGCATCGCGACCTGGACCCTGGCACCGCGACATCACCTTCTGGTTTTCATAACAGCAAAACTCAACATCCCGGGGTGAACTTCCAACGCGCATAACTTAATGCTCCGACCTCCGATTTCCTTGATGCCAACTCCTACAAGTCAATCTAGTCACAATCTATCCATAGACACCAACTTCACCTCAATCTAACTCCATATGGAGATTCTGGACCCCTGACATCATTTTGGCCACTTATTAACCAAAACTCACCCCTATTCAATTGCCACCGAATGCAAATGGTCACTCAAAGACCATTCACACAGGTCCAAAACCTCCAACCAACTTATCCAAAGAGGTTTTACCTCAAAGGAACCACTCATTTAAGATTTGACCCCCTTGAACCCTAACTTGAGAAAATAGGCTACAAGTCCTAAAATACACCAACAAGGCCTAATTCCACATTTCATCATACATAACACATACATACGCAAACAACACCTTTTTCACATATAACTATACATACATACATTCATAACAATCCTTACAATGTCTTATATTCATTACAAAACCTTCTATCCTACTTGGCACAAGATATATATCCAAAACATACAAATTACATAGACCCAACATTCCCACGTCCGATGCTACTCACACGTCTTCTCCGAACTAGTGCTAGAACCGTCACCTGAAAGGTTAGTTCATGGGAGAGGGTGTAAGACAATGTCTCAGTAACCGGGAACAACCACACACATATATATACACATATATCTCACACAATTTATAAATGCAATGTGAAGTGAATGGAATGTAAGTCTCCCTCGCAGGGAACCCATCCTTATCCTCCCTAATATATATAATCCATCCTTATCCTTCCTAATATATATAATCCATCATTATCCTTCCTAACATATATATATATTCCATCCTTATCCTCCCTAACATATATATTTATATTTCATCCTTATCCTCCCTAACATATATATTTATATATCATATCGTCATCATATCATCACCACCCAATCCGCCATGTATCTCAATCTCACAATGCCCTGTGGTTATGCTTATATATCATCATATAATCATCATCATCATATCATAATGTCATCTATACATCATGTCATGTCATGTCAATATCATCATCTCCAATCATCATCATAATCATCATCTAGCTGTGTGCATACCACGATATATAGAAAATAGTACATACAAACATATCAATATCGTGGTATCAAACAAACATGCATATATACACAAATATACGTACTACCATACAATATAAACAAGACAATATAAACAAACACCTGATTATCTCAAGTGTCAAAACCACACACGCGGATTCCACAAACTTCTCGAGTCGTCCAACATGCTTGAACCCCTCTCAGGCTACCAAACAACCTTCAAAATACCACAATTCCTCAATTAACATAATATACCAATAATCAAACATCACAATTCAACCACTTTAGCCTAACCCAAGGTTCCAACACCCTTTTCATGCATCAATAAGCTCTTAGGAACCATTCAAACACTAAACAATCTCATACTCTTCAAATTCCCAGGAGCCCTAACCAAAAACAACCTAGGGTTAAGCTCAAATCATGCATACACCAGTCAAAACTCACATCCAAGCAACAAGAATACCAAAACACCTCCTTACCCCCATTTCATCCATTTCAATTAGTGGATTTCGGCCAGAACTGAAGATCCAAACTTATAATCGAAAAACCCTAAATTTCAACTGAAGAAAATGGAGAAGGAGGAGTAGAAATCACTTACCAACTTGAATCCAAGCTTCCTCGTCGCTCCCTCCATTTTCTTTCTTTCCTTCGTGTTCGACTGACTGAAATGTTTCTAATTTAAATCAGAAATCCAACTGTCGCCACGGCTCCAAGGCAGCTCACCATGGCTCCACCTCATTCAGCCATAAATATGCCACTGGAATTAGCTCTCGCCACGGCAGCCCTACTTTTCACCGCAGTGTGGAGCTCTTTCAGACTCCACTTGAACCTTCCTCCATCCTGTTTTCCTCCGATTTTGAACACAATGCCAAAACAAATTTATGAGGGGTGTTATAATCATCTTATCTCAACTAGCCGTGTGCATACCACGATATGTAAAAAAATCATACACATACACAACCAATATCGTGGTATGAAAAGAAACATGCATATATACACACATATATATATAAACATACAATCATATAATACAAACACCTGGTTACCTCAGGTTATCAATATCACACACAGATCCCATAATCTCCTCGAATTGCCAACCAAATCACGAGTCATATCTTTCCAATCAACCGATTATACACTACAGTACCATAATATTCTCAATTAGCACAACACAATATGAATTCATAACTCATAACCTAATCAACTAAACTTGACCCTATGATCCAATGACAAAAACACTTCCTAATAAACTCTAAATAACTATCCACATCCTAATCTTCCTCATACATCTTGGATTTCATACTCCATTTACAATTTCCAACCTAAGGTTCCACTCAAACCCATCACAATCCAACCAAAACTCAAACCTAAAGTTTCCTAACACTACATAACACTTCTACAACACCAGAACAAGTATTTTCATCAGTGGATTTATCCTCAAACTCAAAACCTAACATACTCCAACCGATTTCCAACCCAAAACCGAACAAAAAAGAGAGGAGAGGAAGCAAGATCAACTTACCAACCATTAATCAAGATCCCTGGGTCGAGAAAACACCTCCTAAGGCCACAGAATTGAAGCCCAAGTAGAGGCCCCTTCATTCTACTCCATTTTTCCTCTTTTTCTCATGCTCAGCAAAACTAAAATCTTTCTAACTTATACAGATTTTTTTGACTTTTGCAGCAGCGCGAGTAAGTTCACCGTGGCATGAATACTCTCAGTCTCAATATTTTTTTCAAGTTGATACAAGTGTCTCGTGTTAGTTTAGCTAGCTTCCCAAGAGGGGGTGAATTGGGAAGATTGAAATTTTTCTGCAAAGATGAAATACAATAGTGATACTAAAAGATTACAGAAAACAGAGTATAAGAAATAAAGAGTAAAGGGGAAAAGACCCAGTAATTTATCCTAGTTCAGTATATTCCACTTGACCTACATCCAGTCCCCAAGCTACTACTTAGGATTTCTTTACTATCTCTTGCAAGATTTGAATGGGTTCTTGCAATGACTACAGTACAATACCAGCCCAAACTTTGGACTGAAACAAGTTCTCTCACTTTTCCAACTTAAGAGTAAGACTATCTCCCTTAGTGTAATCTCAGAATAAGTACTCTCTACAAGTGTGTAGATGTTTACATAATGAAAACTCTCTCAAAAAAGTAGATATGAAAGTTGAGATACAATCAATGAGCAAAATAGAGGGTAGGTAAGCTTTGAATGAATCAATAAATAAGTCAGCAGAGTTTTGGCATGTATATTATTTTTCTCATTACCCAACAACTTAAATGAGGTCCTATTTATAGTCTTGGGATAGAATTATCCGTTAGAAACAAAGATTAGCTGTTACTCTTAGTAAAATAGTCGTTCACCTACCGTATTAAATGCAGCTGACAAAGGTTATATAGATAACCTCCTCAAGTTATGCAAATAATGGGTAACTGTTTGCCTTTGTTTTCAACGTGGAGCTTTTGTTATGCAAATAACCTAACTAGGTTATGCGGATAACATACTACCTAGAATGACTCAGTTTCAGCTCAAAATCATTTCCATGAAAACCACTTAGTTATTAGGATAACGTTAAGCTTTTCTCAAACTGAGCTTTTGTGAAACTTAGGTTATTAGGATAACCTTCCAAAGTTATGTCAATAACCTGTTTTACTAAAGAGAAGCTATTAGTTCAGTAACATAGGTTATGTGGATAACCTCCCTAGGTTATATGGATAACCTGTTAACAGAGAAGAGTCCAAGTACTCTGTAACACACGTTATGCGGACAACCTCTCTAGGTTATGCAAATAACAAGCTGTACAGTACCACTTACCTTTACTGTTCACTTCCTTATGCGGATAAGATGCCAACCTTATCAGGATAACCACCTGGACAGACTTGAAAACTTGATCCCCAAGTTATGTTATGCAGATAACATCAATCTGTTTTCATGAAATTGAAGAATGGATTTTGGAAAAACTTTGAGATTAAGTCTTTATCCCCATAACCTTAAATGGTTATGCTTATAACGTAAGACATTATCTTGAAAAAAGAGTAAACACTTAGAAACATCTTTGAAATTGAGATTTTATCCCCAAAAGCTAAAACATTTTCATGAAAACCAATTGAACACTTAGAATCAGTTTGAAATTGAAGCTTTATCCTCATAAAATAGCTCTTTTCTTGAAAACCATTTTGAAATTATGAGCTAATCATTAATCATTCAGTTAGTTATCACATTTAATGTTAGGTGAATTGAAATTCAAAGCTTAACTACCTTCTTTTACAAATAGTTTCCTAAAACATGTGAAACAACTCTTCAATCTTCAGGAAACTTCAACTTTGTTCTTTATTTCTCTTATGTTCCTTTGATATTGGATCTCCAAGCTCATTTGTTTTAGAATCATCAAAGCATCTGAGTTAACATCTCGCTGTAGCGACCCTGTATCTCACTACGGTGTGGCCCCTTCTTTGTCTTAAATATTAAATTTGTCCCATTTTGATCTTTTCTCTGGTCCTGGTTCCTTTAGCCCTTATGGTTTCTTCCAAAGTAGCGTGCCTTGCCCTTTACCTAGCTTCAACAAGTAAGACCACTCATTGGCCCTTGGTTCAGATGCACCTCCATTCAGACTTACAAAGCTGCTAAACCACTAAACACTGTCATTTTCCTCTGCCTTGTACACATCATCAAGTACACTTCATGTTAGCTCAGGGCTAAGTTCAAAACAGTTTGATGATGGTTGTTATAGATCTCGTATGATTTAAATAAGTGTTCAATCTAGCACCATAGCAAATGGTAAGCTCACTACAGCGTGAGACTTTACTGCCTGAAAAATATTAAAGTTTACTATTTTGTTCACCGTGTCAGCCCTACATCTCAACATGGCGTGGAGTACTTCTACCTCTTCTTTATTCTTCCTCCGCCCTGGTTCCTCTGGCACTACATATGTCAATAAGTACACTTTCCATTAGCTCAAGACTAAGGTTAGGTTTGGTACAAATGAGAGTTTCTTGAAAGGGAGAATGAGAGAGAAATTCTTGTAAAATTTGTTTGGTACACATCATTCAAACTTTCTTTTAATGAAATATAGCATTTTCATGGAATCCTTCTCTCCATTTCCTTCTCTCTTCCCATTTCTTTCAAAATGGCTCCTTCTACCAAACAAGCCATAAGTTCAAGATAGTATAATGAGGGTTGTTACATATTGTATGTAGCATTTGTATCCAATACGATAATGATTTAAACCTGCAAAGGAATGGTGTTTCTGAGAAGAGTTGATGTTTAGGTGCTCTTGAGTCAAGTATGAGATAATTTTTGGATTATGTAATTTGGACCATATAATTTGGTAGCCATTACATTACTATTACTTTAATTAAAACCAAAGAACCAAATTAAGTTGAATTGAACTAACTTAATCTTTTTATTTTTTCTATTTTATTTTTATTGATTACTTAATTTATTATAATGTTATGCTTTTAAAGATTATATAAGATTAAGATGTGTAGTATTTTTAATTTTCTTTATAATTTTCTTAATCCTTTTTAATAATGGATTTTGATTTTTTTTTAATGTTTGTGAACACCGTATTTTGTCCCGATTTTATACATAAAATAAAAATATATATATATATAATAATAACAAATAAAAAACAATAATAATAAAATAAAATACAAAAATTAATTAATGAAAAAAATAATAATATATAATATGAATAAATAAATAAAATCAAAAAATAACAACAAAATAATATAAATAATAAAATTAAAATTAAAAAAATTAATTACAATTAAATTAATTAAATTAATAAAAAAAAGGGTGTGTGGGCTAAAATACTGAGTCAGCGTTTCAACCCAAAAATAACCTAAGCCCAATTAAGGGCTCAGGGATGAAAGGCAATACAGAGCCTCAATTCGGAGGCTCAGGGAAAAAATGCAGAGGGTTTGTGATGGAGGAGAGATGAAAGGAAATGAGAGAGAGGGGAGAGCACGATGGAGATAAGAAAAGGGAGCTAAGGTGAAACAGTGGAGCAAAGGCCAAAGAGAAAATGGAGGAGAGCCAGCCATAGAAGCACAAGCAAGCCAAGGGTGCTAAGGCTCGATCATGGTATGAGTTTGAGCAAAAAGGAAAGAGAAGAGGGAACACAGAAAACAAGAAAGAAGAGAGTACTCGTGGTCTAAACTAAGGAATGAACTAGAGCAAGAAGGGGGTGAGATACAAAAGTAGTGGAGGTAGGGTGAAAAAGAGGGCGTGAAGAAGAAAGTGATCTGGGGAGGCTCAAGCAAACACGTGAGAGAGTAGAGGGAAGCCGAACAAAAAGGTAAAGCAGAAAAGGGGAGCTAGGGCTCGAGGTAAGAGATAGAAAGGGACAAAAGAAAAATAAAAGGAGCTGTGCGTGGTAAGAAAGTGAGCTATGGTTTGAGTGTGAGAGAGAAAAAAGCTTAACAAAGGAAGGAAAGAGGAAACGAGTTCCAATTATGAAGGCAGAGGAGGCTAAGCAATGAAGGGAGACAAAGAAAAAGGCAGAGGCATCATGCGTGAATGCTAGAGAGGGGGAGGCTCAACCACGAGGTGAGAACAAAAGAAAGAGGGGAGGAAAGAGGGCTCATAGAGGAGATGGTGGACAAAACGAGAAGCAAGGGAGAAAGGAGGAATGATCAGAGAGGCAATTTTGATCGGAGCTGAGCCAAGAAAATAGAGAAGAAGAGGACTCAAAATCAATTGTTGCAATTTTGATATGGATAGGGAGAAGCTAAATGCAGGAGACGAAGGAGGAAGTCATTTCTTAAGCAAGTCGAGGTCCTGGAGTATCTTCTCATGAGTTCGATTTGGCAAGGTATATTCTTGTGTTCTTAATCTTGTCATGGAATCATTGAAAAACTGCTCAGTGTTACTGGACTCATATTTGTTGCTAGCTCTAAGGCAATATCGTTTGATTCAAGAACTTTGCCCTCTACCGTTCATGACTTTGTATATTTTAGGACTTCAAATGATGAATTGTAAATGATAAATTTTGTAGGTCCATCCTGCTGCTTTTTGGCTAACGAACATTTTCTATGCTTTTGGTTTGCACTTTCTCCATTTATGTTGGGTCATGTTTTGAATTAATTTGTGGCAAGTTTCATTGATTTCTAGTCATTCAAGTAACTCAATCTTTGAAATTTAAATTTTCCATTTTTATTTGATTCTCTATTGTTCTAAATGGGTTGGATGCTTTATCTATTGGATTCCATGTTATAGTGTTGTCAATTGTGAGGTGTCAAAAGTGAAGAAAAGAAATTATCATGTGTAGCGGTGTGTGCCTATCATTTGATGAAATGCCCATTCAACTTTGGTTTTGCATGACAAGGCACGTTTTAAGTGTTGCATTAATGTTCTTGTTTCTAGCTCCAAGTCACACTCATTACACCTCACTTTGACATTATAAGCTTGTCTTTGTTGTCACAAACTTGTTGGTTCTGTATTATGCCTAGAAACCCTATCACAGGTCCACACTCCTTACATATAATGTGAGTGGTTTCTGCAAATGTCCATTTGCTGTTAAACACCTAAAGTGGTCGCATGACCAAGTTTTTCTAGGGAAACCTTGACTTTATTATTGCACATCTCCATTCAGTTGTAGGCTTCAGCTTTTAGAGTGGTCTTGTGTAATTTTCTGTACCTAGATGATAATTTGGTTGCTGCATGTTTATATATTGTTATAAGGTTGGAAAATGACCATACGGCTATATTTTTCTCTCCAAGAAAGTTCTGATTTGGCTATTGCATGTTTGGATACTTTTGTTGACAATGAGAAATGGTCATATACCATGATTTTCCGTCATAAACCTTGGATTTATTACTACATGGGTATAGTATGGTTTTAAACCTTTAAAATGTCCATTTGACTACGTTTTCCATGAAAAGGCTACTAGTCATCTAGTTGTATGCATAGTTCTTAGTTTCAATTTGAAGTGTTTCCTTCTGAGCTACTGTGAACACCATATTTTGTCCGGCCCATTTAGCAAAAATAATAAATACATAAAATAAAAAAAATACCTCTTTTAGGGTTCATAAGAATAATAATAAAAAAAGTTCATAATATTCTAGAAGATTATCCCTCAAGAGATGAAAAGAGTTAAATATAAAATATTCTTGAGTTATCTTAAAAGATTTTAGAATAGATTTTGAAGAATATCCCTCGATATAAAGAAACAAAAATGAAAGAATAAAAATCTAGGGATTATCTTTTAAAATCTTGCCAACCTTCTTATCAACAAGATTAAAAAAAAGATAAAGGTAAAAAAAAAAAAGAGAGAGAATTAAATCATTTAAAATTAGGTGAATAGAAAATAATGGTAAAAAATCTTTAAAGATCTAAAAAATAGGATTTTAATAATTTTTTTAAAATAAAAGATCAAAATGTTATCCATCTATGATTCTTATCTTCAAAATTCAAAATATTTCAAATTAAAAATAAATATATGGATAGCTCCTCTAGAAATAGAGGGCCTAAGAGTCAAAGGAGGCATCAATATAACCTAGAACCTAGAGAGTACTAGGCATAATAAAAGCTAGAGAGTTTTAGACACCAAGGAGTGAGAAAGTTTTCAGCACCAAGAAAATTAGAGAGCTGAGGGCTAAAGATAAAGAATTTGAGAACGAGCAAGAGGAAGAGAGACGACATGAAAAGGATGGGGCAACAAGATGAAGAGAGGATTTAAAAAGAAAATAGTTTTGCAATCCACAACTTTAAGGTACGTATGGTTTCATAATATACTCCACCGTTCAATATTGTTACTTGGGTCATTTCGTCTCTTGCCTCTTCTATCATGTCCCTTAATTCATTGACATTAATTGGCGTGATATTTTTCTATGCCAAGGCTAAAGGTTATAGAGAAATCTTTCTGTCTTCTATGATCAAAGTTCTATTATGTTTCCATGCTTGCAATGAAAAGCTTCGGTGACATTAATTGAGATTTGTTGGCCATATTAGTGTCTCACAATTGATTGCAATGATTTTCATTCCATAAGAATAATATAATTCCAGTACAGTTTAAATGCTTTTCAAATTATGGTTGTTTGCCATGAGAGATGCTTATGCCTCCATGGGTATACATATCACTAAATGGTGGATCACGCGTGATGCTTATGCCAATGTGTGAGCCAAATAATTTTTGTTATTTTAAAAGAATCACGAATAATAATTATGCCACCACGTGAACTAAATTAAGTTTTCATCAAAAGAGTTGCGAGTGATGCTTATGCCTATGGAGAATCCAATGGAATCTATGTTTATTTTTCTAAATAAAATATTTTCTTTGTTCTTTTAAAAAATAAATAAATATACCTTATCTCTTCCTAAAATGATAAAAACATATCGTCTTCAAAATCAAATAAAATAAGTCTTTTCTTCAAAATAAAATATAAAGAATGACTCAATATTTACAAAAAATTGAAAGACATCAACCAATCTTTAGAAATCTAAGATAAAAAATATCAACCAAGTGACATGCATTTATATCTCCAAGTTACGTGGACTTTGATCCCTTCTAAGGGTACATAGGCCCTAGGATTTCATCCTAGATCAAGTCCGCTCTATAAAAAATATTATATTTTCTTTTTTATCTGATTTTTCTTTGGGTTATCAATAAAATATAAATAATAAGGATAATTTATTTTTAAAGGCTTATTTAATAATGCAAAATAAATTTAGGGTAACTACTCTTTTGAACAGGTAGTGTAAGGTACCTAACATCTTCCCTACACATAACCGACTCCCAAACCTAACTCTTTTATTTGTAAACCATCCTTTTCTACATCTTCAGGTTTTCCAAAATTTTTTCTTAAAATTTTAGTGGCGACTTCATTTTTATTTTTTCTTCCATTTTATTTTATTTTTATTTTTTTCCATAAAAATCGTGCATGACAGCCATATTTATACTCAAATTATGCATCCTATTGCCCTATTTGCTCTCATGTGAAAGAAGTGTATTCATCCACATTTTTTGCTCAAATCCCTTGCTTTTTTGTTGTTGTGAGCTTGATGACTCTTTCTTTGACTTGAAAGAATAATCTGTGGCAACATCTTTATGGTGGAAAAATGATTTGGACTTCTTAAGCAATAATAGTTTTGGTTTTCTATAAAATAATATCATTCTTGACATTTTGGCTTGATTTTAAGGTGAATACCAATCCATTCCTATTCTTATTCTTTGCAAACACCATAGTAGCATGAACCAAGTTTAGGAGAAATCAAGGCCATCATCATCAAAGCCGAGGGGAATGGAGAATAAAGCAAAATACCTCTTTTGAGTACCATGGGAGCATGGACCAAGCTTAAAAATTGAGCTATCATCCTTGACGTAAAGGAAGAGGAAAGAAAGATAGTCATTCTCCAACTGAGCATAGCATATGTTCCTCACTAAATCACTTGATACAATGATGGAACTCATTACTAACACTCCAGGATGGAAATTAATGGATAACTTCATATCTCTCAGGCTTTCCAGCAAATGTTGCTCCCTTATCATCATTGTGGCCATGTGGATCGACTTTCTACTTAGCACATCCACCACAACATTGGCTTTCCCAGGATGCTACTTCAAAGCAAACTTATGGTCCACCAAAAACTCAACCCAATGCCTTTGCCTCATGTTCAATTTCTTCTGATCAAACAAATATTTCAAACTTTTGTAATCACTGAACACCTCAAACTAAGCCCCATAGAGATAATGCCTCCACAATTTCAAAGCAAACACTACAGCTGCTAGCTTAAGGTTGTGAATAGGATAGTTCTCCTCATGAGGCCTTAACTGCCTTAAAGCATATGCCATAACTCTACCTTGCTGCCTCAAAACACACCCTAGACCCTTTTTAGGGGCGTTCATGTAAACTGTGAACAACTCCGATAGGTTAGGGATAATGAGCACCGGGGTGGACGTCAGGCAAACCTTCAGCTCTTGGAGTGCTCTCTTACACCTATCATCCCAAATGAAAGATCGATCCTTACGGGTGAGTCTAGTCAATGGCATAACAAGCTGAGAGAATCCCTTAATGAACCTTTGGTAGTATCCAGCCAATCCCAGAAAACTCTGAATTTCAGTCAACCATCGCGATCTCTCCCAATTCAACACAGCTGCAACCTTACTAGGGTCTACTACCACTCCTTCTGCAGAAATCACATGACCCAGAAATTTCACCTCCCGTAGCCAAAACTCGCATTTACTGAGCTTAGCATGCAGGTGATCCCGCAATACTTGCAACACAATCCAAAGATGGAGTGCATGCTCTTCCTCACTCTTGGAGTAGATCAAAATGTCATCAATAAAAGCCACCAAAAATTTGTCCAAATACGGCCAAAACACCCTGTTCATATAATCCATGAAGATTGCCGAGTATTGGTCAACCCGAATGGCATCACAAGAAACTCATAATGACCATATGGAGTTTGAAATGCCGTTTTAGGCACATCTTTAGCACGCACTCACAATTGATGGTATCCTGACCTCAAATCGATTTTAGAGAAAATGAAGGCACCTGCCAACTGATCAATCAAGTCTTTAATCCTAGGCAAAGGATATTTATTCTTGATCATCACTCGGTTCAGCTGCCTATAATCAATGCACAATCTGAGGCCACCATCCTTTTTTTTGACAAACAACATTGGAGCTCCCCAAGGCGAGACACTAGGTCTAATGAAACCCCTTTTAACAAATTCTCAATCTACTTCTTTAGTTCTTTCAACTCAGACGGTGCCATTTGATATGGAGTCTTAGAAATAAAACTTGTCCCAGGCACCAAATCAATGGAAAACTCCAGTTCTCGTGGTGGTGGCAAACTGGTGATCTCCTCTGAAAACACATCAAGATATTCATTCACAACTGAGTATCTTCCTACACCTCCTTCCATATCCACGTTAATAGAGAAGAAAACCAGAAACCCTTGACATCATTTCCTCAAATACCTATCAAAGGACAAATAAACATTCTCATCCCCTTCAACGCTACAAATATTCATAGGCAAAGACACAGTCTTTCAAGCAAAGTCGAGAATGGCATTAATCGCCTTTAGCCAATCCATCCCAATTATCACATCAATTTCTTGCAATGGCAAACAGATTAGATCCAGAGTAATGCTTCGGTGTTCAAAATGAACCACACAATTCAGACAAGCTTGAGCAATTCTTAATGAAACTCCTGTGGGTTTGGATACCGACAACTCAAAAGGCAACTTCATTGCCACAATACCCAATCTCCAAGCACAATCAAAAGAAATAAAGGAATGCGATGCACCTCAGTCAAACAAAGCATGAATAGAGTAATCATTGAGTTTAAGTTTACCTCTAATCAGGTTAGGAGCTACATCCGCTTCCTGTTGAGTGAAGGCAAAGACTTGTCCAGGCATCGTGGGCCTTCTCATTGCATCATCACGCCTTTGCTCATGACAACTTCGCAACATATGACCCGGTTTCCTACAATTATAACAAATCATGCACAGACGGTCACCATGGCTGAACCCGCATTTTGTGCACGGATTTGATGCACTACCTGAACCGTACTGGGATGGGGCTGAACCTCTCCCTACATACTCGCTCTGACTGGAACTCCCCTAGTCAAAGCTTCCTCTATAAAAGGGTCCTCTGCCAAACTGACCTCTGTTGGACTGATCCCGGCCAAACTTACCTCTTCCTCTACCATGGTGGCCTATATTATGTCGACCTCTTCCTCTACTCGAACCTGTACTACTACCACTACTACCACTACCTGAACCACTTCCTTTACTGATTCCTCCTGTTGGTCCTAGATGAGAAAAGGCCTGAATCATAGAATTCCTTTTATGTTCCTCGGCGTCTTTCATCCGCATGGATAAGGCATGTATCTTCACACACAAGTCCTCAAAGGACACAAACTCCACCACAGATAGCAGCTCCTTTATCTCTAGATGGGCTCCCTCAAACAACCTCTAAGCCATCCACCTATCATCAGGGTAATTATTCAGATAAGTGGAATATGTAACACCCCTCATATTATTTTTCTTAGCATTGTGTTCAAGATCGGAGTAAACAGCACGGAGGAAGATCCAAGAGGGGTCTGCAGGTACTCCATGCCATGGCCTAAAGCAGGTCCGCCATGGCGATGGAATGTCCAGTAGTTTCTTGAGCCGCGGCAAGGATTGAGATTTTTGTTTAAATCCGGATCATTTCATATGATCGGAAAAGAAAGAAACGAAGAAAACCGAGGGAGATCACGAGGAGCTGAGCTGGGGTTCACTATTTCCGGCCATTAAGAGTGATTTTCGAACCTCAAGAGCTTGGATTCAAGTTGGTAAGTGTTCTATACTCCTCCCTCTCCATTTTCTTCGGTAAGAGTAAGCTATTGAGGCTGGATTTCCGGTTTGGGACAAAATCCACTGATTGAAATGGATGAAATGGGGTTAAGGAAGTGTGTTTTGGTATCACTGTTGTTTGAATGTGAGTTTTGAAGGGATTATATGTGTTTAGAGCTTAACCCTAGGTTGTTCTTGGTTAGAGCTCTTGGGAATCCGAAGTGTAGGAGGTTGTGTAGTGTTTGAGTGATCCCTAAGAGCTTACTGATGCATGAAAAGGGTGTTGGAACCTTGGGTTAGGTTAATGTGGTTGAATTGTGATGTTTGGTTTATTGGTACTTTGTGCTAATAGAAAAATTATGGTATTGTGAAGGTTGTTGACTATCGAGAGGGGGTTCACGTGTATTAAACGGTTCAAGGAAGCTTGTGGAACTCGTGTGCATGTGGTAACGACAGTTGAGGTAACCGGGTGTATGTTTGTATTGTATTGTTTGTATGGTATGATAGAACGTATATCTGTATGTATATGCATGTTCCTTTTAAATTGTAACACCCTACCTCCTCGCACCTCCAGACTTAACTAAAAACTTCAAAACTTAACCAAACACAACCCCAATACCTTAAAGTAACACTCCAAAACTTCAAAACACAACCCCAAGAGCCCTAACCAAAAACAACCTAGGGTTAAGCTCTAAACACATATAATCCCTTCAAAACTCACATCCAAACAATAGTGATATCAAAACACACTTCCTTAACCTCATTTCATCCATTTCAATCGGTGGATTTCGTCCCAAACTGGAAATCTAACCTCAATACCGAAAATCCCAAACTCTAATCGAAGAAAATGGAGAGGGAGGAGTATAGAACACTTACCAACTTGAATCCAAACTCTTGAGGTCCGAAAATCACCCCCTACACTAACCCCCCCTCCCCCACCTTTTTTTTTAGTTTTTTTCTTAAAATTTTATTCTCCAAATTTCTTTTTATAAAAAAATATCAAAATAAATAAATATAAATTATATAAATAATATATATTAATAATATTAATTAATTAATTAATAGAGTATATTCTTTAATATTTTTAAAATTATATGGATTTATCTATATTTTCAAAACATTAATTTTAGTCAAACTTTTAATACTAAAAATACATTTTTATTAACTAAAATTCATATTAATATACTAAATAATTATAAGAACATAATATATTACCATTCCTTTAATATTATTAAAATTATATAAATTTTTCTTAAATTTCAAAAGATAGATAAATTTTTAATTCTGTTAATAATGTAAATAGGAAGAATAAGGGAAGAGATCAAAAATATGATGAAGAAAATAAAACTAATATTTTAAATTTAAGATAATTTATTAAGAGTATTCTTATTTTAAAATTCTAATAAAACTAAGATTTATATTTTATAAATGAGAGATTTTTAAGTAATATTTCTCTCTATTCTATAATTTTAGTAATATTAAAGAAAGGGTAATATATTCTTCTTTTATAATTATTCAGTATATTAATAAAAATGTATTTTTCATATTACAGGTTTATCTATATTTTCAACAAAGTTCAAAAACTCGGACTGGCTATTGAACTGGATGAGGCAACAGTTCAAGGTTCAGTGATCGGACCAAGGTCGGACTGGTTGTGAATAAATTAATATATTTTTAATAATATAGATAAAAAATATAAAAAATATTTATCCATAATTATAAAATTAACATTTATTCTAGAATAAAATGTAAATTTAATAATATTTGAAAAATTAAAAATATTATTAATAAGTTTTACAATTTAATATTAAAATCTAAATAAGTTAATATTCATCTATAATTATATTTTGAATTCAAAATAATCAATTGATATTTTATTTTTATCTTATTTGTTAAGTAAATTTATCATTATTAATAATTATGTATTATAATAATATTTATAACATATTATAATATAGAAAAAAAATTTATATTAAAAATAATGCTACTTAATACTAAAAATAATATTATTTTATTTTAAAAAATATTTTTAAAAAATTTAAAAATTAAAATTAAAAAAAGGGGGGGGAACGGTTCAAACCAGTTTTGTATCGGTTTTTGACCGATTCTTGACCAGTTCCCACCGGTTTCGAAACCCTCTAGTTGCCAACTATTACCCGACCAGACCAGGGGCCGGTTTCCGATTGGACCAATCAAACCGGCCGGTCCGATCCAGTTTTTTGAACAATGATTTTCAAAACATAAATTTTAGTCAAACTTTTAATATAAAAAATACATTTTTATTAATTAAAATTTATATTAATATACTGAATAATTATAAAAAAAAAAAGAATATCTTACCCTTTCTTTAATATTACTAAAATAATAGAAGAGAGAGAAATATCACTTAAAAATCTCTTATTTATAAAATTTAAATCTTAGTTCTATTAGAATTTTAAAATAAGGAAACTTTTAATAAATTATCTTAAATTTAAAATATTAGTTTTATTTTCTCCATCATTTTTTTATCTCTTCCTTTATTCTTCCTATTTACATTATTAACAAAATTAAAAATTAATCTATGTTTTGAAAATTGAGAAAAATTTATATAATTTTAATAATATTAAAGGAATGGTAATATATTATGTTCTTATAATTATTTAGTATATTAATATGAATTTTAGTTAATAAAAATGTATTTTTTGTATTAAAAGTTTACCTAAAATTTATGTTTTGAAAATATAGATAAACCCATATAATTTTAAAAATATTAAAGAATATACTCTTTTAATTAATTAATTTATATTATTTAATATATATTATTTATATAATTTATATTTATTTATTTTGATATTTTTTTTATAAAAAAAATTTGGAGAATAAAATTTAAAAAAAAAGCTAAAATAAAGGTGCGGGAGGGGGGTTAGTATAGGGGGTCAGGCGTAGGTTAGGCTACGCTTGACCCCCTATAAAATTTATGGAAGATCTCGATGCTTTTGGCACCGAGATCTATCCATAAAATTTTAAAAAAAAATTAAAACAATACATCTCGATGTCTAAGGGACCGAAATATGATTTGTCTTGTATCTGAAAAATTATTTTTATATTTATAATATATTGGGAATTTTATATTTTTTTTATTGTATCATGGTAAAAATTCCTTTTAACGTTTAAAAATCCATTTTTTTATGCCCAGTTGTCCTATATTCGAACTGCTTACTATGCACTTAGTCTTTAGTCATGAAATTTAACAGCAAAGCCAAAATATATACTAATATCAATATAAAGAACTCCACAAAACCAAAGCCACTCACACCAAATGCCCAAAAGTAAACCAAAGATCTTTCAACATCAATGTTCCAACACCAAGACCAACGCAAAAATATAAACTTTAGAGAATCCCTAAGCAAGATTCATGTTCCTAAATAAGATTCATGTGTTGTAAAAAGGAAAAAAATTGTTGAATATAACCAAGAGCCAGTTTCATATATTACAAAGATGATTAATGACAAAACACAGACCTTAGCATCTAATTCATTAGCATAATTGATTTGTGGTTTGTGCAAGAAGTTTATTAGAATCTTATTTGCACAGGAATGACAGAGAATTAGAGATACAGGCATGTAAACAAAAAGCAGCCTAGAAGAAACAACTCAACCACATTTGAATCAAAACAATGTTATAAGTGTCAAAGTTAATATGATACGCAGGAAACAAACAAGCTGCAGTGTGGTAAGCTGACATAGCTTGATCATTAGAAGGCAAGAATAGGCAGAAAACGCTCACCAATCATAGGTCCTACAACATGGAGTTTGCTTAGCCTATTGTTGCATAATTTTGAGAGGCATCTAAGAAATTCCAAAAGTTATATGTGCAACAAAAATACAACAGTAACAATAGTATCTACTTTTCTCAGGAACTACGAGGCTACCCTCAAGCAGTACGTCTCACCCGTTTCCTCCTTTGATGCACATTTTGCACATCATCAAAAGAGATCCGTGGTATACTTCATTCTTTGCTATGCTCCAATCTTTGCCTTCCTCTTAATAAGTAAATCATCGCCAGCAACTGGAGTTAACAAGATAAAATATTAGTACATCATTGCAATAGGCACATGAATCAAGGATCAATGTTAACTACAATATCAATAGTTCAATGAATTTTTACTTTTCAATTAAAAATACAATCAACAATTCTGCATATAATGCTGACGCATGGTTCAATCTCAAACCTAATCATATTCATGCCATCAAGTTTTCTAGTAGTTGATGCTAAAACAGACAGGGATTTAACTAGATCATATGCATGCCACTAGGAACATTGCAGCAAGGAAGATTAGCCCAAAGATCCTGATTTCATTTATATACAGAAAACCTGAAAAACCTAGTCCACACTTTAATAAAGCCAAGTAGATTCTAGATAAAGTTGTCCACGTTGAGTTCTACAAGATAAGAACAAATCCTTTCAACAAGGATTTTGTTTTAGAAGCTTTCTTTCACAAAAAACTAAAACAATTCCACTAAAAAAGAGTTTAAATGCCATCAAAAAGACAAAAACAACTAGTTTTGAGGAACCTAACAATTTAAATTTTCTATGTATCACCTTAGTTTTTGAGTTACATCAGCACTTGGCAAATCAATTTCTCCAAGTTGATGTACGATGAACCTCCGAATGCTGTGGCCTCCTCTGCAATTTTCTTCCACTATAAGATCTTGTGTCTCATCTTCTTCTCCTTCTTCCTTGAACTTTAATTGCAAACCAAACAGTTCTGGCTTGCAATTAAAGTTCAAGGAAATACCGAATCAGCTTTGAATGGACCCAAACTAACAAGCCATTGCCTCAATAAATAGCCTTCTAACATCAATTAATGAAACAACCTCCAAGACCTATGTTCAGAATTACATTTTATCATAATTTTAACAAAAAGACAGAGGTGGTGGAAATAAATTGCTAGGCACCTTTGGAAGTAGAAATAAAAAAAAAAATAAGCAGAAGTTTCAACATGAGTTATCACAATCTTGTATGTAAAGTACTGTGGGATGACAAAGGACATAGAAAAGAAGATCAAAGATGCAAACAACATTTGGAAACCAATGGAAAAAGAAAAAAGGGGCATCAGCATCTGTGCTTGTTAGATAAGTATTACATAAGAACACAAATAATTTAATACATCCTCGATTAAAGTCTTGAACAACTTTCACAATCTACTCCACAGTTTACAATATTTCTAATGGAGCATCAGGTAAAAGGGCATTTAGTTCATTAATAGGGATTAAAATCGCATAATTTCTTACAATGAAAAGGAAAGAAATAAATGCCAAAGGGAAGGTAAAAAATTTACAGAATCAAGATATTCTTAGCATGTCTTTCTACAAGTGGGCAAGTGGCAATTGTAAAAGAAAAGGGGGCTTTCTCTATACCAAAAACTATTGTTTGGAGTTTGACAAGACAAGTATATAAGAAGAGCACTAAATTTCTTATTGCCAAAACCAATGTTGTCAGAACCGGACCGGACATTGAACCGGACAAGTCACTGGTTCAAGGTTCAATGGTTCAACCGAGGTCGAACCGGGGTCGGACCGGTAGTGATTAAAATAATATATTTAAAATAAATAATATAAGTTTGAACAAATTTTATAACTTAATTAAAATCTCAAACTAAATAATATTCAATTATCAATATATTATTCACTACAAACAAATTATTAATGAGTTTCATAACTCAATATTTTAATTTAAATAAACTAATATTCATCTATAATCATATTTTGAGTTTAAAATAATAAATTAATAATTTATTATTTATTATGTATTAAGTAAATATATAATTTTTAATAGTTATATATCATAATAATGCTTATATAATATTATAATATATAAAAAATATATATTTTATACTAAAAATGATGCTATTTTATCTTAAAAATCAAAAAGAATTTTTTAAAAAAATTTGAAAAAAAAAATAAATCAAAACCGGTTCAGGACCGGTTCAGAACCGGTTCAGGACCGGTTCAGAACCGGTTCTACCGGTTCTACCGGTTCAGAACCGGTTCTACCGGTTCAAACCGGTTTCACCGGTTTTGGACCGGTTCTCACCGGTTCTGAACAGTACTGGTTGAAACCTATGACCGGACCGGACTAGGGACCGGTTCCCGGTCCGACCGGTCGAACCGGCAGGTCAAGTCCGGTTTTTACAACAATGGCCAAAACAATAAGCATCATTCAATAACAAAAATTACTGGAAGACAGGTTTCTTATGCTATATAACGACATGAATTGCTGAAAAAAGGAACTATTTACAAAACAACAAAATATTAAAAATATGGGAAATCACCAAAATGATAAAATTTCAGCAATTCATTTCCAAACTCTCAACTCAGAGTCATACTTCAAACAAACACCCCAAAGGCATACCCAAAATCCAAATTTCAGACCTAAAAATCAGATGATACTCTCTTGGCACCACAAAAGCAAACTAAAAAATCTAGCAACCAGGGGGCAAGTGAATTTCCTGACTATTCGTAGAGGCAAACAACTAAAAACTAACAAAGAGAGAGAAAAGGAGAAAGATAGTGAAAGTACCAAAGGAAGTGGCTCCTCTTCCCCGACGTCCTTGCCTGTATCATTTGCTAAACTCGGCCCAATATTAAGGGCATAGGTGGGATTAATGGATGCCGGTTAGGGAGCCACGAATGGGAGAAGTCAATAATCACCTCCCCTAAGCCACGAGCCTCAATGAAAGGAAGATGGAGCTTGATTGAGTTATAAGGAGAATGAGAAATCGAAGAAGGAACAAAGAAAAGAAAGACAAAGCTCACCAGGTTTGGCGACGATTGAGGAATGAGGAGGATGAAGCTCCATGGATACGACAACTGATGGAAAATCAATGGAGAGAGCAATGCTAGTAACGGATTCTGAGCAATGAGGAAGCGCGAAGGAGAACAAGAATGAATTAGGGCTGATAGGTATTTAGCAGATTTTGAAATTAAAAGAGAAAAGAAAATGATTTTTTATTATATTTAGACGTTGGTTTAATTGTTAATTGAGGTGAGAAATGTGCTCTTAAAAGATAGTATATTTATTTTTATTTTATTTTTTATGTCAATTATTATTATAACCGATACAGAATTATATTTTCTATGTTGGTTATAATAACTGACGTAAATAATTTAAGTAACATGCTAATATTTACACAATTTTCATCAGTCATTTTCTACGTCAGTTTTTCATACAATAGACATAAAAAATGTGATGTAAAATGCCATTTTTATACTAGTAAATTATAATAATTATGTGAAAATTAATATTAATAAAAGGATGCAAAAGAACTATCTAACTTCTCAATCAAACAAAAATTAATGGATTCCTAGGATTCTTTGTCATAATTTCTCTAGAAGTGTAAGCAAATGGAATTTGATTAGAAAAATATGACGACAATTTTTGATAAACGATCCTTACATGATGGAGGAAATGAAGAACAAAACTGAATAAGACCATGCTTGAGAATCAGTTTTGTATGATAGTATTCATGTGCATGAGAATTTCTGTGTTTTGGTTGGAAGCCTTGGCCCTAGACACATGCACAAGGTTTGTAATATTTGATTTTAGCCATATAAAATGACACCTTTTATTCTTTTTTTCTCCTTCCTTTATGTGACTCCTTTAATTTTCTTTTTATGTAGGATATGGTTTCGTAATGACCTCTTTCAAATGATTGCATATTTAAAGTGGAAATTTTTTAGATTTCCTAATATACATACTTTTCTTATACAGAAAAGAATTGTTCAAAATAATCTATTATTTGGATCATATTATAATTATGTTTTTTTTAAATTACATTGCATTAGGTTGTTGTTATGTTGAAGGGGATTGGTTAAGAAATGCATTTAGATGAAAGGATAGTATTGGACCATGGGAAAAAAGGACCTTGTTCAATTTTGGTCATTTTCATCCTTGGTGAGGATGGATTTGGATATTTAGAATTTAATGCACTCCCAATATGGATATTTAATAATGGTGTAGTGTTAGCCTTCATGATCAAGCCAATACGTCTGATATTGCTCCTTTTGTGCAAGTATAAATTTCTATGCCTTTCTTGATAAATCCTTTTTACTTTGCATTGAATTAAATATGTTTTCCTTTTTTTCAAGGAAGCTTTAACGGGCAAGTTAAGAGCAAAGTTGGGACACCTAAACCCTTGATCTATTGTAGCGCACGATTTTTTATCCCAAAAAAAAAAATAAAGAATAAATAAAATGGAAAAAATAAAAAAAAATGGTGTTGCCACCAAAATTTCAAGTGAAAATTTTGGAAAACCTAAAGATGTAAGAAATGATTGTTAGATTGGCTAATCACCCAAAGGGGGGTGAATTAAGTGATACAAATTTTCACCTCTTTCTAAGTGCAGCCCAATTTCACCAATTGTTGTATTAAAACAGAGATAAACAGAGTATGATGAAGTAAATAGATAAAATGATAAGATGAAAAGTAAAACACGAGAATTTATACTGATTCAGCCCAAAAAACTTGGCCTACATCCAGTCTTCAAGCCACCACTTGAGATTTTCTACTATCTCTGCAAGATTTAGTGGGCTCTTGCTGCCACAATACAAACCAAGACTCCTCTTGAGTCTTCAACTCCTAGGTTTACTCTTCCCATCAAGAGTAACACAAATCCCCTTAAGGATACCACACCTTAAGTAATGTCTCCAAGAAGAATAAAAAACAGATCATGATTGAACTCCCTCTAAGAGTGAATAGATACAATTTAGCTCTAAGAACTCAAAAAATATAGATTTTGTAAAGATTGGCTCAAGATTTGTGTTTCTCTCTTTGCAAGAATCAAAATGATGTTTTGGATCACATTCTTACTTAATATGTGTTCTGAGAGTTATAAAAATGAGTTTGGAAGATCATAGTTATAAGAAATGATGAAATATAGTCGTTAGATATAAAAACTAGCCGTTACTAGCTGTTACAAGATGTTTGCAATTTTAAAATTCAAATTTTGGGGTGTCAAAATTTGAAATTTACAAAGACCATAAGCTAAAGACTTTAACGTTGAACTTCCAAAATTTGTCTGTTAAAGGTGAAATTTGAATTTTGGTTTTAACATATATTTTTCATATTAAAACATACGAACTTTCAAATTTAAAGTGTATTTGTTAAATGTAAATAGTTATCTCATATTGCTAGAGTGCACTCGAAGTTTGAATTTTGGGGATCCAAAATTCGTCTGTCAGTGCGTAACTTAATATAACACAAAAGTTCTACTTTTCAAAATTTAAATTTTGAGCCTTCAAAATTCATCTATCATAGAAACCTCTAATTAAACTTATATATTTTTATTCCAAAGTTCAAATTTTCAAAGTCAAAATTCGTCTATCAGTGGGACTGGCTTTCAACTCTTTTTTCACTCTAATTTCATAAGGACTTTGACATAACTTCAAACAAATTTTCTACTTTTCATAAATTATGCTTGGATGGAAATTCAAATTTTAGTCAACTGAAATTTGTCTGTTGCCTATTCCAGAAGTATTTTTACATTCTAGAAATTTGAAATTCGAATTATGAAAGTTCAAAATTTGTCTATTAGAGGTGAAATCTCTGTAACTTTGAACTTGGCACTGTAGATAATTTTGCAAAAGTTATAACTCTCTCATTTTAACTCCAAATTAAGCAAATGACCTATGGTTGGAAAGCTCTCAATGTCTACTTTCAAATGCAAAAGTTTCACTTTAAAAACAAATTTATTTTGAGATATGATCAAAATAATGATAAGAGGTTAAAACTGAAAATCTATTTCTCACTACTCAATTTTAAATGACCACAACTTTTTCATATGACCTTTATTTTGAGTGAAATAATCTTTTTTGAAAAGCTTATTAAGTATCATTTCATATGAAATAAGTTTTACATTAAAGTCACATGTATTTTGAGAGATATATTAAAAACACTAATCAAAAGTTAAACTCTAAATTATTGAAAATCATATTTGACTATGTTTAAAAATAAAGATGTATTATTTTGATAACTAAAATTTCTTAAGCCAATCAAATGCAATTGTAAATCATTGAATTTTACATGAAAACTCTTAGCCTATGAAGTATATATCTATCAAAGTCCAAAGGCTATCTTGATGCAACCAAGCTTCCAAATCTTCAATTCTTTGACACTTGAATTCTTCACATATTGAAACATCATTTTCCTTCTTCTTCTTTGAGTGAGTAATGATGTTGATTTTCTTTTCTTTATTCCAATGCTCACTCTTCCTTCTTGGACAATCTTACATTTAATGTATTACACTTGCAAGTTAAATAGTTAGTCTAATTTATATATCCATCTTATATTATATAATATAAGAGCACAGTAAATATATTAGTGCATGGCATTATATATATATTATAACTATAATTAAATACGTGCTAATACATATTTTACTTCTTTAAGGAACATTATATATGTTAGATACATATGATGCATTAATTCTTTATTACTCTATATTTGTCATGATCAAAATTTATATTATACTAAACCTAACAAGGATGGTCTATAAACAAAAGAATTAGGTTCGGAAGTCGGTTATGTGTAGGGAAGGTGTTAGACACCCTACGCTAAGAGTAGTACCTTAGATTTATTGTGCTTTATTAAATAGGCATTAAAAGTAAATTATCCTTGTTATTTATATTTTATTGCTAAACCAAAAAAACTAGCTAAAAAAATATAATATTTTGTTATAAGGCTGACCTAGGATGAAACCCTAGAGTCTATGTACCCTTAGGGGGATCAAAATTCATGTAGTTTGAAGTTGTAAATTTGTGATATTTTATTTATTCTTTTTGAGAAATAAAAATTATTTTTATTATTTTATTTCTATTTTTTATTTATGAAGAGATTTTTATTAATTTTTTTCAAAATAGAAAAAATATATAAAAATGTTGAATCATGTGGTGAAATTGTCCCTCACAATAAGAAAAGTTATATGGGTCGCCATGAGACTGTCACTCGCAAGTCTTTTAGGAATAAGAGAAAATTATTGGAGTCCTAGGTAAAACTGTTACTCACAAGCCTTTTAAAATTAGAGAGATTAATTAGATTTGTGATGAAATTGTCATTCACGACTCTTCTAAATTTTTGGTTTACACAATGAAATTGGTCACTTGCACTAACACTTTATAAACTCATGGAGGTATTAGTGTAACATCCCAAAAATCTGTCTATGACGGGAGTTAGAAACATGAATGGAGAAAGATATCAAATCTATCGCATGGCAAACTCTAATCAAAGAACAGTTTGTAGTAGAATGAGCATTGATTGTTCATAATAACATTTACAAGTACGAAGAGAAGGAACTATCCTCAAATTATAATATTTATATGGAGCCATGTTATTTCATTCACTACTAGAAAAATGGCATTTAGCGAGGGATAAATCCGTCGCTAAATGCCATTTTTCCCTCGCTAAATTGAAAATAGCGAGGGATTTTGTCCCTCACTAATTCGGTCACTAAAAATGGCATCGTTAATTTTAGCAAGGAATGAGTTGATTCCCTCGCTAAATTAGCGAGGGAATTAGCGAGAGATTTAATCCCTCTCTAAATTTAGCGAGGAACTCATTTCTAGTTATTTCTTAGCTAAACTACAAAAAATTCAAAATTGCCATGTCACCACCAAGACCACGCCATGTCACATCATTGCCATGTCACCCGCCACCATGTCACATCACTACCACACCACCGCCACATCACCGTGATTGCGACATGTCACTGCCATGTCATATAATTATTTCAAATATGCATTTACTTAGGTTCGAATCCATGACCTCCTACTCTTAGTGCCTTTATATTCAGACATTTACCAGTTGAACTGTAATGTATTTGCAGTCTTTATATGAAATATTAAATATACATTATTTATTTACACACTAATACACACATATATTTATAAATTAATATATTGTTAAAAAATAAAAATATATTATCATTTTAGTTATTAATATCATAAAATATTTTATATTTTGAATTTTGTAATAAATGAATTTTCATTTTTCGTTTTTTACCGACAAGTTATAAAAATTAATCTAACTATTTTTATTAACTTAAAATAATCAACTGATAAAAATAATTTTATAACATAATTATTAAAAAAATTTTAATTCATTAAAATTAAATTTTTAATAAAATAATTTTAATCTATTAAAATTAATTTTAGAAAATTTAGCGAGGAACAAATCCCTCGCTAGATTCCTCGCTATTCATAATAATTTAGTGAGGAATAAAAAATTCCTCGCTAAGTCCTCACTAATTTAGTGAGGGAAAAGATATTTCTCGCTAATTCCCTCACTAAATTTAATTCGTCGCTAATTTTTTGCTATTTAAATTATTTAGCGAGGGATGAGTGATCCCTTGCTAAATTACATTTTTCTAGTAGTGATTTAAAATATTGCACTAACCGTGATCAATTCCGAACATGGTATAAGGCTTTTCATGAAAGAAACATAAGCAAATTCCAATTACACAGACTATGAATTCAACTAAAACGTCACATATGGCGTTAAACCCCTTTCCAAAATTATCATATATAGTATTTTTCCTATCTTTGATTGGGGATGTGGACTTACCTTGGTCGAGTCTCGCTCCTATCTTTCCCTCTAGAATTTTCCCTTTAGAATTTTTTCATCTTTTCTTTCTTTTTTTGATTAATTGAAGCTTTCTCTAATCCTTCCTCCCCTCTAACTCTGTTCTCTATTTATAGAAGAGCTTTACCATTCATTTTTTTAATTTAAAATATTTTAAATTTTGAAGATAAGAATAAAAATGGATAACATCTTGATCTCCTATTTATTTTCAAAGATTATTAAAATCCTATGTTTTGGGTCTTTAAAGATTTATTATTATTTCATAGTCATCTAATTTTAAATGATTCATTTTTTTTTACTTTATTTTTTTTTAATCTTGTTGATAAGGAGGTTGGCAAGATTTTTGAAGATAATCCCTATATTTCTATTCTTTTATTTTTCTTTCTTTATATTAAGGGATAATCTCCAAAATCTATTCTAAAATCTTTTAAGATAACCCAAGAATATTTTATGTTTAACTTCTTTCATCTCTCTAGGATAATCTTCTAAAATATTATAAACTCATTTTATTATTTTTCCTATGAACCCTAAAAGTGATATTTTTTTATTTTTATGTATTTATAATTTTTACTAAATGGACTAGACAAAATATGGGGTTCACATCTATGATATGTTGTTATTGGAAATAAAGATTGTGGTAAGTATAATTATTTGGGAAATTATCTTGAGTTCTACAATGCCATAAATTATTATTGTCCAAATATAAAAATCATCACAAACCTCGATGCAACTGCTAATCCTTTGAATCATCCGGCCGATTTTTTTACTTCATGTTCATAAAATTTCACGGATATTTTCTCAAAGTCTAACAAGTTTGATTATCAAAATCGTATTTATGCAATTTGCAAGACAATGTTGCAAATGGAACCCTTTTATCAGCCTTGGCAAAGATGCTTTTCTTATGGGTATAGAAAATATTATAGTATTAACTATTAATTCTCATATAATGTTTTTTAAGTTTATGAGTTGCGAAATTAGTTATCAAAGTTTTATAATTAAGTAATCTAACATTTCTCTCCAACATTTCTCCCAATAAATAATTTTTTAATTCTGAAATATGAATATTAGAATGTTCACAACTTGCTTTTCATGATTAATATAAATGTTTTTTTTTCTTGTCTTTTCAATACATAAGATTAATACAATTTTTTTTAAATTCATCAAAGGAATTGAAAAACAACATTTGTATTAATCTCAATATGATTATTTGTTGAAATAGAGGGATGATGAAAATTATTAAAATGATTTTTGAAATGAAAATAATTTAGTTTAAAAAGGAAAAGGATTAGTTGGGACAAAATTAAAATATAAAAAACAGATATAACCATTGCATTGTATTGAAAAGAAAAACATATATATGTTTTTTATATCTGTTAGCCTTCTACATAAAAATAGTTCTCTCTCCACTTATTTTTAATATCTTTTCTTTTTATGACATTATTTTTTGTTTCTTCATCATAATTTATATTGGGGCCTCAGGGAATTGCCTTAATTGCCTAAAGGCCCCATGGCCTTGGCATGTGATCATCAATATTTTAGTTTAATTAATTTATTACAAAAGCTAGGTGTCTAGTTTGAATTTCAAACTGTTTTTGTGGGTTATAAACTTTGACAATAACTCAAAGTCTTTCAATATTTTTTTTAAGGGAAAAAAAGAAGATAACAAAGATTACATTAATCTTATTCTAGGAAAGAAAATAGTAACAACATCTTCAAGCAGTAACTGTCTGCATTCACCAAGAGGGTGAGTCGTAAAGATAGTATCTCTAGTTGCATCCCTTGTCCATATAAGGTCAATTTGTCAGCAACTCCGTTACCTTCTCTACAAATTTGTGTAAACTTAGTATTTCACAGGCATCGCAAAAAATGATGTTTATATGCGAAGCACCAGGTTTACTTCTGGCAGTGTCAAGGACAATTAACATCTTTCAATATTACAATAAATGGTTTGGATGAGAATGTGGATTTCACTGACTCAACGAACACTATAATCACTTCTAGCAATGACTAGAACAAGAATACCATCAATGAGCCCAAAAAGGTATACCTTGTTTACTTATAAATCCCAGGGTCTTTCTTTTAGAAAATTATTATTGTTAAAAAATTTATTTCAAAATTATTCCTATATATTTTATCCATTTTTTAACAACAAACATTTTAGAGTTATGCAAGTAGATTAAGAAAGCTAATAAATACTATAATGTTTAACAAAATATAACTGTATCTTACTATATATTCTTATTAATTATTGTTTGTAAGTATATTTTACTTTTTAATAGCTATCTTCCTTCAATATTACTAAAGGGTAAATTTATCCAAAAAAAGTATATCTAAAAATTTTAAAAAACAATTCTTTAGAAATAAAGTAAAATGTTTAAAGTGTTAATTGTTCAAAAATGGAGTACTTACATTTTATTGTTGTTTGTGTAGAGATTGTATCAACACAGAGTCCACCTTATAATCCTGGGAATGAAATGCTTGTCACTCTTTGGTGAATTCAGTTACTTCATTTGATTTGCCAATATAATCAAGGATGAAGTAGAAATAAGATCCCTTTGAATAAATTTAAGCTTAATATTTGTTAGGTTTTTGTATGTTTGGTGGGTGCTTGTTTATGCCATAGTTTACACATCTATATATTAGTCATAAGTTTTCACGGGACTCACATTAATTATTTCTATGTAGGATGAAGTAGAAATAAGATCCCTTTGAATAAATTTAAGCTGAATACATGTGAGGCTTTTGTATGTTTGGTGCTTACTTTTGCTATAGTTTATACATCTACATATAAGTCATAAGTTTTCCCAGGGCTCACATTAATTATTTTTGTGTTTTCTAAAAGTGGGTTAATAGTAGTCTATTAAGATTTTAAAACCCAATATTATTTTAGTGATCATAAAGTTAACGGTCCAAACACACAATTTTAATTTGTAAGTCTAGTTAAAGGCAAAAAAGTGTTGACTATTCTATTTTACCAAATTCATAGTGGTGGGTGGGAGTAGTAAAACTATTATTTAAAGAATATTAGGTCACATATTTAACTCTAACTCTAACTTAGTATGCTTCCCCACTCAAAGCTACTAAAACTTTAGGGTTATAGAGAGAAAGATCTAGTTGATCTTCTAGCTCATAGTAGATATCATGTAATCAGGTACGCTGCTATTTTCTTGCTATTCTTTATTTAAACATATACACTGGATGGTTATTCTTTTATAATAACCATCTAGTATCCGATTATCACTTTAAACTCCGACTAATCCAGATTGAACTATAGGGAGCTCTCCCAAAGATGTTTTTTACATTCACATGTTCTTGAACTCAATATATCATGCTTAAGCAACCATAAATCATTTTATTAGGACCAACACCTGTTGGTGAACTAGATACTTTTACATTGATTTAATATATGATTAAATCTCACGTATCCAACCTAATCCAATCAATTGGAATAAAACATCTAAGGTGACTATTTTTAAAAAGTCCGTATTTTTACAAATTATATTTAGTTATATTTAGCTCTTTTTAGTTAGAAAAAGTTTTGGTGAATTGAGTTTCGATGGCTCACAAGAGTTAGGGCAATCCTCACAACTCAATTAGTACTCATAAAGGTAGTTATAAATTATCTTCCATTTACAAGCAAAACCCTCATATTGTGAGACATGGGCTAACTATTTACCAACTAGACCATATAGTTATATTTAATATTTGTAGGTAGCATAGTCCTACATCATAATCTTTAATTGTCACCAATTAACACATTAAAGTATAATTAATTAATTAATTAAAAAATTGAAAGGGTGTAGTTATGGACATGATCATGGAAAAATAAGTTAAAAATTATAATAAAAGAATCTTCCTTAATATGATTAATCATAATACTAAATTAATTTAGTATTATATATGATTAATCATAATACTTTTAGTTACAATTTGGCGTGATATTATGAAAATTCTCAACCATGAACTTTAAACAAGAACTTTTAATTTAATTTATTTTTTGTTATTCATTAGAAATAAAATTTGAATTAAAAATTAATAATAGAAGCCTTTAAACTACTTGGATTTTTTCCGTCCTCATCATTGATTGCTAGTGTTTGACAGGAGAGCACATTCGGTGCTCATCACAACTGATGAGCACCATGCTCATTAGGGGTCAGAACCATCCAGATCAAATCTGGACGGTTCTGATTTAATTAAATTTAATTATTATATTTTTATTATATTTTTATTTTATTAAATAGAAAATTTAAAGTAAATATAATTTTATAATTATTATTTTTTAAAAAAATAATATTATTATGTAAGAAAAATTAAAATAATAAACTATAAATCAGGACCGTCCAGATTTGATCTGGACGGTTCTGACCCCTGATGAGCACCGGTGCTCATCAGTTGTGATGAGCACCGAATGTACTCTCGTTCGACAGTTTGTAAATGGTTGGACACAGTAGGTGGCCGGAGTTTTTTTGTTCAGACTATAGATCTATCCACTATTTTTTATTTTGATAGGGATATTTTGATTATTTTATATAATATAAATATATATATACATATATAAAATTATATTATACAATGAATTCCATTTCGTTTTCTGACATCTCAAATATATTTTTAAAACTTGCATCCATTATTTTTCCTAATTTATTTCCACTCCCTTTTTCTATTTCACTTTTGTCAAAAACTCTTCCAGATATTAAACAAGGTATTAGTTTTATTTTCTATTACCTTAGCTCAAAGAAAAAAAAAAGGAAATATAAATTTAGAAACTAAAACTTCAAAACACAATGACATATAACCTAATAGTCCAATTTAGGCGAATTTTTTATTTTGAAAAATTTTTTAGATGGACACCGTATCCACTTATAATAAAAAATGCATTCATTTTACTAATTTCAATTTTTTTAAAAAAAATTGTTATTTGTCTTTATATTTTTTAAGATGTGAATCATTTCAAAGTGCCAAACTGTCCCTTGGAATATAGATTAAAATTAAAGACTTTTCTATTGTCCAAGGCCTTACCTCACACCAGGTACCACGGAAATTTGTGTTGTTGATATTATTGCTCATCGAGCTTTGAATATTCTTTATAAAGCACTAGATTCCATGGATCCACAATGCCGTATCTTTTCATCACCCATATTTTAAATATGTCAAAATGGAACTATGAAAATTCCTTACAAACCAAAGCAAGTGAACTACCACTAACCTCTAAGGCTCTAACCAAAAGAATTAGCTCAAAAGATGACTCATACCATCATTGTGGTAACATCAACTATCCAAATGTCTCTTCTGTTAGCTTCAAAGTTGCTCAGAATATTTTGATGATAATAAAACAATATCAAATCCTAATGCTGTTTGAAAATTTGAATAATCTGCTAATTAAATTGATTTTGGGCTTGAAATTTTGTTTGGGCTTATAAAGAAATTTCTGCAGAAAAGGACTAAATTTGAAAGCCCAATTGATGTGGGCTGCCAAATTAAACAGACAATGTTTTACTTGGCCCATAATAGGTAGAGCAGTTTTTTTTTGCTTGATATATTTTTTTCTTGCCAACATTTACAATTTTGGGCCCACGCGAGGACAGAACAAAAGTTTGTGTGTGTGTTTTCTTTTCAGTAAGTGCAATTAAATGTCTTTCAAGCCTTTGGGCTTCGGGAAGCAAAACTTTGCCAAAAAGGTACAAGTTCTTTTGTCTCATGATTTTATTGCAAAAGCAATTCTGGTAATTCAGGAGAAGCAAAAGAAGAAGGATATAATCATCAATATTATTATAAGTTATTAAAAACGTAAATTATCATTTCAAATTTCCTAGAACAAATGTATATATATCACTTTTTTTTAATGCAAAATGTATATCACTTTAGTATCAATTAATTTCTCTAGCTTTGCGTGGGAAAGAACAAAACCACTCGTTTTTATCCCATGGTCAAGTGTTTAATCCATGCTAAACAAAAGCTTTTCCTTCTTGCAAATTTTTTTCCTTTTTCATGCAAGCCTCTTAGCAGTGAAGAAAAATTTGCTTTGCTTTGCGTTATTCTTCAACGGTTATATCCATATTCATGCTCTGAAATTTCAGCTGCAACAAAAGACGGAGAAGAAAGGTTGAAGATGAACTGAAATAGGTTTCTCCTCCTCCTGTGTGCACATCAACGGCTATATTTTGGGTAGATATATAAAAGGACATCAGAAGAAGAAGAAGACGACGAAGAGATACAGAGAACCGATTGCAAAATCTTGTAATATTCCCTTTCGTTCTTGTTCTTTGAATCTGGTTATATTTGCTATTTAATGGGAGCACAAGACTGGATTGATATTCTTTTTGTAATATATATGGGTTTTCTTTATCAAATACTGAACTCATTGATTGTACAAGTTCTAGCTTGAAAACCTTGAGTTCTAGGTGAGTTGAAACCTTAAAGTCGAATGATAGCTTGGAAATCATTCATTATCATTATAATTGTTGAGTCAATGGTGAAGATAAAAATCCATAGGATTTGCTTTAATTTCTATTTTCCCCATATTATTTCTAGTTGACTGATTCTTATCTAAGGTTTCTAGCTACTAGTGATTTGTTTGTTTTAGAATTGTTTTTTAATTCAGTTATTTTATTCTACTAATTGGGTAATTATCTTTCTAAAGCAAATTAATTATGTTAAATCATAGTATGACAATAGACTTCAACTTGTGGAGGAAGTGGTTAGAAACAAACTTAAAAAGTAATTGTTCTTAGAATCAAAACTAAACCCAAACATTATTATACTTTCCCCACCATTGCTTACCAGCTATGATATTGCCAACAAAACTTTTCAGGGCATTGGTATTGTGAAAAAGAAGAAGAAGTAATTAGGTATTAGGAGGGGGTTTTTTAATACTCTTGAATCTTTTCGGACCTAAATTAATACTTTTAAATCTAAAGTTCAGTTTTTTATGCTTTAAAGTAATTACAATTTTTAACATCTTTTAAAATAAAATTTGCCCATTATACTTTAATATCATTTTCTCATTTTTATCTTTTCTATGCAATTATATTTTTTATCCATTAAAGTACTTTCCTTTTTATTATATTATTCTTTATTTTTAAATAGTTTTATTAAAAATAATATTACCTCCAGTCCTAAATATGTGACATTTTATCTTAGTCCTAAATATAAGACCCATTTTTCAAAATGAGATAATATTTATTATATATTTTCAAAAAATATCTCTATTTAATTCATTTTAAAAAAAAAGAAAGAAATTAAATAAGAGTAGTTTTAGAATCCAAAAATCAAGATAGTTAATTATTTTTAACTTTCTTTCTTAATGATTTGTGTGATTCAATTAAAAGTATCTTATATTAAACATAATATAAATGACACTCCCTCCATTTCTTAATATAAGAAACAGAAAATAAAATTATGCAGGTAAAAAATAATAATAAATTTTTCTTAAATATAAAATAGTTTCTAAAAATACCTTAATTTAATATCAATAATTTTTACATCATGTAATTAATTAATACAAATAAATTGTATTACTAATTTTTTTAAAAAAATATACAATTTCAATTAGAGGTATTTTTTTAAAAAATATTAAATATATTAAATAAATTTCTATATCCTTATATTTTAAAATATGAAAAATCCTGCAATTATCCAAGGCAAGCAGTATAACAGTTCATGAGCAAAGAACTACTTTCTCATGGGACAATCACGATAGTGTCTTCATTGGTAAATTCCGAGGTCAAAACGCATCTTCTTTTTTTTTTTTTTTTTTGCTAAGCAAAACGCATCTTTTCATTGATCAAAGCACCGCAATTTGACCGTGATGTGGTGGCGGCAAGTCAATTGATGGGGTAAATAAAATGCCACGATTTGCCTCGTCAAAACGTCATCGTTTTGAAGTGCATGATGTTTGCTTTTGCAGAGAGTTGCATCAAATCCCTGTACCTATCAAAGCAGTTAAACCCTTCCATTGTTTTGTCCCTCGGAGAGACGGTATAGATCAGTTGGTACCGGACTGTGGTAGCTTAATCAATACTCCCACCATTTTTCTTATGTGACGTCTAAGGCTCATATATTAATAAATATAATTAATATGATAGAATTTATTTTAAATTTTTTAACATGCTTTTCAATATTGATAAATAAAAAAATATAATTAATTTTTTTTATAAAAATATTAATTAATATTGATTTAAAACTTGAAAGTGACTAATAAATAGAAATAATTTTTTTTAAAAAATAATAATTAAAAAGAAATGGAGAGAATAATTTTAAGTTTAAACTTTAAGTATGTAATTGTATTAAATACTAATTAGTAAGATTTTGCCACCTTATAGTCCTATCCTACTTTATTCTTTGCTCCAAATTAGTCAAATAAAAAAAAAAAAGATAAGAGTGGGAAAAAAAGTTCAAGTTTTTATTCTTTCAATTTAAATAACATTTTTTGTTTCATCTTTTTTTTTTAAGAAAAAACTTTATGCTGTTTAAATAAAGCTGCGAAAATGCGATTTCACTAAAGATGCGTAGCTTAAATCCTAAAAGCCAAAGAAGATGGCAAGATTACAGACTGGAATGCAATGATGTGATCATGGAAGAGACAAAGTTGGAAAATGAAAGAGACAAAATTGTGATATAATATGAATATAATACACAGATACATAGGCTTTCTTTCTAGGTGGGATGAGGACAAGACTAGAAAGAGAACTCATGAAAAGTCCTTGTACTGCTAATATATGTTGGTGCTTTTGGTATCTCCAAAACGAGCATTTAGGGTATTTTGGATGTCTATGCACATATTTTTCTGTGGATGATGATCATGTATATAATGTATAATTTTTTATAAAAAAAAATTAGACTCCCTTTATTTTTTTTATTTGTCATATTTAAAAAAAATTGTTTCCAAAACAATGTTATTACTTTTTTCTAATTATATTTTTATGTATCTTTTTAAAAGATAAAAATGATATTAATTACTCTTTTTTATCTATTTATTTATTAAAAACATGTTATAAATATAAAATAAATTTTAATATATTAATTATATTTTTTAATTAATGTACTAAAATTTTAAATGATATGAAAAAAAACTAGAATATGGTTTTTCCAGATAAGAAATCAGTATATGGTTTTTTTTTATAGAGGGGAATAATACTAACTACCAGAAAGAAAGTACAAAACAGAGACGTCTAGGATCAAAAACAGTAGGCCTCAAATATAATTTACAATAAATTAACATGTGGTTTTTCGGTGTATGAGGTATATGCATATATTTTGGATGTGCGTACATTTTTTTTATGACCATGCATATATTAATCGAATGCAAAATAGTGTGATTTGTAAAAACTTTAATATATATATATATTGATTATTTATTGAGTAAATTATACATTTTTTCTTCAATATTGTTATAATTACATAATTAGATTTTGAACGTCGTGCATGAAATTTGAGTTGTTTGGAAGCCACATTGTTAAGGACTTCTAGCTCCCGCTGGTTTATGTGTGTATGTATATTTTTTTTTAATTTCAAAATTTTCGTATTTCTCTCTTAAAATAAAAAAATAAATTACACAAATTTCTCTTCATCTTTTAAAATTATACAAAGTTTATTTTCACCTTTATGAAACTCAGATAAACCTCCTTTAAAATTAATTAGTATATTAAATTGATTTTCTCTAAATTTTTTTAAAACTACAATCTTTTCTTTTATTCTTTATTAAATTTTTTGTACATTTTAAAAATAACAAAATATCTATATAAATTTAGTAAAACTCAATAAAGGTTTGTGATGCAATCTTTGTTTTGATAAACTTGATATAAATTTTTAAAATAAAATTCTAATAATAGATTGAGTAATTAAATAATATTTAATAAAATTCATAAAACTATTTATTTTAAAACGTAAAAACATGCGTCTTCTGAGAATCGAAAACAGGTTGCGTAATTTAATGTTATTGGGTGTGTGGGCAGGGATGTGTGTGTGCGTGTGTGGGGGTTGTGAGTTGTGGTGTCATTATATGGATTTAGGCGAAAATGATACGCAATGAGATATGAATATGATGTATGAGGACTCACCCCTTTTCCCAGAAGTTGAAAACGACAAGTATCTGTGCCTTTTGCTCAGGTTGGATGGGTCAAACATTGGACCCCACTTTCCCCTCCAATAATTATCTTCTTCGATTTACTTCTTTCATTTTATTCATTTATTACTACTTTATTCTATTTTATTTGTGGTCTAAGTTTTCATTATAAAAATTAAGAAAAATAGTAATAAATAACACAATAAATAATATAATTTTATTAAATTATTTTTAATTATTATTTTTTAAGTATTAAATTATAATAAAAAATTACATACAATTAATTATTCAAAATACATTTAAAAATCTCTAGAATAATAAATAAAACGGAACAAAAAGATTACTCCAAAGTCCATGCCTTAGATTTTTTTTTTTTTTAGGCTAATATGAGACTTTCTTTGTTTTGAGTATTCACTCTCCCACGAGTGACCCCATGGAAAACAAGAAAATGCTAAGGAAGACTAGGATTAATTATTTAATCTACTATGCTAATTTTTTTTTCTCTAACAATCTACTATGCTAATAAAACGGTGAGTTCAAGGGTTGGAACTCGGAACGGAACAGCTATTGAAGCCCGGAGAATATGATGTGTAATTAATAAATACTCCCACCTTGTTCCATATATTGGGTATTTTGAGTTACTCTTCAATATAAAATCATTTTTTAAATACAATATAGTGGTTATTATATATTCCCTTATCTCATTTTATTTATTATTTTAAAAAATTTTAAATATTTTAATTTATTTATTATTTTATGTTACCAATAAAATATTAATTATTTTTTTACTATTTTACCATTCATTAAAAATAATGATAATAGAACACAAGTTATTTTTTAATATTTAATTTAAAAATATTTTAATAAAATATTATTAAATTTTACTATAACTTAAGTCATTTAATAATTTCATACACCAAAAAGTACTCCAGTTGATTTTTAATATCTAGAATCATGAAAACTTAGTTGGATTTATAAAAATGTCTAGAGATTGTCTTGATTTCATCTTTACTTTTAATAAATATCATAAATTCAATAAGATATTATACTCTCTAAAGCAATTAATACTCCATAAAATAATTTTCAATAATAATATTTTTAAAATAAAACAATTAATGCTCTACATATTTGTCCAAAATGACTTTTATTTAGATCATAAATACAGTATGGTTTGGAAAGTATCAAATTAATTATTTTCGGTTACTAAAATAATTGTGTTATACTCTCCCCATGTCATTTTATTTATCATTTTAAAGTTTTTCATACAAACTAATAAAATTATTAAATGGCTTATATTATAGTAAAATTTAATAATATTTTATCAAAATATTCTTGAATTAAATGTAAAAAAATAACTTATATTCCATCACCATTATTTTTAATGAAGAATAAAACAGTAAAAAATAATTAATATTTTAGTGATAATGTAAAATAACAGAAAAATTAAAATATTTAAAATTTTCTAGAATAATAAGTAAAATAGGAGAGAGAGGGATATATGCCTCTGTTTGTGTGTGTATATATACATATATAACAATTAGACATACAGCTTCCTAAAGCTCCGATTTTTTCTTTTTTTCTTCAAATCCAAAAGCTCCGATTCGATTCAACGAACTAGGGCGTTACGAGTTTTTCAGCGCTCGTACTCGTTTCTCTGCTCTGTTTTCTTTTTTAATTTTATATTATCATTTAAATATATCATTGAATATGGCCCTCGGAGAATATTCAGAGATAAGAACGAAAGCTTATGCCTCAGTTTCCATGTTTAAAGGTCTTATTTTATAATATATATATATATATATCTCTCTCTCTTAAACTATGGTAGATCTGTATTATACAAGAATATAAGCAAGTTTGAAATCAGACACAAGTTGTTGGCAGAAAAAGGGGGAAAAATCAGACATAATTTGGAATTACGTCACTGCAGACCCAAATTAGAATGATTGTAATTCGTCTAAATCAGCCCAAATTTTGGCCACCCTTCCAATCCAAATATAATAAAATAATAAATTAAGTATTTGCAAGTTAGATTTAAATTATCATCCAATAAAAGATGTGAAGCATAATCCAGAACGATGTGAGAAGAAAAGCGCATTTTTTAAAAAAAGAAAAAAAAGTGTAAGACAATAATTTAACGGTAAACCTTAACAAAAATATAATTGATTAATTGATGTCAATATATCCCTATATTTATTTATAATAAAATCTAAAAAATCATAGTATTATTCATTAATTTAATTTAAGCTCCGTATAATATTCATATATCAAATCCCTTTGTAATGAAGGTCAATGAGACATCAAATGTGGAGGATTCGTACAAGGACTGTTTATTGAAGATTTGGGGATGAATGTCTCCGAAGGTGAAGAGACAGGGATGTCGGATAATTTGCTGCGGAGGTTCCCTGTGAAATCGGAATTAGAATTAGGAAATTTGAATTTTTTAAAAAAAGTTTAACAAGTTAACACCGTTAATTATATATGATTAATAATTAGATTTATGATATTTTAAATAAATCTACATGTCAAAATTTCATTAGATAATAGTACAAAAAATATATAAATTTTTTCCTATATCAAATCCCTTTGTAATTTTAAAATGATGTGATAAAAGAAAATTAAAGTATCAAGTGGACCCATGAGGAAGGAACAGCATCTGAGGGGAACCACTTAATCAAGAGGGCATTGATTGGTTTGAAAGGAATTCAAACTGAGGGATATCTCCAACTTTCTCTTTCTTTGCCTTTGCTTGCTTTCAATTGTGTAGGAGCAGTTCTATCGTCATCGGACCATGAGATAATGTCATTTTCAAAGACATTATTAAATGAGGCTAATGTAATGGCTCAAGATTAGATTAGATGCCTATCTACGAGCAACTCAGAAAAAGTAATATTATTATTTTTTAAAAAAAATAATAAATAAAAAAGATGGGGTTGGGTGTGCGTGTACAGATATTTTACAAGGAAATGAGTCATATGGGACACCTCACACAGCGAGAGAGGGAGAGAGAGGAAGGGAGAGTACATTGGGGATAGGGACAAATAGTAATAAATAAAGGCACCATTGTCTTAGCATTTTGTCACCATGCTGCTATGCTACGCTATTGCTATGCTGCCGCTGCACCACCATGAGCATGAGCCTTCCACATATCCGTAGTCTGTACACAGACAAATTCTGCCTGCCTCTCTTCCTTGCTATTCTGGGATTTGCCATAACCTCCGTGGGCCATCTGCCACTACAAAGCCCTCCCCCCTCCCTCCCTCCCTCTCTAGTTTCTTATTCAATCTGAACAATTAGGGATGGTGTCAATAATTATTTATGGAATCTCATAACTCATTATACGTGGGAGTTGTGAAATACAAACTACATTTTAATAAATATTTATAGAAGAATTTAATTTTTTCTATTTATCATAATCACTTCTTTTTTTTATAATTATTTATTTCACTTTTTCTTTTTATTATTCACCCATTAATCACTTAAATCTCAATATTCAAATACATTTTTTTTTTAAAATTACTTATGAGGTAAAAATATCCAAACACAAATTACTTTTAATATAATCACTTATTCTCATAATCTATTATGAATAAGTACATATTATCATAATCACTTATATATAAGTCAATCCAAACACACTTTAAATTATCTTAGAAAAATAATAATTATGTGAAGAAAAATTTAAAACATAAAAAATTACAAAAAATCTAAAAAAAAAAAAAGCTGCAATGTTGATGGGTTATATGTTGTTGTTATCTACAAATTTTACTATATTTTTGCACTAGATTTAGGTGGTGGGATTTATATATTATGAGTCTCGTTTAACAAGATTTTTTTTTTACCAGAAGTTTAACAAGCTGTTCACACCTTAACATGAATTCTTACAAATTTATATTATATAAAATCTCTCATCCAACATAATATTTTTTACTTCAAAATATAAGTTTTATTTTAATTTTTTTATTCAAAATATAAATCTTATTTAGATAAAGTTAAAAGTATTAATCATTTTTTTAATTTACCATTATCTTTAATTAACTTCTGAGAGAAAAATTTATCGTGGAAGTTATTTTTATTAAAGGTAATATTGAAAAATAGTGTAAATTTTTTATAAATTTAATTAGTTTAACTCTCTTTCTTGGTCTATGTGCAATTAGTCAAATAAGACTGATATTTTGGAGTGGAGAAAGTATTAGTGATATGGATCTTTTAGAAACCTGCCGTAAGAAATCCCAAAAATATAGAGTAGCGGAAGAATTTGATTCAAAAGACTTAAAAGATGCTAGAGAAACTCATCTCTAGATACCTAACTATAATAATACTCACAAGGTTGATCACTTCTCGCGATAGGTCAGAAAAGAAAAAATGAAAGAGAGATAGAAAATAAGAGAGAGAAAAAAATAAAGGTCAAATGAGAAAAAAAGAGACAGATGGAAAATAAAAAAGAGAAAAGAAATAACTCAGTAAATCCTTACTGAAAAAATCATAATAATATTATTCTACTATTCACTAAAGAAAATATTTTACATAGAGACATTATATAGGCAAAATATGAAAAACCTAATTATAAAACAACTAAGAATACTTATGGCTCAAATAATCCTAATAGATTTAAAAAATCTAAAAGATATATCTAATTATAAAAAACTCTAAAAATAAAAACAAAAATTTAAAAAATAAAATAAAATTGATGTTCTAATCATAACACTATTAGATAATTTCTTTAATTTAAATCTAGGAGATCTTTGAAGGGATATCTAATAAATTTTATTTCTTCTAATTTAAATTTAACCAATAACTTTAACTCCAAGGAAATAATTAACAAAATAAAAATAAATAAATAAATAAATAAAGTTATTTAAATATAACAGATCTAAAAACTTCTTACAAGCAATTACGTGAATGGTGCCTAAGGATCTTTGGAATACCTCATTGATTTCTATCAATTAGTTACTCCCTCCATCTCATTTTATGTGTTTGTTTTAAGACTTTTCACTCATACCAATCAAAGTATAAAATAACCTAGGTTATAGTAAATTTTTATAGTATTTTACCAAAATATCCAAGAATTAAATGCTAAAAATGACTTGTAGTTTATTTATCACTATTTTCAATGAAAAGTAAAATAATAAATAAGATAATTAATATTTTATTGATAATATAAAATAATAGATAATTTGAGATATTTAAATTTTTCTAAAATGGCAGATAAAATGAAACAAAGGGAGTACATTTCAAAAGCAATTGTTGGTTCTTAATTATAAGTTATTAGAGGGTGAGTAAAATATTAAAGATTTATTTCCAAATTTATTCTTCATAATTGTAAGACAGGAAATAAGGAGTTGGATGGAGAGGAATTAAGAGTGATAGGAATTAAGATGGTTATAATTTAATGAATGCAAGTAAGGATAATATTGAAAATTATGATTTTTTTTAAATTTAAGACTATTAACTAATTTTAATAATTTTTCTTGATGTGTGAATTAGTTTAAAAATGACTTGTATACGATGAAATATATTCTCTTTTTATTTCTTTTTATTTGAGAGCTTTTAAGAAAAATTTTATTTATTTTTACCTATCATTTGAAAATATTATGTAATATTAATTATTATTTTTTCACTTATACTCTTATTTTTTATTTTAAAAGTAAAAAAATAATACTAATTATTTTTTATTTATTTATTTCTATAAGGACATATTAATAAATTTAAAAGGGACTTTTACTATTTATGCTAAAACTTTAAATGATATAAAAAGAAACGGAGGTAATAGAATGAATATAGTTTTTTTTAAATTATGATTGCCTTATTTTTTATGTTTTATATTAAAGTAGTCATAATTTTCTGTATTTGCACAGAAATTCAATTCCTTTATAAAAAATTATACCAAACTCGTTAGAAATAACATAACAATCACGTTAATAAATAATAAATAAGCAATGAAATAAGAACGTCACTTTTTTTTTTACTTTTTGTATAATATATTAATTCAAAGACTCAATACCTTTTTCTCAAAACCATTAATCTTCTTTTCAGCTCAATCAAGAAGAACCTAAAAGGCAAAAACTGAGCTGAATTAGCTCAATAGGCTTTAGCCCTCATTTTTTTGAATTTTTTTTCAAGCCATCTAGTCAAGTATTTCCAGGAATTGCCATAATTAAGGTCTAAATCCCATAAAATCAGACTACTTTGGGACGTTTCACTCCTAAATTTGCTCGTTTCTGTCCCACATTATAGGAGGTACACACATGGATATGTAGAATCACTTTCTCATGTTAGAAAGTCCTCCTGCTACATTACCAAATAAATTAAAAGAAAAGAAAGCAGTGCTCAGCCTGGTCCAAAAAAAAAACGGTGCTAAGTGGAAAATCTTGTCTCCTAAATCTATGTACTTATACTTTTTTTTTCTCTTAAATAACATCATATACTCTTTTCTGACCAAGCTTTTTTAACCGTGAACAGTGACCTCATTGCAAAAAAAAAAAGAAATAAAAAAGTGGATAGAGACCTAACTGTGTTTTGCACTAAATAAAAGGTTAATCATGAATATATAAATATATATATTCCTTTCATCTCAGGTAACAAGCGAAATTTTATAGGTGTTAAAAAAAATGTATAACATTTTTTAATTTCTAAAAAAGCTCAAAAATTCTTATTTTATCACTATTAAATATTATTAATTAATACAATTTATAATACTAAATATTATATTAATGAGAAACTAAGATAACAGATAAAACCATATTACCTTATAATATGAAAAATAATATTTATTATTTTATAATATGAGATAAAGTGAGTACACTTTAAACACTACTAACCCTTTTTACCTTGCAATATGGGAGAAAAAAGTACTTTTTTTGGCCAAAAAAAGTGAGTATAATCTAAGCTATTAACAAATCGTGAATAGCTCAACCTAAGCTCTATACAAATACTTAAAACCCATCTAGATTTCACAGATAAGATTAACTCTACTAACAATCAATGTTCATTCAATTCAATACGTATATATATAAAATCTATCTAAAAAAACCATACTATTTACTAACCCTCAAATAATATAATTTATTTTGAATTCTGTGCAATGTATGAATACCAACTTCAATTTCTACCATTAATAAAACTGGAAATAGATTCAAAATACACAGTCTAACATAAATCACACTATTCTTGAATAAATAATATGCTTTTCTACAGGTTTTAATACATATATTAATATCTCTAGTTTTAAATATAAGATACTTTTAACTAAATCAGATAAATTAATAAATAATAGTTAAAAATAAATTAACTATCGTAATTTTTTTAAATATTTTAATATTTTTTTTAAAATTACTTTTATTAAATTTCTTTCTCTGAATAAAGATATATTTTAGTAATATATAATAAATACTATTTTATATTATAAAAATAATTCTATATTTTGAATTAAATTAAAAAATTTTATATTTAGTATAAGAGAGATTAATACTGATTGTATATCAAAACTAAATGATGTCCCCGAGTGAATGCTGCACGTTAATTTAATCACTAAATTGACGATATGAAGAATTCAGTAAATTAAATTTCCGCACAAGTCAGAAATGTGAAATACCAAAGATAAAAGAAATCATTAAAGCTATAATTCGAGTGGTTGGGTGAGTAGGAGGGTCAAAATGTACAAAAACTGGGAGGTTTTTCTTGTTCCATTGGGACTTGAATAATGAAGTGATAATTTGGTGAGTAGGTTGTTAGATTAATTTAATTTAATTTTTTAAAACTAATAAATATGCAAGTTAATTCTTTAAACTAAACTAACAAACCCATTCAACATTAAAATTTTTAATCGAATTACAGTAACATTAATGAGTTTGTTGGCCTTTAAGAAAATTAACTTGAATATTTACTAATTCTGAAAAACAAAATTAAATAAATTTAACAATTCAAGCACCAAATTATAATTATAAATGTAGTACAAATTATACTCATAATTATAAATTATAACTTTAACCTGATTTTCAAAAAACCTCCCCTATCTTCCCCGCTTTTGTCCTTTGGTTCTTTCCGTACACAATTCAATACAGTGGGGCCCGCTGAGGCGTCCCCTTCCTACGGTTCATTAGACCCACCGAAATCTCCGACACCGGCGAGCACGCCGGTCGACACGCTCCTCTGAACGCCGAACCACCACCACCGCAGCCGCTCCGTTTCTTCCTGACAATCTCCGTCGTAGCAGTGCAAGCAAGCGCCCTGCAATCCACCCCGCCATATCCGCCTGAACCAGACGACGTGGTCCGGTTCGAGCTGGCTGGCTCGAGGACTGAGTCAGGGGTCATCAAACCGTTGTCGAGCCCAGAATCAGGCAAGGGCAAATAGTTGCACTCGAACAAGTACCCAGAAAGGCCATTCCTTGTCCTCAAAAGGTAATTGATCTGTAAAGCTAACCAAACAGAAAGCTGAAGCGATACTACGAATGAAATGATATGATATGAAATGAATCCATTTGCCAGAATTGACATGGGAATTTGAGAAAGCTGAGAGATTGTGGAAGAAAAAGGTGGAATCATCATGGGATGGGAACTTGAAGAGATGATGGGTAGGGTTTATGTGTTTATTTATTTATTTATTTAGTCACTGTTTATTATTTCAATTCAATTTTTCTCAAGTCTCAATGCGAATTTACAAATTTACAAAATAAATAAAATAAATGAATAAAGAAAGGACCTTGCAAGAGAGAGAGCAGAATTGGTATGGGTCTTGCAGGCTTCTGTCACAGGTACTGCAGAAATTGCCGGAGCCTCTGAAGTTCCTTGTCTGTGGCCTTTGGTTTAAAAATACCACTTTTGCACTGTTCGTCGTGTATGACTGGGAAAGAAAGTGAAATAAAGTGAGAGTGAGAGTATAAGACCCATCCTCTAATTCTTATTGTTTTAACCTTCTTCTGCAACTTCCATGGCGAATGAAGAATAATCTCCAATCACCCCATGAATTTCTCAAGCATGCACAAAGACCAATAAACCCACCACAACCTAAATATGGAACTACCTCTCAACTCTCTAATTTCTAGTATGGAAAAATAACCCTTAACCCAGTTTTTCAATTCTCAGTATCTTTCATAGTTCTTGTTCAATTATACTGAACATGGGGTTTTGAGGTGAGAAAATTTCACTTACTTGAACAGAAGTGCAGTCAATTAACTTCGCAGCATCATCCAGCCTTATAACGTCGTGATAAACATATCTTCTAATCTGGAAAAGCAGCGAGAAAACTAGAATCAGACCAAGAATTCAGTGAAAAACAAGGATGATTAATCTATTATATCATGAGTGTTTCTTTCGGTGAATGAAATTTTGACAGGAGGAGACCAACCTGCAAGAGTCTGTGAGAGCGATGAGGGGACAAACAGTGAGGGCAAAGGCTGATGCAGCAATCCAAACAGTACACGTTCTTCTCGTTCTTCTTGGCTTCCTCGTGAATTATGCAGGCGTTATAGAATTTCTCAGAGAGAAGGACTTGAAGCCAGCGAGGAACATGTGAAGAGGGAACCAACTGCATATATGACTACGAATTGAATCAATTAAGTTTAAGGTATATCCAAAAGAAAGAGGAAGAACAAGTTTACAGGTAAGCAAGGAGAAGGATATGTAATACCCACCATGGTTTGCTGAAGCTTTCAATTTGAATTTTGAGGCACTTGTGAGGGTTTTTCTGAATTGCAGGTTGTGGCTATGGAGATGGTGAGGACGAGAGCTACGATCACAGAGAGAAAGAAACTGGAGTTGATTTAGAGAGAGAGGGGGAGAGAGAAAGAGAGAGAGGATGTCAGTAAAAGGGAACGGCGCTTGACTGCTGGAGAAGCAAATATTACTGTTACCAATGAACAGGAGAGCAGGAGGAAAGGGAGGGATGGTGGCAACAATTAAAGAGGATTGTGTCCCACACTGCTCATCTTAATTTAACTGATTTTTTTAATTTCCTAATGAAAAATTAATGTTTAATGAAATTGAATTTTGAATGAAAAGATAAATTTTTTATTTTCTACACGTTATTAAAATAATTATCACTTTAAAATTATATATATTAAAAAAATAAATAAAAATTCTAAAAAATATTATTTTTATTTAAAAATAATTATTACTTTAAAATTATAAAAAAGTTGATAAATAATCTAAAAATGACATAACCTGATTGTATTTTATTATTATACTCTTATTAATTATATAATATTTTTAATATTTTTTCTTTATTATTGAGGGGTAAATTTGCCCAACTATAATTATTGCTCTATTAAAAATTATAAAATAATAATTGTTTTGAAATAAGAAAAAAATTTATTTGGAAATAGATGGAGTAATAAAGTTTATAAGTCACTTTTAATTAATTTATACATATCAAGATAAGTTGTTACAAGTAATTAAAATTCTTGAACTTTGCTAAATTTTCTATAACTTTCCAATATTATTTTCATTAATTATAACCATCTTATTTATATCTTTCTTTATCTTCCTCTACTATAACTTTTAATAAGGGGCAAATATAGAAAATATCACTTAATACTCAAAATGTAACTCATATTTTACATATGAATACTTCTAAAAAACTCCTTTTAATAAGAAACAATGATAGTAGTATAATACATTTATTAATTATATAGTAATATGGGTAAACTTGTTAAAAATCAATAAGGTTATATTGAAAATTATAAAGTAATAATTGTCTTGAAATATTGAAAAAAAAATCCAAGATATCAATTATTTTGAAATGGAGGAAATATCATGCATATAAAATTAAAATATTAGAGATAAAATTTAAATTTAAAATTTTTTAAAAATTAGAAATGGAAATTTTGAATTAAACAGAAAATTCATAGTCTAAGTAATTAATAAAAGATTTTAATTATCTATTTTCAAAATGAAATTTTCAAATTTAATTTCTGTATAAATGTATATTTTTAACTGTAATTTTCTTTAGATTTAACAATGCAAAATAAAGCCATGCCTTTCTACAATGAATCTTAAATTTGATAAGAATTACAAGAGGCTAATTAAAGATGAAGTTTCTTGGTCAATAATTTTTTGATGACTTGTTGAATGAATTTTGTTTATTTGGAAATATTTGTTTGAGTTAATGAGCATTGTATATGGGCAAATTATACTACAGGGAAAGTTTGACTAATTTTTATAAGGTTGAAATTCATAAACTTTTTAATGCATTTCCAATTCCAATTTTTAGTTTATAATTTAAGAAATAAATTATCAAAGTTTGTTTTTAAAAAATATAGAAATATAAATAAAATATGTCGGTGTTTCTGAAAATTCAATGTATTTCAAACGAATGTATATAATTTAAGTTGATTGTGGACAAAAAATAGTATTTTATCAAAATTATAATAGAAATAAATTAGTCTAAGATTACTAATTAAGGTACATGTGATTCATTTTCAATCATAATTATATTTATCAAATTTTCATTTTTAATATATATATATATATATCTGTGTTTGTAAGAAAATAGGGTTTCACATGATACTGTATTTTCTTTTTTTTTTCTCATTATTGATAAAAAAAAATATCATAAAATTTTGTTGAAATTATTTTCTCCGGTCTACATGGTAATCTCTTTTGATAAATATATTTATAATTTACAATATCATTGCTAACGACTGAGTGCTTGTTTGGTTCATCTTATACGAAATCAAATCATGATTTTTAACCATGATTTTTTAAGAAGAAATTTTTGGACAAACATAATTGTTTTCTTGAAAAATGAAAAGTGTATTAAATTATGATTTTGAAAAAGGAGAGAAATATTTACTTTTTATTTTGCAAAACCATGGTTTTAAAAAAAGAGGTGGATACTGAATTTATATTATATATATATATATATATCTAAAAGTACTTTTAATTCTTATTATCTAAACAGATTTTTTGTCAAACTATGATTTTGCAAAAAGAATATCCAAAAACAATTATTTACAACAAACTTACTTTCAATATATTTTATTTTTATAAATTTTATTTATTTTAACTTATTTTTATAAAATTGAAAACCAAAACGGCTCTAATTTATTTCCCCCAAAATAAAATAGAATATGATATCTTAAAAACATTATTATAAACTATGGTAATTAATGTTTTCAGGAAAAAGGCCATTAATTCAGCCACGAAAATCAATCAATAAGCATCGCTATTAATATAAAATACACCCTCTCCATTTTTTTCTTGAAAAATGGGATAGGAAAATCCTACCAAAATCAATCCTTTTGAATCAATTAACATAACACAAAGTTTAATTTTATAATGGATAGTCATAAGTTCTGGTGCGGTACTCCCTCTATTTTAAAAGGTTGTGCATAAAGATTAAAAAAGAAACTGAAGAGTTTGATTATTAGAAAATTTATTGATATTAAACTCAATATCTTTTTTTTTTATATTGTCTCATTCTCTAGGCAAATACTTGCTCCACATTAATGAATCTTTAATATATCAATAATAATATATTATCAATATATAATAACAAGAGTCATCAACCGTACAACTCATCTAGGTGGAACTACGTCTAATTTTATTAATACAAAGTATAATGTTTCAAAAACAATTAATGATTAATTGAAATTCTAAAATAATAAATATTTTAAAATAAAAAAAAAATCCAAGATAACATATTTTAAGCCGTGGGGAATAAAATTTATATAACAGTAAAATGCACTATTTGCACATTGCAAACTGTTCATCCGTCCTTAATATTCCGAAAACATACTTAATTGACAGAATAAAGCAGTAATAAGACTAAACCCTAAATTGTACTATTTATATAATACATAAATTTTTAACTGTATAATTTTGACAATAAAATTTCATCAAATTATATATAATTTTTATATCACAAGTCAATATAATTTTTATATCACAAGTCAATATATTAATATAATTTTTCCAAGCAATACAAATGTTTGAGAAATAAGCCACACTATTTAAAAGTTATAAATGTTGTGACTTGTTATAAACTTTATTTTATATATATACATACGTACATATTCTACATGTGTTTTTGATGAATTTTATTATATATATTGATATATTGATGAAGGTAACCGATGGTTATATAAAAAGGGATTGGATGGGCACCTTATTATATTTATTGATGATGTGATTGCTATTTTTTAATTTTTTGGACCGATGATTTAGTGTTTCAAACTTGGTATGATTTCAAAAAATTCTAAATTTTCATGTAAATGAATAAAAGTTTAGACTAATTAGTTCATTATTTAGTAAACCGTAATATCATAATCGATAATAAACATTTGATACCTTATTTTCCAGATAATTTACGTTAAAATTTGAATCATATATACATATCAATATTAATAAATTTTAAAAATATAAGAATTATAGGATGTCATATTAGTCATAAATAATTAATAATGTGACTTATCTCAAGCTTTCAAAATGTAATAAAAAAATCTCTAGTTTTTAAAATTTTGCTACATGAAAGTTAGTCTTGTACATTAGACAAAATATGAAATGAATAATTCTATGAATGATTAATGAATAATACGTCTCCCTAGAAATTTAATTTATATGTCATAAATTTATAAAAAACTACTCATGTATATTCCCTCCATTTTCTTTTATTTTTCACTTTTGAAAAAAATTATATTTTTATTTATATATTACTTTTAAATTCTAAGATAATATTAATTATTATTTTTTAATTATACTTTTATTTATCCTTTCAAAAATGAAAAAAACATTAATTATTATTTTTTATCTATCTAATTTTTAAAGGGAATACTAAAAATTTTAGAATAAATTTTAAAACGTTAATTATTTTTTTAATTTGTATATTAAAACGTAAAAGAACATAAAAAGAACAGAGGTAGTATATATAGGGTTACCTTCAATGCATAACTTTATTTTATTTTCCGAATCAATGTTAGTATTATAAATAAAAAAAAATCACATAATGCGACGGATCACATATCCATTGTCTAATTATATTTGACTTGGGGTCAAGGAAAAGATAAGGAGAAAGATTGGGATGAACTTAAAAAAATGATGGGGTTGCAGTTTACAAAGAGCCCACGTCCCGAAGCTCTGAAATTGCCAAACCAAATGGTTAATTATGAATGGCGGTCTCTCTGGCGCTCTCTCTCTCTCTCTCTCTCTCGCTGTGAATCTGCTAAATGACAACACTAGAAACAGTGACTTTTCTCAGTTCTCGGTGTACAAAGTGTCAAGTGGGAATACGCTCACTGGGATCATCTCCCAAATGACAATTATATCCTTCTCCTTTTTTATTTTTCTTTGAATAATTAATCCTGTTATTGATTTTTTAAACCCTATAAAATTCATTTCAATCTCAAAAACTATTTTTTACTTTAATTTCTCAAAAAATAATTTTTAATTTCATATTTTATAAATAAATAATTTTATTTTAATTTAATACAACAAAAAATATTAATTACTCCTTTTTGTTATATTTTAATTATCACTTAGGTATTAAAAAGAGTTAGCTATACTATCAAAATTATAAAAAATTAGGAAATATTTTCAAATTTACCCTTATATAATTCTCATTTAAGGAGCAATAATTGTGCATAGAAGAGAGAGTATTAACAAAAGAATAATTGACTAATGAATATAATTTTGAGGAATAAAGACTAGAACAATTTACTAGGTGGACTGTAAAGTCATTAAGGATGAAATAAAAATTCATATCAAAATATGACATAACACCTTATATTTTGGACCAATTAAATCTTCTAGGTAAAATCTTATAATAAGGAGTGAAGGGAGTTTATAACATAAACATGACCAATAATATCTTAAATGTTGTTATACTTCATTAATTAGGTGGTGGAAGTTTTTGCACCAAATTTGAAAAATGAGTCACATTATTTATTATTTATATTATACTCTTTCCATTACAATTTATAAAGCACTTTTAATTATCACACACAAACTAAGAGTTATAATTAATAATTGAAAATGTTTCTATCCTTTTTTAAATTATCCTCATTTATCATCCTTTAATACTCCCCTAAATTAATTATTTTTTCTGATACCCAGTTTTTAAGTACTTTGTTAAGGGTAATTTTGGAAATAAAAAAATTAATTACATTATGTAATTCATAAAACGTCTTATATTGTAAAATATTGTTAAATCAGAAGTTTTGATGATTCCAAACAACTAGAGTTTGGAAAGGAGAATATCAAAGGAGTATGGAGAGATAAAGTAAAGATTTAGGTGTTAGAATTTCTCACTGTATATATTGGGTAAAAAGCTTTGATTCTTACTTATTCATGCTACCTCAATACTTAAATGAGTAATTTCATAGTTGTTCTATGTTAGCGTATATTAAATTTGAAAAATACTGACTAATAGACAAATTTTGCTGTTAACTCATGTATATTTTATGCAAAATTCAAACTTTACATAGTGAAATTTGAAGATACAGAGGATTTATTTTTGATAGACGAATTTCAGTTTTAAAATTTGAATTTTGGGCTAAACATTATTGATGAAAGTGTGCAAAATTCGTATGAAGTTTAGTCAAAATTCAAATGTTGGTGAAGTTTTAAAAGAGTTCAGAGTTATCTCTTCTGACAGATAAACTTTAGACTTCAAAGTGCAAATTTCGAAATGAGAACTTATGAGTCTTGTAGAGTGTGCTTCTGACAGATGAACTTTGTAGTTCAACATTCGAATTTCATAGATGAGAACTTTTGTATCATGTTGAACATGCCTAAGACAGACGAATTTTAGCTTGTGAAATTTAAATTTCAAATGCACTGTAAAAATGTGAGACAAACTAATTACTTCTAACAGATATACTTTTAATATGAAAATTCATATATTTTAACATGATATATCTTTGACAAACTCAAAATTCAAATATCACATTTGAATAGATGAATGCTGAGGTTCAACATTGAAATTATTAACCTTCTGTCTCTGTGAAATTCATCTGTTGAATCTCAATCTCAAGGTCTTCAAGTTGTTGCTTTATCCAAAGGACTTGTGCACAGCAACTCCTTGCTGCTACATACTTAGCTTCAGCTGTGGATAGTGCTATACTATTTTGCTTTTTATTAAACCATGACACTAGAGAGTCTCCCAGAAATTGGCATGTTCCATTTGTGCTCTTTCTATCAGTCTTGGATCGAGCAAAATCTACATCTGTATAACTTATGTGCTCTTCTCCAATGCCTTTTGGATACTAGAGTCCCATTTGAGATGTACCTAGCAAGTATCTAAAAATTCTCTTTACAACTGTTGCATGGGACTTTTTAGGACATGATTGGAACTTAGCACACATATAAACACTAAATATGATGTTAGGCCTACTAGCAGTTAAATACAGCACGGAACCAATCATCCTCCTATATTGAGTTATATCAAAGAGTTTTCCTTCTTCATCTATGTCAAGCTTAGTTGCAGAGACCATAGGAGTTCCCATAGGCTTAGCATTCTCCAATCCAAACTTCTTCAGCAGCTCCTTAAGATATTTTGACTGATTGAGAAAAATGCCATCATCATATTGTTTAATTTGCAATCCAAGGAAGAAGTTCAGCTTACCCATCATCGACATCTCAAACTCACTCTGCATTAACTCAGAAAAGTTCTTGCATAAAGACTCATTAGTAGCACCAAATATGATTTCATCAACATAAATTTGTACAATAAGTAGATTTTTATTTTCTCTATTAGCAAACAAGGTTGTATTAATTTTTCCTCTTTTAAAACCTTTTTAAATTAGAAAATTACTCAGTCTCTCATACCATGCGATAGGAGTCTGTTTCAACCCATATAAAAGCTTTTTTTAGTTTATACACATGATTTAATTTAGTTGAGTCCTCAAAACCTGGAGGTTGATCAACATAGACATTTTCCATGATATACCCATTCAGAAAAGCACTTTTCACACCCATTTGATACAACACAATATCTTTCATGCAAGTATAGGCTAAGAGAATTCTTATTTCTTTCAATCTTACAACTGGAGCAAAAGTTGCCTCATAATTAATACATTCTTCCTGATTATATCATTTAGCCACTAATCTAGCTTTATTCCTTATTATTGTTCCTGATTTATCAAATTTATTCTTAAACACCCATTGGTTCCAATAATAGGATGGTGTTTAGGCTTAGGCACTAGATCCCATACTTGACTTCTTTCAAACTGATTAAGTTCTTCATGCATAGCTAAAACCTAATATTCATTAGTTAAAGCCTCTTCGGTACACTTAGGTTTAATTTGAGAAATAAATGCATAATTATTCATTTGATCCCTAAGTTATTTTCTGGTTTTAACTTTTTCTTGAACATCCCCAATAACTTGATCAACTAAATGATTCCTTTGATATCTTCAAACTCTAGGGAGTTCTTGAGATACTTCCTCATTTATTTCACATTCATTATCTTTCTCTTGGATATCTTTCTCTACATCAGCAGATTCAGATACTTTAGGAGGTTCAATTTTATTTTCTACTGATACATTCAAATTCTTGAAGTTGGAAATTAGATCATCGTTATCTTTAGCATGCTTAGACATAGTTTCATTTTCAAGAAAGACAACATGCACAGATTCTTCAATAGTTCTAGACTTCTTGTTGAACACCCTATATGCTTTACTTCTATTTGAGTAGCCAAGAAATATATCTTCATCTGATTTAGCATTAAACTTACATAGATTGTCTTTGTTGTTGTTGTGGGCATAGCAAGTGCATCTAAAGACAAGAAGATGAGAGAGGTTGAGCTTTCTTCCTTTGTATAGCTCATATGGAGTTTTTCCTAGCATGGGTTTGATGTATGCTCTATTCATTAAGTAGTATGTTGTGCTTACTGCATCAACCCAGAATTGTTTAAGCAATCCTTTGTCATTCAGCATTGCACGAACCATCTCCTGTAACACTCTATTCTTTCTCTCCACCACTCCATTCTGTTGAGGAGTTCTTGGGCTGAGAAGTTGTGCTCCACTCCATGTTCATCACAGTAGTAAGGAAATTTGGTATTCTCAAATTCTCTACCATGATCTGTTCTAATACATACAATAGCGCAACATTTCTCATTTTGGATTTTCTTGGCCAAGATTAGAAAAATATCATATGTTTCATCTGTAGAGGGAAGAAATAAAGTCCAGGTAAATCTAGAATAATCATCTACCATAACAAGTACATACAAGTTTCCACCTATTCTTTTAGTACAATTAGGACCTATCAAATCCATGTGAAGTAATTGTAGAGGTCTTGTTGTAGAAACAATGTTTTTGGTATTGAGTGAGACTTTGTTTATTTCCCTTTAAGGCAAGCATCACATTCTCTATTCTTTTCAAACTTAATGTTGGGTAGACTAAGCACAAGTTCATTTTTAATGAGTTTATTCAATTGATGCAAGCTAACATGTGCTAATCTCCTATGCCACAGCCAACTATCATCATTTTCACTTATTAAGCATATAGAGTCTAGAGAAGGTAATTCATCTAAATTAATAGTATAACAGTTACCATCTCTTTCTGCCTTGAAATTCACTTTACGGTCACTTTTTCTGATGACTAGGTAGTAGTTGGAATCAAACAGAACCCAATTGCCTATATCATAGGTTTAGCCTACACTTAACAAGTTGTGATTGAGTCCTATTATGAACAGGACTTCCTCAATTGAAGTTTCTAGGTTTCTTCCAACAATTCCAATTCCAACTATCTTGCAAGACTGATCACCACCGAAAGTAACTTTTCCTCATTTCTTATCTCTCAGAACAATGAACTTTTCTTTGTCTCCAGTCATGTGCCTCGAACAAGCACTGTCCATGTACCATTTGTTGCTTTTCTTGACTTTGAGACACACCTACAAAACAAGTTTCAGTTCTTTCTTTTAGGTACCTATATTTGCTTGGGTCCTTTCTTGTTAGTAGAGAAATCCTTAGGAACCCATTTCATCCCATTGCTATTTCTTTGCTTCTTGAACATATAGTTGGAGGACATATGACCCTTCTTGTTTCAGAAGTGGCAGTGGAGAAAGGACTAGAGGAAAGAGATGGATGTCTAAAATAATGTCTATAATATTTATTCTTTTGATTTCTAGGAGCTGGGAATGACTCTATGTTCTGAGTTGTTTTAAGGTCATTAGCATGCACAAAGTTTCTTAGGTAAAGATTCTGTTTCTTGGTTTTCAATTTCTCCTTGACCGCACATGGGTCATATCCTAGACCAGTTTTGTTCTGACTCATAATTTGGTTTCCCAGTAATACTTTCATTATATCCTCACCTTTAGTGAGTTTAGTCAGAGTTTTGCAGAGATAATTATTCTTATCTCTCAACTCAATGCATGAGACACAAATAGAGATGGGGGAAGAAGAAAACTGTGAAGTAGTGTCAGATATATGAGACTCACTTTCAAGGTTGTGTATTTTCCTTTTAGCTTGACTTAGTTGTTTGGACACTTAAACAAATTCAATCATCAATTCATTAAAATGCATCATGTAGTTCTTTGTAAGAAGGTTTAGAGTCATCTACCTTAGAATCCCTATCACTATCTCGGTTGTGATTCTTCTCCTTCTCTATAACCTTAAATGGTTATATGTATAAGGTAAGACATTATCTTGAAAATAAGGTAAATACTTTAGAAACATCTTTGAAATTGAGATCTTCTCCCTATAAGTTAAAACATTTTCATGAAAACTAATTGAATACTTAGAATCAGTTTGAAATTGAAGCTTTATCCTCATAAGATAGCTCTTTTCCTGAAAACCATTTTGAAATCATGAGTTAATCATTAATCATTCAGTTAGTTATCTCATTTAATGTTAGGTGAATTGAGTTAGTTATCTCATTTAATGTTAGGTGAATTAAAATTCAAAGTTTAACTGCCTTCTTTTATAAATAGTTTCCTAAAACATGTGAAACAACTCTTCAATCTCCAGGAATCTCCAACTTTATTTTTTATTTCTTTTGTGTTCCTTTGATATTGGATCTCTAAGCTCATTTGTTTTAGAATCATCAAAACATCTGAATTAATAGTTACATGGCTTAAAGAAATTAACAAAGTAAAAATAGTTTACTGAAGAATGTCTGGAATTATTGCTAACTCTAGAATAGTATATAAAATAGTGTAGAGCTCTAAAAATTTAGTGATTGGTATGTAGAGAAAGAGATAGAGTCTTGAATTTAATATGCCACTGGTTTGAATACTTTTGCAGTTATATAAACAAAGTTATGTATATTTTTCCAAAACTGTTCCAGTAAAGAATTATTCTGACCTTAAAGGATTTAAAAAGATACTATGCTTTGTATGTGTTGAATAAATATAGAAAATGAATATGATAGAAAGTAGACATGTAGGGATTTCAAATGATATAAAGAAATCATGAAACAACCTTGTAAATTATGAGAAATAATTTTTTTAATTTAGGGGTCAAAATAGGATAGAAATTGGAAACATGGGAATGAATAGTAATATTTAAGGAATAAAATGTACTGATTGGCTTAATAAAATTCTAGTTTCTTATTTTTTCTATGAAATTCAGGATGTGGAAGATTTTTAGAAACTTGAACCATAGTGAAATAATTTTTATGCATTTAGTTATGAATTTTCAAACTTTGCTACACAATATGATAAGCAGTGCACAAAAAGTAAATTTTAAAATTTTGAGTTTTTCACTGGTTTAAGATCTTCAAAGTCTTTGTTTTGTATACAAATGAGGCAGTATTCATGGAAAAGATATTAAAAAACGAGATGTGACATGTGGTCAAATAACTAGTCATTAAACTAGTCAAAATACTGTTAGAATAGGTCCTCAAGCTTAACATTTTGGATCTATGTTAGAAAGATATAGTGGCTTATATCCAACATATTAGTCAAGCATGGACGAACAAGTTGCAAAAGCCTTTTACAATTCTACATGGTTGTTGTAGTATAATAGTGGTGAGCATTCTTGCTTGTTACGTGGGTGACCCGGGTTTGATCCTCTACAATGGCGCCAAAAACTTGATAAGACACAATTTTACCAACCGCAAGTATACGTGTCACTCAAGTAAAATAGTAACAAATCAAGTTTCATTTTCACAGAGAGTTTAACCAGTAAGAATGCGCATTAGACAATTCAATTTTTTCTAAGTTAAGTGAAACTCACTGAATTGCAAAATAAAGATGAGATAAAAGAAAATTAAATTTGAGCACAAAATTGAACGAAATCGAATAATTTCAAAAAGAACCTAGAGCTTTTAATCCCATATTTGCTTCTTAGCCTTGGTTTTCACCTAATAGTTTATATTTAATTTTTATTTTGGTAATCAAGAGAAAAATGTAGTTATAAATGTTTTCCAAATCAGTTACAATCCTATCTTAATTAAATTATGCAATTCCTTACATAATTAATTAATATGATAAATAATTAGTACATCTCTTAACTTGGTTATTTAGGGCTCTTAAGTATATTCCTATCCTAATTGTAAATTGCTATAAAAATCTCATATGTATTACTTAATTGAATGGTCCAATTAAGATTTCCTTTTCTAAGGAAAATCTTGATCCCCAAATCTCAACTCAATGGTAGCCAAATATTAAGAGGGTGACAATAAATTCAAAATTAAGTAACCAAAGCTACAAATAAGCAAAACTAATCGGTGAAAACATAAACTAATCTATAAATAAATTCATAGTTATTTAGGTCAAGAAGAAAATTAGCCACACATGGCTATTTACGAGCTCAAAATAACAAATAAGCACATCAAACCGAAGAGCATGAAGAAAAGAAGTGATTAATTAGCGGAATCTTGGATAGATCTTCGATTTTCTGACAAACCCACATATTCTCCAAGCTTCTTTGATGCTTTCTCCACTCACCTTGAACACCCAGATCTGTCTAGTAGCTGTAGAATGATGAAGACCTTCTGTTTTCTCCATTTTCAGCCCCAAAAATCCTCAAATCCCGTCACTCAATAAAGTTGTGCATTTTGATATAGCTAATCAGTGCTGCAATATTCAATTTTCACTATTGAATTGCATAAATTACTCTCGTGAAGAAATATCAATGCTGCAGTGCTCAAATTTGATGCTACGACACAAGAATGATCTTTTTTCTCAGAGATATTGATGTTGTAGCATTTAAGCTCCTATATTGCAGCATAGAAAACATAGTACTCCATTTGATGTTCCAATCAACCTTGCAACTTGAATCTTTATGCCACGGTCTTAATGCAAATGTTTACTTAATTCCCATACTTCCAGATTTTGCTCTCTTCTACCTCCAATGCTTCCTCCTGCTTGCAGATATCATCAACCACTAGCATTGATATCACAATTAATCATAAATATGGGGAATCATCATATATTAACCCATAAAGCAAAAAATTGAGATAAACTTTTGATCTAGATGTTCTAGTGACACAATTAGTCGTCATCTCCATCGTGTGTTGAGAGCTATCATTGAATTAGAAGATAAATAACTTGTACAACTTGCAATTTTATAGAAATGGACATTCGGAACATTTGTTTTTCATCTTTTGGAACATTTTTGAAATGTTCCCCATGTGACGGTTCCCAAAGATATCAGGAATGTTTGCTTTTTTGGCTAGAAGCATTCCCCAAGGTTCGTCTTCCAAAACGCTTCCTTCTAAGAAACGTTTCCGGAGATGAGTTTTGTGGAATGTGCCAAACAATAAATCGTTCCCAACATTGGTCTTCCGGAACATTTTTCAATAGAAAGCATTCTTGAATATTATTCTCCGGGAACTCTTCCAAAACTAAATGTTTGGAAAACATTTTTTTTAAATAAAATTTTGTTTTTTTTCCTTTGCTATGTTGTTTCAGCCATTCCAATACATTACAAAATCAAGTAATTCAACCATTTTAGCACTTGAAGAATCCAACCATTATACATATGCATAATTAAAGACACACTTTAGCTAAAAAAAAAATCAAATTCATTAATATTAATATATCAATGCCAACCTGCAAATCACTAATAAATAGGATTTGACACTACAAAATATCTCTAAACAAAATAGACACTACAAAATATCTCTATACAATGTTTTAACATTATAAATTTTCTATAAATTACATTCTTTTAATACATACTTTACCCATACTCTTTTATGTCTTCTTAGGAAGCATAATATGAATTTGAAAAGTATTATCAAATGAAACATCATGTATAATAAAATGTGAGATAGAATATTAGAAACTGAGATTATGGCATGCAAATAAATCCTACAAATGAAATGGATGGTGTTACCTATACACAATGGATATTAATCCAAAGAATAAAAACACCAAAGCTTTATTTTGAGCCAATCCAAATAAAGGGCCATCACACTTTCAACTTTCATATAAGCATTTTCTATTAAATCCATAATATTTCTTGATTACTAAATCAAGTTGATGACACTTCATAATATATTGAGGTACGTTAAATCTGCCATGACAAAATACATGGACAAGACCAATAGAACATCTCCTAGCCAAAAATTTCAGCATATTTCCCAACACATTAACAACCAAACAACCACAAAATAAAAGGTTAGTTGACACGCACAATGAACTTTTTGCCGTACTAAACTCCTTCTCCTTCCCTTCGATTAGTATAATGATGAATTGAGTGAAAAATAAACCTGTAGCATGATTTCCAACTTAGAGATAAACCTGTTAGAAAATAGTATAATGAACTTTTCTTCATTTGACATAGGAAAGACCGCACCACCTTCAACTCATGTCCTACAAAAAAAAAAGAAGGAAAGAAATCATCTGTATTGTAACCAATAAACAATATAACAAAGTAAAGCTCGTGAAACATGGTTTTAATATGGTGAATTTTTCAAGACAAGTTAAAGACTTAAGCCATGATAATTACCAAATCTATGACATGATAATTATGTCTCCAATACTATTTGGGACAAAACTTATTATGGAGATAAACCTTCAGTATACACAGAAGAAAGAAATTAAAGCTTTTTCAGTCCAAGTTCGATGCACTCCATATGTCATGTATCCATATTTTTAGCCAGTCAAACAAATTATGCTACATATGAGTATGATAAGTCTCAACCAACTTTGAGCACTGTAACCAATAAATGTATTTAATGGAACAATAACACATAAGCAATTCCTAATTAATGCCTCTATCAAAACAGCCTCTTCTACTAATTAATTCTAGCAATTGAATCCTTTCAAGATCGAAAACGTAGATTATAGAAGCTATTTTCAAATAAGCACTATTACGCACTCTGAACTCAAGAACTCAACCACTTTTTCCTTCCTCCATCCCTCTCCTAATAGGAAATTAGACCTCAACTTCTTTGCAATAAAACAGATAGTAAAACCAAGTTACTAGTTCAATACTAAATACTTACTTGTGGTTAGAAGGACTAGGCATAAGCCCACAAACACTATGATCGATGATAGCAAAATTTAAAACATGTTTCCCATTAAAAGAAACTTAAAACAGCATATAACTAACCAAGTAAAGCAAAAACCTTACCAATATACAAACCTTCATTCTAACAAACGTATCAGTAACAGAAACATGTCCCATAATTAGGCCATCTTTATTTTATAGCATGTAGTACATTCTATTATACTGTTACTAAAATAAAGATAATTGACCCACTTCTGAGTAACCCATAAAAGACCAAAGATTATTAGCAAGAAGTGGTATATTTTTATCATGAATCACACAATAAACATTAAAAGAATTAAATGATATATGGTGAAGCTCCACAAAGTTCCCAAGAATTATTGAACCCAGACATTGACATTTTTCCCACAAAAAGGCCTAAACCAACCTATCTAGCACCACCGTGAGCCCAACGCCCAAAATAAAAACTACTTTAGCACCACAAGGATTGTTCACGGCTTCACCTTAAAAGCAACATAAGCAAAGCGATCTCTTATCTCTAATTATTAAAACCCAAATGGAACCAGAGTAATCAACTTACATATTTACCATAGAATAATCTATATTGAGTAAGTAATATATATCTTCGTGGGCTCACATTACCTCATCTTGAACATTTGTCACCTTAAAAATTTTTTAAAAAATCTGAAACATACTAGTTTTTCTTCTCTTTAATTTCTTCTTTTTTTCTTTCCCTGGATATAGAAAAATAATAATTATATCATCTAGATCCTATCTAGTCCTAAATCAGTACATTTCTTGTACATATTAATGAACAAACAATATTAGTATATACTGTAAAATACTAAGAGAATGTGCACACATAAATTAATTGATATATGATTGATCTGGACTAGGAAAAATATAGTGTATAAGAAACAAATGTTGTTTTCTCATTGGCTAATATTTATGCATGTATTGGAAAAGAATATTTTAATGTTTTAGAAAGCAAACTCTAAGAAGGAATCATTTTTGGTCATAAAATAATTGGACACTTGGATGAATTTTGGAGGATTGGTGGAGTTTACAAATACTCCCTCACTTGGCTGAAACTTGAGAGGAATATAGAGAGAAAAGTGAGTTGAAAAATTTAGAGAGAAAGAGAGGAAGAAGAAGGAGGAAAGGAAAGAAGCAAGCTTGAAGGTCAAGAAAGCAAGTTAAGGTAAGTATCCTCTTTAATTCTAAGTTGGTTTTTCATGAGCTTAAGTTAGGTTAGTTGAGTTTTCTTCTTTTCCTCCTGGGGTTTTAATTTCGGCCAAGAGTAGGAACATGAAAGGGAAAATATTTTCCTGCAAATAAACCAAGGGAAAACATGAATTAGTTGCAAGAAAGCATGATGGCATGAGTTTGAGACAAGTTGCAATGAAATTTCTTCCTTTCCCTTTGAGAAGGTGGTTTTGATCAAGCAAGAAGAGAGGGAAGGAGTTGAAATTTCAAGCAACCAATGGTAAAAATAGATTTCTCATGCATGAATTAGTAAAGAACAAGTTAGATTTTCAAGATTTAACTAAAGATGTGAAATATGAAATTTTAGAGATTATATGATTCTTTAAGAGTTGTCTCATAGAATTAGTTGATTTAGTAGGTGTATGGTGACATATTTAGGTTTGGGAAAGCTCAAGAAGGCCCTTGAACAAAGTTGAAACAAGTGGTAAAGCAAAGGAAAATACTTGAGGTAGCAAATTTACATTTCTTGTCTTTATGTTATGTCACACTTGAAAATGCGACGTGGATGGCGCGAAGAATGAAAGAAAAAGGGAGAAATCAGTCCTCATGATGGGGACCAATTTTGGAGGAATCGCCACCAAAATTTTAAGGGAAATTTTGGAAAACTGAAATAAAGGACAATGATGGTCTGCGAATCAGAGTTGGGTTTGAGAGTACGATTGTGAGTGGGGAAGGTGTTAGGCACCTCCACAACACCCGTTCCTAAGAATGGTTACCTTAAGTTAATCATGCAATTTTTATGACTTTTAAAAAATTATTTTGATTGCCCTTTAACTATTCACATGTAAAAATAAATATAAAAATAAGAAAAATATAAAAACGAAAATAAAGAATAAAATGAAAATATGAAAAGTTGGGAAAAATAAAATAAGAGGAAAATGTTATTTATTTACAAAAGTGGATTTGACCCAGAATTAGAGTCTGGGGCCTATTTACCATGCGATAGGAATCAAAGTCGACGTAGTTCGGACTATAAATGAGTGTCACTGTATTGATATTTTTCATTATGTACATATTTTTTTCGAAAAGAGAAGTTTGTAAAAAATAATTTATCTTTCCATAAAGAAAACAATTTTTAAAATTGGTTGGTGTGTTTTAATTTGTAAAAGATAGATTAATGTCGATTATAGTGATTTTATCACTTACAGTTCGCTAATCTGCACCTAAATACTCACGGTGTTAGCACTCGGAGCACAAAGGCATAAAAATAACTTATGAGATTAAACTGAGAAAAAGAAATAATTTAATTTCTTATTTTACATAAGTCATTTTTATTTCCTTATTTTATTATAAAAATAGGAATAAATATGACATGGTAACACATTTTTATTTTAGACGCCAAAAAAAGCATTAAAAATAATTTAAAATATGACTATTACATATATACATTTTTTTTACAAAATAGAACATATAAATAACTTTACTTTTACAAAATAAGATCTTATTTATTTATTCATTTTTTACCTTCATAAATCAACTTTAAAACAAAATCAACCATTAATTGTGGTGATTTTATTACTCACAATTTGCTGATTGATACTCAAATGCTCACGGTGTTACCACTCGGAACAAAAGGCTACAAGAAAAATTTGGAGGAAAATAGAGGGTGCTTATTTTGATTACTTTTATTATTTATTTTTAATTTTAAAAGGAAAATAAAAAAAACCATTGGAATGCAAATTATTTGAACACCAAGTCTAATACCATGGTAACTCTTCACTCATGGTATAATTGACTGATACCCTAACTATTTATCCACGGAGACTTAATCCCTTGCGACAAATTCTAAAAGTGAAAAGAAAAGAAACCAATAAAAACACCACCAAATATAATTTATTTACGCCTATGTAAGCATATGAGTGCGTATGCTTACCCAAACTTAACATAATCATATCATAGGTTAAATTATATAACAAATTGAAAGAAATGAACTCTTCCCTTGTTTTTGTTCGGTGCTAGTTCCATTAGGATTTGTAGCTTGCCTTCTCTAATGCCATTCCCCTCGTTTTTCCTTCAATCACTATGGTTTTGATTTCTCCCCGAACTTGGTTCATGCTCCCAAGGTGCTCAAAAAGAATAAGAATGAGAATGGATTAGTATTCTTCTTCAAATCAACCCAAAACATCAAGAATGATATTCTTTATAGAAGATAAAAATCATTAACGCTCAAGAAGCCTAAATCATGTTCCCTATGCAGATATTATCACGGGTTGTACTTTCAAGCCAAAGATAGTATTGGCAAGCTTACAACAACAAAAATGCAAGGAAATTGAGCCGAAACATGGATGAATACACTCCTTTCACACGAGAACATATGAGACAACAAAGCACATAATTTTGAGCACAAATGTGCAGCAACCAAACTGTTGTTCAGGCATAAAACAAACTAGATCATTTTCAAAGCCTAAGCTTATAACCGAACAGAGGTGTACAATAATGGAAACAAGGTTTCCCCATGGAAGACCATGGTCACATGACCACCTTAGATACTTAAAACCAAATAGATGTGTGCAATAACCATAAAGACGCCTGGACCCCTCCTAAATAATTAACCCAAGCACACACAAATGCTTGATTATCATCCAAAATGCCTCACTACATGAGATGAAAATGATTTAGAAGAGATTAACTTTTCCCACTCTATTTGCCCAAAGCATGATCCATTTGTTAGCCCTACATGCCAGTTGAGTTGGGCATTGGACCCTTGGAGACTTCTAGTCTATATGCAAATTAAGTATATGGTCATAGAGATATCAGATCCGTCCAATCATAACCAAGTGTAAGCATATTACTAAGGCAAAATCTTAAGCACTGAAATACTTATCATAAGCAAAGGGAAAGACTAACTTCACCCCTGCAAATCAAAACAATGCAAATATTTCCATTCTCTCATTATTCTAAACAACAAAGCATGTGGGGCATTTACAGTAAAAAAAAAAGACATTCACAAAGAGAGCTTCTGAGATAGCCTAAACCTCTGCCCCAAGCTCCATTAAAATCCCCAACTAAAGACCCCACAAACTATTAGAGATGCATTCCAATAGAATTGCACGATGACCCATGGCAAACCAAATTTCTAATAGCCTCACATAATTTAAAATCTAACCACCATAGTTTCTAGATTGTAGAAAGATTTTAAAAGATCCCAGGAAGCAAATCAATTAAACCAAAAAGGTCAAAAGAGGTCCTTATACTTATGCAAGAGGGCATAAATTTATTGAACCTCATATGAATAGAAGCATAGCTTGAGCTCAAATGATGCCTTAAAACCATTCGCAAATTTTTTCAAAAAGCTTGCGAATGTTATTCTCAACTATAGACCACCATTGTTGGGGGTGACAAAATTTTGGATTTTTTTGAGATATCATTTGAAGGAACAAAAGATATAGAAATCGTAACATTCTAAGCATAAGGCCAAAAGAGGAGACAAGCTAGTTAGCCAGATAACGATACTGAAAGATCAAACCAAATGCAACGAAGAGAAAAAGAAACTTGTCCTGTATCAAAGAATGATCGTAACTTTTACGACTTCAAGACCTCAGCTATACTCTCAAAGGTTCAGAAACTCAAAGAAAATTAAAACTAGTATCCTACTGCCAGAAATGGGGGAAGGCATGTCTCAATAATAAAGTTTTAGCTTCAAATTCTTCATTAAAATGAAAATGACCAGTTGAAGGTATATGATTCTCCATGCTTGCTGTGCAGCTCTTTTCCTTTCCAAACTCAGATCGTTCCTTTATATCGCTCCTTCGTGCTCTCTTTGTTTCTTTGATCTCGGATTCCCTCTCTTCTTGTACCTCAGCTCCCTCATTTTTTTTTCTTGCTCATCTATTTTCTCCTTCTCATTTCCTTCCTAGGGTTTTTTCGGTGTCCCAATCCCCT